>CM056945.1:33491073-34193044 GCA_029856935.1 Cyclocarya paliurus
TTTTGTCTTTTAGAGCAACTCTGATTTGTTTAGTTGCACTTCCTTGAGTGTTGGATAATTAATAATGTTGGACATTTCCCCATTTTGCACTATTTCATTTATATATTTTGAACACACAACTATGATTTAAAAATTGGAATGTTTGATGTGACAGAGGGTAGAAACATTCATGGATGCATTTAGAGCTCTTGTGGAAGAAAGGTACTTATACATCTTTTATTTTAGTGTAACTATGATTTCCTTATGTGGACTATGGAGCATTCATATTGCATACAATTAGCATTAACATTTGGAACTTTATTTTTTCCAGTGGATCAGTCTTGAAAAAGCTTGACAAGAAATTGGAAAGAACACTTCTGCATTCGTATCGCAAGGTAATCATGCTTTCAGTTCTATAAGGAAATGCCAAATTTATTAATTTTAATAAATGAGTCAGTTGCAATATAGGGGATGACAATATTTGGTGATTTGTTTATGTACCTATATACTTGAAATTTGTATGCATTGCTGCTGCAGGCTGCTGAGAGGATGGATCTCGTAGGAGCCATTTCCCTTTTCTTTCCATTTGAGGAGCTGAAAGTGGAGATCTTGTGGGGACTCATTTTATTTAGGGGTAGTTACTTTTGGAGAGCTGCTGATGGAACTTAAAAAGGAATCAAGATTCGGTGTTTTTATATGTGGTATATGGGAAGAGCCAATTTCTAATGTATTTAAATTCAAAATTGTGGCCTGTCCATGTATATGTATATGTATATGACCTATATTGGTATTGGTTTTTATTATGGCAGTCACTGAAATTCTGGCTATATTGGTATTGTGCCAAGTGTATATGTATATGACCTATATTGTTATGATTTTTATTATGGCAGTCACCCAATTCTAGGCATGTTGGCATTCACTTCACCTGTAGACTTCACTAAATGATTGCACATACTAAAATTATTTATCAGTCACCAACCTGTGGGCAAGGGATATTCATTTCTGGTATAGAAACGTGAATATCCATGACATCATTTCAGTTCAAAACATCCACAACACAACCTGGCATTTCAGTGATCACATCCACAACACAACCTGCCATTTTAGTGAATATTCTTGAAAATTATAACTTCATGAACCGAATTTTGGGCAAGAGATATTCATTTAAAAAACTATCCACAACACATCTCAATAAATATCAACCTTACATCTCAATAATCCAACATTCATCAAATGGAGATTCATTCCACTACCATTAAGGTAGATTTACAATCTGGAATTACAGAGGCCAAAATAGAATTACAATCTGGCCATTTGTAGTTATGCCCAAAATACAAATCCAAAATATACACATGCTCAGCCCCGAGGGAACAACTTATAAGGTAGATTTATCTACAAACTAGTCAAAATAAACCTATTGACCTTACACATGGAATTTATACAAACCAAGCAAACAAAATAACAAAGGTCACAACCCAATACAAAAACAACAACTTTTGTTTCTCCTTTTTTAGCTTCTTCGTTGTTTCTTTCACTTTATCTTCCCTTTTCCGAACGGCGTACTCGCGATGTAATCCATCATGGCGCGAGTCTTCCGCGCTTTTGTCTCTCTTAATTTCCAGTTCTCCTCTAACAACTCAACTCTATCCGTCCATACAAAGAATTCACACCTCGCATCTCCCTGCACACAGTACAAACTCCCAATTAACAGTACTTAAATACATCCAAACCAGCAAATAGATATGCAAGTATTACTCATTCTATCGAAGTTTTTTTACTGTAGAATATTTTGGGCAGACAAAGAATCTTCGACCCGAATTTTTCTTAGTGTAGGACATCTTTAGTGGTGTTTTCAAACCACACCAACAAACTAGTGAATCCATGGCATCATCATTAACTAAAGATGAAGATTGGGATGATGCCATACCAGATTCTGAAAAACAAAACAATGTATTAGTAAAGGGACATTAACTATGAAGGGTAAAAAATCTATTTATTAATATTTCATTGAAAGCAGAGACAAAGAAACTTTTCTTATCTAATATTTCAATGACAATGTATGTAAAATTCTATTATATAGATTGAATTCTATTTTGAAAAATCAAGAAGGTGAAGACAATTGAAAAGTAGGGAGATTGAGATAAAGGGATGAACCTCATGATATTGCGTACTCACTAGTCCTTAAAATTGGATAGAAAAATGCCAAAAAAAAATTCAACTTATAAGAAACAAACAAATTATTCCTATTTCCTTCTCTGTAATTGAAGAATAAGTTGAAACACTCTAAGTAAAGTGGTATTATACTCAACAAACTCTCAATTGTTAATCAATTTAACCGATTGCAAAACATAATTTTTATCCATCCATACCCTGTCAGCCAAAGAATGTATGGATGGGAAGAGCAGAGAGCAGCAGTACATTATAAAATACTGCACTTACAGGCCTATTAAAAATTTGCTTAACAAGCCAGTCCAGTTCTAAAGACTTAGCAGTACCAACCAACTTAAATTTATTGCCGTCACTAGATTTAATGAGAAGTTAATTTCTTGTGTTCTGTTTAGAAGGAAAATAAAACAAATAGCTTTTGTTATTATTGAATGCTTATTTTATTTTAGCCCTTGTTATGATTAAGAACATAAAAAAATGTATAGAAAATATAAGGCAGAATACAAAATGAGTAAAAGGGATTTTCATTCCTTTAGGTGTAAAACCTCAACCCAAGCGGGAGTGGTGTAACTAGATGTCTCATAGAGATGGCTTACAAAATTGAAAGAAACAAAAGCTATATGAAAGTAAATGTTGAAATTATTCAACAGCCATGCATATGCAAGTCATACATGAAAGTGTCAGGATATAATGCTACAAACCAATTTTGGTTTTTTAATTGAAATAAAACCAAAATTTTCAAACTATGTCACAAAAAAAATCCCTCATCAACAAAAGAAAAAACAAGATAAAGTACCTGAGTTACTTGCACCAATTTATAATGACAGCAGCTGTAGAGATTGATTGGCCAACACTGATAAACTTGATGAGATAACCAAACGGATTGTAAAACATAATTTTTCTTAAACCTGTACACTGTTAGCCAAAGAAAGGATGAATCGGAAGAGCAGGAAAAATAAAATTTAAGCAAGTCTTAACTGACAAGAAAAAACGTCATAAAAAAAATCAGATATTAATACAAAAATTGTACCTCCCAGCTTCTATTAGGATCATAAGTGAATGAATTAGACGATGGGAAGCTTACCACCAATCCCCCCCCCCCCCCACCCCCCCCACGACACACACACACACACACACACACATCTATGTATGAATGCATGTATTCACATATGCATTTCAGCAAGCATGGAGAAGCTTACATCAAATTAAGCGTGAGCATTCAAAGAATTTCAATGGTGCATACAATGATATCTAATTAAGAAAATGAAAAAGAATACTGCAAGTCATACCATTTAACTCATAATTGCTTAGCTCAGGACTCAGGACTCAGGTTACAGTATATAATGTTAAATTAGAAAACATCATATGATTCTATTTTATATCATCTTCCTAAGATTACTTGCCTCTCGAGCGCACTGAGATTAATACTTGCAACAGAGAGAATAAAATATAGAAATAAAATGTTGATGGAAGTCTCGAGCACTAGGTGAAGATTTAAGGAATGCAAAAATTGATAGAATTTAATTGAGGCAATCAACTAGGTCAACTTGTTTTAGCAAATGCAGGTTTCAAAGTAACAAATGTTGAGAAATATAGTGGAAGATTTCTTCAACTGACCAACTTTCCTAAAATTCTCCTCCAATGCCTTTGATCTGGATTGGTAGTTGTCAACTTGCTAAAATTCTCCTCCAAAGAAATCAATTAAACCTACAATAACAAGAGCATAATCACCACAAGATCAAATTCCATCCTGGAAGTGATGAAACCGATTCATATCCTTTATAATAATATCTTGATCCATTGAAAATTTTCTAAATAATTAAATTAAATATCCATGATCTCATAAATTGATTTTTCTTTTATCGGTGAACTTTACAATTCCAATGCAAATCCCTCACAATCCATTGCTCATCAAATAGAAATTCAGACCACTACTTTTAATTTTTCTTATGATTCTTCACAATGATTCAAATTGAAGTTCTTAATCGGAGCTCAAAAATAGAAAAGAAAATATAACAATCAGAGAACTAACCTGATTTTGCAAGGGCATACTTTGACAATCGGCCCGATTGATGATTATGCCAAATTTTTTGAGGTTAGGGTTAGGGTTAGGGTTAGGGTTAGGGTGAGGGCTTCACATTTCAGATCTGGTGTTTGAAGACGACAGGGGTTTCGTGGGTACAAATCGAAGAAGACGAATCGGGCTTCGTGGCTCTGGTGGAGACGATGGGAATGGGTAACTAAGAAGAGGGCAGAGTAACAAAAGGAAAAAGATGTCTGGATCAAAGTATGGCTTTTGTCGAGAGGAGGCAGAGCACCGAAGGAGAAGACGAGTTTGACTCTTACCTGAAGACGAGTTCGACACTTACCCAGAGCAACGTTCTTCTACTACGAGTTCGACGCTTACCCAAATCAACGAAGGAGAAGACGAGTTCGCCGGTTACCCAGAGCCACGAAGGGGAGGACGATGGGAATGGGGAGAAGGGGGGGTCTGAATCGAGCGGGAGATTTGTTGGTAAAATGGCAAATGTGCAAGTGAACGACGCACGTCTCGGGAATTTGATTTCATAATGAGAACAACGCCATTTTGAAATCCAAGTACGACACAGTTGCGCCGGTTCCCCCAGGCCCAGTTGCAAATAGAATTTTTGTATAAAGATATATATATATATATATATATATATATATTTATAAGTCTTGTTTTCTGAGCATATTACAAAGATATATTATGAATTCTAGTAGCACCCATGATCTGAGAAAGAGAGTCGTCTACTCTTCTTCCTTTTGTTTCGGGGTGGATGCAGCATCGAAATTGGAATTATAAATTACTGGGTTTTGGGAAAAGGAGGTAGGTAGTGGACCGGACAGTCGAAGAAACACACGTTGTACTTGTTCACCAAACGGGTAAGCTAGGCATCGGCTCGGTATGGCATTGAATATTCGGCCTACAAAGAGGGCTTTTAGATGAAGCAGCACAGAAGTCGTATCTAGGCTCAATTATCAGTGCATGTGGGAATTGGGATTATAATCAAATTAGCCTCTGAAATCTGCATACGATCCAATGTATACGTACTATCGGATAAAAGCTATCAACACAACTTCCACTACGTACTTCTACTCTTAAACGCTTAACACAAATATTCAACAGGCATTAGTCTCTTAAGCATCAGCATGAGGCTCCTCATCTTCTGGATCAAAGGGTATTTCATGCCGGGGCCGATTGTATTTTTCACGCAGCTGCTTGATTGGGATGAAATCTCCAGCTCCATCCATTCCATAGAATAAAAAGGACATATAGGGATGATCAAACCTGCCCTGCACATGAATAAGAGCAGCGGAAACACAATCAAACAATGTTGAAGGGAGCTCACTCTAGTCACACTTCAGGACAACTCCACGCACAGACCCAAAAAAGGGTACAAAAATAAAAAGAAAGAAAAGAACAAGGGACAATCACCTTATCAGGTCGGTCAGAGGCTAATAGATTCTCCTCAGGGACTGCAACAAAGAAAACCATTTAACATGTTCAACGGGGATTTTGAAAAGCAACAAGATAAAACCTCACAAACCAACATTTCGACACTACTCTTGAGGCTCATAAAACCCAACTTCAATAAGTAGCTGACTCAAGCAGCAGCAAATTACCATAAGCCACCAGTAGATTGGGGTCTGCACGCACATCAACCAAAACCTGGGAACAATAAGAACGGCATAATTGAAGGTAGTTATCGCACCGTGGCTGCTCATTCAACTAACCAATGAAATGAAAAAAATGGATGCAGAAAATGAAAAAATTTAAAAAGGGGAATAACAAACAGTACTGAACCATATTCTGAATTTTAGGGAAGGTACATAAAAATGCAAATGGGTAAGTAGAGGTGTAAATTGGTCCGGTCAGGTCCGGAGGGGATGATGGACCGAAACTTTCGGTCCATCATTTTCCTAGACCGGTCACCCCTAATGGCCAGACCAGACCGTTAGCTATCGGTCTGGTCGGTCCACATCGGTCTGGGCCAGTTTCAAATGGGGGCCCAATCATACCAAAAAGCACATCATTCTTGAAGTATACAAAAAATTCCACAATGTGTATTTTCAGCCCATTAGTATAAAAAAGCCCACAATATTTATAATTTTGAATAATACAACTATTTAACTTTATTTGCACATTTTTTACTTAAAAATAGCCTAAAAAAAGTTGTTCAAATTATCAAAATTGATAATTATATATTAGTTAATTGATATTAGTTAATTAATAATTATATATTTAACATTTTATATTGTCAATAGTCATAAGTTAGATGAAAATTACATAATTCACTTATATAACTACTATATAAAATAATATATATAATTTATAAAATAATATTTAAAAATATATATTTGTAGTTCGGTCGGTTTGGTCCGGTTTGGGGTGAAAAAACCCCACTCCGGGACTGGACCGAAACCAACCAAACAAGTTTTCAGACCGGGGTCTGGTCGGTTTTTCCAGTATGGACTGAAAACTTTACACCCATATGGGTAAGGGTGATCCAGACAATCCAAAATGTTGAAAATGTATGGAGAAACAGCCAATATATCACACTAGCATGATTATCCGAAGCTCCACATCCTTCTATGACCCAAAGTAATTCAGACAAGGAACAAACTCATTTTCACACGATATCAGAAAGAATTGCCTAGTTTGGATAGTGAGATAAGATAAGATGATCTATGAGTAGTAGTGAAATGGTTTGTGAATAGTGAAATGGTCTCAGTTAATATGTTTTATGGAGTTTTGGAAAAGGAAAGAGAAAAAGTTGAAAAAATATTATAAAATTAAAGTATTATTAGAATATAATTTTTTCATATTCTTTTTATTTTGGGATTTGAAAAGTTGAATTGTTTTTTGTATTTTGTTTGGAAGTTTGGGAAAGTGGTAATGATTAAGTAATAATTAGATGAAAAAGTTGAAGATTTGAAATTGAAAAGTGTTTGTGTTTATGGTGTTTGGATATTGAGATGAGATGGGATTAGATAAGATGGGATGATATGTAATGAGTTGGGAGCACTTTCCTATCCAACCAGGCCTTATTCATTCTAAAATAGGTCAATGAGGCCTTACAATAATGATACCCCCCAATCTAGATAGAGAGAGGAGGGGGTCGGGGGGGGGGGGGGGTCAGGTTACTAATATATATATATTTTTTATAAGTAAAAGCAATGTATTAGATCAAGAAAAGGGCAAGGCCCGAGTACACAAGGGGATACAAAAGTGCCTAGGTAAAAGTTAAGGGCTGCGAAAAGCAGTGTAAAGGTTGTTGAAAGAAGTGCAATCAGGTTACTAATATTACATGGAGTTAATCATATTTGGGAATTAACATAAAATCTTATACAATATTGACTAAGACAACAATGAACAAACCCCATAAATGTCGAAAATTATAACTGACAAAGTTGGTTAAACCTGATAAAATGGCTGATTAGAACCTCGAGACAACTTTTCAACTTGAGCAATCTCCATCCATGAACTTGATTCGCAGCACACGGGATCCATTCCACAAATTACAGCACGATACCCTGAAAAGATAACATGAGTCCTTAATAACATAAACAAGCAGGAAAGGGAGCAAAAGGAGAATATTGGACACTCATTAGAATGCAAGGAGCCTACTCCTGATTCTATTGATCTCACTTTAATTCTTTACGGCTTCTCTACCAGTTATGGACACTATAAGGCATTTTTTATAAGTAAAAAGAAATTTTATTAATACTTAAGGAGGAATAGGCATAGCGCCCAAGTAAACAGGACATATACAACAGAAAACACCTACTTAGAAATAGATACGAGGACAACGCAGTTAAAATTAATTTCCTTCTGAAGCTTCCTTAATCATAACATTCTCAAAACTACTATGGCTCACAGCAACACTACAACTAGCCTTATGCTCAAATCAAACTAACTAAGGCAGAAATAATCCAGAAAATGGCATAATAGTTGCATACCGAAAATTTTGTGCTCCACTTTCTGTCCCAAACGAAATGTATATTGTGCATTTTCATATACCAGAGCTTTTGCTGATGCTGCCAAGGATTCTGCCTCGAGTTTGGAAATCTCATCCCGTAACTCTGCAGCCAAAGCATAATTCTCGCACTCAATTGCATTCTGAAGGTCTGCCCTGCAAGGAAAAAAGAAGGTGTTCCAATGTAATCTCAAAGTTGACCCGCTATGGCACAAGACAAGAATGAGGGTGAAAATATAAGAAGAAAAAGACAATAGAAAGCGTCAGATATGTCAGCAACTTCTTTACAGAATCACTCAAATAAAACAAAACCTTAGGCAGATGCTAGGATGAGACAAATCAGGACACACCGTAGACGTATGATCCTTATAGCCTTATCTTGAGCTTCACTCTTTGAAGATGATCCCCGTTTTTCTTCTTGCTGCCTGATGACCTCTGCTTCAACCTTCCATGAGAAAGATTTTATAAGGAGGCTGAAAACCATTTAATGCACTAATTACAAGGATGCTTCTATGCATGTACTTGGAAACAAATTAGTGCCGGCAAGCATTTACTACTTCTGGTGTTTTAGCTATGACACCCCATATGATAAAGATAAAGGTAGATGGTGTATGGGATCTCGCATTACTTGGGAATGAGAAGTTCTTGCTCTTTATAAGGTTCTAATGGGGTTCCAATTGTATCATTGACTAGTCTTTTTGGAGTATAGGTCATGTGGTTTGAGTCTTCTATTGGGGCGTTAGAAATGATATTAGAGCCTATCCCAACCAGAAATATGGGACTTGAGCCGTGCCACCTACGATGGATTGGCCCGAAGAGGATGTTGGGAATTTAAGGGGGGGAAGTTGTGACACCTCATATGATAAGGATAAGGGTAGGCAGTATATGAGATTCTACATTGCTTGGGAATGAGAAGTTCTTGCTCTTTATAAGGTTCCAATAAGGTTTCAATTGTATCATTGACTAGTCCTGTTGGAGTATAGTCCATGTGGTTTGGGCCTTCTATTGGGGCGTTACATTAACTCTGCAACTCTAAAAGGTCACAGTGCCAACAACTATTTAACAACTCAGTAATATCTCTATATTTATATCATCAAAATGCATAACTGCATGCATTACAACATAGATAATTTCATGAATCTCAAGCAAACATTACTGGCAGAACTATTGAACAACTATAATACTTTTGAACAGGTATTTGATGCAGGTAATTTATTTATTATTATCGGTAATGAAGTTAATTTATTTAATATTAAATCTTATGATATTGTACATATAAGCAGGATAGATATGACTAACTTCGGTAAGCTTGTTTCTCAGTTGCTGTGCAATTTCATACTGCTCCAAATTTAGAGCATACTGCCATGTGTAGACAAAACGAGGGAGAGAAAAAAAGCTTGTTAGCACCATAAGAAATCTAAAAAAGATATGCTACAACATTTTAATATGCATAAAAATAAAAACCAAAAAAACAGCCTCAGAAAACCTGCACTCGAGTAGCCAGGTCCAGCTGGAAAAAGAAGATCAAAATGTCCTCATTAGCACTCTCACTACGCTCTGAACTTGCATCCAATCCCTGCCCACCTCCTTTGAACGGCCATCCAGCTTCAGCCCTTAAATTTCTGGGCCTTAATATATTGGAATTACCTGTTAAGAACAATTTTTGCATGCACTGATGCAAGATGTAATGTCTATCAGTTGCAGAGGCTATCCGAACTTTCTTCATTAGCTGGTAATGCTCCCTCCATGAAGGGATTGATCCATAAACCCCACTGTTTCCAGAAGTTGGAAGAGTGGTTAATGACAGACCTTGCACCATTTCTACCACACAATGACGTAATATTTTTTCCTGAAAAGGTACTAGTTTTCCACCCCAGCATACAAGAATTGCTGCATCTGCACTAGGACAAATGGTGTATTTGGAGTCAATCTATGTAGGTAGGCCATTATTGGAACATCCAATCAAAATTGAAATCATAAATATAAATTCCAATGAGGCTATCCAACAACAGATCCCCAAAGAATATAACCAGTTTGTAAAGAATAAATGGGTATGAATTAGGGAACTTTAAAATCAGTAATACATCGTTATATACAGTCAGATAACTGCCAACTAACTTTAATTTGAGATATTGATTGAGTTACATATACAACAAGACTGGATTATGCGTCTCTCTATTATCATTTCGCCAGTTAACTGAAAATATATCTTATACAGTTATTTCTTTTCTTGAAATGGTTTTTGCTCTTAAACTTTGCTTTTGCTCTGCTTAACGGGTAGCAAATTCACAAGCTATCCTAGAAGGCAACAATTTTCTCAACGAAAGCAAAGCTTGGTAATATCTTTATCAACATTCCATAGACATAGTTTATCCCATATTCCAAAATTACATCATGTCTAATTATATGGGAAAAAAAAGTTCACAAGAAAAAAAACAACAAAATCACAATTCCAAGAACTCACAACTGATTTATGGAATAACAGAAAGTGCCCACAAATTGCACTTGGGGGAGCTTAGCAGAGAGAGAACAAAGCAAGTCCAGACATGGATGTTAGTAAGCACATATCAAAATGACTAGAACAACCCTAAAATCATTCTAAAAACCAATCATCTCAAGTGCTTCTGATGATTCTATCACGATTTTAACAAGAGAAATAAAATTCAAATACACATGCATACCAGTGGCATCAGACTAGAATATTTCCCTTTAGAAGGAAGTGAATTATATGCGACAGTCTTATTCGCATAAATATTATGGGTTAGAAGGCCCAAGACAAACCTCATTTATATTCCGCTCCTAAAAATATCATTCAAGCTCATTTGTATGGCACTCAGTTGAGTTAGGATAAAGTAGGCAGAAACAATGAGAAATCCCAGTTCAAGGATAAAAAGTACATCCTTTATCCTACATCGTTTTCCCAGATTCCAAGCAAAAACATCATAAATTCAACTCCTTAATCAAGAGAATAGTTAACTCATCATGTTAAAGGAGAATTAAGGAGGATGAATAAAGAAGAAAAAGCAATACTTTTTCTTATTCTTAGGATTAGACGTCACCGGGAAGTCACCGGAGAAGCATGAAAAGGCAAAACCCCGAGTTCCCGTCCTCACAAATATTTACTGAACTCGACAAAAATTAAAATTGAAGAAGATATTGAAGAGAGAGTGGCACCACGCCACGTCACGGCACCGAAGTCCCACAAGGTCTGTATCCTGTGCATCGCGGATTCAGGTATTTGGGTGTTGCCGCGTACATCGATTTGACGCGTTGAAACCACATTACTCGCACCGTTTAAGAGCATTTAAATTGGTCTATATATATACATATGTAAAATTATATTTACGTAATATGATTTTAAAATCATATATATTGGCTCATGCATATGCATATATATAACTAGTTATGAACAGTTATTATTTAAATTTGGATAGCAACTGTTCACTCTATAAAATATATTTTAATCATTATTTCTCTCTCATTCTACTCTCTCTCTCATAATTTTTTTCTCTTCTCCCTCCCTCAACAACACAACAAACATTCACATACACATTTATTTTATTATTATAATATATTATATATATATATATTTTATTTTATTATATTTTTAATATAATATATAAAAAAATTATATTTTTTATTATTACATTTGTATTATTAATGTCAAATGTATGTAGTGGATGCTAATTGTAAAATATATATAAAAAAATTAATTTTAGAAAATATTAATAATAATAATAAAATAATATATTTTATTATTATTTTATCTCAAATATGCATAAGCCAATATGAAAGTTTTGTTTGAATGGAAAAATAGATATATAAAAAAGGTGATTTTGAATATACATATGCGATCAATGTTAATGCTTACGTTCACTTCATTTTCGTCTCTTGTCCATAAAAATTTTAAATTTGCATCTAATGTTTTTTTCTAAGTAAGAGATTTTGCAAATAAAGTATAATTAAGAATACTGTGTGAGCAACATATTACATCAATTTGGGGAACTTTCAAAGAGAATTTGAAGGAGGGAAATAGTTCCATACAAGCGGGTTGGATGCTACCTATTGTGCAATAGGTTGTCCGCATAAATTTTGAAATCGATATATTTTTAAAAAATTTCAACTTTCGAATAATTTCATTAATGTTGATTTTATTATCCAATTTAGAGCAATTTGAAGATAATCAATTGCATTGATTGTTGTTATTCAAGAATCTCATATTATGATAATCTCTCTCTTTTAATGATAGGGAAACATCCCAGAACAAGGTCTTTAAGACTCACGCATAGAACCTAAACTCTCTGAGAAGATTAGCACTGCAACCCACCATCATGACCTCCCACTTAAATCGCAGTTTGATATCAAGGAGAGTCGACCCAATGATATAGGGCTCATGCACTGTTATCACTTGGGCTATTTATTTTGCACATTTTCTTTTTGTACTCCAATGTATAATGTTGTAGCTTTACCTTGATTGGGATTGCTGCTATTTATAAAGCTGGTCATGACAAATTTTGGAGTGCCCTCATTTGTTCTGCAAATTGCAGTTGTTGAGCGTCCGCTAATTGAGGATTGATGTTCATGATTCATGGTGTGCGTCTTTCAGATGGACAATCACAAGGATTAGAGCAAGTCGTTCCAAATCAGGATAAATAAACTCGACCTTGATTCGATTTGTTTATATAAATAACATCAATAACATCATTAAGCAAAATGCCGATAAATATAACTAAACTCTACTTCAATTCAATTTGTTCATTAAACGAACGGTTTGTAAACATAATATTATAATGTAGAGTAATGCTATACTCTATACTCCCATCTTATTTTCATCTCACGGTATAAAATGTGACATATTTATCATCATTAGATGATAAAAAATTCTCTAATAAAAGATCATTTAATGGTGATAAATATGTCACATTTTATAAAATAGGATGAGAATGTGATGGTTGTATGGTGTACATAATTTTCCATTAATGTATTACTATGTGATATTTCAGCTTGACTAGTATGAATTCAAGTAACTTCATATTTAATACATTTTATAATATTATTATTAACTAAAAGGGAAAAGCATATTCCTAAGACGTACGTGTTGTTTAAAGTCTTTATTATATAATTCACTTTATATTTAAAAAAAATAAAAGTTTATTTGTCAAAATTCATTAATAAAGTTATAAGATATAATATAAATAATATATTTTGTTACAGTTAAATGGCATATGAACAGGTTCGAACTCGTTTAAAGAACAAATAAATTTGTCGCAAACAAAAGGTGACTTCGGTGATAAGCTCAAAGTCAGCGCATATTCAAACAAAAATTGAACAAACAAAATCTTGATCACTCCGTACTTGTTCAAACTCTCAGGCAACGTCAAAGTAATTGCAAATTAACCAAACCAAATGTTGGCGCAGCCCTGACTGCGTGTGCACGTTAAATAAATGGAAACAAACAAGAACTTTCAATACCGTACATGAAAATGAAAGCCAACCGCCAGATTTAAGATGATGCTCATACACCTTGATTTTCTTTTATTCAGAAACTCACCAAGATAATACAAAAAAGAAAGAACATTATTTCCATCTTTAGACACAAACATATCATCGCTCCAGAAATAAAATCAAAAAATTGAGATATACAAGAATTTCTTCCACTTTCAACAGAAAGATTTTGTCGCCTCCACTCAGCAGTGAATATATATATATATCTATATATATATATATAGAGAGAGAGAGAGAGAGAGAGAGAGAGAACAGAGCTGTGGACCTGCTTTTATCGCCTGATGGAACTGAATTTGCGATTCTATGGTCGATGATATACATACTTTGTTCTGGGGTCCACAATGAGACCCTTCCCACCATTCACTTCTAAATCATGCCTGCTAAATGTCATTAAGACATCAGAATCATATATGGAATTTGAAGGAGTTACATATTATTACCATTATCATGCAGACCAGAAATGGCATGCGAGTTGAAAATGCAACAAAAGTAGTAAACAGGAAAGGATTGCTAGTACAGCCATTTAGCCACTGGCCTGGACACCCCATAAAATATTAATGAATGGGGAATCCCTACATATATCATAATTGCTGTATACCAAAAACCGACTTGCCATGTAGTTCCCATTAAATAATAATAATAATAATAAACCACAATCAAATTGGGGGGAAATTAAAAGGAACACTCAACTGAAACACAAAGTCGGGGATGGTCAACTGCTCACGAGGAACATATCTGAACAGCTGCAAAAGTCGATCAACATATACCACTTTCTTCCATACCTAAAGATTGTTTTCCACATGAGAAATACAATTAAAAATCTAATAAAAACCTCAAAGTTTGTTCAGCTTCCAGAATTTGATCAACAGGAAATAAGTTTCAGATATACCACATTGTCTACCAGCAACTGCAGACCAAATATTGCAGCCTTCAGTCCAAATGTTGGGTGAAGAACATATATTGCCTACATATATATATAGCAGATCAAGAGATCAGAACCAATGTTGCAAATATATTTTCTAAGAACAACTAAGTAAGCGGTGCATACATGCAGGTTGCGCTGGTGTTTCCTACCAAGTATCTGTTGCAATCTTCTTATCCATCCCAAGTCCGGTTGACTAGTTATTGAGAGAAACATGAAGAGACAACTGGATTACTTTCAGAAGATTTAACTTGACATATAAATCATAAAGCTACCCCATTAGAAGAGCTCAACAAACACCCAATTTCCATTAAAATGTCTTGGTTCTATAGTTCTCATGACAGGCCTAAATGTGCTCATCCAAGTCATTTTTTGCCTTCTTTTGTAATTGAATGGTCCTAATGCCCAAAAGTTCCTCCGTGATGGCAAAAATTAATGCTGAATAGGTTCCAGCAAACATATACTGTCTTAGACTAAGACCATTACAGACAGTGGATAAGTCCAATATGGCCTATGCCCAGCCCTACGGTGAACTCACAAGGTGCTGCCAAATTGACTAAGCTCATGGGGGCATTTAGATGTTCCAAGTAATCATTAAATGCCCATCACCGTAGTGTCTCTCTTATTCCCTTCTTTGTATGAATACCAACCTGCCACAGCAGTTATAAGTACTTCTACCACCACTTATACTGACCTCATGTGGCTTAAAAATTAAAATCACGAAAGATGAGGGACAACTACATTGTTGAACCCCTACGGGTTGGCTCAAGTGGTAAAGGCCTTGGGCTTGGGGGTATGCTATCCCATGTTTAAGGTTCAAATCCCTTTAAGTGCAAACAATCTCTAGGGGCTATCGGACTGGGGAATTTTCCTCTTGAATTACCAGATGTGCACTTGCGAGAAACTCCTAACCCAGGGCCTGTGCACCCCCGGGATTAGTCGGGACGTTGTTCAGGACATCTGGTGCCAATAAAAAAAGACTTTGTTGACAACAACTTATTTATTGGATAGGTTACCCTTGATATACATTAATTCCTGAGTCAGCATATGACTACCCTTGGCAAACTAGCCAAATATAATTTGCAGAGAGGCAAGACCATTGGACGCTACAAAAGGCATGAGATAATTAAGTAGGTCAATTCTCCTAGGATACACAAGAGACATTGATCAAATCCCACCTTCACTGAGAAGGAATATATGGGATGGCAGAAGGTACCTCTCATTCCGTAGCTAATAGGCCCAGTAGCTACCAATGGAACTGGGACATCAACATAAGTCATGCATTTTTCATTTAATACTTACGGCTGTAAAGATGCAGCAGAGTGGAAGTATACAATAGTATAGGGCTTCTGAATCAAGGGCTCAAACTCCTGTCATTAAATAAGAAAAATGTTGATCTTAGTCACAAAAACAACATCAAGGAGAGGTAAATCTATAAACCAATTAACACAACTAACTACCATTTAAAAGTATTTCTGTAGAAACTGATTAATGTCAAAGTGAAAGCTGTAACCTAATTACCTTTATTACATAGAGCACAAACCGTTCCAAATCGAGACATCGCAGCAGAAAATGTGCCCCCACAACAACCATTACAGGATGACCCTCACTATCTACCCCACCACGGTAACTGGAATAGAAATAAAGTGTTGATGTTAAATGTAGGCAGGCCACCACTTTGAATGCATGAACAAAAAATTAAATATGTACCCAGACAATAAATACTACCTAATATTATCCATGTGGGATTAAAAAAAAAAAAAAAAACTCCCCAACAAAAAATTTGTTCCACAAAAATGAAATTTTTTTGTCATTGATACATCTCATAGTTGGGCCCATTACACAGGTAGTTTTAGTCTTTTTCATTATCTAGGATCTAGGCACAACAAAAGCACCCTTATGAATTTTTTTGATAATTAAAAAAAATGTGTTTTTTTGATAATTAACAAAAGCACCCTTATGAAATTGTGCACAAGAGTTCCCTAAAAGAAAAGGTTCCAAAGATACTGAAATGGCAGAAATAAAACAGGCAAGGAAGAATCTAGGTTTAAAGAGTTCACTATATTTGCAGCTGTCAAGGTGGATCTCATATGATGGAGAAAAATTAATTCAGAACAGCAGAAAATGTGCTATTATTTACTAATTGTAAAAACAAATATATATGTGGCAGGCCTGTAAAACAGAGAAAGAACAAGAAGTATGGACGTTTACACAATTTTCATCTCTGCAATTTCTGAAAGATTAAGAGAATTTGCTTTTGCAAGGTATCTAGAATGAAGTGAGTATTCTTCAGAGACAGATAATGGAGGTCCACCAAGGTCACCAAATCCAAGCACTTTAGCACAATTCCAACCCTTTTGTGCTTGAGCAGTTTTTTCCCATTGTTCCTTGCGTCTCTGATCTGGATCTTTGATTAAAGACATGAAGGCAGGATCGAGAAATGAATCCAAGTATGATGAATTCCTATAAAACAATCACCGAGTAAAGTAGTTGTAGGTTGAAAACTAATAATCCAGCCATACTTTAACTCATTCATAAAAAATGACTGATAAAATGAAAAATATGAAAAGAGAGCAAATCTCTGCACCAATAGCTGGAAGTATTAGCATAAACAAAAGGGAAAACAGTGAGTCATATATGAAGAACCAAATTACAAAATATTGTTTTTTGATAAGTAATTACAAAATATTGTTAAGTTAACATTCTTGTACGCTATGCTTTCTTAAAATTTCTTTAATTTCTGCTTTGATATGTAATGCACTTCTAAGATGTTGACAATAAAGGACTTACAGGAGTAGAAAAGCAAGTGGGAATAAAAAGAGTAGAAGGCTTATTAAAGTTTGGTGTTTATCTGGGCAATGTTAAATCATGTTTTCCAGGCTTTCACATAAAGCAGTGCCAATAACCATTGTAACTGAGGCTGGAACAATCTCATCCCAGACTCCCAATATATACCAACATCCACGACGAAAAGAAACTTAAACAATAATGACAACCTGGTACATCAAATAAGGCTTGCATGATATTTTGCGATAATGGACAGCCTACACAAATTTCCCATCACAAGTTTAAAGTGTCCCAATTGTGGAGTGCAACTCTGTGAAATGGGAAAAATACATTGAAATCTCCAAGGAACAACTAAGGATGCAAATTTACATGTAATATCACAAGAAATGCTTTTTAAGAAGCCTAACCTTTAGCTAATAGATTTTTGCTTACCGAAATTAATTTAAACTGCTACTTATTTTTAAGCAGCCTAACCTTTAGCTACTAGATTTTTGTTTACCAAAATTAATTTAAACCGCTACTTATACAAAATTCAATCATAAATTAGAAACAAAGTGTAGCAAACTAGAAAGAGAGGTGTGACTCTAATGGAAGAACACACCATTTACAATGGGGGTTGATTTCCTAAAATGTATTGAAGTTCACTGACCTTCGCACCAAGCCAACGTCACTAACAGGAAGATCGACTGGAGCTTTGGGAGGTTTGGGAGCTGTCTTCTTGGGTAAAGGCTTTATTCTGATTTTACGTTCGTCTATAATTGTCTCACCATTTTCATCCCCAACATCTGCAGGAAGCTTCGAGATGGCAACCTCTTCCTCATGTTTATCTCTAGGAAAGTAGAGTGGAAGCAACCTAAATTGGAAAAATGTAAAAGGGATAAGGCCTAAAGCCAAAAGAGTACCAAAAAAGAGTTGTCCAAATATAAATAATAGAAAATTCAATATAAGACCTGGGAATGCATATCATATTGATGTAATAAAGCAATGCCCTTTACATCTAGAAGGTAAGATATATAAAAATAAGCATAGTTATACCTCTTATATATTTCAGTATCGCTTGTTGTGGTAGTACAAAAAACAACAGCTGTTATTTTATCTTTCTGCTTCTCAAGAAACCGTCGCAAAGTTCCTGAAAAGTAACCCAAAGGTGAATTGGACAAGAACGAAGAAATGATAAACATTTGGCCTTCCAAAACAACCATTGACACAATAACTATAACTCACAAACATTCAAAAGATTCTCAGATGTATGAACAAACTATTCTACTGCACACAAATACAAATAAGAAATGAGTGTATGCATGATGGCAAGGATATTAGATGCATTCCATTTGACAATTCTACCAAGGAGCAATCACTGCAGAAAAAAGGTAAGAGGTCAGTTTCAGGACTTTATTAAGCTAGAACACACCACAGACTTTCAGTCTTCCTTTTTCTTTGTCTCTTTCTACTGGTAAGAACAGCATTTTAGCTTTTCAGATTGTCTTCATTGATGGTTATCAATTTATGTACTGGTGGCATTTATGATGGTTCAATTCACACATGAACCCAACATATAGCAATACGGGACACAATTAACACGGTTTGCCCAGTTGTCAACTAAGTACTATGGTGATCTGTGGAAAATATCAGAAAACAGAGCTTAACAAGTAGGAAAATATCTCACTTATAGCCACATGAGCAGCTGGTTCACGAGGATAGTTTTTAGCCTCTGTATATATACAGCCCATTGCAATACTGCATTCGTAGATGCCAATAAAAGTAAGTTCCATATTTATGAAACTATAGGAAAAGCACAAGAGATGAGCAAACTTGAAGAAAGAGAATGACGAAGCATCTGCTACTAAACAACCTTTTAAGCCCATTTTCAATGAGAAGTTCAAGGCAAGCACGATAGCAATGACTAAGAGCATTCTCTGCCGCAGTATGGTATTTCACAGCATATTTGGGGCCAACGGTATGGATAACTCTCCTGCCAAGATGGACAAAGAAATATCGAATTAGTTTGTTTTTCCTTTGTTGAGAATGCAGTATGGATACTTAAAGAAAATGGAACAAAACGACACATGTAACACTTGTCAAAATCAAAGTGACACATGTAACTCAATCATAGTAAAATAACCAGGAGTTATGGAAATTGGAGCACAACATGCACATCATGGTAAATCACCAAACACAAGTTATGACAGCCACCTCATGAAGTATGAACATAAAAGTGTCTGATGCAAGAAAAATCCAGAACTGATCCAATAACCAAAGATAGCTTACTTGTTCATCAACAAAATCTGGAAAATAACAATAAAAAAATCACTAGTAATATCAACGAAAACCCTATGCTTCATCCACTGTTAACTTCAAGATAAACCACAACAGTGAAGTCAATTAAAAAACAACACAAAAGAAGGCAGGGGGATCACTGCAAGTACTACAACTTCGAGTTAGAAATCAAGGCATCATCAGTGTCTATGATCTCCTAGGCCATAGGCACAGAGCTTAAGAGCAAAATGGTATAGAGATGAGCATCTGATATTGTATATGTTTATGCTTTCTTGTTTTCCAATAAATGATAGATATAAGAAATGAACCAATATCCCCACCTAGCAGGAAGGTCATATGCATTAGTAACTTTCGCCATCCCTGTCCGGCATCCGCCCTGTCGATAATCAAAGATATATCAGTTCGGTCAACTGTGGAAATGTCTTATCTCCAGCAAAGTGCCTTACCAATCAGAAGGCTTGATTTAAGCAAGAAACCAATTGCTTCAAACCAAGTCATGCATGGAAAGTTAGACTTCGTTGATAATAAAAAAAAATGGCAATCTACATAGTCGTTAATGATAGTGTATCCTGAATATTTACTATCTTTTAATCTTATCTTATAAATCCCTATGTGCAGCTTGTCATGCCAAATTGTCAAGGATCTGGGAAATGACGCTGTCTTAAGACCACATCTAGTTGACATTGAATACATACAAATGAAAATTTTCTAGAGGCAAAACAAGGGCTGAAAAAACAATTAACATACCAGCGTAGCACATTCTTCTGCAAGACCAGGTCCGGCCGCAGCATGCAAACCGGGGCTGCTGTGTGCTTCATCCAAGTTCTGTTAACCATCCAATATATCTCAGTTACATTTTATGCATGTTAAACATAGTATTCCAATGCATGCATGCCCAATGTTGTACTTCAACTGGGAAAAATCAACTGCATAAAATGTATTTGGAAATATAACAAGGAACCATGCTCCCTTGGGGAGCTTCTCGTGTATCTATTAGCAACTATCATGACCCTTGTAGTGGGGATTCAAGCAAATTTTAGAATCACTCTTATTAAGGAATTTCTAATCAAAAGTTAGTGCTCCAGAACCATCATTAGACATCTCCATTTCAATCAGAACTCGATCGATTTTCACCCGTATATCTGGTACATCCATACATTAATTAAAAAGAAAAGGAAAAGGAGTTTTTGCAGACCCTGAAACCCTTCACATTAAGTGCAGTAGCAACAGAAATCAGCTACATTTTTAAACTGGGAGAGATTCAAAAAAAGCAATTCACAATACAGAATATATGTAAAAGAGCCCAAAAGTTTGATTGTATTATGTAATAGATCAACCGAAAACTTTTGGACAAGTCCAAGTTTGGTTCAGAAATTAAGTCTCTCCAAAATTTAGGCCTTATATTGCACATCAGCACAACTCCAAAATTGGTAATTCTTTTTCACACATTCATTTTCCATATAAAAGCAAAAGCATGTCCGTGTGTCAGTTTTTTTGGGTAAGTACCACATGTCAATTTGGTGTGAAAGTAACAACTTCAAGATTTCAAAAGTTCAAAATTTTTTTTTTTTTGCCTAATAATTATCACCATAAAACTAATTAAGCAAGACCAGACTACAAAGTATTAAGTGCTCACCTCATTTGTTGAGTTCACAACAGCATCTACCTCAAGATTCCATGGGTTCCCCCTCCAAAGATATATCTTTAAGTTAATGTCATGATCAACAGGAAATCTTGACACCATTCCGTAGCTACCAATCTCCGCCCCCAGAGATGTCAAAGGATCGGGAAAGTAGGAATTAGAAAATGAAGGATCTTCATTCTCAAACTCCAAAGACGACCTATGCTCTGCATCACACCAACGCGGAACTTGATCCAAGCTCACAATAGAGTCTCCACTATCTGTTGCCACTCCACCCCGGGTTGTGGCCGTGGCCACAGTCCGGTACATCTTTACAACTCCCAATTACTCTCACTTCCCTTATTAATGGACTTCTCTGGAACCAGTATCACACACACACACACACCCACGCACTATACGTCAGTCCTTTTAGAATCAAAACTTCAACAGCCACATAAAAAAATAGTTTAATGCAACCCAAACTCATCACATAATTAGCCCGAAAACAACATAATAAAATTATATAATGTAACAACCCAATGGAAGGCCCAAACCACATGGCCTATACTTCAAAATAACTAATCAATGATACAATTGGAGCCCCATAGGAACCTTATAAAGAGCAAGAACTTATCCTTCCCAAGCAATGTGGGATCCCATACACCACCTACCTTTATCCTTATCATATGGGATATCACATATAATAATCCAACTAATCACATAAATATATAAGCAAATTTCAACGAGAACTAATATCATATGCGCACCAAAGTAAATTATATTACTGTATTACAATCAAGTTGGCATAATTTTCTTCAATGTTCATAATATTTAACCAAGAGTAAAGTATAAACGCAATCCTCATTATTAAGCCAATTATAATTTCAAAGAAACTCAATTAAGAGTTACAAGACAGAGAAAAATATACTCAAATTTTGATAAACGAAACTCGCAAAAGACCGCACAGATTAAAAACAAGGATCACTCGAGTTTTGAATCGCCAACGCCTGGCAGCTTAGAAAATGAGGAAAACAAAATTTACGGATCGCGGATTCTCATTACACAGGAGCCGAGTTTTCGTTGGGAAAAGAATCTCCTTCCTGAAAACCAAAAGCGTAGTGTAGCTAACTGGATTTGATTAAATCAAAACACTACGTAAAATTCAGAATTTCGCTTTTGTTTTGTGTATTCGGACGGTTCACATAGCAAGCAAAAGGATACGTAATTTGACTCGTTTGAGTGTCAAAAATCTAACCAGAAATTTCCGCAAAAATGAGCAATTATACAAAGAAAAACCCAAAGAAACCATGAAATTCATCGATGGAGGGACAGAGAGAGAGAGAGTACCTGTGATCGTGAGCCTGGGCTTAGAAAAAATATTTAAAAGATAATAATAAATATTGTTCTTTTTATTCTTTCGGATGGATGAGAAGGACAACTATTTTTGGTGGGTCGATGAGCTTGCAGCGGCGAACGCTCATCATTTAACCAGGAAACTACCAGGAAAATATGCCATTTTATATACGTTATTTGTCCTTTTGTGTCGTTAATCTCGAAATTTCATAAACCCCCCTCCATCTTTCTCTAAATTCCATTTAAGGACCTTCTCCTCATCCCCAACGCAGTATATATATATATATATTATATAAATGAGAATAAGAGTAATGTTATTCGGTAATCTCAAATTATCGCTCATATGACTTTTGTGATAGGGTATTCATGTGATTTATTTATTAAAAAATAAAAAATAAAAAATCGAAAGTATTAGAGAAAAATCAGAATTTTAGGGTTGTAAGTTAATCGATCTAGCTCGAAAAACCTGATTGGACTAAACCGATAACACTAATGGTCGATTTCGATCCATTAGTTTTCAAATTTTTTATTTTTCATCTAGTTCAAGGTTATGGTTATTTTGGACCAACCAAAATACATATATATAGTTTTTAATTATTTTTTATACAGTATTTTACATAATATTTTATATAGTATTATTTTTAATTTTCATCTATGATCATTAATCATATATGTTAAATATACTATTAAATATTAACTAATAGCTATTGACAATGAACTAATATATTGTATAATAAACCATAACATTATATGCAATTATACATACTCTAGTTCCCTAGTATCTACACCTAAATAAAATAGTTATATACATTTTTTTTAAGATATCTAATTTACAAGAATGAAATATCTATGGATTAGTTATTTATTAATCATATATAAAATATTAAAATTTTAATATAGGTCATTATGTATTAACTATCATAATTCATACATATAATGTTGAGTATTGAGTACTAAGTTAGTAACATCATTAATAAAATTATAATTGACAATTTTATATAATTTTTATCATTTAATTTAATAGGCTTTTTTGTATGTTGCGCTGAAACACACAATAAAATGAAAGTTGGTACTTTTAACAAAAAGTGGCCCATTTGGACTGGCCCATACCAAAATGGATTGAATAAACGGACCGGACTGATAAATAATGGTCTGGTCCAATCCGGTCTCGAGATGGAAAATGGATGAAAAATCCTCCTTTGGACCCACGGACCGGACCGATTATACTTTTAAGAGTTTAGTCTTCTGTTTTTATATATATATATATTTTCAGCTATCCTTTTAGTTTGAACATATTTTTGTGTTTTTTTTAATAAACTACGTGTCATTACATAATGTTGTCACATAAAGAGGATCATTTGAACAGTAAGTTATAGATAACCCAGTAACAATACTCATATTATTTATATATATGTGTGTAAATATATTTTTGTATGAAATTCTATAATTTCATCTAGCTGTGGAAACGATGTCCTTTTTTCCAAACATTCCACGGTTATTGTTTGAAGCCTTATCATGAGGACATAGAAGACCCAGCGAGAGGCGCTTCCGGCGTGCACCACTGCACCGCAACTATGACATCTTTTGGCAAAGACGCGGAGTGCATACTAGGGAAACGCATGACGAGTCGACCGGGCGGTCCAGCATATTAGGAGTACTTTTTGAAATGGAGGGTACTTCCCGACCGAGAAGCATCATGGGGACGAGCGGTTATAATTTTAAGTTAATTTATGTTAAATATAGCTGTCAATTATATAAGCATTGTGTAATTTTTTTTAAAAAAAAATGAGATTTATTATTAAAAAATTAATTCTTTTTTACGTAGATCTCATATGTACTTACTTTTTAAAAAAAATTATGCGACGCTTAAACTTCACGTTACAAATATCATTTCTCATTTGTAAATGAAGTGCAGTATAGAATGTCTTATAATTTTGATAGCTGCCATGTTTGGATTCTTTAATTGTAGGACAACTAAATTAGTTTTCACCTTTCAACAAAATCATTTAATGGGATTTTTTTTATTTTTTTGCAGTTGAAATTAGGGATTGGATGAAATTTACAATCAGATGCGTCTGATCACACTGAACAAGTTAATAGCAGTTTTGTCTTCTGTTCTGGAAACCATGTGGTACACTAATAATAACATGACACGTGTAAAACTTGAGAAATAGCTCTAAGATATAAAAGCAATTTTCAAAGAAAAATGAAACGCTGCGCGTAGCTGCTGGGAAGTTGAAGAAGAAAATCGCGCTGATGAACCCCTCCTCCGTTGACACTTTCTATTAACTTAATAATTTTTTTAATTAATTTTGTTATCACATTTTGTAGTTTTACCAATTAAATATTAATAATAATTATATTCTAATTAAATTAATATTAAAAAAATCATATTTTCAAAAGTCATTTAATGTTAATAATAAAAAATATTTGATTAAACTCATATAAAATTATATCTAAATTTTTTACAAACCAAATAATATTTTTGTTTGGAGTGAGAAAATAATATTTTAATATTTACTTAAAGTGAGAAACTAATATTTTAATGTTTGATAAACCAACATAGTCTTCTTTCTTTGGCCAAACACTATAACTGAAATTCAAATTATTTTAAATATGTCCAATCTAATATAAAATATTTTTGACATAAATTATCTAAATTTTGACTACCCTTCTCGTTTTGTCTAGTAAACGAAAATCCTGAGAGGCAAGACAACACGTCTGGAGTGCTTGACAAATCTATCTTGAACAGTGGCTAGTGAGACATGGGTTGGTTTGTTGGCTATTTATTTTGTAATATTATTATTTTTTATTTGCAACATTTTTTAATTTTTATGTTTTTAAGTTGATGCGGCGAGTTGTTTTGAAGCTATTTAGTTAAATCTTGACACGTGCCACATTCCTATCGAACGCTTAGGAGAGTGATAAGTGATAAAACTGTCATTTGCTTATTTAAAACAATATGGACAAAAGTATTTAATTACAACTTTTTAAAATTTTTAAACAAGAAATAAATTAAAAATTTGAAAAATAATTAATTAGAACTGCTACGTACAATCAGTGTGCACAACCGATTTGTAACTGGTTGATTGCCACATTAGCATCTATTAGAATAATTAAAAAAATAATTTTGCTACAGGTAATCGGGGGTGGGAAACCTCCGAGAAATCGGCTGCCACGTAATGCCATGTCAAAAAAGAGAAAAAAGAAGAAGATTGAAACTTAAAAAAAAGGGTGGAAAATTTTTGTGGAAACTAGAAGGCGTGTGTGTGAGGCTTAGACACATAAATATTTGCATTACAACGAATAAAAAAGGTTACCCATCGAAGTAGCAAGAGAACTCTTGTTTTGATTTTTGCTCTACTTCGAAGGAATCGAGATTAGAAATATACAGTTTACTGTTTTGTGGATGTATTTGACTCGGAGATTAGATGGAGAGGAATGTTTTCGTTTCAAGGTGGAGGATAGATGGCTTTGATGTTTCGTTGTCTGATTCTGCATAAGCTCAAGTTCTGGTCGTCGATGATAGCCTCGTCAACCAGAAGGTCATCGAGTAGTTGCTCAAGATTTCTTCTTTCAAAGGTTGGCCCGTTGATCCAAAATTCCAATTTTTTTTTAATGTTTATTTCTTTGTTAAATTCTAAATAGGAAAATGGTCAAATGTTGCAGTGACTGCTATGGATAGCGAAAGGAGAGCCTTGCAATTCTTGGGTCTGGATGAGGAGAAGAGTTACCTTAGTTGGTTTTGATGTAAGTTTGAACAAAATTGCATATAAATTAGTTCGTTATAGATTCATTTCCGGTATGGGATGCAGCTGCTTTGCATTTGAAGTTCTGATTTTCAGTTGTTTGTCACTTTTAGCTAAAGGTGTTGAAGACAAATGGAGAGAGATGAGTTCAACCATTTTGGCACATTTTCAAAGCGAAAATCTTCATCATCTGTCTCGTCTTCGAAAGTCTCAAACTTCAGCTTTGCACTAGACCCTTTGGGAAAAAATTGATAGAGAGAAGGAACGAAATGAAAAAGTGGAAGTTAGAAAGAAGCGAAATAGAGGGAAAGAGAAGGAGAAAGAAATGAAAAATTTTATTAAATGGGGCGCCGGTTGCAACAGCCGATTGCAAGAAGTATTTTTGTTAAAAAAAAGAGAGAGAGAGAAATTTGAGAAAAGGAAATCTCGGGAAGAAGATAACTCATTAGGCTGCAAATATTTGAGAAGAAGTAGAACCTCATGAAGAAGATTTGAGAAAAGTTTCATATTTGAAACTTGAGTGAAAGCATTTCGCATAGATTGCATATAGAATTTAGACTGTAAGCATTTCAATCTCTCTCTCTCACATTTACTTTAGAGGCACTTCACTCTCCACTCTTCAATAATTTCCTGGTGGGCAGGGGCAGACCTACGTTGGTGGATATCCGCCCAAAATTGTTCAAAAATATGTTTTAGTATATGATTTTTTCAAAGACATCCTAATAAAAAGATAATTCCCCCCCCCCCCCAAAACATTTTCAAAAATCTCATTTAGTACTTAGTTGTCTAGGTTTCTTTTAGTTTTTTAATATTTTTTTCATAATTACACCTATTTTTTGTCATTAATAAAATCTCACATTCTTTTTTTTTTACATCTCATAAGAGGCAATAAAATATCTTGGTCTCTTTTATAAGCTATTTGGTAAATTTACAACCTTTTTTTTTTTCTATTTATTTACACTTTTCCTTTTAAGTCTTCCACTAGCTAGCTTGTTTGGATTAGTTTTGTTAGTAAGTACATATGTAGTACCATCGAGTTAACAATTAGGAGTGAATGCAACAAATCTCACATAGCTATTTCTATCTGTATTATAGAGACTTTACAATATTCAATTTTAGATTCAACAAAAAAGTTTATCTTTATTTACTTAATTTTTATCATTTGCTTTAAAAAATCTTACATGGTTATTTCTATTCTAATTTTTATCTTTCACTTGAGTCTGATAGAGTTCAAGTGAGAGGTTTAGATGGGTAACTTTAATAATTTAGTTTGTCTCTAGATAACAACCTTATATGGTTGATATTAAATGTCGATGACACACTTTGTTACCTTAAATGTCGGTTACTATTCACCCCTACATACGACACACTTTACTAATCGCCCCCCACGCACCAAATCCTAGTTCCGCCCTTGCTGGTGGGCTCTCTCTCTCTTTCTCAGACAAAAAACACCTACTTTTCTAGATCTGCAAATTCATACTATAGTGTTTTCGGTCTCCTTTTGCTTTGCTCTTGTGGGTATTTCTGGAGAGAGATGGAGATGGAGATGGATGGCTTTTTTTTTCTCCCATTCATTTCCGAGTTGGTTTGGTTGGAGGACATTTGAAAACTTCTATCTATCTTCTCTTTCTTTCCTTCTTTTTTGTTTTTCACATAAATTTTGGTCCAGCTGAGCCATTGAAGAGAGTGAGAGAGAGAGAGAGAGAGAGAGAGAGAGAGAGTTGGGTGGTGTGGACTCTTTCCTCGTAATTTGATAGGGAGGGCGGGTGTGTGGAGTTTTCATGTTTCTTCTATCTTTGAATTTGTTGTTGTGGCGTCTGTGTTAGAGAGATAAAGGGACAGTCTTTGGAGAGAGAGAGGGATGAGAGGTTAGACTTGGGGCTGAAAAAAACAGGAGCTATGTGGTGCTGTTGCAGTATTTTTGTTGTTGGTGCTATCTTAATTTTATCTGTGACTTGCTCTTATTTTATTTCTCCCGCCTACTGCAATATAAAATAACAAAAAATCTATTCAACCTCCTACTATTCACACAACCTCCACACACCATATTTTTTTTTTTTTATTAAATATTTAATATATGAATAATGAATAAAAAAATTAAATTAGTTTAAAAAGAATAAACTTAAAAAAAAATTAAAAAAAATATTAAAAAATATTAAAATTTAAAAAAATGTGATGTGTGGAGGTTAGAGAGGTTGTGTAGAATTACTCATAAAATAAAACACAACATTTTATTTAATGAGATGAAGATTTCCCACCGGAAGCATTTTTCCTCTACTTGCTCTCAAATTCAAGCAAGAATACGCTATTTTGGCATTTCTTTTTCGATAATCCAGAACTGAAATTTTGGCATTTCTACGAGAAGACAACCCCTGCCTGGCTGTTATGTTGTACACTCCTTTCCCATCCTTAGATCCATATGCAACTGCTCTCCAGTCAAATGTGGAAAAAATGAGAAAGCCAAGCCACTGTAAAAATGGAATACTCCGCTCCTGGATACTCTTTTCTCTGAAAACACCTCTAGGGAAAATCAAAAAATACCTTTGGCCAACTTGAACTTCCATCTCACTCCAGACAAAATCAAATGGATTCATCATTCCTCTGGGACCTTCTCAGCAAATCTGCTTATACGGCCCTCACTCAGATGAATTTGTCCAATCCTCCGAATGCTCATCACTTTAATTGGAAAGGTTTATGGAAACTTAAAATCCAAGATCGTCTGAAACTGCTCTTCTGGAAAGTCAGTCATAATATTCTCCCAACCAAATCTGTGATCAACAAAGTCATCCCTCTTGAGGAGAATCAACTCACATGTCCACTCTGCAAAACTGCGCCTGAAGATCCTTCTCATCTCTTTCTTAATTGCATTTACTCTAGAACCTTGTGGAGGCACTCCAATTGGCCTATTGATATCTCCCTCTTCGCTCATCAGGATTTCACCACTTGGTTAAATATTATCCTCAATCCTTCGGAGTCCCTCAAAATCCCTGAAAGTGAGCACCATCACTTTCAATTATTTGCTATTATTGCCATAGATACTCTTTGGTTCTTCAGAAATAGGTTTGAGCATGGTGAGTCTCTTCCCAATCCTCTTGGTTATATCGAAGCTGTTCACAAGTCTTTTCATCAACATAGCCAAGCCTGGTCAACCGTAAATAATCTGTCTAGTCCAAATGATGCTAGTCACCCACAAGGTTATCATCTCATTTCTTTTGATGTTGCGGTTAGAAAGCAAGGAAGCTACCTGGCATCTATATGTTGGAAAGATAATGGTGAAGTTTTATTTGCAAAAACTGATTTAATTCCAAATGAAAATGCAAATATTGGTGAAGCCTCAGCCGCTCTAATGGGAATCAAGGAAGCTGAAAGCAAAAGATTGGAGAAAATTATAATTCAAGGACACTCCAAGACAACCATCCAGACAATTTCACAATCTACCCCAATACCATGGACTTTGAATCCCATCATTAGTGATATCAAATATCATTTGGCCTCTTTTCAAGAGTGGACTGCAAGGAAAATTCATCGATCTCAAAATCGATGTGTGCATAATCCGGCGCAATGGGCAGCGGCATCGCAAGCCCTTGGAAGCATTCCCCTTTCCTCTTTACCCCTGTGTCTTCTGAAATTTCATAGTAATAAAGATCCACCTCCTCTAGTTGTATAATTATTCTTTCAGTACCTTTGTATTTGGGTTTTCTTGGTTGAAATATAATATTATCTCCTTGCCAAAAAAAAAAAAAGAATCATCCAATAGCTTATAGAAATGACAGCAATTCCAACATGTCAAGAATTTAACCCCCAAAATGAATAATAGTCTGTGGGCTTGGATTTGGCAAAAGGAACTTGTAAAGGGATTTTCCTCGATTTCAAGCAATAAATGTGGTGGAAGTTGGAACGTGGCTCGTTAAAATATATATATATATATATATAAATAAAATAACATCTGAGAAGAGAAATATTAAAATTTTTATTATTTATTTATTTATTTAATATTTAATATTATTATTATTTTAATAATCGACATAATACCATATGGTATTGCCACATTAATGAGATAAAGCCAACGTGATAACTTAAGCAACATATTAACATTTCTCATACAATATTGACCTCTTATTGGAACGTACCGTGAAAATAATAACGGGACAACATCTTCCTCCTTAAAAAACGGTACATAAAAGGGTATGTTTTAATATATACATAGAATTGGATTATACACGCTGTATGCATTGTAAAATGTTCAGGAAAAGCAAAAGTTTCCATACCAATTATGCATCGGTTAAGCATGAAAATTGCTAGCTTTAAATAGCATTTCAATGTTCAAACATTTAAATCTTACAAATTTTGTGTACTGATTCTATTTTTTGCACTCCTAGTTTCCACTAATACCACTGCAAATCGTCTCATCTATTTTCTTTTGGTCTCTTTCAGTTAGTGAAGTGAAGTGAAAAGGAGGTTTAAACATCTAAAAATAGCGCAATAGGCTAGAAGGGGAGAAATAGTTCATCCCGGCGCGGTGATTATTCAAGCCTCGATCGGTGCTGTGTGGAGCTCCTAGTAGGTCCAGTGCAGCTATACAGTGTTCGTGCGCATATTTATGACAATAAATAGTAAATAAATGCAGAGAAAATAAAGAAACGAGAATAGAGAGATTTATGTGATTTGACATAATGTCTACGTCCATAAAAGTTTTGGAGAGGGGATAATTCAATATAATGTGATTGTTTTACAATCTCTCATAATCTCTCATCCTCGTTATACAATAGAGATCCGAGCTCTATTTTCTGGTGGAGATCTCGTCACAGGAGTCCTTGTCGTGAGGTTGAAGAAGCTGAAAGAGAAGTCAAAGTCTCTCCAAAAAGTCATCTGGAAGCCCCGTTTATCCTCTGCTCCTCCATTGTTTTATGCCACATCTTCTATTTTTTACGTTACATCTCCACTTTTCTTTCTAACACATTTTCTTGAACTTTTGTCCCTTCATTTTCTCTTCTTCTTCTCTCATTCTAGTATCTTCTAGTGGGGGGCTCTTTGATGGACTGAACTTTTTACCTGGGCATGAGATAATTTATCCTCGAAAATCTCAAATATGTGTTTGTTTGTTTTGATTTATTTTCATATATATATATACTAGTAAGGGTAACATGTGCTGCACGTATGCCCAGATGAAAAAAAAAAAGAGAAAATAAAAATACTAAGAGTAAATGGAAATGTGAGAAATGGAATATAAAGAAAAATTGAATAAAACGTAAAAAAGAGAGTAAAAACGTTAATAAGAAGAGATTTTCAGTGCTTGTAATAGAGCTTGATCCATAGGATGGGTGGAGAGCATGTTGAATTTATTGTTGTTTGAATAAAAAGAGAGAGCATGTTGAGACTATGTTTGCCTTCGTATTTTATTATTTGGAAGTTTTTTCAACTCAGCAGATCTCTCTCTTTTTTTCGGCAAATCTCTTCTTTTTTCTCATTTGATTGAGCACTATACCAATTTCTTCTTGTTGGATGTTTTTTACGCTTTTCAAGGTTTGTTCATAGAAGAAGTTAGATAAAATTAAAAAGAATTAGTGTTAATAATGTTTAAACATATTTTTGCATTTAATAATGTCATCTTACCAGTCGGCATAAAGTTATGGAAGATTAAAAATTATGTATCAATTCAAGAGCGTAATCTAAAAAATATTTGAAAACATATCAAAGATGTGAGTAGATATGTATATATGGCTACATATATGCATAACAAATATTATAAGCATTTATAGTAAAAGCAAAAGAAGAAAATAATTAATTCGAAATAATTTCATACAAATTATATTAAGTGAATCAAATGAAATAGTAAATCTTAGAATAGAATAAATCTATTAAAAGAAATCAATATCATGAGGCAAGAAAATATTCATACAACAAACATATAATGTCAACAATTTATCTTAACTATAGGTGCATGTATATAAATATAAGAAAATTGAATAACATTTTTTGAGATGACAAAAAAGAGAACATACCGGAAAGTTGAGGACAAACAAACGAACAATGCAAATAGAGCAAATTGATAACAACCGGATTGATGAACAGTAAAGTAAGAGCAAAAGCAGTAAATTTGTAAAAAAAAAAAAACATTAGAAAAAATATCCTAACAATAATAACAGATTAAATAAATAAATTTAGTATTTATACGAAAAAATATTGGAAGGAAAAAAATACATTAAATGAAATTTATTATCAATATTATTTTTAATAAAACATATAAGAAAAAGAAAATAAAAACAAATGAAAGGCTCTAAAAGAACCACAAAAATGAAAATATTGGAAATGATACTTTAGTTTTTTTGGTTTTCATTATAATCTTTGTACTAATAAGCTACTGCTTATTCAAGCTTTTGAAATTTTGCGACCAAAGTTTGGAAACAATGGTACTAAGTAAATTGTGATCATATAATACTGCACGTACAACGGTAAACATGCATGCATGTACTCTCTCAGACTTCAGTGGGTAGTTTGGACCAAAACTATAAATTTATATATCATTCTTCTTGGAAAAGTTAACACGAAAATGCTTGATTGATTGGTTTTATACTCTGCACTTACAATTTATTAAACACAAGGTATTATTATATTTCAATTAATTATTTTTTAACAAATATAACTTTCATGTTACCATATATATATATGTATGCCTTATTATTAAATTTTTCTCATGGAATTTATTATCAATCAATCTTGACGATCATCAAATTAGACTGTTGATAATATAAAAAAAAATCATTTTATTTTAAAGATGTAGAGGTTTTCCTTCCAAAAAACATAAATAAACATATTATAAAAATAAAAAAATAAAAAAGGTAGGTGTGTTGGTTCACTCATTTTTCTTCTAAATTTGTCCTAAGGCAAATACAGAATAAAAGATGAAAGAGGGAACAACAGCATACAATCAAATCATCCAGAAACAATTCATGGCATTAATTTTTTTTACATTGAACTACTGCATACAACCCAAAAATTGAATACACAATCAGAAGTATTTAATTCAGGAGAAACAATACCAAAACTTTTATACTAAAAGTCGTAGCTAGAATCTAGGATAAATATGCCAGAAGATATTGTCAACAATCGTGTGAATAAGCAAAATAATTATTACAAAATATAAATACCAGACTTTTTTTATATTAAAATGGATCAGGACATACCGAAAAGTAGGGGATCAATAAAAGGCAAGCAAAAATGAAAGGTTCCAATGACTGCGATGGGCACAACTGAAATAACGATATACTCAACATATATGTTTTAAAAATATATATATAAAAAACAGAATATAATAAAAATATAATTATATTTATTCATTTTAACTATATTAACATATTAGGGATAATAATAAAAACAATAAATTGGAACATATTATTTACTTTTTAATAGAGATCTCAATCGATTTCAATTATCAATAAACTATATTTCCATGTGTTATTAGGTTTTATGTACAATTCATATACTAAGTGAAAAAATTTAATAAATCTCATTTCAAAAAAAAAAAAAGGAAGTATGCTTTATTTTACAATTCATATACTAACTGAAAATTTCATTTCTGCTCGGTTTTCCTCTACTTCATCCAGCCCGTGCGACAGCTTCTACTCTTCTACTCCTTCATTTTATTTTCGTTTCTTCCTACTGTTTTTCTTTGGGTTGCCGTCTGCTACATTTTTCTTCCTCTCCATTTTCCATTTTCAGTTCTTCCTCTACAAGTTAGTGAACTTGCAGGTCTGTTTTCGGTTCTTTCTTTTCGTATTTTCGATTATTTTCGGTTCTTTCTCTTTCTCACCGATTCCCTCTCTTTCACGCTATTTGGGTTTCTCACCATATGGATTTGTTTGATTTTGTTAGGGTAATTTTCTGTGAAGTATATGCGTATGATGGGGTTTTTATTCTGTTTGGATTTTTGTTGTTGTCATGTATATGCGTATGATGTGATTATAGCGTAATAAATCTACTCATGCAGCACTGAAAGAAGAAGGAATAAGAAGCATACCTAGCACTGGCGAGATTCAGGAGGACCAATTCGAAACACGAAGATATTTGAGCCGGATTCAGTCTATAAGAGGAAGTTTATAAGACGAATAGATAAGATCCAAGATGTAAAAAGACAATAATATTTAGGCGGTGAAGCAAAAGGAGAAATAAAAGTGGTAATTTAAGCATAAAAGGAAGAGCAAAATCGGAAATAAAAAGATTAGACGAAATTACTGTTCATCCGGGATTCAGATTTATATATATAGTAGATACTAGTAAAGGGTAATGTGCGCGCTGCAGGTGTGCCCTAAATGAACAGTGGAGATAGTCTAAAACTACAATGAAAAATCATGATAACTATCATGATTTATTCTTAAAAAGTTAGTTTCTTTGCACGTATACAAAAAAAAAAAAAAATTAAGTTGGTTTCTTTGCAAGAGTTTAATTACAGACTATTTGTATTTATTGCAGAATGCTGGTTACCCATTTCAACATATCATGGAACTTCCGATTCCAACAAGTAATACAAACTCCACTACAAGCAGAATAATTGGTTCAGAGGATAATAGACTTGATAATGGGGAAACTGAAGTGCCATGTGAATCTCCTAGAATTGAATAATGTATTAAGGATATACCAATTTCTCAGGAACCTGATGATGATAGTGTTGAGAAATCTCAGAATGTCCAAGTGGACGATGATGATACGATTGAGGAGCCAAAGTCGGGAATGGAGTTTAATTCCTTTGAAGATTTAGTAAGTTATTATAAGGAATATGGTTATGGGAGAAAACATTTTTAAATTATTAGTAAGTTATTTAGTAAGTTTTTATTAGTAAGTTTTTAAATTTTTATATAAAATATAATAAACATTTCAATTTTTTTAAATTTTAAAATAATAAGAACAATAATAATAAATAATGTTCTAACAATATTTTATTTAATTTTTATCTCAACTAGTCTTATCTAAATTTAATATCCAACCTTAAAAAAAAAAAAAAAACCTTAACTCACCTAATCGGCAAAAGAGCAAAAATATAAGAGAACCGGATTTTATGAGAAAAACAGGAAAAAAGAGAGAGTAATTGATGAGCAATTGTGTGCTGAACGTGTGCTCAGTTACAAATATATAAAAATGAAAAATTGATAGCAAATGAGAAATGAGAAAGTGAAGAAATTGTTTTAAACAAAGTTAAAACAAGTCATGGGTTTACATAACTTAAGGTAAACCTAATATAAACTTAACAGAAATGATAGATCCATATAAGATTGTGTTTTATTTAGTTATATAACGGAAAAGTTTAATAAGAAAATTTTAATAAAAGCTTAAATTAATAATAAAAATATTAATACTACAATTTTATTACAAATTATAAAATGGTGAAACAAGGCTGCAAGCGAAAAAATGATGTTTATTACAGTTTGAAAATTAAAATTTATGTTAATGATAATTTTGTTAGGTTTCTATATAAAAAAAGATGGGGTGAATTAATTTGGTTATGGGAGAAAACATTTTTAAATTATGGATTATACTGAAAGATTATTGAAAATAAATATTGTTTTAATTTTATATTCTTTATGAGAAGATAATTTGTTAGTAATTATGAAACATTTATTCATAAATATGTAAAAAAAATTCCAACATTATATAAATTATCAGAAAAGGAAAAAATTAAAAAGGTATTCTAGACTATATTATTTTGCACTACAACTAATGTTAAATTATTGCATTATTTCAAATACAGTTTAGTTTTTAGTTTAAGAATGTAAACCAGATCATCTTAATTTACTTTAAAAAAGTTTTCATAACCCTTTTTAATATTATTAAAACAGAAGCACTATAAGAAATAATAACAACGAAAAACATTAATTTATTTAACATTTTCACCCTTGGCTAAATAAAATAATAATAATGACATATTATATTTTTAAATTATTAAGAAGTTATGATTTACTTCCTTATGAAAATTTGTAATTATACTAAGCAACCTACTATTATTACTCTTAATAGTTATAGTTGGATGCGTATGTTGTATATTTGTTATTTCCAAAATAAAAATATAATGTGTTAATTTTAAAATTCAAAACTATAGTGGTAAGTATTAAATAATTTAATTATATATTTTATAAAGTCTCATCCTTTACATTTTAAAAAAATTAAATAAACTAAAGTACATTAGAAACTGTAGATCTATCTCAAATAGTGTAATTAATTTCAGGTTAATTAATAAACTATTCAATTTATCCGGAAATGAAAAAAAAATATTTAAGTTTATTTCTTAATAAATCATTAAACAAAAATCATTAATAAAAGGGAAAAATTAGATTTATACTAAAATTTAACAATTCAATTCGATATTTACATAATTCAAAATTCAAGGAAATAAAATGCTACGCAACATTAAAATTTAATTTTCGAGATTTTGATTTTTTATTAAAATTTTTTGAAGAGTTGGTATCAATTTGGGAAAAAAAAATACTATAGTCCAATTGTAAAGCTCAAACTGATTTGTAACGTTACTCATTTTTCACATCTAAAGCCTAAAAGCAGTGCTACACCCTCTGAGATACATTTCGATAAGGACAAAAAAATCTATTTTTTTTTAATTTTTTAGAAGCTTAAAAATTAAAAAAAAATTCACAATATCATTAAAAATACTTTTTTATAATAATGAGATGAAATGAGATGAATTGATAGTGTTTCTGTAAAGTCAGGGGCAAAATAGAAAAAATATTATTGGACTAAACACTGTTCATGCTCGATTCCCACGATGGCTTTGATTCGCTCGCAGCGGTTAACGGCGGTAGGAGAGGAGTTGAGATTGGAAGGGGAGGGGCCCGGACGGAGGCGAAGAGAATGGCAGCGGTGGTGTTGGCCACGCCTGCGTGTGGAGGCGCAATGGAGGGGACAAAGAAACGGACGAGCCGCGGCTTGCATTCCTTCGTGGCGGTTAATGGCAGCACGAGAGGAGCTGAGATTCGATGGGGAGGGATGCCGGCCGGAAGGGAATAAAATGACAGCGGTGGTGTTGGCCACGCCGGCGTGCGGCAGCGCACTGTAGGAGACGAAGAAACGGACGGGGGAGGGGGAGAGGGGCAAAACAGTAAATTAAGAATAGAATCAGGGGCAAAATGGGAAGAACACCAAGGGTAAAACCGAAATTTAGAAATAAAAGCTGGGGCAAAATGGGAAAAAAAATGTTAGACGAATTACTGTAGATGGGTCATTCGCGTTTTATATATAAGTAGATATGTATTAAAAAAAGTATAAAAGAGTTATGTTCAATAATAACTTCTTAATTTTTAAAATAATTAATTCGTTGATGGATGACTTATATTTCGAGTTTGGCTTATATCCTATTAGAATTTTCATTAGATACATTCCGCTTGAAAATTGAATAAAAAAAATTGATGAAAAACTCTATTTATTTTTTCACTTAAATCAATATTGTCCGTTCATTTTTAACCGAATGTATTCAGTGAAATTTTAGAAAATTGTAAGCTAAACTTTTGTATTATATCTAAACAGTAAAACTAGAATAATATAATTATAAAAAATTTTATTTCAAAGAAAAAAAAAAAGCCCATGAGAACCTTGATTTCTTAAACTTCGCAACAAACAAAATGTGAACTCCGACTGTGATATGATATTGCTCGTGGGATTTTTAGGTTTACAGAGACACGGCGAAGAAATTTAGGAAAGAGGAGCTTGCAATAACTGCAGTTTCATCAAGTTGAAAACTTGAAACAGCAAATTAAGACCATTATTAATCTTTGAGTGGGGATGGCTTTCGGATTATTTAAATTTTAGCGCACATATAAATCCATTGAAAATTTCCTGCATTATTGAGGCAGGTTTATCTGCTTTACGCGTTCGATATTATTAAAATAATTAATATTGGCATCCACAACTGTTTCAACCCACACAATCCACACTTTTATAAAAAGATTAAAATATCCTCTATAATAAAACAAAATTTCCTTCCCTTTTCACATTTCAAATTCTGAATTTTGAAACGGATGAGAGAGAATGAGAAGAGAGAGAGACGATGAGAGAAAGGGAGAGACTGAGAGACGGTGAGGGATGAGAGAGAGAGTCGAGGAGAGAGAGAGCTCGCGTCGAGGAGAGAGAGACAGTGAGGGAGGAGAGAGAGCTGATGAGAGAGAGAGACCGAGAGAAGAGAGAGAGTTCGAGAGGATAAGAGAGAGAGGGTAAGGGAGGAGAGAGAGAGACAGAGATGAGTGAGAGAGAGCGAGGATGAGAGAGAGAGATGAGGGAGAGGGTGCTGTTGAAAGAGACGAGAGGGATGAGTGATAAAAAAAAAAAACTATCACATAGAGTGTACAAAAATGTACACCGCTACACTGGCGGATGCGTATCAATTCTCTTATTAAAATAAGTCATTTTTCCAGATCTAAATACAGTGCCGTACAAACATTTGTAAAAAAACAGACCTTGTCTTAAAAAGTATAAAAAAATAATTAGGCTTTGCTACGCATACACATCATCCTACACTACACAATATATATTTTTAATTTTTTTTACTTCTATTAAATTAATTAAATTTTTTTATTCATTATTCATATATCATATATTTAGTAAAGAAAAAAATAAATAAAAAATAAAAATTTATAGTATATGATACAGATATTTTTCTTACTCATTATTAGAATGCAGAGCAGATGTAAAGAAGAAGAAATATGTGGTTAGAAACAGAGAAGACTACTTCAAATATCAGAATGCAGTTCACACACATGTGGGTAGTTGACCAGCAACAAGATACGTGTAGCCGACATGGTGTCCAAGCTAAACCTTTTAGACGTGAATCGAATTGAATGATGGAAGGGACGCGTAACCAACGCTGAAAAGGCTCTCAATCCCTATCCTTATCCTCGAGTCTTTATCTTCTTCAATTATTTACCCGTTCTCTTGGCCAAAACCTCAAAAGGAGACCAGCTCTTCTTTTAGCCTCCAAAGTCCTCGCCTTTGATCGGCCGTTTCCTTGATTTGCAAGCATCGATGGAGTATTCAGATTCCCACAACAAACCCAACACCACCCACCAAGAACACAACCTTCAGAAGCACCGCCAAGCATCCAACAGTGAGCTCATCAACAGCGCCAAGCTGGTGGCGGAGGCCGCCAAATACTCTCTGAGCCACGAGACCGACAAGGTTGACAAGGCCAGGGTCGCTGGTGCCGCTGAAGACCTTCTAGACGCTGCCTCTCGCTACGGAAAGTTGGAGGAAAAGAGCTATGGCAAGTATGTGGAAAAGGCGGAGACTTATCTCCACCAGTACCACTCCTCCCATTCCTCCACCACTTCCACTGGTTCCGGCCACTCTGCCACCCACACTGCACACTCAGCAACACATTCGAGTGGTGATGATGGCCATTCTGGGAGTGGTCATGATGATGGCCATTCTGGAAGTGGTGGGTATGGGGATTACCTCAAGATGGCTGAAGGTTTCTTGAAGAAACGTTGATTCCGACTGCTTTGCTGCATCTTTCTGCTGTTTTTTCTTTTTCTCGTTTTTGTGCTGTCTAATGTGGTCTGTATCTCTGCTTTGTGGGTTAACCTGTGGAATGTAACGTGGTTGAAACAGATTTAGTGTCTGTTTCGTATCTCTGTCAGTAAATCTGTTCCAGAATCATTGAAAAAAAGTACTTGGTAATTTGGTATTAGCTCAACATGTCTGTCTCTCTTTCCCTTGTCTCAGATTGGCAATATTGGATGATTTATTTCAACTATCCAGTGATTTCTCTCTTTTCGGGTGCCATAATCAAGAGTCATGAGTCCTGCGCCTGCTTGTTGAATGGGTAAAAGGCAGATTTTTCAGGAATAAATTGGTTAATAACAAACCGAAATTAGCTCCTCTTTACAACGAAATTAGTTGACTTTCCGTTCAAGTAGCTCATACTCAACATGGCAACTGTAAAAGGCTTATTAGTCCTCAAAATGTCTGTAAAAGAGGACTACAAACCCCATGGGCCTATGGCTTAGAGGCATTCCACAATACACTGAACAAAGATGTTCCCAAGATTGAGAGGACCTGGAATGGAAGCCTTAAGGATTAACCAGTCCAATCCAGAGGAGGTTACTCAGGACTTCTCTAGAGAATTTAATGGTGCTTAGCCTTTATTAAAGGAGGGGATTTAAGGTACCTTAAGCCACTGCCTAATTAACCAGCGACTTAAAAATTATGTTCTTCTTCCGTTTTCAGAGATTAGACGAGATTAAAGTTAAAAAATTAAATAAAATATTATTAGAATATATTTTTTAATATTATATTTATATTGAGATTTGAAAAAATTATAATGATATGATGAAAAGTTTTTAAAATTTTTAAAATTTTAGATTTTGGTCTTGAAAACAAATAAATCCAGTCACTATTTATTATGAAATAATCTTCTCAACCTCCTACTATTCACCATACTCCACACTCTACCTTTTTTTTTAATTTTTTTTATCAAATATTTTTTTATATAAATAGTGAATAAAAAATTTGAAATATTTTAAAAAAAATAAATTCAAAAAAAAATTTAAAAAAAATATTAAAAAATATTAAAAAGTATGGAGTGTGGAGTGTGGATAAATAGTAGGAGGTTGTGTAGTAAATCTCATTTATTATCTTATGCTTTATATTTTATGAAAAATAAAAACATTTTATTTTATAAAAAAGTGAGAGTAGATAATAACTGATAAATAGTAAATCTATTTATTAAAACATAATGCGATATCACGTTATCAGCACAACCAAAACTACTGATTTTTTGTTTTGTTTTGTTTTTGGGTTTAATGTGTCGTTACAGTTATTTATGAAAAGTGTTGTACGTGTGTAACAAAAAACGAAAGGAATAATAACTCAGGTAGGCTACTAAACGACGTCGTCTGTTTCAATGTCTGGTTTTATCAATGTCATCCAGATTCGAGATCCTCCTCCGACCTATTCTGCTCTATTTTAACAACTCCTCATCATCTTCATTCCAAATTAAAACGTCCCTTTTCAATTCCCATATATACCGATGAAAAGGTGAGATTCCCTTTCAATTCTTCTTCTATGTAAAGTTTGCCTTTCCATTTCAATCCTTTATTGCACTAGAGTCTTTAATTCTCTTTTGCAATACTATTTTACGCATTGTTTTTGTGTTCATGTCTGTAAATATATATTTGATCCCTCCTTGAATTTAATTTATAACTGTGCAATCTTTACTGAAATTGGCTCCCATGGGAACTTTTTGATTTCCATTGCGTCGCCGTAAGTGGGAATTGGAAATGTCCCAGTTATTTTGGTGGCCTTTTGTTTTTCATATCTTTCGCGTCAAGTTAGGATTTTGGTCTTTCTTAGATGCAAACAAGCAGCTGTTATGTTTGTGGGTAGACCTTAACAGTATAAATTTTATTTTTGCCTGTTCAGTGCTCAAAAAGAAATGGTACAAGTTTTGGGTTTATTTCGTTTTGTTGGATGTCCCCTGAAAGTCGTTGCTATTTTGTATTTAGATTATTAACGCTCTCAACAATACATTTGAAATAGGTTTGTCCCCATTTCTGCAGCCAATGACTGCACCAGAGTCCATTTTTTCTATTAACCTTTAACAAAAGGTTTAGCAGTTAGATGAGCAGGCGAGTTGTGCCTGTGGTATTACCCATGTGGGGATGCTAGATGGTGAGTAAATCTCATGTAGGCTTACAACTGTAGGTGTTATTATCTGTACGTTAAGTGTATCATACTAGCTATACAAGTAAAAAGCAAGTGGATTGATATGATCACATCTTTTTACCGATATGCCAAGGGGTCATGAATGCTTGCAAATAAAAACATACGCATTTTCAAAGTTGGAATTCAAGGAGTTCTTGTTAACTAGTTTTCCACGACAGAGCTTTTGGCCAACTCTCATGGCATGCCCATTTTGTGCCTTTCTATATATACCCCTTGAATTGGTAGAAACTGTCACTTGGGATTTTAGGCCATTTATGATTTTGTGACAGAAAGTTATATTTGCATAATACTAAGTCCTTGCTTGCAGATTTGTTCCCAGCCAAATTATACAGATGGTGATTCGCTTCCTAACTGTGACCTATTTGTTATAGGTTTAGTGTGAAGAACATGGGCTGGCAATAACTAACACTTGAAGAGGATGGTTTCATGAATGCTTAGTTTCTTGGATTAGTCATTCACTTAAGCTCTGTGATTTTAGCAGTTGCTCTTATCTAACTGGAACTTTTCTTTTCTTGCAATGTGGAAATTTGCTTCAAATGCCATTGCAAGCATTAGACTGAAGAAAAACTCATTAGAGTCCACTCGAGCTTGTCCAGAGTGCTCAGATGATGAGGTATGCTCGAATACTAGCCGAGATGAAGGACTGGAATGCCCAATATGCTGGGAATCTTTCAACATTGTTGAGAATGTGCCCTATGTCTTATGGTGCGGTCACACTCTCTGCAAAAATTGTGTCTTGGGGCTTCAATTGGCTGTGTTTAAATTCCCTACTCAACAAATCACGATTCCATTCTTCATTTCCTGTCCATGGTGCCATCTGCTATCATTCCGGCTAATTTATAAGGGAAATCTAAAGTTCCCTCGCAAAAATTTCTTTATTCTTTGGATGGTTGAGAGCTTGAATGGTGATCGATTAAAGTTTAGTTCCTCCTCCCGTGGGGACAATCAACCAATTTGGTCTCAAAGATGCAATTTTGCACTTGGAAATCAAGCTACCAATGGTAACCAAAGAAGGCCCTCTTCTACTCATGGACCTAGATATCGGGTGTCTAACAATGATAATGGTGGCAGCAATGTGGAGCGACACCAAATTTACCTTCATAATTCTCTGGATTTCTTCGTTCACTTTACATCAAAGTTCCCTTTGGTCATCATATTTCTTCTGATTGCCTTTTTTGCAGTACCTGGCTGTGCTGTCATCTTGGTCCTCTACTTGGTAGTAACACTAGTTTTTGCAATCCCATCTTTCTTGGTATTGTATTTTGCATACCCTACTTTGGAGAGGCTGGTAAGAGAAATAACCTCATGAGATGTGGTTGGCTTCTTGAATCAGTTAACCCCAAACTTGTGGGTCCAACTGTTATTTTTTAAATCACCCCATCTTTCTTCAAATTTGGTGATTCCAGTACTGCACTTTCTGGAAATGCGACTGTTGGATGTTGAGAAGTTTTTCAGTTCTTTCCTGCGCTTTATGTTTCTTGGAAGCTTCAAGAGCCTAAAAGGCAATGATTCTACGATTGAATTCTCAAGTCTTGGGTTTCAGTGATTGCCAGTGATTTAAATTGCCATTGTTTGATAGAAGTTGATGAAGCTATTTACAAACTTGAGTATGCATAAGATATATTCCTTGAAGTGCTTGTAGTGGTGATATCTGAGAATATTTGTTGCTCTCTTGCACTGAAGTTTTATAGTTATTGTTACTTTTGAGCATAGGTTTGACTTTTATGTGAGCTCAAATTATGTTTATAGTGCTTAATCTACTGTTCTCTAGGACCAATGGGGTTAAATATCAGTCTTTGTACGAAGCAGAACATAAGAAGGGAAAAAAACAACTTTGAAGTAGGCAGATTGATATTACTTATCAAAAAAAAAAAAACAAGTATGGCAGATTGATATTCTCCCATTGTTGTCGAGGGTGGCATATTCTTCAAATTGTTTGCTTCAGCCTGATTACTATCTCTTGGTGCTTCGGAAGGAAAAATGATGCATGGATGAATTCTTCGGAGGTGGGAAATTGATTAGTAGAGCTGGTGACAGAAGCATCTCCGACATGTCTGGCTTTACAAATTACTAGCGAGTCTGATCATCATTTTAATCCATTGTGAACAGTAGTGGGAGATGTCGATCATGGCCCCACTGCCCTGGACACCTAATACATGGAAGTTGATTTTGGGAGGATGTGATTTTATGATGACATGAAGGTTTACATGCAAAGCATAAACATAAACTCAGATTGAATGACATGCGTTTGTCCAAAAATCAAGTAAATTATCTAAAATCAACGAGATTTTGTGAGCATTTTACTTTTGACTATAACTGGAGACCTCTCTTTGCTGTAGAACAGCGCGACAGATGAAGAAGTTTCCATCGCTTTAGCATCGGCACATTGAGTAGCTATGAAATTGAGAAACAATATTTTCAGGTTGCAGAACTAAATATATATATTTTTGCTGTCCACGAAAAACTAGAAGAGTCCATGAAAAATCAGATGAACTGGTCACATTCAGAAGCAGCAACATGTCTTAGGTTCTTTCCCCGTAGTTCTAATTTTTTTTGCCTTTTCTCTTGCTTTGATCTCTTTTTTATTTCGCTTTTCTTCTGCCTTCAGTCTTGCTCCTCCCGCAATCTGATCAATGAATTCTATGTCATCCCGGAATTCTTCTAAGGCATGTTTCCTCCTTCCCTCCAGTTCACTCTGCATCTAAAAAGATATTATCAATCCCTATTACGTAACTCATATTCTGGATTAGCTTAGGAAAAGAGTATGGAGCAAAACCTCTGTCCTATCTAGTTTGCGTCTGGCTTTTGCCTTCTTCTTTTCCTCCCAGGAAGTTATCGTGGATTTCTGCTTCTCATACCTGAAATTCTCTCTGTTAGTGAATGAAGAGCTCATGCTTTTAGCTACTCCATCCAGCCTCATCTTTCCATGTTCAAGAAGAGAAGTGATACGCATGCAACCTTTTTTACAATTATATTTTGAATGGAAAGTGACTAATTAAAATTTGAAATTAAAAAAATAAAACGTTGGTATTTTTGATGAAGCAGCACTATCATATTTGTTTGTTGTATAATGGGCTGTGAAATAATTGCATGAATATCATTGTTTTGTTAAAGAGATCACTCTCGAAATGAATGAGTACCTGTGTTTGATCTTAGCCAACTCAGCTTTCTCCCAAGCATCTGCTTTTGTTTCTTCAATTACAGATCCCATTGAACTCTGCTGTCTGGTGACAGTTGGTGGGGTCCCAGGTTTTGTTGAACTCTGCCTTCGGATTTCGTTTGGGGGTATTGTTGATTTAAAGGTGACAGGAGGTTCAGATTTCGGTGGCGTAGTTTCGGGGTTCAAACCGATGTTGCTGTTCAAGTGCTCAGCAAAAGTTGGAGTCCTTTTAATTGAAGGGACAAGCTGTATGGGCGTCTTTGCTGTTATTGTTGCAGTTATTGGAAACTCGCTTTCTTGGCTTCCAGGAATTTTGAGTGATGTTTCACCTAATGCACACCATCTCATGAATTTTTTCTTGGAAAAAAAACTCTAATCAGGAACTCATTCATTTACCTGAGAATCGCTTGGATGTTCTCTCTGGTTCTGCTGCCAAACTTGGTTTACCCTCCTTTATACTCTTGATTGCAGTCCAAGAGATTTCGGGTCGTTGGCTTGTATTTTTTGGATCTGGGATGCGTGTTTCTTCAAGTCTTTTGATGGCAAATGCTGCAGCTGCCACTGCGGCTGCACGCTCTATTCCATTGTCTGAGTGATACTCGTGACTCATTTGCCTAGAGAACTGTCTTTGGAGCCAATTCTGAGATTTCTTCTTCTCTGTAAAACACACCATTAATTATGGTTTTGGATTTATTGTTGCCTCGTCCATGCATTTCACCCATTGTCCATCGAGAAATAGGTTTACCTTTGAAACTTTGAGACTTCTGAAGTGGTATTCTTGGATCCCTAATGCTCCCAGCCTCTTCAGTCTTTTCCTTGTGGACACCAGATAATCTCAACCTGGCGAAAGTTGTTATCATAAATATTTGAAAAATTCTAGCAGCAGCTTAATTAATTACCTATGGTGATAGAACCAAGCCCTCAAGGATCATGTCTTGGCAGAATGATTCTGGCGTATTTATGGATTAAGGACATGCACTCACGACAACCTTTCCGTCTATATTATATAATTGCAGTTATTTCATAGTTACAAAGCGGATTACCTCGTTTGCTTGAGCAAAGCGTCCATCATTTGAGAATGATTCTGTTCCGAAAACTTCTGCCTGAGCAACGATTTACTTTTTGTAGTCTGATGTTTATTTGAAGAAGCATATTATAGAAGAAAACATACGCCCGTAAAAGAAGTTGGTCGTAGGCAGTGATCAGGGATGGGAGTGCAAGCAAGCAAGCTTGGGTATGCTTTGCATGTTAGGCCTGGTTTTGAATCTTGAAGATCTTTCGAGTGAAGAAAAGTATTCTTCTTTTCCTGGATGCTAAGCTTTAAATGTGGGAGCGGACATAATCTTTCTTTTTCAAATGCTCTTTTCCACTTAATTATTTTCGCTTAATACAATGGATGCCATAAAAGAGTCAGATGAAAGAATTTGCATCAGATACCGAATGATATTCTAATTCTGTGCACAAAGAAGAGTCTTAAAAACTTTTATCTCCACTTAAGTAGAAGAAGAAGAAGAACCCCTCTCCCCTGTGAGTGCATAATCATGAATCTCTTTGATTTTTCAACCCAAACGTGATCAAGAGTTCTGCGATAACAAATTATGGGAAAGATTTCTGTCACCGCTTTCTTTGGCGGATTTCCCAAAAACAAAAGCTGGTATTTAGGAGTGTTTCCATGGGCAGACAACCTCTGGCTTAATCCAAACAGACCAAAATAAAACACCATATTTTGCTTATGCGGTTTGTATTACTTCCGCAAATAAAAAGAGAAGAAAACTTGCTTTCGTTGAGAGTCGAACTCAAGACCTCCCGCTTACTAAACGGGTGCTCTAACCAACTGAGCTACGAAAGCACTTTTGCACAAGGCGCAACTATCAATTTATTTGTATAAGCTATTACAAACCAACGACGTCAAATTTTTTTTTGTAACTAACGAAGTATAGTATAGAATCGGTGTTAGACTGACCTAATAAAGTGGGTTTTTTTTAACAGTCGATGAGAATTTTCTACAATTTTATCTTCTGGGACATTGAAACAATATTTGAGGTTTGAACATTGTGATCCCCAGCATTTAATATTATTACCATTTCCATCGTTTTCACAGCAACCCACCAGAGGCTGGTCGGCTTGCCACTGTCCATGTGATGCACAACCCTTGGAGAATGCAAGAACACTAAGCACCTTAAGCAAGCTTGTGTATAAGCAAGTTTTTCTTTGGGTTCTTTGCCTTCTGCTCAGTTCTACAGGATGAAAGCCTAACCACTCCATGGAATTCAAAACCATAACTATTTGTATCTGTAAACACTAACCATCAAAGCTTTTCATGTTCAGAGGTGAACTCCAAGACAATACATAATGCTGATAACTGTACCACGCCTTGTGTTCAAAAAGCTTTTGCTTGTGCATGGCTGAAAGTCTCGGCTAGATTTTTTTATTTTGTGCATTTGTGATGTGAATGCAGTCGTGATTTTGGGGCACTCCCAAGCATGCTACGACACCCACTCATGTACTCCTGACCAAATGGTGGAATCTACGTCTCAGCAATTATTTTCTATGCTAATAACCCACAAAAATAATGTTATGATGCCTCTCTATTTTGCATTTCATTTTCACTGCTCATGTATTTAATTTTTTTTTCTTCTACTTACTAATTAAGAAAGTAACTATTAGTGTATTGATTTTTTTTTTTTATATTTTTTAAAAATGTTTAAAATATTAAAAAAATATGAATAAAAAAATTTAAAAAGAAAATTTTGCCTGCTCAGGGGTACACCCAGCAGTCACTGCTGAGCAGCACCCTAACAACACTCTAATCCGTAATATCGCTTTTGTGAGGAGGTAAAAATAATAAACCCCAATATAGGACCCAACCACTGCGCCACATTAGGAGAAAAGGCAAAAAGGTATAAGTGGGGGACATGACAGGTAGGTGGCAGGCTTCAGAGCGTCAATATGAGTGGTGTAAGTGGGACGGGAAGGCTTCTTGACACATGTAAAGGACCAGTCTTACCATTACCGATTGACACACCTAACATAGGGTGGATAAAAGGCCCTCAGCCAGATGACCAATGGGCTCTCTGGCTCTCGATTCCGTCTTCTTCCTCTCCTACTTCTTCCAGTGAAAGAAGTGCACCAACGATCTTCTTCTTCTTCAGTTCTTTTTCTTCCTCAACAATCGTCTCCTTCAATGTCGGGATAGGGAGTTCAAGCGAAGGCATTTTCTCCAGTAGAGTTATATTCAACATTACCATTGTACAGTGAAATATGAGGAACTATGAGAGACTGTAAACAAAAATATTATAGTGGATTTCTCCTCTCCAAACCCCCGTAAACGTAGGCCGTATGCCGAACCACGTAAACCCATGTGTTAATCTCTTTTATTTCTCTACATTTTTATTTTTCATTCACCGCCATGGACGGATGCATCGCCACCGTACAACTTCACTGAGACACTGACAAGGGCTCCAAACAACACCGAAACGAGGCCCAAGTCGCCCCAAGGGGCTGTGAATGACTTTTTTCTCTCTTTCCGACCTGTTAAACGATTTTTATAGCATCAACAACTTTGTTCAATGAATCAAAAGTGAAATTGCCAAGTGTTGACATAGCAAGATCATTCTTTGATGGAGTAAGTACCCACAAACCATTTGGGAACAATTTTCTAATAAATAATACAATTCTCCGTCTCTACATCAATGTATCTTCATGCAACGATTCAAAAATTACAACCAATTCCTGATAGAAACTATTTACAGCTTGATAACCTCCCTAGCAACACAAGTAATCATCAAATAATACACTTCTGCTCGAAGTTCATAATTGGCACAATCATAGAAGAACAAAATTTAATTTCCCATTTCATTTAAAAAATCAGACGAACCCTTTGTTTTGGCAACGTAATAAAGTACATCTAGTTAAGGAGTTGTTGTATTGACTAAACAAGGAACTCTGTGTCAGAAACTTCAAGGACTTTGTGAACACCTATTGGTTTTACACCTGGCCGGAATGCATTTCCGTCAATATACCTGTTAAAACAAATTTAATTAAAAATAAATAACTTGATTCAATGCTCAAACGCAGGAATTGGTAACTTTTAAGATATATATATATTTTTTTGGATATCAACTTTTAAAGATTTGAGTGGTCACAGAAACTCACATTTCTTTCAAGAATGGGTGTTTGTAGAAAGCATCAGGAATTCTTCCTGTAAACTGGTTGTGATCCAAGTACCTGAAATCAAATCAAGGAATCTTTCAGAGTAAATACTAAAATTCCCTCTGCAACCATTGAAAAGTAGCACGCATTCCATGAAATGCCAACTAAAAGATGAATGCCTGCACAGAAATGCCAGTTTATTGCGTAGCTAATACAACCCATCTAAATTCTCCAGAATGGACCTAATTTCACATCAAGACAGGCAAAAGATCAATACGTATTTCATACTCTGAAACCTTCAAGAATGGAGCATTAAATTGATATCCTAATACATGAATACGTATTAGGATATCCTAATTGCAACCCTCAATTGATATTGAGGGTTTCGGATTCTAATAAAAAGCAGCAACCCAGATGCCAAGTTAGGAAGATAAGCAGGCTGCATGATTCTGGACACCCCGAAAGGTGTGGGAGATATTCCCATTAAGCTTTATTATTTCCATTCACGTGTGTGACAAAGCACTGCTTTGGTGGTGCCATAGCAAGCAGGTGAAAATAATAGCAAACAAAATATTAAAGAAATTAAGGAGCATTAATCTAAATCGCAGGAACCTTATGTCAAAGGGAATATCCCTTAAAAAATAGTTATAACCTAATAGCTAGATCCAGATCAAGTTAATTAAGTCAGCAAAACACTGATGAAACATATTTTATCTTTTAGACGGGAGCCATTCTCCAAAAAGAGAGAGAGAAGAAAAATAGAGGAATCAGCATCCAGAATGCCAGTTTAGTTTGTTTTTATAACAGAAAAGGACAGCAGAACCTTCACACTCCCATATCCATGATGTATACCATTACAGTAACCAGGCAAACACAACAGGATTAACCAAAAGAAATTCTGAAAGAGAACGCACAAGTAAATCAGTTTAGGAATATGAGCAAGTCCTGATGGTATTACTCCAGCCATTTTGTTGTAGGAGAGGTACCTGTGAATAGTAAAACAGCCAACAATAGGGACCATAAATACATATTAGGATAATATGAGTTTACAGGAATAAGCAGTGCTCATATCTGCAATTGAGAGAGAGAGAGAGAGAGAGAGAGAGAGAGAAGGAAATATAGAAGCAATACTCACAAGATTTCCAAGTTGGCCAAGTTTGCAAGCTGTGCCGGTATTCCTCCCGTTAAATAATTGTTATTTAGATATCTACAAAAAATAGGTAAGAATAGAAACTTGTATATTTTAGTTCACAATTGCAAAATATCAAGGAAATGACTAAATTCTCCAAGCAAAATAACTTACAGGTTGCGAAGAGCTGGAAAACACCCCTCTATGCGTATGAGTTCCCTTATTGTACCCACCAAATGATTATTACCAACATCTCTATGAGCATGTAAAATTACAATAAACATGTTAGAGGTCTGATGGAAAGGCATGCCCTACATCACAATGCACTAAAGAGGATATGGATTGTTACAGGTGCCGAAGATTTTGTAGAGTTCCCAATTCTGCAGGAATTCGTCCGATTAAACGATTTTCTTGTAGATATAGATAGCGAAGCCCTGGAAGGTTAGCAAGCTCCCTGGGTATTTCGCCTTTAAAGTTGTTGAAGCTCAGATATCTGCACAAGTTTCAAGAAATGAGATCTTAACTCTAAATAGAATAAAAATACTATGAAGAGGATCTCAAAACTTAATAGTCATAGAAGTTAAAGTACTCACAGATGAGTTAGACTCTTCAATTCACCAATTTCAGGAGGTATGGCATCTTGTAGCTTATTCCATCTCAAATTACTGAGAAAAATACTCATATTAGAACTAAAAGATCAAGACAACGAGCTAAAGCTTTCAAAAATTAAAATCACATAAACTAAGGTTAATGATTGAGCAGAGGAGGGGTATATGTTCTCCACAAACCGACAACAGTAATCGGTGTAGAAGTAATTTGTGTATCTTTAGCTATATACTTCCACTCTATTATGGAAACTGAATAAAATTGCCAGTCTAAATATGAAACTAAAGAGCGAAACATAATCATAAAAAGTGACCAAAATGCTACAAGCATAAGTTAAAAGTATCAAAAATGTTTTTAAACAGACCAATAGTGATCTTAAGTGAATGTAAAGGACTGTACAGTATTTTAAGCCGCCTCAACCGTCCGATCTGAGGAGGAATTGGCCCAGTCAACTTGTTATTGTGGAGATCCCTGTCATGTGGACACAATCGTCTGTATCAGATTTTATAAGTAAAATCATATATATCATATACCTCTGAGAAGCAAAGAAGTTATGAATTCATCGTTTTGATAGGTAATTCATCTTTACATTTATAATTGGAGGAAGATTGACTTTTAACGTATTCCCACTACAAGTAAATTGTTTTCCATCAAACTGTTGGTGTCCATGGACACTTGAATCTCATTTATTGGTTCATTTCTAAAATCTAGAATGAATTATGAAAAGTAATTGACAGCCAAATAAATCAAAATAGAATTAAGGAGTGAAAATGATCACTTTTAAATTGAAGGAGCCAAAGTCATTGGAATAACACTTTCTACATTTCCAATAAAACTAAGTATAGAAGAAGCTTACAGCCTCGTGAGATCCAACAGATTGGTCACAGCAGTAGGGAAGGGCCCCACAATCGACACCGCGTAAACCTCTCTGCAAAACATAAACCAAGCAGTAATCTCCAGTTATAAACCGCCCTTAAAAATAGACCTTTTCTTCTGCTAATTCGGAGAAATCTGATCCAAAAAGAGGAAGAATAAAGGAGGAACTTACAATTCAGTGACGACTCTGTAATCACCTTGAGTGGAGCAGGTGACCCCAGACCAGGGCGGCAGATCGCCATCACCGCAAGGATCGTCTCCCACCCACGCGTAGACCACCCTCCATCCGAGAGACGCCTTGATTTCGTTCAATGCTTTCACTGAACCAATTATGTACCAATTTCAAACACTCAATTCGACGAGGTCAACAAAATAAAAAGAAGAAGAAAACGAGATAGAGAGGAACGTGAGAGTCATACCGTCCCGTTTAAGGGTTTTAGAATGAGCGAGGTTGAGTAGGGATAACGAAACGAGGATCACAGAGAATGCAAGCAGTGGAAAGCGCGCCATTAAAAGGGACGCCAAGAATTTCCCGTCTCTCTGTCTCTCTCAACTCTCTCTGAAGACGAGGACCGGCTTTGTAGGCTTTGACAGATCTGAACAGTAACTGAAGAGATCTCTGTTTACAGCGTTTGATTAATCGCAAGTTGGGTGGAAGTCAGATATGGAGAAGCATCATCTTCCTCCTCATCACTCTTTACCCTTTGAAGTCTTTGTTTCGTCGGTGGGATTTATTTTTTAATTTATTTAAGTTTTGGGCCCGAAATGGAGTAAGTTTGGGCCAGTTTGAGCATTCCATGCTGAGCAAGACAAGCCCATTTGTTTCACGTTTGAAGTTGTCAAATGTTGTGCGTTTTATATTGCTTACTAATTTATTTTCCTATTTAGGTTTAATTTAAAAGGTAAATTTGGAATTTAAATCCTATAAACTAAATTACAAAAATGATATGTGCAGTCATTTTTATTTACTCTTTGTATACTCTATTGATATGATTGGTTGTGTCACTTTCTTTTAATATAAACAAAACTGCTACATACAAACGGCATGTGCAAACTAGGCTTGAGTTCCGACTTCGACGGAGTCGGAGTTGTCATTTCCGACCTCCGACTTTGAGAGTCGTAGTCGAATTGTCCCTCCGACTCCGACTCCAAATTGGAGTCGGAGTTCGACTTCGACATCCGATCGGAGCTCCGACCTCTGATCGGAACGACTTCTGATCGAAACTCTGACCCCCCGATCGGAATCGAACCGTTTGTTTCTCTACGTTTCTTACGGATTGAGTTGTACGTCGGCTTATGGCGTTTGTTTTGTATATATAGGATGTTGTGGAGATAAATTAAAATATCTTTAGGCCGCCAATACTACCATATATATATATATCAAAAGATTCAGAATTTTACTACCGACAAAAGAATGAAGAATCTGATACTAATAAAAGTTTTAAGCAATATGACTCAATTGGCCAAAATCCTAATTGCAAAGAACATAATTAATATTGGAGAATATGAAAAAGAAAAAAATAAAAATCAATGCAGCCTAAATAAGATTATAAGAGTATCACGTGGTGGGTCCCTATTTAAGTCTTTGCTCGGATTGAGCACAATGTAATGTAACTACATAAATATGATCACCAAAGCCCAAGTCCAAATTTGTAAAAAAAAAAAAAAAAGGATATTAAATAGTAAATACAATAGTTTAAAAACTAAATAGCATATATGATGTAGCCATAAGTTATAACAATTTCATTTATAACGTAATAACAACATTGACTTAGTCTTGAAATATAACTACATAAATATTAAACACGGATTTCATTCAAATGCTTTTTGGTCCATTGGTCATGCCTGAAATGAAGATAGAAAGTTGCAATCAATAAATGAACAAAATTGATAATAAAAAATTGAATACAATAAAAGTAGAATTTGATTCTTACCAAGAAAGTGGGTTCTCTCAATTCCTTCCCAACTCTCAAGGGGCGTCCGTCTCAGACTCTCAATCATCGGCAATTATGTTAGGGTTCACAATTAGATTTATAAAATCATAAAAAGTAAAAGTTAGAAACATTATAAATAATTAAATAATCATTTAAAAGCATATAAACTTACCCGATTCCAATCTATAGCTCTCTGCATCCACGTCAACGGAATCTAGCCCAATGGGCATTTCACTTATCCAATTTTTTGTGCAAACGAGGGCCTCCACGGTTGACGGTGACAATGAACTCCGATAAGCATCCAACATGCAACCTCCAGTACTAAATGCCGACTCTAAGGCAACGTTAGTAACAGAAATGACTAGCACATCTCGGGCTACACGGGAAAGGACTGAAATAACTGAAATACATCACTAGGTGGCTCGACAGCTTCCATTAAATATCGTTCAACCTCAGATGTACAATGCATAATATTCCTTGTTGACATGAGTTGATGATATTGCTGTATAATACGATGGCCTCTAAGCTCTACAGATGGGTCAGTATCACCTGAGGAAGCTATCGATCCCGTCGGCCTCGAATGTGAGGAGCTACCAGCTGCAAATGAAGGCTGATTACTAATGCTGTAGTGATTATATAGGTCATCAATATCACTTTTTAGCACTCTAATAAACTCTGCAACCTTTATTGCCCCGAGGACGGAATTGACCCAAAATTCTAGAACAACCAACTTATATCGAGGGTCAAGAATCATAGCCACAAATAACAATCTATTTATCTTCTCAATATTTCTCCAATATTTATCATATTTGGTTTTCATCCTCATAGCCATATTAAATAACAATCCACCAGAGTCAGTACAACTATTTTTCAAGTGGAAGTGAAGCTCCGAGAGCTCGCTGAAAAATGAATTCGCAGTCGTATATTTGGATCCCATGGTTATGTCATAAAAAATTCTTAAAAATTCAACAAAGTAGCTTACACTGGTCCAATCATGTGCGTCTGGCGCACCAAGCCCTTGTCCTGCTGGCTACAACAAAGCATACCTCAGGCCTCCATCCTCAACCTCCATCAGCTCGAATGCTTTTTACTTCTTCTGTGCCACATCCAATATCATGTATGTAGAATTCCATCGAGTCGAAACGTCTAAGCACAACATACTAGAACAATTAATCTTCAGATATTCTGCTATTGCCTTAAACTTGGCAAGCCTTTGAGGGGAACCCCTCACATATCGTACAATGCTGTGGACTCAGGTAATGGAATCATCAACCTCTTTCATCCCCTCAACAACTATAAGGTTGATGATATGAGCACAGCATCGAACATAAATAAACTCGTGGGCCCGAATCACATCATCTCTTACCGTCGTGTTCCGCTTAAACCAATCAATTGCTGTTTCATTGGCACTGGCATTGTCAACTGTAATACATAGCACTTTTCGAATTTCTCAGTCCTTTAAACAATCATTCATCTTCGCCCCAATGGATGCACCTTTATGATCCACAATATCTTTAAAATCAATAATTTTTTTTATGCAAAATCCACTCACTGTCAATGTAGTGTGCTGTGATACACATGTAGCAGACGTTCTGTATGGACGTCCATGTGTCAGTCGTAAACGACACTCTCTGGCCAGTGGTAATAAACATCTTCCTCATTTCCGCCTTCTCTTTCGCATGCCTCTTCATACAATCTCGCATCACCGTATACCGTGATGGAATGGAAAATCGTGGCTCAACAAAGTTAAGAAACTTTCGAAAACCTCTTTTCTCAACCGTGGTAAAGGGTATCTCATCAGTAATTATCATCTCTGCAAGCATGTCCCTCAACATATTCTCACTGTATTGAGGGATGACCAATTTATTGGTCTGTGTACCATCAGTGGCTGTAGAAGTTTGGTAACTAAGATTGGTCTGATCAGTGGCCGCTAATCCCTTCGCTATCTTATATCGTTGGCAACCACCTAGATGTACTATTAACACACTGGTGCCTTGCTTCTTCAAATGGCATCCATAAAGTTGCCCACAGTAATGATATCTTGCTACCGGGTTCGCAATATCACCAGAAATTTTAGTGAAATGCTCACATTTCCACGACCTCTTTTTAGAAGGCCGTGGTGGTTGATCTTGCTCAATGGGCATCTCCTCATTTTCGTTGAACATATCCTTATCCTCTATATCTACTGGGAGTGGGAGTCGACTACTGACACAAGATGCAGCTGCTCTAGATGTAGCTGCCCTAGATGTAGTTGCCCTAGATGTGGCTCTAGGGGTGAAAGTACCCACCGGTGTAAGAGTTGTAGCATTGGTGATCATCTCCACTAGGTCTAGGATCTATATCACAATGTCAATAAATCTGAAAAAATAAATTAGAAGCAAAAAATTAGTTTAAAAATAAACTAGGCTATATTAAAAATATTTATATATTTAAATACACATATATATATATATATATATATATATATGCACACCAGCATTTATATATTTAAAATATTTATGAATTGGTTTATCTAATTTAATTAAACAAATAAAAGAATAAGATGATCTCAATCTGTTAAAATTATTCTGAAGCTTCCATTAATACTAGCATGCATTAATATGTATGTGTGTACGTACCATGCAGCATGATTTTCATTGTTATTTTTACCCATATAATTTCTCATACTAAGTAAATATTTCAGAATTTTTTAACTGTGATCAACTCCATTCATGTTTGTGACTTTATCATGACTACTTGGCATATGGCCATTGTACACATTTTATGGAAGTTGATGCTTTGATCATGCTGCTATTGACTGATGTAATCGTTCAAACATCATTGCAGTGTTCAAAAGTAGAATTTTTTGGTTCCTTCGTAGCCAAGAAAATAATTTGAACAAAACCAGTAAGGAATGGAAGCCTTCACAGAGGTCTGGAGGAACATGATCTCTTGTGTTGCCTTTTAAAATCTTTTAGTTTTCCTTTCCTATCCTTGCAGATACTTGGAGATGAGCTTTGGCCAGTGAAGTACATAGATACTATGGAGCAGGTTTTAATAACCAGATAAAGGTTTACTATCACCCAATAGAACTTTTCTGTCCTTTGGGTGTTGCAGGGTGAAAGGGGAGGAGTTCGAGCCTATTATTTTGAGATTTTGTTGTTTTAAAGAAAATCTATTTTTATTTTTATATAAAAAAAAAGTTATTTCATTCCTCATGGATTAGTTAATAGTTTAATTTCTCTCTCTACTAAAATAAAGTTTATAATTTTTTAATCACTAACATAGAGATAAGTTAAGGATATTAAGGAGAATGCATGCAGATCATGATCATGAAGCTTCTCACCAAATTTTGAAAATCAAGATGCAAATATAATACTTTTTAAAACATTTTATTTATTGTAATTTAATGGGTCAAATATTTTAAGTGTGCTAATAGGCTTAACTTGAGGGATGCCATTGTTGCCATTTGCCAACAAAGTTTTAGTTTCCCCCCTTACAAGAGTAGTGCTGCGTGCATGTTGAAATGAAAGCTTCAACAAAAAGCCTTTCCAAAAGTAATTAAAATTATGCACAACACACATGCATTCTAGTAAATATATAATGACCTGGATATTTGGTAACAATTCAGCTTAAAATTGTGCTGCTGCCTGCCTCCAATTTCATATAAACATCTCTTACACATTTTATCAAACACATTACATGCATACAACACAACTTACAAACACATTACATATTTTATCAAACACATTTCCTTACTACAAATTTACAAAACAAACTCATTTCAATCACAACAAAATACCCAGACCTGCATGCTATATGAGTAACAGAATACATAAAATTAAATCAAGTAATTTAATTTTAAGGATCAGAATCGGGTTCTCACTGTAGGCTGAAGCTCAGATTGAAGTCGTGCACTACGGAGGAGTAAAGACTCACGGAGGGAGGGAACAAGGCGGTTTGGTGGAGGATCACTGGTTCAGCCGTTCAGAGTCTTCAAACATGAGATTTGGTCACTTGAGAGAGAAGGAGGAAGGAGGAAGAACCGAAGAAGGAAGAAGGGAGAAGGGAAGGGAGGGGGGTCCTGCATTTTAGACCCCCCGTATGATGAAACGACATCATTCCACATTAAGTAGAACAACGTCGTTTTATTTTTATTTTTGAAAAAATTTCAGATGTAAAACGACATCGTTTTACATCTGGATTTTTTTTAAAAATATCGGAGTCGGAGTTCGGAGCTCCGACTCCGACTCCCTATTCGGAGCCACTCCACACTCCAACTCCATTTCTGATCACTCTGACTCCATTGGAGCATAAGTCTGACGGAGTCGAAAAATTTGAAATTTTGCACAACCCTAGTGCAAACGAGATGTAAGTGGCTGAACACAACAAAGTTTACGTAGAAGTGAAAAAAATAAAAATAAAAAGTAAAGAAAAGACCAATGTAAAGAAAAATGCAAGTTTCTTCTTCTTCCTGTAAATAAATAAAGAAAGGCTAACTTCGATGATGCAGCCATGTATTGCTTTGTTTATATAGATTTACAATGAGTGAGTTTGTAGTTTGAATTACACTAGAGGATATATACAAAACAAATATTCCTATATATTAGGAGGCATAACGGATGGAGTTGTTGCAGATGATAAGCATTGAGTTGTTGGTATATGAGATAGCTTCTGATCTTTTAATGAGTTATCTTCGGAAGTGGTTGATCTTTGGCTTATCTGTCTAACATCCTCCAGCAAGCGAATGGGGAGAGTTATCACCAGAAGCTTGGAACGTAGCATACAGAAGCAGGCAAAACTTAGACCCTTAGTGAATACATCAGCCTAGGGCTGAGCACCGACCAGTTCAGAGTCGGAGAGCCCAACCTCCGACTCCGACTTTTGTCGGAGGTCGAATCCGACCTCCGACTCTGAAGACTATGGACTCCGCTCCGACTCTGACTCCGACTCCGACTTGTCGGAGCGGAGTCGAAACAGAGTCAGATTTTGAAACTTTTTTTTTTTTGTCTTTTTTATAATCATATTTGACCCACTTTTTATTAAAAAAAAATTGTATGGTCTTTCAAGTTTCAATTTTCTCAAAATTGCAATCTAAACTAAATAATTCACTCTTGATTATAACAAAAAATATAAGCAAATAAAACAAGTAACATACTAAGTTCTAACTTACATTCAAAAATTAAAAATAAAAAGAAAGTCCACTACAATAAACATCCACAATTATATCCACATCCAATTACTACAATAAACATCACATTCATATCCACATCCAATCACTACAACAAACGGATTCCACATGCACCACACGGTCCAGGTCCACACCTGCCATCCATATCCACATCCAACTAAAACAAAAGAAATATTTACTTATCACATCCAACTAATCACTACAATAAACAAAAGAAACATTTACTTATCCACATCCACCACATGCACCACACCTGCCATCCACACACCCATTATAATAATATTTACTTCCCACAACTATAATAAACATTTTCTAAGTTTCATTCTAACAACAAAAGAAATCCAAAATGTTCTAAGTGGAAACTAAATTAAATGTTCCCAACAACATTTAATTTAGAACTTCCAAATGCACCAAAATAAAATAAATTACAAACTTCCAAATTACAATATTCTAAATGCCCAACAAATGTTTTCCTTCCAAATGTTACAAACTTCCAAATGTTCTTTCAAGTTGTGCCTGAAAAAAGAAAAAGAAATAGTAAGGAAAATAACTCAACTTTAAGTAAATAGAATTTAACATGAAACATCTAGTATGTTGGATAGTAACTCAAACCTCAAAGGCTCAATCTATCAAATTGTCAATCATCTTCACAAAGTAAGTTGGCCATACTAGTGATTAATTCTACATTAAGATATTAAAGTATAGGAGATTAGTATTACAAAATGTCAAAATCAACATATATAAAAACTTAAAAAAACCTCTAAATACATTACCTGAGTCTAACTTATAGCTCTTTAGATCATCAATGACATCCGTATAATTTTGACTCAAGCATATAGGAGTGAACTTCAACCAGTTTTGCGTGCACATAAGAGCTTCTAAAGTTCTAAGAGCCAAAGAACTCCTAAATGGATCAAAAACACGGCCTCCTGTGCTAAATGCCGACTCAGATGCAACGGTGGTGATCAGAATGGCCAAGATATCTCTTACCATTAAAGCAAGAAACAGAAATTTACTTGAATTAACTTTTCACCACACCAAAATTTTAAAATTCCCCGTAGGAACCTCAACATCCTCCAACAAATACCGCTTAGTTCTGACTTATAATCCATCAAGGATGCTGATTTTCAATCTTTATGGAATCCAAACAAAAAGTCTAAGGGATCATCACCAATACAGGTACTACTACTACTCCCTAATGTCCCAATTGATGCACTATCTTCACCACTCCGACTCTGAGTTGACTTAGACCCAGTTGCGTTGCCACCATAAAACCATACATATTGTTCATACAAATATTCTATATCTCTCTTGAGGAGTACAACAAATTCATCACCCCTCTCATCTCCCAATGTTTTCTTGAACCAAGATGCTTCAGCAACCAATTTGTACCGTGGATCAAGAATGGCAGCAACAAACAACAATCGATTTATTTTTTCAAGATCACCACAATATTTATCATATTTTGTCTTCATTTTCAAAGCCATTGAACTCAAGCGTCGATTACTATTTTCATAAAAAGCATTCTTCAAGTTTTTATGAATATTAATAAGCTCTTCGACATACAAATTTGATGTGACATATAGTGTACCAGAAATACGGAAGGTGACATTATAAAATACATGAAGAAACTTTGAAAAGTTTCTTATGGTCTCCCAATCATCAAACCCAGTAGCTTTTAAATCCTTTTTCCCATGCCCATCCTCAGATAAATAAACTCGTGAATAAGGATCCTCATCAAGCAAAAGTTGGAAGACTTTTTGATACTTCTCAGCCACGTCCAACATAAGAAAAGTCAAATTCTATCTAGTAGGCATGTCAAGACACAAGAAACTAGAACATGGCACTTTCGACCTATCAACACAAGATTTGAAAGTGGCAAATCTTTGGGGAGAAGACTTCACATACTTAATCAAATTTCGGACTCTTATGATTAAGTCATCAACATCTTTCAAACCTTCACTTACAACAAGGTTTAAGATGTGTGATGTACACCTCATATGAGTAAACTCATGAGTTGCAACACAATCCTCACTTCCTATCTCCCTTGTTCTCAACCAATCAATAGCGGAGTCGTTAGAGGTAGCATTGTCCACCGTAATTGCGGGGATTTTTTCAATGCCCCAATCAAGCATACATTCCTCTAACTCCCTCCCAATCGCTGCCCCTTGTAGTCGCTAATCCGAACAAATAAAATGATCCGTTTATGCAACTTCCAATCACTATCAATAAAATAAGCGGTCACATACATGTAATTAATATTTTGAATTGAAGTCCAAGTGTCGGTGATCAAGCACACTCTTTGTTTGGTGGTCAAAAAAAATTTTCTTCAAACTATCATTCTCTTTCAAGAATAGCCTCATACAATCACGCATTACAATAAATCGAGAAGGAATTGGAAACCTAGGATCAAGGGATTTAGTGTATTCTCGAAACCCTCGGCCTTCAACAACCCTAAAGGGTAACTCATCCACTATCACCATCCTAGCAAGGGCTGCCCAGATTTTTTTCTCATTATACTTGGTCATCCCTAAGCTCTTCTCCCCTTGACCTTCATTTCTTGCTTTCGGGACCAAGAATGTTTGAGTATTGTCCAACTTACTCTTACGGTTTTTGGGGCAAAATTGGATGTGTGTTTTCATGGCCGAAGTGCCTTGCCTTTTGGGATGGCATTTCCATTGCCTCCCACAATGGTTACAAGTAGCTATAGGCTATTCAGGATCACAATCTGGCACTCTTGTGAGGTGGACCCACACCAAAGACCTATTCTTAGGAACTCTACTACGAGGTGGAGGGCGAGAGTTAGAACAGAAAGCACTAGGTGTGCCTATTGAAGAGTCTATTAGTCCGCTAGACTCTTTAACCATGGCATTGGGAGTATCAATAGGCTGTTCTTGGATGCCAGGACAAGATGCAGCTGTGGATGTACGAGGGCTTGTGACTTCTATTTTCATGATTTGAGAACTAGAATACAACAAACAAAAACTCATTAAAAAAGCACAATACAACAAACAAAAAAGCATTAACTCATTAAAACAGCCAAACATAGCCTCAAAACCACAAACAAAAACTCATTAACTCACTAAAACAACCAAACACAGCCCCAAAAGTATAAACAAAAACTCATTAACTCACTAAAACAACCAAACACTACCCCAAAAACATAATACAAACTCATTTAATATATTTATGTGGCTGATTTATAATCACTAAAACAAAAAAATATTTGAGAAAATATATTTTCATCTTAAACAGAAAAACAGAAAAAAAGAAGAAGCATTAACTCACTAAAACAACCAAACATAGCCTCAAAAGCACAAAACAAACTCATTAACTCACTAAAACAACCAAACACAGCCCCAAAAGCACAATACAAAAGCATTAACTCACTAAAATAGCCAAACACAGTTTATTCAAATCCTCACCCCCAATTGATAAACATTAAACAGGACAAAGATGTTATTAAGTAGAAAAGTTGCAAACCCCTATCAATGTAATTTCACTAACCCAATCACAAAATACAATTTCACAAATCAAATCACAAAACCCAATCAAAAGTAAATTTCGGATTCAAAAAACCCTAATATCACAGATTCACAAATATCATCTATCATAATTTTGAAATAATTTCATAGAACTAAAAACCTAGATTTCACAAATATCATCTATCACAGATTGACCCTAATATCCTAAATTTCGGATTTAAAAACCCTAATATCACAAAACTGAAAACCTAATCACAAAAATCCTAAAATCACAAAACTCAATCACAAAAACCCTAATATCACAAAACCCAATCACAAAAATACTAGAGAGTGACAGACGAGTTTATTGTGATGGATGTGGATAAGTAAATGTTTCTTTTGTTTATTGTAGTGATTAGTTGGATGTGATAAGTAAATATTTCTTTTGTTTTAGTTGGATGTGGATATGGATGGTAGGTGTGGACCTGGACCGTGTGGTGCATGTGGAATCCGTTTGTTGTAGTGATTGGATGTGGATATGAATGTGATGTTTATTGTAGTGATTGGATTTGGATATGAATGTGGATGTTTATTGTAGTGGACTTTCTTTTTATTTTTAATTTTTGAATGTAAGTTAGAACTTAGTATGTTACTTGTTTTATTTACTTATATTTTTTGTTATAATCAAGAGTGAATTATTTAGTTTGCAATTTTGAGAAAATTGAAACTTGAAAGACCATATAATTTTTTTTTAATAAAAAGTGGGTCAAATATGATTATAAAAAAGACAAAAAAAAAAAAAAGTTTCAAAATCCAACTCCGTTCCGACTTTGCTCTGACAAGTCGGAGTCGGAGCAGAGTCCATAGTCTTCGGAGTCGGAGTCGGAGGTCAGATTCGACCTCCGACAAAGTCAGAGTCGGAGTCAGAGGTTGGGTTCTCCGACTCCGAACTGGTCGGTGCTCAGCCCTAGGCTGATGTATTCACTAAGGGTCTAAGTTGTGCCCGCTTCTATATGCTACGTTCCAAGCTTCTAGTGATAACTCTCCCCATTCGCTTGCGGGGGGATGTTAGACAGAGGCCGAGAGAGTTGAGAGACGAGACAATGACAGACGGGAGAGTGAGAGACGACAAACTGAGACCTTTCGACCTGGGTAGCGAGCACGCCGAGCAATGTTGACGATTTTAGGGTTCTGGGTAGCGAGAGTTAGAGACGAGAGAGTGAGGCATTGAGCTGTGAGTCTGTGAGTCGCGACTCGTGAGAGGTAGATGGTAATAGTAAGTTCGAAACTTAGACTGATTTTAGCCTTTAGAGTTTAGTAACATAGGGAAACGGCGCCGTTTGGTAATTAGATATGTTTTTCAATGTGTTTTTTAAATGATAATTAAAATGTAATTAAATATATTTTATTATTTTCAATGTGTTTTTTTTAATGATAATTAAAATCTTTTTTGATGGTTTGAGAAATTGATAATTATAATTTATATATATTTGTAATACATTTAATAGACTATAGTGATTTAGTATAACTATATATATATATTTAAAAGGTATTAATCCTTCTTGTATACAATTTAAGTCTGCTCTTGTTTCTAATAGAGCAATTGTAGTAAAAGAAAATTCTTGATTAATTGAAACCGTTACCAAAGACGTAAATCCCAGGTAATATAAATATGATAATATAATTAGGATAATATATAGAAAGTTAGTAATAAAAGCAGTAAAAATAGACGGTATAATCAGCCATATGCATGAGAGCATTTAAAGCAGGTGGTATAACCGACCATATGCATGATAAAATAAAATAAATAAAAGATATCTACAAAATCAACTTTATTGAAGACATAATACTTACAAGGAGACTAATTCTCAGAGGAGTTGAAGACAGAAGACATGAAGAAGAAAGAAGGAAAAGAGAGTTGGTTTACAAAAGACTTGGGAGAGCTAGGAGAGATTTGGACGAGTGAGGGGAAGGCTTCAGATGAGAGAGTTTCTGAATGCCTTTCCTTTATTACAAACTCCTATTTATAGACACTAAAACAGTGCAACACAGTACAACACAATAACTTTAATAATACATGAACAGTACCATCATGTGAAAGTCAATTTGTACAAACAGTAACTTAAACAGTAACTCTAATAATTCATGAATAGTACCAACTCGTGAATAATATGTACACAGTCTTTTTGTCGTTTTCTTGGATAATCTTGAGTAGTGACAATAATCTAACTTGAGCAGAGGAATCTTGAGTAGTAACAATAATTTGACTTGAACAGAGGAAAGTAGTAATCTTTTGGAATCAACTAATCTGAGGGTTATAATTTGCCAATTCCAATTCAAACGGATCTTGAGAATCCATCAGAGGTATTGGATGATAGGACGAGTAATCTTGAGAAGGAGAGGCGCCTGAGTGAAAAGCCTGTTGAGAAGGAGAGGCTTGAAGGGCTGTAGGTTGTTGTAATGGAGATAATCTGGCTGGATTCTGTGCGTCTTCTTCATCATCAATATCTGAAACTTGTGACATTGTTTCGGCTAATTTTTTCAAATCTTTCTTGCTGGTAATGGATGCTAATTGTGCTTGAAATCTACTCCGTTGGACAAGTACTTCTGGAGCTTTGGTAATTTTTGAAAACATTTTCAAAACATGATCATAATTGTATTTTTCCCACCATTTGACAGAGACTTGGCGGGTCAGGAACATAATGGTTTTGAGAGAGGGATGAGATTTGATAACATATTCCCATTTCATAATCCAATTTAATTTTGTTTTAAGAAAGAAAAGAAGAAGTGGTGAACAATGGCTTAATGCTGGTGGACTGTCATCTTGTGAAGTAAAAATTCAAAAACTTTCCTGAAGGGGGAGAGGAAGGAGAAGAGGTTCGGGTCCATAATGGTCCCACCAAAGTGAAAACCATTTAGGAACTGTCTTGATTTCTTGTAATTTGTCAAAATGAAGGAACCACGAATGTTGCAAATTTTTGTTTTGTTTTAAAAACATTTTTGTCCATGCATGCTGATAATCATAATAAGGTAGATCATAAGGTTGAGAAAACTTTTTTGTCAAATAGGAATTTTTTCCCCATTGTTCCAAAGTGAGAACCTATTTAATGGTGATTTTATGAAAAACAATAATTGGAGATGCAGGTGGAGATGGTTGAGTTTGAAGGGAACAAGAGATTTCAGAGAGAATAATCGAGTCGGAGTCTACTAATATGAATTCATAAAAATTTTGGGTTTTCTTAATATTTTGCGGGATATAATGCCAATCTGGTAAAAAAAATGCATCAAGTAATTTTTGGGGGTCAAACAGGTATTGAATTTCAGGTTCGATTGGGAAGATAGGGTGCCAGTGAGATTTAATGATAATAGGAGATGTAGAAAACTGAGATAGTAATGGATGGCTAATAATCTGAGAAGGGGAAAAAGAATGAGAAACAGTTTTGGAGTATGTGAGTAATGGAGAGCTAATAATCTGAAAAGGGGAAAAAGAATGAGAAACAACTTTGGAGTATGTGGGTAATTTGGAGAAGAAAATGGTGAGAATGGATTATATGATGATCTAATATTTTGTGGTAATGACCCTAGAACCGTATGTGGTTTTGGAGTTACAGAAGGACAAGGTGAAGGATAGGGAGGAGATGGTGGTAATGTATAAGAAAATTTAGTCTTTACTTTGGACTTTGAGGAAGACATGATTTTTCCTGTAAAAATTCTCGGGATAGAAAATCAGGAAGAGAATTAAAGTCTCCTTTAATATGTTCAATATCAAAATAAAAAATACTTAATATAACTTGCCATCTAGCAAATATTTGCTTAGCAACCAAGTTTTTCACATCTTTAATCAAAACTTTCTTGGCTGATTTACAATCTATCCTAAGTAAAAATTTTTGATTTAACAAATCATCTTGAAATTTAGAAATACATAATAAAATAACTAAAATATCTTTTTTAATGGTGCTATAATTCTTTTGGGCATGATTCCAACATCTTGAATCAAATCGAACAATTTGTTTAGAATTATCTGATAATTTTTGTTTCATAATTCCTCCATAACCAAGATCAGAGGTATCCATTTCAACAATTTTTAAAGTATGAGGGGATGTGAGTCCCAAACATGGTAATTTCTTAACATGTGTTTTAATCTGTTTTATAATATTTGTATACTTTTCTGTCCATGGTGGTGGATTCTTTTTTAATCTCTTAAATAATGGTTTGCATAGTGGCCTAAGAGATTAGTAAAAATCTGCAACATAATTGAGACTTTCCAGAAATTTTTGTAATTGTTGCTTATCTTTTATTTCATCTGGAATTTATCAGCAAATTCTATTGCTCTACTAATTGGAGTAATAGCTCCTTGATAAATGTCATGTCCAAGAAACCTAATTTTGTTTTGAAACAGTTTTATTTTTGGTGATGAAACAACTAATCCATTCTGTTTAATAATTTAGACAAAAGTATTTAAGTATTTCCAGTATTATTCAATAAATGAGGAGAATATTAATACATCATCTATATAGACTATTGAAAAGTGAGTAAAATGGATAAATATTTTGTTCATAATATTTTGAAATTCATTAGGAACGTTTTTTAATCCAAATGGTATAACATTCCATTCATAATGTCCAATTGGGACTGTAAAAGCTATTTTATATCATAATAAATCTTTCTTATTAGGGATCGGATATCTAATCTATTGTAACACTTTATTTAAATGTTTATAATTAATAACTAGCCGAAAAACTCCTCTTTCTAATTCTACCTGTTTTTGAACATAAAAGGCAGCACAATTTCAAGGTGATTTACTTTTTCTAATTAATCATTTTGTTAATAAATTATTAATTTCCTTTTTGCAAAATTCTAATAATTCATTATTTATTTGAATTGGTCTGGTTTTAGTTGGAATATTTTTCTCAGAAAGTCTTTCTCATAAGGTAATTCAACTATATGTTGTTTTCTATTCCAAAAAGCATTAGGTAGGTTAGAGCATACTTCTTTTTCAATCATAATCTTAAAATTATCAATTTTTTGAATTAATAATGGATCTTTTAATTGTTCTTCAATTATTTTATATTTTAATTCTTGTTTTAAAAAACTTATCTGTTTTTCTTTTCTTTTAATTATGTTTTTTGTTAAAAAATTAATCTCTTTGGTTAATGAAACTTCTTTTAAAGAGTTAATTTCCTTTGATACAAGAGGAAATATAAATTTAAATTGGACTTCTTGTCTAAGTATTTTAGTGAAAATTCCTTCCTCTGTTATAGAAAAAGGGTAAAGTAATGTAAGGAATGAATTTCCTAATATTACTTTGGTGTTAATATTTTTTACCAGAATAAATGTTGTTTTAAAACAAATTCCATTATTACAAATATGTACATTAGATAATTTATAATTTATGTTTAATTTTGTTCCATTAGTTTGAGATAATGTTTCTTTTATTTTTTCAAAATATTTAGAAGGTATTAATCATTATTGTATAAAATTTAAGTCTACTCCTGTGTCTAATAGAGCAATTGTAGTAAAAGAAAATTCTTGATTAATTGAAACCGTTACTTCCTTATACCATTTTTAAAAATTTATTTTATTAAGGATATTAATGAAGTTGTCTGTTTCATCTTTAATAACAATTGTTGAACACTCTCCTTGTTCTTTATTTTGAGAATTATTTAAGTTATTTTTATCTATTTTTAATAATATAATTTATTGTATTAATTGTTCATTTGAAACTTCTAATTTAAGATTGGATGTTTTTAAATTTTAAATTTATTGTTTTATCTCATTAATTTTTTGTTGTAGATATTGTAATGTGATTTTTTATTTTTCTGTTTTAAATCTCCCTATTATCTCTGAGAAATTATAGGGAGTTGAATAGGTTATTGAAGTAGTTTGATTATTAAAAGTATCTTTTAGCTTTTCTAAATAATCTTTTCTTTCCTGTGGATCTTTGATTTTATTTATTAATTCTAATATAATATTATCTTGTTTTGAAAGTACATTAATAGTTTTATTACAGAAACAACTATTTCTATCTAACAAATTACAAACTTGTATCTCATCTTCTTCAGATTCACTTTCAGAAGATTGTTCCGAAAGATTTGATCCTTTTAATTGATAGATTTCTTCTTCTTCAGAAGAGCTTTCCTCTTCTTCACTTGAATGTATTATAAAAATATTTAATAGTTTTTCTTTTAATGTTTCATATACATCCAACTCATTAATTTGTTGTTTAACCTTGCAATTTGATTTATAATACCCAACTTTTTCACATTTATAGCAAACAATTTGTTTTTTCTTTTTATTAGTCTTTTTTGAAGGTTTTATCGGTTTGTTATATATCTGTCTATCCTTTATTCTTTTATAAGGTTTTTTATATTTTTATTTTTTGTTAGAATAATTCTTATAAGTTCTTTTTCCTTTTTTGTGTCTTCTTGAAGGAGCTAATAATGGAGTATAGCCAAATTGTTCACAAAAAGGTTCCTAATTCTTTTCTATCAAATTTCTTTTCTTTTTCCATTTGCTTTTTTAATCTTAAATCATTACATATAGTTAAACCAGTTCTATTAATAGTAGTTATTATATCACCATATGTAAGATTATAAAAATCAATAGTACCATATGATCTTACTAATGATTCTCGTATCTTTTGGGCGAAGTAATATGGAAGTCCGGCTATGAACTTTTCCTTCCAGTATGGTTGTTGGCAGTCATTTTTTATCATAAGTTTAGTTAGAAATACATCTTTATACCAACGAAAATCAGATAATTGAGGACATTTTAAATTAATCAATAAATCACTGATTCTTGCTTTAAATTGGACAGGATCACCAACAAAGTGTTTGGTTAATACATATATTAATGTATTTACAACATCTTCTAATGGTAATCCATTTTCTGTTTTAATAACTTGCATATTTTCATCATGTTTGTAAGTAGTTAATATTTGTGTCTTTTGTTCATTTGAAAGGTAATGATCCCACCAGCCTTTTAGTTGGTCAGTAAACCCTGTGACAATAATATGTGCTACTTGGTGGTAAGTTTTTCGATTACTTTTATAGACATTAGCTACCTAATCATTTCTTGGAAATGGTTTAATATTTCATATTCAAATAATCCATCTATATTTTATTCATACAATACATCTGGTGCAAAAGCAGATCTTACTATATGTTCTCGTTCCTCGAATTGCATATCTGGAGGGATAGGCCTCGGATACCAATTATGAGTAATAGAGACATGTTCTTTAGAATCTCTGGCTGAATAAGTATTAGCATGGTCTCCCCCAATCTTATTTATTTGTAAATCTAAATTTTTAAATTGATTTTCAATATTGCTTATTTTAGAATCAGATATTTTAGGAGAATCTGTTTTACTTAATACATTAATATGAGATTGTTTTGAAGTAGATGAAGTATTATTAATAGTTAATTTTTCTAATTTGTTAGAGATTTGTTCTAATAGATCATTTTTTTTTTTAGAAAAAAATGGTTTTTAAATGAGACGGGATTTCATGGGGAATGAATAAAGTGGTTTCTTTTGCTTATTTAATAGTAGGATTAATAGGAGATATTTGGGCTTCAATTCTTTCTAATTGTTTGCTCATGATTTTTAAATATAAATTGGTGTAATTATTTTGTTGGATTATGTTATCAGTGTTTTTAGCTTCTACTGAACTATTATGTTTTTTATTGGTGAGGCAAGTATTTGGCTATTTCTTTGATTGAATTTAATAGTTTCAAATGGAGGATATTCTTCATAAACAATTTGATTATTTTCTTCTTTAATCTATTGGTTAGTTGTTCTGTATATGGTTGATAATTGGTTTGATTTATAAATTTCAAACCATGTAAAGAAAGGTATATTAATTTGTATTTCTTTCAAATACTGGTAATATTTTTCTTGAATATAATATCTTTCTATTTTTGTAAAAGTCGAGAAAAATATTAATCTTTTATGACTATTTTTTTCTTTCATATAATCTTGTTTGAGATATTCGTTATTAATTTTAAATTCTTCCTTATTCAGGGTGTATATTTGGGCATCGTCTTCAATCACTTGAGAATATGTTGGAGAAGAAGGTTCTTTTTCAGGATTATGAGAGGTGGATGCCCTATCTGGATGACTAGCAGGATGACTAACAGTATAAATTGGTGTATCAATAATATTTTTTGGAATAATTTCCCTAACTTGTGTATCTATACTTTGGGATCTATTGTCAAAATTTTAAAATTTTGATGTAAGAACAGATCGAGGTGTACGATAACTAGAAGGTGTTGGGGAAGAATAATGTGAAAATGATCTTCTAAAAGGTTGAAAAGCTATTTGGACTGTTCCGTTCGTTCTTTGATCTATATACTCAAGATCGTCCTTATAATCATTTTCTACTTTAGGTAATGGAGTAATGTTTTCTAATTGCTATTCATTAGGAAGAGTAATTTGATTCCAGTTAATTTGTCTGGAAATTTGTATGCTAGAATTTTGTTTACTGGATTGTAATAATAATGTATATCCTTTTGGACTGGTAATAAGAGCTTGTGGTTCTAATGTTGTTTTCATTAATTTATAATAAATCCTATATACTACTGTTAGAGGATGTGACCCTTCCATCATTTTATAACTATTCGTTTTAATATTTAATCCTAAAACATGTAGTATATTAGGATCAAATAATGAAACAGAATAATTTGGATAACAATTAAAATAAACTGGACCTTGGAATAAACTTGATTCTACCATCCCAAGTAATAAATCATGAAAATTTAAGTGTCTTCCATCTCTTAGACAGAGTAATACTGAGGTGTTTAATCCATTTCTAATGAGTGGTTTTATAGCAACTTGTACTAATCCAATATGCATGAAAGAATATTTCTGTTCTTTATGATGTTTGATAGCTTCTCTTGTTAATAATTGTAATGATTCATACTCATTGTTTAAACTAATAGTTTTTTCTACTGTTTTAATTGTATAATTAGTAAGGAATGATAATTTAGAAGAGAAAGTAGAATACTTATATATCTAATTTTTTGGAACATTAGTAATCGTCCAATCTTGTAAATTTCTTTCTATATCTATTATAGTGTAATCTTCTTGATTAATATTATCAGTTTCTATGGGGATACTAGTAGTAGATTCATTAGGTTTAAATAAATAGTTCAAATTCATTGAGACAGAATAAAAATTTCCTATATTCAAAGAGAAATAAGTAGATTAAGAGCTTGAGGGAACACCACCGGGACCACCCTTGAAAAACTTTTCAACATAAATGGGCTGACCAACGGATTTAATGACTTACCAACACAAGCCTCCCAATATACTTCATTTTCTTTTTCTATGGGTTATCTTTATTTGTATCAATGATTTTTTACTTTTTTTTTTTTTTTTACAATGCAAGGATACTTAAATGATACCTTATACTTTTAATTTCGTTTATTAAGAATTTACGATGTTCTTCCCAGTGTTCTAATAACTGTATTCTTCTTTTATATAATTGGTAGTTAGTAATCATTGATTCTTTATCTTGCTTCATTAATGAAATTTTTTCCTTAAGACCTTTTATATGATCCATATGTATTTGTAATTCAAGTCTAGTTTACAAAAGGCTTGGGAGAGCTAGGAGAGATTTGGACGAGTGAGGGGAAGGTTTCAGATGAGAGAGTTTCTGAATGCCTTTCTTTTGTTACAAACTCCTATTTATAGATACTAAAACAGTGCAACACAGTACAACACAGTAACTTTAATAATACATGAACAGTACCATCACGTGAAAATCAATTTGTACAAATAGTAAAATAACAATATATAAAATATTAATACATTTAATATACTATATAATAGTATTAATATTAACCTATTGGTATAGTTATATATTAGTATTAGTTATAGTGATTTAGTATAACTAATAACTATATTAGTATAAGTATAACTATAGTCTATATTAAACTATTAGTATTAGTTAAATAGTTATAGACTTATATATTAGTATAGCTAAATAATATATTAGACTATATAGAAGTGCTAATATTAGACTATTAGTATAGTTATATATTAGTATTAGTTATAAACTATATATTAGCATTAGTTATAAACTTTTAGTATTACACCCCTACTATTGGTATAGTACTGTTACTATATGTTAGTGATAATATAGTATTATCACTAATACTATAGTGATATAATGATATTAATACTATATATAGTTATAGTGATTAGTATAACTATAGTTTATATTAGTATTAGTTAACTCAATAATAGTGATATTGGTTATACTAATAGTTATAGTATTAGTTATATTAGTTATACTATATTATAGTGATTTATTATAACTATATTATATATTAGTATAAGTTATTGTGATTTAGTATAACTATATAGTCTATATTAGTATTAGTTAACTCACTAATAGTGATATTGGTTATACTAATAGTTATAGTATTAGTTATATTAGTTAACTAATATAAATGTAATTAATATACTAATGTATATTAATATTACTAATATATTTATTAAAATGAATATGTTGAGACTTTTTTACGTAAAAAAATGTAATATTTTTAATAGTATGATATTTATATATAGTAATATACTAAACTATATTATTAGTCAATTTAGTCTATATATCTTATAATATAAATATATTATTTAACTAGTATATTATTGAGCTTAACTAACTATATAAGATATAGTTGTATAAAATTTAAATGATTAATATATAAAAAAACACATATTTTTCTAAAATATGTATAAAATCGGAGGCAGAGTCGGGGTAGACTGTCGGAGTCGAAGTTGGAGCGAAGCGGAGTTGGTTCACCAACGAATCCGACTCCGACTCCAATTCCAACTCCGACTTCCAAGGAGAAAAAAACTCCGACTCCGACTCTGACTTTTCGGAGTCGGATTTTTGGATTTCTGCTCAGCCCTACATCGGCCAGCTAATCAGATGAAGGAAGAAAATGTAGAGAGACATATTTGTTTGCTATTTTCTCACGAATGAAGTGAAAGTCAACTTCAATATGTTTTATTTGAGCGTGAAAAGCAGGGTTGGAAGCAAGTGCAATTGCGCCACTATTGTCACACCAGATAGTGGGAACAGTTGGAATGACAATATGCAAATGCTTGAGTAACATGCAGATCCAGTAAAGTTCAGCTGTAACCATTGCCAGAGCCCGATATTCAGCTTCGATAATGGACTTGGCCACCACCGATTGCTTCTTAGCAGACCAGGAAATGAGGGATGAGCCAAGAAAAATAGCATAACCCGTAGTGGAGAGACGGTCATCAGGATCGCCGGCCCAATCTGCATCACAAAAGGCCTGAAGCTGACAGTTATCTTTAGTGTACCATAAACCGATATCAATTGTGCCCTTCAAATATCAAAGCACTCGTTTTGCTGCAGTCCAGTGGGAGGAGTTAGGCTTGTGCATGTGTCGGCAGAGTTGATTCACGGAAAAGGCAATATCAGACCTGGTCAATGTACAATACTGAAGAGCCCCTACTGTTTGGCGATATTCTATGATTTGAGCCAACGTGAGTGGATCACCTGTATGAGAAGAAAGTTTCTGTCCCATGATGCAAGGAGATGGGGCAAGTTTAGCACCTACCATTTTTGTTCGATGGAGCACATCTGAGATATATTTGGACTGTCGAAGATGAAGTCCAGTAGTATCTCGTGTAGCTTGAATATCGAGAAAAGTAATCAATGGGACCAAGATTCTTCAACTTGAACTCAGCTTGCAATTTGCGAATAAGGGATGCAATCATTGAGGAATCTGTGCCGGTTACAAGGATGTCATCTACATATATGAGAATAAAAATGTGAGAGTGTCCATCATGATAGACAAACAACGAGGGATCTACGTGAGATGAAACAAACCCAAACTCAAGAAGAGCAGTTGACAGACTCATAAACAAGCTCTTGGGGCCTGTTTAAGGCCATAAAGTGATTTATGGAGTTTGCACACGTAGTCCGGATATTTGGAATCAATGAACTCCTTAGGTTGTTCCATGAAGACTTCCTCGTCAAGAATGCCATGAAGAAAGGTATTAGAAACATCAAGTTGTGTAATAGCCCAATCAAACTGGATAGCAAGAGAAAGAACTACTCGAACAATGGCAGGTTTGATCACTGGGCTAAAAGTTTCTGTAAAATCAATCCCTTCCTCTTGATTATATCCCAGTGCAACTAACCGAGCCTTAAGACGTTCCACTTCACCTGTGGGAGTTTGTTTGATTTTATAGACCTATTTGTTGCCAACAACATTGTGATTTGTGGGCCTAGGACAGAGTGTCCATGTATGGTTAGCGATAAGAGCATCATATTCCTCCTTCATAGCACGACACCATTCAGGTAAGAGAGAAGCTTGTCGATAAGAACAGGGTTCAAGTGGAGCGGCAACACTAGATAATGCATGTAATGGATATTTAGTAGAATAGAGCCGATAGTCAGAGAAAGTTTTGGGTTTTAGAGAACCTGTTTGAGATCGTGTGATCATATGATGAGAGGGAAGAGGTGAGTTGGAGATGGGAATATTTGGTGACGTGGTAGAGTGATTTAAGGGAATAGGTTGGGTGGATGTATATTCTGGAGTTATGGGAGGGGTGGGTGCAGGTTTTGGAGTCATGGGAGAAGGGATTGGGTCAGGTAAAGGTGAGGGTATGTCAAGAGAATTTAGATCTGGGTAAGAAGATGATGCTGCCGAAAATTGGTTTTGAGAATCAAATATATTAGAATTTGTAGTAATTGAAAATGAGGGAGGAGAAAAGATGATACCTGGGGAAGAGACCACTAGCAGAGGTGTAGGTGATTGCAATCCATTCTTAGCAAGAAAAGAGCCTTCATAAAAAACAACATGCCTTGATATGAAGACTTTTTGAATTACGGGATCCATGCATCTATAACTGAGGTGATTCGCACTATAGCCCAAAAATATGCATTGTTTAGAATGGAACATTAATTTGTGAGAGTTATAAGGCCGAAAAAGGGGAAAACATGCACATCCAAACGTTCGAAGCTGAGTATAATCTGGGAGTTTGCCATAAAGTTTGAGGTAAGGACTTTGATGTTCTAGAATTGGGGTGGAGAGACGATTTGTGATGAAAATTGATGTTAGAAACGCATCTACCCAAAAGGTTGATGGTAAGTGAGACTCGGCTAAAATAGATAATCCTATTTCTACAACATGGCGGTATTTACGTTCGGATACCCCATTTTGTTGAGGCGTATGGGGACAACTGATGCAGTGAATGATACCGTGGCTTGTGAGATAAGATTGAAATTGACGTGAGTTGTATCCCCTCCACCATCGGATTGAAATTGTTTTATTTTGTGAGAGAACTGATTCTCAACTAAAATTTTGAACTTAACAAAGCATGTATAAACATCTGATTTATTATGGAAAGGATAGAGCCAAGTGAATCTAGAGTAATCATCGATGAAGAGTACATAATATTTGCAACCACTAAGAGAGTTAGTAGAGTAAGACCAAACGTCTGAGTGAATTAATTCTAAGGGATACTTTGAGACACAACTTGATGTAGAGAAAGGAAGCTGTTTCCCTTTGCCGAGTTGACAAGAATCACAAAATTTCATTTTTCTAGTCGAACCTTGAACAGGTAACTTGTATTTATTCAATAATTGAGATACAATTGAAAGAGATGCATGGCCTAGTCTGGAATACCAAATGGCAAGTGGTGCTTTTACTCCTGATACAGCAGCTAAGGCATGCAGTTTATTGAGAGATCTTGACTGCATAGGAAATGGATATAGACCACCTTCACTCCTGCCTTCTAGTAGTGCCTTCCCCATCATTGTGTCCTTCACAAAAAAATGAGAGTCGGTTAAAATGAAGAAGCAATTGTTATCTATGCAGAATTGATTAATAGAAAGGAGGTTAGCAGAGGCTTGAGGATAGTGTAAGACACGGTTGAGTTGGAATTGATGAGTAGGCATATGAAATGTTGCATTACCAGTATTTGCAATTTTTAAACCCTGACCATTACCAACGGCTACATGCTCTTGACCTGTGTATGGTTGTGAAAGAGTAAGTTGCTCAAGGGAACCAGTGATATGCTGATTTGGCCCACTATCTGCAAACCATGTTTCATTTTCATGCTCAGAGTTGGTGTTAGCCACCATTGCTGCAAGTTGAGCAGGAGGATGTCTTTCCTGATAGGCATAATCCATGCGATGAAAACAGTCAAGTGCTCGATGACTGGACCGTCCACAAATCTGACAAGGAGAACGAGGAGAAGAAAAATTTTGTGAAGGTTTGGGACTCGTGTATGGTTGCAGAGGTGGGGCTGTGTTGGATGATGGTTTGCTGCGGTGGGAAGGAAACTGTGAGTGTTGATGGCCAGAAGTTGAAGATTGGTTAGGCTTGTGGGGATATTTTGGCTTGCGGTTAAAAGATTGTTGACTCTGTTTGGGAGTGAATAAGGCAAAACTGTTTGTTTTTTAGGAAATTGACTTGTATTATGATTCCAAGAGAAGTTCATTGGACAGGAGTTCGGTTTGAAAATCATCAAAGGATAGGGGGTGATCTCTGGTGGCTAGAGAAAGTGAAGTCATAAATGGTAGATAGATAGGATTCAGGCCATGGGTGACATAGGTGATGAGATCATCATCATCAACAATCTTGCCAGCAGCACTTAACTCAGCTGATATTTCTTTGGCCTCATCAAGATAAGTAGAACAACTACGTGAGCCTTGAGTTAAGGCTTGTAGTTTGCGTTTCAGATGGCTAATACGAGATCGAGATCTGGAAGAAAATTTCTTTTCCAATGTATTCCAAGCAGATCTGGCAGATGTGATGCCAAAAACTGAGGGAGCTACTTTGTTGGACAAAGTAGCATTAATCCATCCTAGCACAAATTGATCCTTTTTGTGCCAAAGAATGTACTGAGGATTTAGTTCATTAGTGAATTTGCCTTGATCATCAAGGAGAAACTGTGATGGGCACGGCTCGGAACCATCCACGAAACCCATCAAATCATTGCTCTTTAGAATAGGAACCATTTGAGATAACCAAATTAGATAGTTTGACCTATCTAGTTTGGCTGAAACTAGCTGGTTGAGATTTAGGGCCATAAATGCAGCAGCGGAATTTGAGGAAGCCATTGAGTTGAAGTAAACAGGATCAGAGTTTGCGTGAGTAGAATGCTCTGATACCATGTAAATAAATAAAGAAAGGCTGACTTTGATGATGCAGCCGTGTGTATTGCTTTGTTTATATAGATTTACAATGAGTGAGTTTGTAGTTTGAATTACACTAGAGGATATATACAAAACAAATATTCCTATATATCAGGAGGCATAATGGATGGAGTTGTTACAGATGATAAGTATTGAGTTGTTGGTATATGAGATAGCTTCTGATCTTGTAATGAGTTATCTTCGGAAGTGGTTGATCTTTGGCTTATCTGTCTAACACTTCCGTCAGAGTTGCAACCCTGTATGCGGCTTAGGTCCAACTATGGAGATCATTGATTCTTGTCTGAAAAGTAGATCCCTTTCTCGATAAGAATGTGGCTCAACTCCTACTATGTTGCAAGAAACAGAAATCTAAGGGATGCGTGTAAGGGGAAAAGAGGATGTTGTAGTACTACTCTGTCAAGATCAAAGAAATTGGAAAAAATGGAACACATTTAATATGGCTCATCAAAGAAATAAAACGCCTCATATTTTGCCTCCAGTCTTTTTCAATCGGCTCCCAAGTGCCCATTTCTCCAAACAATTCTTGGAAAAAAAATCATTACATAATCATCGACCTCAAACTCACAGGACAACCCCAAAATGGCGGGAGTTCTATGGAGAGGTAAGGTTTTTGACTCTTTTTCTGCTTTGATGCGATCTTCCTTGGAAAATGGCAGCAAATATGATCTTGGTTGTTCTTATTCCTCATCGAGGCCTTATATCATGTAGTTATTTCATTTTTGCAACTTGTCTTCGTTGAGGCACCAGATCTTACGTGAACGAAACACGAAAGCGAGAAACAGATCTTACAAGGAAGAAGGGTGAGAAGCAGAAGGAAGATCAGAGGAGGAAGGGGAAAATCGAAGTGGAGGGGTGAAGGAGAAACGAACCGTTTGGGCAGCTTGTCTACTTGGAATCCAAAATATAACACCCCGTATTCTAGTGTATTTTAATGAATAATTATTTTAATTGATTTAAAGATTGATTCTCTTGTTTTAGAATTTTGGGAGTTTTAGAATATTATTTTATAATATTCTAAGTTGTGAAAATTATTTTATTGGGTTTTCTTATTGTTAATTATTATTTTAGATTTAAATTGATATTTAATATAAATTAGTTTGTTTATGGATTTTAAAATTATTATTATTTTATTAAAGCATTTCACTGCGTTTGATTTATTTTAATTAGTATTCTACAATTTAAATTCCTTTTTATTTTAAAGGATGTTATTGTTGGAGTTTAATATTTTACTATAACTAGTTTTGAGTTTAAATTGATTTATTTATTTTACTGTTTTAAAAATAGTGATTTTGAGGATCAGTTGTGACCCAAAAGTTGTGAGGATTGGATCTCATTTCTTTTCCTCATCTCTTTTTTTTTCTTTATTTCTTTTTCTTCCTTATTCCTCTCTTTCCCGCGCGTAACCCGACTCCTCTCTCTCTCCTGCTTCTCTCTCTCTCCACCGTGTTTCGGTCTCTCCACCGCAGCACCGCCGCCGGCCGTCCGTGGTCGACACCGTCGGCACCACCAGACTCCCCATCAATCGGCGACCTTACCCTATCAATTTCAGACCACCCCGCGCCGCCGTTTGCCTCCGAGAGCCGTGCGAAGTCGCGGGCTTCTCTTCGCCATTCCGCCGCCATCCGGCCACCTCCAGCCACCATCTCTTAGCCACTTCATCACCGGCCCTCCAGCAACCTTTTCCACTCATTCTTGGCCCCGATCCATCGCCGGAGCCGCCCCATCGAACTCAAAGTCCGATTTGAGTCTCGGCCTTAAACCACCGTTTCAGCCGCCACCCACGGCCAACCTTGGTTACCATTAGCTTCACCACCTCCCATAGGCTCTACCCTACCGTTCCCAAGTTTTCGTTTGACCCTGGGTAAAATTTGAGTTTCACTGTGTTTCGGATACAGTGTTTTTTACACTGTGGAGTTGCTGTTTTGGTACTTCCAGTTCCTCCGTGACCCTCCATAAATTATTTTAAAGCGCTGTAAGTATTTTTCCAAAAGACTTTTAAGATTTAAATATATTTTTGCAATAACCTGTTTTATAACTGTGTTTTGGTTATCTGGATATATTGTGTTGGTTATTGGAAATTATTGATAACTGTTGGTTGTTGGTAATTGGTCTGTTTCATGGCATTGTGCACGCATGCGTGGGTGTGTAATTGTAAAAAGACTTTTCGGGTGTGTGCGTATCACCCCCAAGCCGAGATGGGTTATTATCTCGGTGGAGCTCCTCTGGGCACTCGGGAGCAGAATATACTGAGTGTTGGCCCCTGGAGCTGTTGCTCGGGACTTGGACTGGATGGTAGCGCTCTTGATCCGACTCAGTGATCTCTCGGGCTGGCGGAGATCAGAGGATGCTTGGCTATGTACGCGGTGGGCGCGGAATTGGGCATCGCTCATGTTTATTACTCGCACGGCCGTTACCCGTGGAGTGAATAAAGAAGCCAGGGTATGTGGATGGTCCCTAGGGGAGGCCATGGTACATACAGATTAAAATTGGAATTAATGTATTTATTCCTGTGTTTTAAATTGTGCCAAATGGTGATTTTTGGCGTGCGTGGAAAACTGTGATTTTCGAGAAATAGTGTTTTTCTCGGGTTTGGTGTTTTGGTCATCATGTGCATGCATAGTGGCTGTTGTATTTATATATTTGTTATCTTGAAGTATTTTCAGGTTTTACTTACCTGTGGTACCATTTATTGGTACTGCAGATTTTGATGCAGGTTTTGAGGAGGTTGAGTCCGAGGATGCGGCTTCGCCTGAGGAGTAGGGACATTTGGCTATGTTCTATCTTATATTTGTATTTTATTTGAGGTTATTTTATGAACAAGGAAATTGTATTATGTTGACTTGTGGATTTCAGTACTATTTTTGTATTGTACTTAATTCTGGTACTTAGTTATTTGACTTAACTTTTCTGCTACGTATTATTTGTTGTACACGTGTTGCATTTCACATACTCGGCACGTGTTGTTGGGGTGCGTGACCGTGTTGTCATCATCCCGGGTGTCTCAATTTCCGTGCATGAAAGTTGGGGGCGTCACACAAAAACATATGAAACAGACCATTTCATTAACCACATAGGACATGGTTGCGGGGCGTTTTCTCCAGTCAACTGCAAGCAGAATTTTTCTAATATAAAATAGCTGTTTTGATCAATCATATAAGTGAAGTACGTAATGAGTATGCAAAAGTGACTTTACGTAGCAAACTCATTAAATTATGTCATATAGATGGTGTGTGGTGTAAAAACTTTCAAATAGCAACCTATATAATTTTTATGGAATCTACATACTACTTTTAATTTTTCTTTTTTAACTTTGGAATCTATCCATTAGAAAAAAAAAACCCTTCATATGTATAATCCTTTTCTTTTCACAAAATATGAATTTTTCTTTAAATGAACTATGGCGAAGTAAAGTGACATTATATATCTAACTATTGTCCTACTATGTTTAGAGAAATATTATTAAGTTTATGTATAAATATTATATATATATATATAGATTTTATATACTGACATGACTTAATAGAATACGTCGTATCTATTTTACAATATAAACTTTTTTAAAATTTGATAGATCACATAAATTCAAGCAAGTGTGTAGAATTTTTTGTATAAGATTTTTGTGTAGACTAAATATTTCTCCTACATTTATTTGGAATCATCTGCCAACACTTGAACTTGTGATTTTAAAAAATAATAATTGATTGAATGGTTGAAGGGAAATATCATATTATATATGGTACTAGTGGAAATAAAAATGTGGCATGTATATATATTATATATCGAAAACTAATTTATTTTTTGTTGGCTATCTAGTCAAAATAAAAGGAAAAAATAATATTCATTAGAAACTATCCCATAAAATCCTCAAATTTTCTTCCAATCTCGATCGTTTTCGGTGCTTGCTAGGTGATGCATGCCTACAGAAGTAATTATACATAATTGACCGAGATATATAGATATAGATAATGATGGTACCCTAAAACAAATTAATAAACCAAAAAAATAATAATGACCATATTATATATTTTTTACCGGTTAAAAAAATGAGAAGAAACAATAATAATATACAAGACTCTCCTTTTCTCACACGATGTTACCAATTTCAGCAAAGGCATTATATGATCACAGCTTTGTGGATGCCAAAACTTGCTGGTTTTAGTTAATTAGGACATGCATGAGGCTCTACATTTATAGCTTTGAGACAAAAAATGAAAGCAAAAAGAAATTGCATTTTTTGAGCGGTAGTATTGCATGCATGAAAGCATTCCACGTCGATTACCATACAAATTATATTGCCATCCTACTCGTTTTTTTTTTTTTTTAAAGTACAAATATTACCATGCATTCGTCCTCAACAAGAAGGCGCACGTGTCGTTCAAAGAGAAAAAGAAAAGAAAAGAAATAAGCTAGAATTAAATATTAATTGCCTCAAATTCCACCTGACTTTGAAACCAAGAATAGAAATTAAACAAGAGATCAGGCCGGCATGAGAGGCTCGCTCGATCTCGGCCACTTCTCAAATATATAGTAACTACACATACGTCGGAGTTTGAGGAGTCCGTTTTGCCCTCAGAAAGAAAGTGAACCCGGTTGACTAATTGGCATCATCTCTTTAAACAGCTCCAATTTTAATGAAACTCATGGGTTTCTCTTGAAATTCCCAGGCCTCTCCCGAACTCATGTAGCCTTAATTACTAACTACACCAAAACCATGATATGGGTAGAGTACTAGACTATTTCCGTGCTTGTTTCTGCCTTTTTGCCCCCTCACCTGATGAGGAGGACGCCGCATCGTCAAAACAGCCACGGAAATAGCAACGTCGCCAGTGCCAGATCATGGAACAGGAAGTTTCTCATCCATATAAATAAGTGCAACCAAGATAATTAGTTTTGGGTATATATTAATACGATTACCCGCCCGTTGCCACGAACCAAAGACTCCCGCAGTAGAAACCGAACCGCCGGCATCAAGTACGTACCTTCTTCCATCGCTGCTTGTATTGAGAAAAAAGATGATTAATTGAGGTCGACTCATCATGAATGATACCAAGATACGGAAAGAAACGGCGAAGGAAGAAGCAGAGTTGCTAAGTATGTATATAGATGTAGTAGTACACGGGACGGAAACGGCTAAACTTAGCGGCCGGGGCCGGGGTAAATGATGATACGAGAAAATTGATAAAAAAGATCGATGGTATTGATCATCGATAACAGTAGTACTAGCTAGCTGCAGGTAATTAAGTAGAACTGTGGAGGTTGACCGCCGTTCAAGGCCGCCGGGGGGAGGGGGGGGGTGATATATTCAACTAGCTAGTTGTGAAGGGGGTTGGGTCCGGAGGGGACTAGTCTCTTTTCCACACCGTATCTTGGGTCGATTTCATCAGTTTGTAAGGGCGGCGGTGGCGGGAGGTGTCGATAGTGGTGGATTCTCTGAAGTTGGAAGCAGAAAGAACGTGACTTTTCGTGGGAAAGCGAGCCGCAAGAATTAGGTTGATGATGATGAGGGTAGAGTAGTCGGTGGTGGCCGTAGTGGTAATTGCGAGTGTTTCTTGAAGAGGCTTGATCTGGCATCGTTGGGTACTTGGAGATGCGAGAGGCTGATGCGAGGCCAAAGAGGAGGATGAGGAGGAGGAAAGCCATGATCAGTATCAAAAGCCGGCGAGCGTAGGCGGCGGTGGTGGTGGTTGAAGAGGGAGAGCTCTCCATGGCCACTCTTAGAGAAAGAGAGAGAGAGAGAGAGAGAGAGAGAGAGGTGGAATTGTGGGAAGGAGTGGGGTTTAGGGGGTAGAAAGGGAGAGGGACGTGGGGATGGGAGAGTGTTCAATGCAAAGCAAGAGACACATGAAGGGGAATATAATTGCCTAAGAAAATTGGGGTCACCCACGGACGGGGTTCGCATTGCATTGGGTGTCGTCGGCAATTACCACATGCATCTCCAATCAATTAATGGGTCTCACGTATTATATATGTATGTCTAGGACTAGGATGGCCCATTTAAAACTTAGAGAGGAATAAAACCTGCCAAGCAATTAATAACGTGGATCAGTACCACAAATTTTGTTTTTTGTTTTTTTTTTTGGGTTGTGTTATTCTATACCTTAATTACACTCTCGTTAATTTTATTGTTATCTATTATTCATAAATAATTAAGTTAATTTCTAATTTTAAAAATTATAAATTCAATAATTGATAGATAATATCACATAATCCAAATAGAATAAGAATAAGATAAAAATATTTTATAAAATAGAATAAGGCCTGATTTTTATTAATCCACAAAAACCATTGATGAATGGAAGTTGACGTGCAGCCTACCGCATTAACTTCCATTAAAAAAGATTGATAAATTTAACAATTTCTTACTAATGTAATCTATCACGTTGTACTTGTAAATATCATGACTAATTCAAGTAAGAAACTCTTTCAACTCCGTGTCATTTAAAGCCTGTTAATGAGTGGACCGCAAGGTGGAGGCTGACTGCACAAAATAGATAGCATGCATGCATGCGTGGAATGCTAGAGAATTTTGTGTTCTTTTATATTCAATGGCCATGAACTTCTTGATCACTGATCACCATTCACAGAAGGTTCAATCCTTACTTTTTTTTTTTGAGAAAGGTTCAATCCTTACTTAATTACCCTTGGGCAGCTAATTTAATAGTTTTTGTTTTCTAATTTTTTGGGGCATGAGATGGGGTATGGTACCCATGATGGCCTAGCCTGGTCCGATTCTCTCCTGACAAGGATCATCCCCTCCCAAATTCAAGACACGATACTTTTCGACACAACCTCCCAACCTTATAATTTCCGATCGAGTAGATTACGATTTGTTCATCTCGTTCGATCGAGAGACAACATTTGTAAAAACAAAGTATTATTTGAAGCAGTTTTTATAAATAGTAATATTACGTATAGTTATAAATTGGATAAACGTTGTATACTTCTTTTTAAAAAAATAAAATTTATTATTAAAAAATTAATTTTTTTATATTCATTTTATATTTACTTATTTTTTAAAATAAATATTTATACTCTATAACTGAAAATATGATTTTTCTTTTATAAGGTGTCGTTTGGATTTAGAGATGAGTTCAGATAGTTGGTGAATAATAAATTAAAATATTTTTAAAATATTATTTTTTAATATAAATGTTGAATTATTTATTATATTTTATGTAGAAATTTAGAAAAATTATTTTAAGATTTAAAAAAAAATTATTATATTTTATATAAAAATTTAAAAAAATTATAATAATAAATATGAGATGAGTTGAAATAGATTGAGAAGATTTGTCAATTCAAACGATGCTTAACCTAACATTAAACATCATCATCTCAACAAGCGAGCTCATCATGTGAGGCTTTACATTAATCGAACCTTAGGCACGCATGGTCTCACGTACGTAGTGGATGACACAAATTGACACTACTGGCTACTGTTATCCTCTACAGAACTTTTTGACTATTTATCGCAACAATCAAATGTTGGAGGAGTACTTGAGTGACTTGTGTTCCTATTTCAAAACCGCCACTCGTAGTTTTCAACCTCTACACCATTATCCACTCATGTATTTATCATTATTATTTGTTTGAAGAGAAATCATATTTTCAGTGGTAAAATGTGGAAGTGCATTCATTTTTTTAAAATAATATTTTATTTTAAAAATAATTGTGCGACGTTTATATACTCTACGATTATATATAACATTATTAATACAAGCCTCTATCAACATATGCACCACATGTACCGATGGTTGAAGGGTGGTGAAGCAGTTTTTGAAATATATTAGATCATGGGAAAATCAAACAATACAAAACATATGTTTTTTATTCAAAACTCATTTCATTTCATCTAATTATTATAATTTTTACAAATTTTTATTTAAAATACAATTTAATTCAACTTTTTAAATAGTAAAATAAAAATAATATTTTAACAAAATTCTATTTAATTTTTAATTTTTATCTTATTTCATTTTATGTTAATTCACTTTTCAATCCTCCAGGAGAGTCCCATGCGTAGCTCCATGGTCCATGTGCCGATTATGTACGTCTCCAATCGAGACACTGCTTGAGTATGTTGTAGATCGATGGCTGATAAACCTGTTGGTGAGGCGCGTGTGCCCCCTGGGTGGCCGGAAAGAAACAAATTCTTAGCATTTTTTTTTTTTGAAAACTTTTACTTCTCATCTTTATCTCTTTGAGTCTTTTCCCCACAAATCAATATATAATTTATTAATTTCCTTTTGCTATTTAAATACATATTATATATAATAAAAAAAATTACATGTTAGTATATAGTGTAAAAATTATAAATAATATTTTTTTTTCATTTTTTTACCTAGAAAGAAAAGTTAATAAAATAAAAGAAATAAAGAGAAAGAAACTTCTATTTATGTTACAATAAGACAGTTTTTCTTTTCAGTGTCTGGGAGTTAGAGTTGGAGTTGGGGGGCCCCGGGGGGGGGGGGAGGAGAACACGATCTTGCAAAGAATTTAAGGGTCATCATCATTTATTTACATGTGATATTTACGAGTAATGCTGGTAGGTTATTAATTTATATCATTCATTTTATTTTATTAATTTTAACACCACAAACGTGACTTATTAAAAAAATTTTAAAAATTTATATTTAAAATAAAATGACGCAAAAATATATAAAATATAAAAAAGAGAGACTAAAAATCTTGATTTCTTCTACTATTTTATATTTATGTTTTTAATTTTGTTAATAAATTACAAATAATTCTTTTCATCAATCACTATTCATTACCTTACACTTCACACTTTATAAAAAAAAAACTACGAAATATAAGGTGTGGAGATGAATAATGACTAATATATAGCAAAACTCATAAAACACATGGCATTATATTGTTGTGTTATATCAAGAGACAAAATGAATGCTATAAATTAATTGCTATAGTAGTATTTCTCAATATTTATTTTTGAAGAAATAATATTTGTAATTGTGAAGTGAGCAAGTACCGTGCAATCTTTTTAAAAAATAAATAAGTACGAGATGCATATAAAAAGAATAATTTTGCAGTAGTAGATCACACACTTTTTCAAAATGATTAGAACAGTATATAGCATTACTCTTATTTATCTCAAGAAAATAAAAATTAAATTTTTATTAAAAATTTAAAAAAGTCCTTACCAAATATTAAGTGCAAAAAAAACTTATTAGGAAAAGACATAATCTTAGGTGCAGTCTAGATAGTAAAATGAGATAAAATGATTTTATATGAAAGATAAAAAAAAAAAATTAAAATATTATTTTTTAATGTTATTATTGTTTTGAGATTTGAAAAAATTAAATTGTTTATTATATTTTATATTAAAATTTGTGAAAATTATAATACTGAGATGAAATGAAATGAAACTCATTCACTATCTAAATAAAGAGGTGCTATTTAGACAGTGAGATGAATTAAGATTAAAATTGAAAGTTGAATAAAATATTGTTAGAATATTATTTTTTAATATTATTATTTTTTTAGAATTTTAAAAAAATTGAATTATTTATTATATTTTATATGAAAATTTAATAAAAATATAATAATGAGATGAAATGAAATGAGATAAGGGGAGAAAGAAATAATTTCGCCATCCAAACGTGACGTAAAGTATCAACAAGAATATGCCTAATTGAATTGATCCATAAGCAACCCAATACTCAACTACACACCCAAATTCCGACATTCTTCATCTTCTCCGCCCGGAAGAAATCTGAATATGAGTCTCCTCACACCCTTCATCTTCTTCTTCTTTATCCTTTCTTTCTTCAACGCCTCGACCCCATCCCCCGTCTCAATCTCTGTAACCCCCACCGTCCTCCGAAAATCCGGCGACTCGATCCTCATCCAATGGTCCGGTATCGCCTCCCCCTCGAAGCTCGACTGGCTCGGGATTTACTCGCCCCCGAACTCGTCCAACGACACTTTCATCGGCTACACCTTCCTGTCGTCTTCCCCGAATTGGCGTTCTGGGTCGGGCTCCATCTCCCTCCCCCTGGTCAACCTTCGATCCAACTACTCCTTCCGGATCTTCAGCTGGCTTGAGTCCGAAGTCGATCCGCACCGCCTCGATCACGACCACAATCCCTTGCCCGGTACGGCCCACTTGCTGGCTGAATCCGAGAGAGTCAGGTTTGGGCCGGGACGCGGACCGGAGCAGATTCACCTGGCGTTCACGGATAACGAAGACGAGATGCGGGTCATGTTCTTGACAGAGAATGGTAGGGAGAGGCAGTACGTGAGGTATGGGGAGAGAGAGAATCGGCTTGGTCACATGGCGATCACACATGTTGGGAGGTACGAGAGGGAGGACATGTGCGAGTCCCCAGCCAATGAGAGTATCGGGTGGAGAGACCCTGGGTGGATCCATGATGGGGTTATGAGGAACTTGAAGAAAGGAGCCAGGTATTATTATCAGGTAAACGATTTTGTTAAGAAAAGAACTTAACATTTCTCACTATATAATTTCTGTTGGCGATTATTTAATGATTTTTCTTGTTAAGATCACTGGTAGGGATTAGCTTAAGTGGTAAAGGCCTCTTCGCGGTATCCTCCCTCCAGGACTAAGGTTTGATACCTTTGGGTGCAAATAATTTCTAGGGGTCATCGGCAACTTCCCTTGAAACTTACGGAAAATTTCTTGGGCCTACACCCCCTGGGATTAGTAGGGATTTTATTCTCGGATATCCGGTGTCAATCAAAAAAATAAATTACATCTTTTGCTCTGGCTGCATAGACTAATCAGGTCTATTTGATCTTCATGTCACCGTTCCATTGATTATTTGGTGCTTTTTGGACGCCTTAGTATGTTGGTTGCCTATTTTACTCGGGGGTTATCCAGTGATGCAACTCTTAAAGATTGAAATCGCTGTCCCTTTTTGGTGATATCATCTGCATGATGCGGCTCAGGAAAAGAAGGCACCTGATTCTCATGCCTTATTTTACTTTTATGAAGTTGTGTTTAGTTTTCATAGTAATCCATATCTAGAGAAGACGCTCTTACAAAAGAGTAATGCTACTCATCATCCATTTTCTCATAATCCTCTCATCATCCCATGATGTAGCATTAGATGATTAGAAACTATTTATTATATTTCACTTGTGAATCTATTATTTAATGCCACATCATGGGATACTGAGAGGATGATGAGAAAAATGATAATGAATAGATTTTTCTCTTGCTACATGCTGAATCCAATGTCAATACACAACGAGATATCGGTATGGTTAATCTTGATAGAACACACTTATGTAAGGGACAACTTTTCTTCCCACTGTGTGGTCTGCATCTGCCCTGGCTGCAGCTAATGCCTTAAAGACTGTCTAAACCTGAAACAAAATGATGTTGCCTGTAACAGGTTGGAAGTGACTCTGTAGGTTGGAGTGCAACTCACAGCTTCATGTCACGGAATGGAGACTCTGATGAAACAGTAGCTTTCCTGTTTGGTGATATGGGAACGGCTACACCATACTCAACATTTCTCCGTACGCAAGAGGAAAGCATAGCAACCGTGAAATGGATCCTCCGTGATGTTAATGCTCTGGGGGACAAGCCTGCATTTGTGTCACATATTGGTGACATCAGCTATGCAAGAGGATATGCATGGTTGTGGGATCAGTTTTTCACGCAGATTGAACCTGTTGCATCCAAGGTAGCATACCATGTGTGCATTGGTAATCATGAGTACAACTGGCCTTCACAGCCTTGGAGACCTCAATGGTCTGAGAGGATTTATGGAACAGATGGGGGTGGTGAATGCGGCATACCCTATAGCCTTAAGTTCAACATGCCTGGGAACTCTTCAGAACCAACTGGAACCCGAGCTCCAGCAACAAGGAACCTTTACTACTCATTTAATATGGGGGCAGTACATTTTGTGTACATGTCAACCGAGACCAATTTCCTTCCAGGGAGCAACCAATATAATTTTATAAAGCATGACTTGGAGTCAGTTGATCGAAAAAAGACCCCTTTTGTGGTAGTCCAAGGGCACCGACCCATGTACACAACAAGCAATGAAGGGAGAGATGCCCCGTTGAGGGAGAGGATGCTTGAGCACTTGGAACCCTTGTTTGTGAAAAACAAGGTGACCCTTGCATTGTGGGGTCATGTCCATAGATATGAGAGGTTTTGTCCAGTGAATAACTTTACTTGTGGAAGCATGGGTCTGAATGGGAAGAACTGGGAGGCATTTCCTGTCCATGTTGTTATTGGGATGGCAGGGCAAGACTGGCAACCCATATGGGAACCTAGATCTAACCACCCAAATGACCCAATATTCCCACAACCAAAGCACTCTCTGTACCGCGGGGGTGAGTTTGGGTATACTAGATTGGTTGCTACTAAGGAGAAGCTTACGCTTTCTTATGTAGGGAACCATGATGGGGAGGTGCATGATACAGTCGAGATCCTAGCATCTGGAGAAGTCCTCAGTGGCTATGGTGCTGCTGGTGTTGATGGTGCTTTGGTTCAGTCCACCTTCTCATGGTATGTTAAGGGAGCGAGCGTGTTAGTGCTTGGGGCTTTTGTAGGCTACGTTCTTGGTTTTGTTTCACGTGCCAGGAAAGAGACTGCCAGGAGAAATAACTGGACTCCAGTGAAGACCGAGGATATCTGAACTCCAGATTGTTTTGCAATGTGCAAATACGTATCGAGGTTAAGTATTGTGAAAAGGATGCTCTCCCTACTGTTTGGATGCCCAAGCTAGGGAGCTGGGATAATTTTGTACGACCTTATATAACCTTTAACTTAAATCATTGTACATAAGTTTCCTTGTGTAATCTATACATTATGTAAAGGTATTCATACGGTTGAAACTCATATACTTTGACAAATGAACGTGCAATGCGCTTAAAACTTTTCATCTTGTGCCTTTGGAGCAAACACCATGTTTCTGTTGCTTAATCCTGCTGGATCTCTGGCAAGTAGAACAGACCTAGTAGTCGGATATGTTTAGGAGTGGCCCTGGTTGAGGAACTGTGGGGACCCCTTCCAATCTAGATCTTATTGAACCAAATTGTGTTTCCTGGAATATTTGTTAAATACAATAATTTCCCTGATTTCGTGGGTAACCCACAAAAATAAACGGCTAAATTGTTTGCGGAAAAGAATCTGGTACCTGCCTTATCATAAAATCCAGTCTAAAGGGCATTCAAATTACCCTCTCTATTACTATAAATGGAATGAATAGGAAGGAGAATAATGGATACAGTTCCTTTATGTTTTCCATTGAAAAGCATCAAGAGACAGAGCATTGGCATTGGAATATGTATATGCAAATATAAAATTTGCATAATATAACATGATTTTGCATTTGGCTATTTCACTTAAAACTTATTCCCACATCGGATTATCCATATATTAGTCAAAATATATTTTAAAAAACAATTATTAAATTAAAATATATTTTTTTGTTCTATTAATTTTTTTTTTCTGAATTAAGAGCTATATGAACTATTAATATTATACAATATGAGACTTGGATAAAGATGTGGATGAGTCCTAGAGTGCAACAAATACATTCTAAATATTTCATACAACACCATTAAAAAAAAAATACATATCATTACATTTTCATCTTAAAAAAACACCTTGGACGAGCACAAGGTAGAACAGTAGAACTACAATTTTTTTTCGGTGGTTGGGAGAACTAGTACTTGCCTAATGACTTGGGACGAGCACGTGCATGAGTCTTGGATGGGGGGCGAGCATGCGTATGGGTCTTAGACGGGGGGCTATTTTCTTGACCAAAACGCGATTCAGAAGTGGGAAGAGAGAGAGTGTTCATAAATAATTGTTTAATAGATTTGGTTGAACTACAGTGAAGGTCAAATATAACCACATGAGTTGATTTACTGTAACTGAAAGTAATTTTAGTTTGCATTTGCATAATTCAATGCCGATGCTCTGGCATCTCATTCACTGATTGTAACCAGATAATCTAGGTCTAAACTGATTAGGGACTTACTGCTGAGCATCTTCATTTGGAATTTGAAGCTGGCAGGTATCATCAAGGCTGATGACGCTATGTAAATTTCATGCTTATGCTGCATCTGAGTTTATTATCAAACAGGCTGATTTTGTGTTTTAAACGTTTTGTTTATGATTCAATATAAATGGTTTTATCTTCGCATGCGAAAAACATTTCAAGGCCGTAATCCAAGCAGCATTCATCCCGCTCTCTAAAGCCAAAAATGTTCAATTTCCAGGCAAATCTTGATGGAATGGAAATTGTCAAAATCTTTATAATATTTGCCGTCGTCCAGAATTGTTTTTATCTATGGCAAGCGGGCAACCAATATGCAAGGTACCCCAAAGGTAAATATGATTGTTAAAATTAAAGTCAAATTCATGCAAGTAACTCCCAAAGGGTTGGGCTCAAGTGGCAGAAGCCTTGGTTTGAGGCGAATGCACCCTCCCTCCACTTTTGAAATTCAAACCTTTGTCTCATCTGCTCATGTGATATGAGCATTACATGGGTTCGAATTTTAACCAGATAAAAGACGTGCTTGCAAGATCTCCAAAGCAGTAGATATCTACTCTGCAGATGATTTCTACAACATCTACCACTTCAGAATCCCAGATCCCAGAAGATGGATTCCTCTAATTAAAAGGGGTGCATTTTACTGCTCAAAAAATTATTATATTTTTTCTATGTATAGGAATACTTAACAAATAAAGAACGATTAACGTACCATATGGTCGTCAAATCATTGGACAATTGCATTGCTGCTTTTATAGAATAAAAGCAAAAAGAAAAAAAAAAACCATTGTGGTAAAAATAAAATAATTCTCATATTTTGCATGCATAAAGAATGGGAAGAAAACCAGTTATATTTATCCATGGAGACAGCTTTCAAACAAAAGAAGGGAAAACAAAATTTAATAAATATGAAAGTAGGGAAAAGTTGGAAGAGAACGGTGAGCTGGTAATTGAACCCTATCAGCATTCACTTCCCAAGTAAACGGCGTGCACGTTGATTGGCACCTTTCACGCGAGAGTTCAGCTCATCCACATCGTCACTAAGATGATCGAGGGCTTTATTTTGCCTACAATCACCATATCACATTGAATATTATGGGAGAGAGGAAGGGGGAGAGAAAGAGAGATAGAGTGCCAAATAAACTAAAAGGAAAACGGGGAATATATAAAAATCCTCAAGAAAATTTTCTACTCTGACAAAGAATCCGGTGTGTCATGTGATTGTGTTGAGGAAAAATCATGGTGAAATCTACCAACGGTGCCAAGAATATTGCACTGGGAGCTGGTAATAAGATTAACGAAACTTGTCACGGTAACTGAATACTTGAATGCCAAGGACTTATTCATGTCATACCACAGCTTTGCTCATTCCATACTGTAGTCGGTTTATTTTCCTAATAGAATTAAGGGGAAGTCTTTTACTAGATTGGCTTAGTAAAACACAGCAATATGGCTAAGACGTCATTTCTGAAGGGTTGTCAATCAAAAAGCAGAGGTTACTTACTCTGTGAAGAAGAACTCAGGCTAGAAAAGAAAGAGAAAAATGAAAACAAAAACAAAAAGATCGGTCATAGTTTCAATTTTTGCTTTTTAAGGCTTCAGTATGAAATACAGATACGAATGGAAAATGTGAAGTTTGCAAGTTATTTGACTGACCTGTTAAGTTCACCTCCCATGTCAACTGCCATATTCTTCAAATCACCTAGAATATTACTTAGATCTGAAAGTGCATCATCTTGCTTGGCATTCTCAACCTAATTTGGTAACCCTCAATTAGTAAGATCCAAAGCAAATATTGCATCGTATGCACCTAATTGATAATCACAAACACAGACCTCAACTTTCTGCAAGGCATTTGTTGGTTCAGGAGGAGGTGTTTGAGAAGCTGACCGTCCTTTGTGTGCAGGAGCTAGACCCAACTTTTCCCTCTGATCTGAGTGGTTTTCAGTTCTTTTGGACGAATTATCTGTTCAGACAGTACAATAAAGATTGCGATTTATGTATCATGATATTTTGACGAATTAAGATCAATAAAAACAAATGTCAACTAAAACACCCTAATTTTATTAGATTAAAACCTGCTGTAATTATAGGCCCTGTGATTTCTCGAGTCTTCTTTGGCTTCCAAGTCTTAGAGAACATGCCACCAAGGTTATTTAAAAGCTTCTCACCCTGAAATAAAGAAAGCATGATAAAAAAGAGATGATCTGTTTGAAAGATAAAAAAGGGAAGTCCAGGAAATAACAATAGCAGCTACTGCAAAGGAATAAACAAAACCTACGTAGAAGACAGAATAAAATCCAATGTAAGAGACACAATTGGGTGGCAGTCCACTTTTAGGTGACAAAAAAGTAGTTACTACGCTAATAATTAGACTAGAGATTTTTAAAAGCTTGGCTTTGGATGTAATGATCATCAGATTGCATCTAAAGATGGCAATGAGATGGTTTTGGACAATTTAAATCCAGGCTGGTCAATCATTTCTAGGATTGCCACCCTCTTCATATAGAAAACGTATTAAATCTTTAATTGAAGACATTGTAATATATTGATCGTAATGGTTCTAAGGTAGATTGTGGTCAATTTAGTCAGAGAGCCTTCCCGTGTAATTGCTTTGCGAAACTCAAGTTAAACTAAACCCCTTTTAACTTGGCACAAAGAGATCTTAGCCAGAATCTGGCGTGCTATTTATCAGCCCTAAATAAATTATATATACTCATATCGCTCCTCATTGAAGATGCCTAAGCAGAAAAACCGATAATACTCTTTATAAACCCTAGATGGAACGTGAAAGATTTTTTGGACAAGCAATAAAATACTAATGAAAATAAGGGCATAACCCAGTAACTAGAGCTGAAAGATGATAAACCAAAATTTAAAATCATATGCATCCCTAATATAAGAGAATTCAGAGACATAGTAGTTGAGCTTGATTTGCAAACCAGCTTTGTAGTTGAGCTTCTTTACATAGTACCTGCATTCTGCAGGCTCTCCTGTTTAAGAGAATCCAGAGACAATGTTCTACAATAATCTAGAAGCAGTCGCATATTCACCAGGAATCTCCGTTGTAAGCCAGTACATTCTGTATACGTTCTTTTTTTCCCTAATTGTTCATCCCTGCTTCTATTGCATAGGCCTAAATTGCACTTAGTATCCATGAGTGATGCACTTGATATTATAAAATGTCTAGGATCTTCAAGAAAGCAGGGTCAACCTAGATACTCAAAGTCAGAGGCGCAGGACATAAAAAGGTTCCATTAAACTAATAACAACATCACGATCCATTTCCTAGGTTGCACAAACAATCATATATTTCTCATTGGCAAGATTACAAATGAACTTACCCGAGTCAAATCCTTTTCCGTATCAGCAGCCATCATGTGGGTCCTTGTGATTTGCTCACCCTGATAATGCAACATGTCAAGGGTCCTTGTAGCATCCTCCCTCATGTCCTCTGCAAGCTTCAGGCAGTTGTTTACCGTATTTGTTGTCTCCTCAGCCTTGTATACAGCATAGTTTTCCAGTTCTTGCACACTCTGGTTCTGTAATCCTCCTGTGTCACGGAAATTATTTCTGTATCGGTCTCTTGCCACCGCAGAACTAGAATGTGAGGATGACGAAGAAGAAGCCCCTATTCTCTCATCATCATCGTCGTCAAAAGGGTTTTTATTGGAATTTGGGATTATCAGCATAGGTTCTGAAGCAGTTCGTCGTGCAGGCTTAAAAGTTTGCTTAGCCTCAGATTCAGTATCTGAATCAAAAGGGTTAGAAGACGGAAATCCAGGATCCACTGTCTTCTGCTTAGAAACCTTATTCACTGGTGATTTAAAAAATCCAAACATTTTGATAATAAACCGAGATTCCTATATCACCACAAATATTCTTGGTCCAAGTTCCCTAAACCAAAAGAGCCTCTGCGCTATGATTCAAGGCTTGTACCTAGAAACAGAAGATGTCAATCAGTTAGAATGGCAGGGATCTGTTTCATCGCTCAAATACAGCCAACAATTTCGAATGGAAGTTTATGATAATTCTTTCAAATGTTACAATTGGATGATACAGGGGTTCAAACGAAAAATGCAAAAGATCTCTAATGGCAAACGGCTTGGTGCGACATCCAGAAAGACATCACATATGTTTACTCATTATATATTTCCTTTAATAGTTAAATGAAATTTTGGAAATTAGGAATCCAAACTACCAAAAGGTAAAGAGAGAAAAACTTAGGTATGCAGGAAGTATATATAGAATTTCATAATGTCAAAATCTAGAGGAATAAAGTCTGAACAGCTAGAAAATTTTATTCAAGTAATGCTATCTATAATTGTGGGGTGTCCAAGCGCTCTGCGTTTTGAAAAAAAAGCAAGATCTATTATTAAAAAATTATTTTTTTTTCACGTGATATTGCATTTACTTACCTTTTCTTAAAGAGATTGAGCAGCGTTTACTACTTACGACAAATATCATTTCTCTTTCTAAAATGCAATATAAACCTAGAACTATATTTCACTAAATAATTTTGTGAAGTTGCAGCCATCGAGCAATCAATGAACAGCCATGCCCATTGGTAGATAAGCAAAGTAAGCACAGAGAGAGAGAGAGAGAGAGGAAAGGAAAATTAGAAATAAAACCAATGCATTGTATTCTGGTGCCAAAGCAAAAGATGCACCAAACAACTAAAAAACATTCCCCGTTTTTCTCCGAAACCACAAAAAACAAGAAAAGAAACGCATTACAAGAAAGCAAGATCGAGGTCAGGGAACAGAATCAGAAGAAATCAAAACTAAGAGCGAACGGTGACAGATGGGTGCCTGAAATTTAAGTTCCGAGAAAAGAAACATCAGGGAAAAAAATTCGTCTTGGAGTTTCGTCAATCAAGAAAAGTCTCAATACACGAACCAGTATATATGGGCTTGTGTATGAAACTAACACTACATACCTGGGCCTGAGAAAAGTATCGCAGAGAACTCTCTCTATCTCTTCCTCTATGTATCTCCGTCTTTGTGCGCGTGGGATTTTCACACAAAGATGGGAGGCGTCGTGGAGAAGCAGAGAACTATACAATATAGCGCCCTCTCGAGAAAGTGCACTTTTTGAGAGATCTCCGACAAATTTATGACCGTTGGAGTGCCTTCGTTTTTTTTTTTTAAAAAAAAAATATTGCATGCCGTTGTCTTCTGATGGCTGACAAATTTTGTTTGTTTATTGCAAAAAATATAAAAATAAATAAGTAATAGGAGAGGAGCGTAATGATGCCGCTTTAATCGAGGATCCATCCGTAAGCTTGCACGATAAACGAATCCCATGTAAATTCTATACAAAATAATAAAATTAGAGTAATATTTTTTTTATAACAAAATTAGGGTAATATTATCAACTGAATAAAATGTAAGTCTGTAAAATTTTTGGATCAGTGTAATTATTCTGATTATTTGTTTTATAATTAAAAAACATTGGAAATAAAAATGAACGAATCAAATAGATTGTATAGGGGCCAAACGCATTACCTTATCATCAATTTTGACCATTGTTCATCATTATAATTTGCTTTTCTACTGAGAAAATTATATGCATCTAACTATTTTTCTAATTTTTTATTTAATCATATTTTAAGTAAGATTTATTTATTTTTATAAAATAAATTATTAAAGTAATATCGTTTTATAAAAATACTCATTTTAAAAAATAATTATATAAAAAAATTATGAAAAAAATTGTATATACATCATTATCATTTTTACTAATATAAGATAGTCATCAGTCAAAAAATAAAGAAAAGCAAGGTTCTTCTCGTTGAGAAATTAAATTATTAAAAAAATCGTAATAAATAAACTCATCTAACACCATAATTAAACGGGTTAACTCATATCACAACAAGAAAATAGAGCATTTTCAATGATTTTAAGATCGCCGCAAATAGTCATTTTTTGCGATGATTTCCATTTCACCGTTAAATACCAATGCGATGTTCAAAAATGTTGAGAGAGAATTCATTGTTCACTTTTTGCGACGACTTTTATAACTATTGCGGTGATTTATGTCGTCGCAAAAATATTTGGTTTCTGTAGTGTCATCATATTTTTGTCGATAAAAAAATCGCCACAAGAAATACTTTTTATGGCGACAATGTTCGCCGCAAAAGTCATATGTGGCCAATTGATGCTTATTAGCAGTGAATCAGAATCGCCGGAAATAGCCTTTTAGCAAAATTCATAAAACCTGTGTATAAGATTATTTCTGACTAATTTTAGTCATCGGAAATGAGTAGCTCTAAACATTTTGTTGCGATGTTTTGAGCTTTTGCGGTGATTTTAACTCTATGCAAAAGCTAATAAAATTTAAACTCATTTTTTTTTTCCTTTATTCATTTCCCTCTAGCCGTCTCCCCCCCCCCCCTCCCCCTCTCTCTCCCCAATCCCTCTTCTCCCTCAAGCCTCTGCTGTGCACAGCCCGTCGTCAACAACCCCGCCATGCCACTACCACCTCACCTTGACGGCTACCCCCTCATTTTCCCCAAGCCCCCACGCAGATCTCTTTCATTTTCTCCGAATCTGGCCTCACTTCTCTCTCTCTCTCTCACAATTTCTCTATATTGTTGTCGCTAGGGGCGCCGTTCGCCACCACCCACACCTCGACTTTGTTGCCAATCCTCCTTCGAAGCCCCTTTCTCCTCCACGCTTACCCTAGCAGCCTGAGGCCCTCCCTCTCTCTCTTGCTCTGTTCATAACCTACGGTCACCAGCTCTCCCCAGCGTTGCCTCCCGAGCCACCACTCCACAACAAGTTTTGTTCTCACAATCTCTTAAAGAAATTACTCCTTTATTTGGATTGAATGAATATAGTTGATTGTATTTGGCTTGTTTTGTTATATGTTTCTTATCAAACTTTTTAAATCTCAAGTAAAAATGCTTCTTTATGATGAAACATTATTCCTAAATGAGCATCATAAAAGAAAGTTGAAGGAAGAATTGGTAAGGACAAGTAGCAATTGATTTTTCTAATTATTAATCAAGCTTTTGAGAAGGCTGTAATATGACCCCTTGACTTAGGCAGTAGTTTAGGAGCTAGAAAAAATGCTTTCCACAACCCCATTTACACACATTTTGTGCATTTATTTCAAGACCTAAAAAAAAATGAGTTCAGTCTTAATATTAATCCCTCAATTCTTAAGGAAATGTTTTTCTCCTTTTTAAGTAGCATGATATCTTGTGCGGATAAAAATGACAAATGGGCATCTTAAGCTACACTTGGAGGATGGAATGGTAATGAACTACTACTTCATCTTCTTCTTTGTACTCATGTGTGTGTGTGTATACCATAAACAAAAAAAGATCAACATGCTAGTGTTACTATGGTAGCATCTCTACCAATTTTAAGTGTTGAATACTGCAATTTGCAAGGTAAAAGTCTTATACATTGTAAAATGTGAATTGTATACTGGTTTCTTTAAGAAAATGTGTGTTGATCACATTATACATTTTCAATTCTGCAAGCGGTAATTTTGTTGATACATGTTAATAAACATTAAAGCTAGTACTCTAGCAAATTTTGATTTAAAGGACTGCCGTGTTTTATCTCTTTAATCCAATACTTTGTTACACCAGATTCCATTATTCTATCTTTACAATATTTTTTCAAGTTCTAATGATTTATGTGATGTATTGGCTACATGATACATTCACTCGAGCGAAACAATGGATTCAAGAATTGCATAGACAAGGTGAGGTCATCAAAGCTGCTGTTAACATTTCTGAAGTAATTTACTCTTGACATTAAAATCATTTTGGATGATCTCAAACTCACCATGTCTTTTTTTTTTACTTAGAATATTACAATTAGATTATATAATTTGATAGTTAACTTGAGAGTGGGCTGATGATTACATGTTGTAATCACAAGTATGTGGCATACTATGACTTACTCCTCGTTTAGAAAAAAACTTCAAATTTAATATTTTACAAAACTAATATTTTCAACTTTTTTCTAAGGTGTTGAGAAATAAATATATCCTTCCATAGAATAACATATGGATGGGTAACATTCGCAAATACCCTTTGTTCTAATTGATTAACAACTATGAAAGTTGAAATTTTGAAACATAGAGTAAAAGAAGCATGCATTGGGTTCACAATGTTTGGTAATAATTGTGAAACATAGTTATAAGTTTATATTTAGATAAGTGCGAGTAAGATAAAAACTTGTTTGTTAAGTACCTAGTTTATTGTTCTACATATTTGAGACTGCTTTTAGTGTTTATAACTTAATTAGGTGTGGTGTTGTTGTTTAAGCATAATTGTTGATGAAGAGATTATGTTGAACTCTCTGATTGATTCATGAGTCTTCCCAATATCAAGTGTCACTGGGACCCTTGATGTTTGCTTCGACATTTGTCCTTGTTGGTGATCATTATAACAAAGATGTAACATATTTTAGGGTCCTTTGCTTGATTTCATGTAGGGCAGTATTTTGATTTGCTTTTGCTTGATAATAAAAATGAGTTCAAACTGATAGTTTGATTTTGAACATTTCTCACTTCTAGCTACTTTTTGTATTGAATTTAGACGTGTTGTCAATTACGGTGCAGTTTTTGCTTACTTATTTTTTTATGTTTTAATATACTTCTAATTTTTTAAAGTTCAACATGTGTTTTCAGGCCAACTCCTCCTTCACAGGCTGTAATGGTAGTGACTAATATATTTGACCTAACTATATATATATATATATATATTGTTATGGAAATTGTCAAAGTTTTGTACATTTGACCTAACTAACTATTTGGTGCAATATTAGACTTTTGTGCGTTGTATGGTAAAGATGTTGTGTGTTTTAGTAATTCAATAAGCCAAATTCACAATCTCAACACAACAAAAATTGAAACTTTATAACCCAGTCATCTGCTATAAAGATCCAAATCTCATGCTCATATTACTTGAACAATGAATTAAACTATGAAATATAAAGACGGAAGAAAAGTGCAAAACTTATTTCTCAAATGTCATATTAAAAAGATGAAATTTGAGAAACTACTTCTATGGACTCTCTATGGCTCCTCTCTGGGATTTTTGCAAGAGTCAGTTTGTTGGAGTTCTCAATGCATCAGACTTCATTCTAATTTTAAAAGAGGTATCTTTGGAATAATCTTCTATGTTTTGTTGAACTGTGGTAGTTATGAAGAATAAAATCTTTGTATTTTAAAATGATATGTACAAAGGTTAACATCATAAATATAAAAAAGACTTACTATGCTTTGATAGATTAAGAGAAACATTCATTTTGTTTTAAAAATGAAAATATAAAAGGATTTGCATCAGAAGTATTCAAACATGATGGAAAACCATTCATTCATTTAAGCTTAGATCCTTTCTGGGGTCTTAGCACCTGTCCTTACCCCAAATAATGCCATAAGACCATCGATTTAACTATTCTTTTTCCCTTTATTGTTGACCTAGCTTGGATAGAGTTTCTTGCACTCTTCAACATGTTAATTCCCCATCGGCAGCTTATCCATTTAAGTGCTTCTTTCAATTTTGTGCCAAAGGATTTGGTATGCAAAGGACTTATTCACCTCTGACCTCTTTTTATTACTTTTTTCTATCAAAAAATTTGGTTAGGTTGGCAATTAACCTCTTTTCACTTCATTTTCTCCTGTCAATGAGCATCCTTCAAATGCTGCTCACATAGAAAGCTTTAGACATAAACTTTTTTGCGTATGCATCTTAAGGGTGCCCAAATTTGCATGTTCTGTTGTGACCGATAATTTTAGAGATATGTAAGCAACATATCTGATTTATTGGAGTTGGAGAGAGACGGTTGGTTAACTGGCCTAGACAAACAGTGTTCCCTGCAAGATAAAGTTGCATAATTTTTGGAGTTTGCTGCTTTTGGACCTTCCCCCCAAAAAAATAAAAACCACTTTGTAAGATGTTGCTATTATGCTTTTGTTAATCTTTATTTGAATATCTTTATTGTTGTGGTGATGGTTAGATAACGATTTTAAAATTTTTGGTTAATTTATCACTTTTTTGTGTACTAGTTTTATAATAAATATCATTATTTCTGATTTTTGGGAACTTGAACTCTTTAAACTCAAGAGTGTCTTGTATTTTGATGTTCGAATAAGGTCATGAGTAGTCTAATATATTAGTTCCGTGATGCCAGACTAGCCCTTATGATTGTATGAAAGACGTCGCTTTGAAAATTTTACAAAACAAGGTGGCCATTGTTCCCATTATCCATTCTTCACAAGATGGTTCTTTTCCATAGCTATTTCATCTTGCTTCGTTGTCAGGGATACTAAAATGTAAGCTTCTTCAAGGGATTGTCACTTGAGGGTCCCTGACTTTGAAACTAATCCATGGGCCTAATTTTCAGGTATCTACAGGTTTTTTAGACATTCTTTAAGCTCCTTTGCCCATTCTTCAGCAACCCATTTGTTCAATTCCTTTGGATACATGGGTTCTAAAAATTGGGGAGTCAAAGTCATTTGCAATGTTAAGGTCAAGTGCGTTTCTTAGTGCTGCTTTAACTTTATTAGTTCAAGGTGATTTTCGTTTTTTTCTCAAACTACTGCAGAAAGTAAATGTAGCTTTTATCTTGTAAGAATTGGCATATTTATCTTAGCCATAAAGTCTCTATGTAAACCTGAACTTGCTGTGTCGTGATTTTGATCTTATCTCATCGCTCTATGTTTAATGACATTGGACTTGTATTATACTATTTCAATTATAGTACACCTCCCTTTGCAGCTGGAGTTAGTTTGATACCAATAGTGGATGATAATGGCTCATTGTTGGATATGTATTCACGAAGGTAATTGGCTCTCTCTCTCTCTCTCTCTCCCCCCCCCCCCCCCGGCCCCAGTTTTCTAAACAACTATTATTGAATGATCCATATTTTTTTACCATATCAAGAGGTGCTTTGTATTTTCTTAGTGATATCACTGCTTTGGCAAAAGATAGAGCATATGCACAAATTCGCCATGATGAAATGAGTATTCACCAGGTAATTTCTCAATCTTATGTATTTATCCCGACTCCATCAGGCATGTTGGTTGTATGGTAGATAATAACCTCTTTAAATGCTTATGCTTTGGCACTCATTTTCTCACAGAAAATGGCAATGGTTATTAATCCAGATGCTTTGTAATCTTGCCTTTAATTTATTACTTACAGAATGTCTTAGGTAGTTGGAGTTCAAAACTTAGATAGTTGTTTACAGAAAGTCTTGGTTTAAGATTATGTTTATAGGTTAGTAAATCTGTTTCATGTGGATTAACTTCTTTAACATTGATGGTACTATAAAAAGATATCATAAGGATAATGATATTTTGCTCGATGGTTTGGAATACTAGTGAAACATTTCACTAGTATTTTTTTTATTATTTTTGTAACAGATTATTTGCAATGACTTAAAGTCGCCTCAAAAGAACCCTTTGCCTCAAAATAGTTTTTTGCGATGATTAACGTATGTCGCAAATAGGTTTTTAGCGTCAGAATCCAAATTTGTCGGGAAAAATATATTTGTGACGATTATTATCGACGGAAATGTTTGATTGCGGCGAATAATGTTGGTCGCATAAAGTCCTTATGTTTCCCATAACCTTTAGCAATGAAAATAAATATCGTTGGAAATACTTCTTTGTGGTGATTTTTACAGTATTTGCGACGAACAGTTACCATCTCAAAAACGTTTTCTCAACGATAAATGTTATATCCCATAGTCTTTTGCAGCAATTTATTTACCTATTGCGACTATATATCGCCACAATTGACTTTTCTCAATGATTTAAGGGTAAACAGTATGGCCATTTCTGTCAATTTTTAGGATAGTTGAGATGGACAAAAATTATCGAGAATAGTACTTTTTGTGACGATTTTTGCCTATCGTTGAATTTGATCAGAAGTGAAGGCTTAATTTTGTCAAAAAATGCAACGAATTAAAATTGTCAATATTGATCAATTGCAACGATTATTGGGGGTATTTGCGATAATTTTGAGCGCTGAAAAATGCTTAATTTCTTGTAGTATATAATAAATGAGTTGAATTTAATTGACTTAGAGCATCCACATTGGTCTATGCAGCTGTATATTCAAAGTCATATTTGCATAATATGAGCCTAAATTCCTTTACATTGGTCTATACATTTCCAAATATTTACATAGTTATGAACAATGTTTATGTAAATTTGGAGATCTATAGTTCACTTCACAAAATATATTTTACTCATTCTCTCTCTATCTCTCTCTCTCTCCAACCCCACAACAAGATTATTTTCATCCCAAACATATCCACTTCTCCCCCACATGGTTTTCTCTTCTCCATCCCTCTTCCTACTTGAACAACCCCAATGGAAGATTAAACATGTGCACCTCTCTCTCACGACGGCTATCAACGGAGCTTGCAACGCCTTTGGACTCGTCACGGTTGCTTGGTTTTTTGTTGGCTCTTTCTATTTCAGGTATGATTTTCTCCCTTTGTTTCTTCACGGTTTCAATGATGCTGCTATTCCTTCACGGTTTCAATGATGTTGCTATTTCTTCATTTGTTGTTCTTGGTTTTAGATTAGGGTTTCGATGATGCTAGCTTTAGATTAGGGTTTCTTCTTTTTAGACCTCACAAACTAGATTTTTTATTCTTGCTTTTAGATTCTGGTTTCGATGATGCTGATATCCAATCATTTAGTCCTTTGATAAGTTATAGAATAAAGAAAACCCCTACATGTAAATTTTAGCCATTGAACTCATGCTTTGTTCTTGCTAAAAAATGATTTTCAAATTGTGTTTTGTCTAGGGAATCAAAGCCAATGGGTTTCTCTGTTTATATCCATTATCAAATAACACGTTTGGAGAATATTTCCTTTAGTGGTTGCAGTTAAAAATCCCAATCTTAAATATTGATGCTAATGTTCATATGGGTTATATTCACCTACATGATTTTACCCATGCATTCTTTCAACTATGGTTGACAGCAATACAGATAAGTTTAGGGAGATTGGACACATATAGTCTCCTTTTTGGTAGTGCATTCCATATAACACTGATACTATTTTAAAAACAATGAGAGACAAAAGAAATAGAAAATTTCTCTTATTCAATAGGATAATGCTTGTTTCCTTGCTAGTGCAAACAAAATTGTCGTTTTCAACTTTATTTTACATATGAACAAGGGAAAAACACTTTTATCAAGTGCACTCTAACAATATTGGGGATGATTATAATTGATTGAACTCATCTTACTTCTCCCTCAAGTGTATTAAGTACCAACAAACTATGTTCTTTTTCACTTCTTTCATATCCATTTGCTTTGGTTCTCTTTGGTTTGTTATTGAAGTCCTACAAAACCATAAATCTAAGCCACTGGTTTTTGTTGCTGCTTGCAGGTGGTGGAGCTGCTGGAGGACTTGTTGGTGGTTTCTGGATATTGTTGCTGCTTTACTCCTTGGTGGCCTCATCTTTAAGCCAAAGGTCCTTGGTTGTTGCTTTGGTGTATTATAGACTGTTTTCATTCTATACTATTGCTGAAAATTTGTATTGTAATGATTTTGGAGAAATTTTTATTGTAATGAATTTGTATCAAATCAACTTTTTGAAACTTGTATTAAGTTGATTTTGATACATGAAATTTGTATTAAGTTGACATTACAAACTGTTTTTTAGCACAGAATTATGAAGTTGATATTAGTCACATGTAAGTTTTGAGTACATGTTAATATGTGTTGTTTATGAGCACATATGGTTCATTTTTTGTCTATATAAATTTGATGTATTTTATTATACAAGGAATTGCTAAATTTGGATGCAAGAAATTGTTGTTTTTGAGCATAGGTTAAATAATGGAATTTCTATTGGTTGCTAATTGCAAACTCTATACCAGAAAAAAAAAAAAAACATTTAGGCAAAAATTTAATAATAACAAAATAATAAGTCAATGGCAAAGTGGATCTCCAAAAGAGATGATTTTGTATATGCATATATATAAACCAATGTGAATGCTCTTATACCGTTATACGTAACCTGAAGCGTACTCGACCTTGTGACACCAAGTCCTAGTATTTTTATTCTTTTGATTTCTTAATATCTAAGAATACTATTGACTTCATTTCTTATTTGAGCTTTGCTACCCATCATCCACACACACCACACTTTTATTTTTATTTTTTTAAAAAATAAGATTTTTTATTTGATTCTTCGTAAACTAGTTGAATTCTTTACTCATTATCCATATACCATACATTTGGTAAGAGAAAAAAAAGTGTGGTGTGTGGTGTGTAGAGATGATGAATATAATTTTTCTTCTTATTTAGGCCTTGTTTGGAAAATGAGTTTATCTCAATTTATCTCATCTAATCATTACAATTTTTCCAAACTTTCAAACAAAATATAATAAATAATTCAACATTTTCAAATCTTAAAATAAAAATTATATTCTAATAATATTTTATTCAACTCAACTCAACTCTCATCTCATTTTATCTCAACTCAACCTCATCTCATCTCATTTCAACTCAATTAAAAAAAATAGAATATTTCTTAGATTGGGTTGGAGAAGTTACTAAAAATAAGGCAAAATTAATTTGACTTGTGAACCAATGAATGAAATGTATAAGGTTTAATGTTATTATTGATGACATATTTCGCACATCGGGTATTGGGTCAAGTCACCTACAACACAGAGGAAATAGTGGGCTCGAGGTTGTTCGGAGAACCTCCGATGCCAAAATTAGTATTTCTTCTTTAGAGTATTTTCTTTTAAAATCAGAGAGAGCCATTGTTACCTGATGTCTGGCTTTTATACTAGATATCAGGGGGACATCCCGTATCCTATGTCAGGGATTAGCGTCTCAAGCACAAGCGTTAGACCGTAGTCTTTAATGCGATGTGGTATCCTAGGTTGTTCTTTGACGGCAAGTGGGCAGAGCGATCAATTCTCGTGCACTTTGTTAGAGGCAGGAGTGTGATCTGCGATCTACGTCCGTTTTCCAAATATGATCCTTGAATGTGAGGTGTTCCGACAGAGGAGTGTCAGAGTTAGTGGATCTTGTCTACCCACGTCAACACAGGCATGTTGGCTCAGGGGCTAGTTGGTCTTGTATAGTTCATGGGCTGGCTATGTTGATTGTTGATGGTTTCTAGATGCATTGGAGAGGTGCGAGTCGGGGCTGTATGGGCTTGAGTATTTCAATCAGGCCCGACCTAGAGGGGATGGGAATATTCCCTCCAGTTATCGACTTGGAGTCAAAACAGATTGGTTCAATTAAACTTAATTAACAAGTAAGGAACTCAATTAAACCTTATCAATATATCCTAAAACTTCAATAAAAGTTATTAAATTGCAATATTTTCAATTAGAAATGCATTTAGAAAATATATTATCCCTTCTCCAGTTCCTACAAAGATAGCCAATCATATTGAGAAGTTACAATGAGACTTCTTCTGGATTGGAATGGGGGACTAGTTCAAATTCGATCTGATCAACTAGTCAATTATTTGCACACCAATACTTGGGGATGGATTAGGAATCCGTAATTTGATGAAATTCAATCAAGTTCTTATGGATAAATAGTTGTGGCTGCACCAACAAGAAAATGGGGCCTTATGGAAATGAATTGTAGATTTGAAGTTGGGGAAGTCTTAGGAAGGATGGTACTCAAATGGGTATGTGGACCATATAGAGTAAGGTTAGGTTTGGATAATGAGTTGAAATTGAGTGAGTTAAGATGAAAGATGAAAATAAAATAAAATATTGTTAAAAAATTATTTTTTTAATATTATTATTATTTTAGAATTTGAAATTTTTGAATTTTTTATTGTATTTTATTTGAGAATTTGTGAAAATTGAAATGATGAGATAAAATGGGTTCAAAGTGTTTCTTAATCCAAACAGAGCCTAAGTTTGTGCAAACACATTAGAAAATAATGGGAGACTTTCCTAAGCCCTACATGTGTTGATATAGGTGATGGTTGTCGAGTCAAATTGTCATGGATATGAACACAATTTCTCAAAATGATATAGATATAATATTTATATAATTATCTAATATATTATTATTTTTTAAAAATGATTTAATTTTAATGAGTTTGAATAGAACAAAAAGGAAAATGCAGGGGACCCTTGAATTGATCCTACAATTCGATCGATACTTTGTTTTTTTTAAAAGAAAAAAATATATTAATCTTGTTTATTAATAAATTGGTGTTTTTATTTAAAAAATATGTAAAAAAGGAAAAGAAAAAAAATTGCACTTGTCATCCAGCTATTGGTACATACAATCCTAATACGTACAAGAGAATTTGCGCAGGAGAGATGCCGTATCAGCATGTATTAAAAAAATAAAAAATAAATAAAAGAAGGAAAAAGCAAATAAAGATGAAAAAGAAAAGGAAAACTCTACACACATAGATACTTCAAACATTTTCCGACCCGTGAACCTTCGAAACTGCAATTCTCTATCTCTGTAATCCATCTCCTGCACAAAGCGTCTAGCATTTTCAAAACTCCTCCCCCCTCCCCACACAGCCAAGATCCCCCCATTTAATTGTTTTACTTTTATATACAAAAAATTGAATCCAAAAAACCCGCTTCCCCTGCCCCACACACCCATATTAGCTTGATTGCGAATTTTCTCATTATTGTTTGGGAAGAATTTTCACAGATTACGAATCATCTATAGAAATATACATTTTTCATCTTCAAACAAGTAAGGATTTTATAATTTGTACCCAAATATAAACCAAATCCAAATATTTAACCAATTTCTTCCTTCATGTTCTTAGCTTTTGCCTCTGTTTCTGGAGAAAACATACCCACAAAAATAACTCAGATAAAAAAAGAATAACTACAAATCCAAATCATGACCCCACAAACAAAAACACTAAAGAGACTAATCATTGACTTTAAAGATTCAAACCACATGAACACAGTATTTGAAAAAGAAGCCAGAATCTCAAGATGGCATGCTTGTCTTGTTAGAGTTTCTAAAGCATATGATTGCTCCTGAGATGTTAAGCGAATCTAACCCTCCTTCAACTCCGCTGCCAATGAAACATGTTTCATTGGAAGCTCTATTTCTTCTCATTCAAGTCCTTCAACAAAGAATCAATCTCTCTAGCTGGTATCACCGATACAGCCTCCGATTCCAACCATGACAAAGAAGACAAAGGAGGGAGATGGAGGGGGTTAGGGTTCAGATACTGGGAAGGGAAAATTTTGGAGAGATGGAGAGGGAGCACGAGATGGTTTCAGAAACTGGGAAGAGGAAAAATCGAAAACACACTGTATTAGTTCCACGTAGACTCCTGTGTTTTATTCGTGCGCATACCTGCGCAAACTCTCATGCATATAGAGTTTTCCCGGTACCTTTTATTCTACCAATAGCAGCATCTTTATAAAAATTAAACTCATTATCTCTATATACTACACATCATATTTATTTTTAATTTTTAAAATTTCTTTATTTTATTCTTTCTAAACTAATTAATTTTTTCTACTCATTATTCATTCACCACACATTTAATAAGAAAAATATATATATATATACATAGCGTGTGAATGATAAATAAAATTTTTCCTCATTTTGATTCCTTTCTCTTCTCAGTATTCACTCTATTCTTAGAGTATTAGCATTGGTTTATGCATATGTATATGTAAAATCATCTCTTTTACATATCTATTTTGCCATTCAAGCAAAATTTTCACATTGACTTATACATATTTGAGTCAAAATAATAATAATTATTATTCATTTTTTTCTAAAATCAATTTTTTTATATATATTTTACAATTAGCATCCACTACATACATTTGATATTAATAATACAAATGTAATAATAAAAAATATAATTTTTTTATATATTATATTAAAAATATAATAAAATGAAAAATATATATATAATATATTATAATAGTAAAATAAATATGCAAGTAAATGTTTATTATGTTGTTAAGGGATGGATAAGAAGAAAGGATTGTGAGAAAGAGAGTAGGAGGAGAGAGAAATAATTAGTAAAATAATATTTGAAGAGTGAATAATAAATCTCCAAATTTATATAGATACTATTTATAACTATAAAAAATATAAATATACATAAATCAATATAAAAGAATTTAAACTCGTATCATACAAATATAACTTTTCATATGCCCGTATAAGTCAATGGGAATGCTACAACGGTAGAAGGTTAAAGAGAGATGGCGTCTCTAGTCTCTATCATTCTCCTCAACTTCCACTTCATCAAAGTTCGTTTCCCATTCCAACTTTATCTTAACCCTAGTAGGTTTCAACTGCAATTTTGAAAACTCGAGCTGTTCTTGATCAGAATCCGCGTTCCTGTTGTTCACGAAGAAAACTTTCTGTCGAGAACGCTGCAAATAATCAAAAGCAGGAGCTGAAGCAACCCGTCATCAAGATGAAAGTTTGTCGAACATTCTTTTAATTTGTTGTTCTTTTCCGATTTAGTTACCATTTGTTACGGTAAATCTAGGCTCTTTTATAAATATGATCATGTTCGGTATCTTTATTTGTGTTGAATTTTTGGCATTATGTTCAGGGGCTGTTGGAGTTTAGATTTCATTCACATGTTGGTGTGATTTAATCTCTTTGATGTCTAAAGTAACATTGTATTTCTGAGGATTACAATTCGATTTAGCGGCACGGTTGGATATGGACAGAGAACCTTGCTTTATAAGCTATGAGCTCCATACGCTTGGCATGAAGAGAAATTGCCCAAACTAGTAGGCATGGTTTCTCTCATACTGAAGAAAAAATTCTTCAACCGGCATTCCTATTGCCTGGATGAATTTTCTACATACAGTACTTTTGGTGCCTTCTTATGGCAACCATCTTGTTCAGTCAGTGTGCTTTCTGTGCTTATTGAAATTTTGCCTTCTCCCATCAGTTCACATTTCAAGCAGTGATAAGCCGAATCTAGTCTTGACATGACCATGTGGGCAAGGTTTCCCTTAACAAATCATTGAAATCCTACCATCTGCTTTACCGTGTAATCATTTTATTTGAGGAACTATTCCCATGTTCGTGCTTGAGTCATACTACGTTGTGATTGTTATGACATGGGCATGGCTGAAGAGCTATAAGTGAATATCATTTTGCTCTCTTCCTATGTTCCTCTCTTGGTGTTAGAAACCTTAGATTAGAGTACATAGCATAAGCATTTACCTCAAGCAGAAAATCTTGGATTGGGTGTGGTTGTTCCACGGACCTTTCCACCGTTGCTGTTTGTCCAAATTCATCCTCAGCGATGGTGGCGTGTGCCATGTGGTAAAGACCAAGACACTACTCACATATTCCATAGCCTATATCCTAGGACCAGAGAGACATTTGAGAGAGAGAATTCTATTTTTATCTGTGATCTTTCTAAGGGAACAAGGAAAGAATCAAAAGAAGCTCTACATGAGTTTCTCTGTACGTGCCTCCTTGGCTGGTTATTATAGGCCAGCTCCTTATCTTGTAATCAAGTGGCCGTTTCAATGCAAGTGTGACATCCAACCATAATGGCCAGGCTTTACATGTAAGACCAAGGGGTGCTGCCACTGTGGGCGCCCCCCAATTCCTACACTTGGACAAGCTTGTCCACTGCAGTCATTTGTATATAGGTATAGTCCCAAAAAGGTTCACACTTCTGGCATTTTTCTTTAGGAGATGCCGGTGCATGGTCCAGATACCTTCATTACAGATGCAGCATCCATAGTGTCAAGTCTTAAATATCACACAGAGTTCATGCCATCAGTTTTTCTTGACCGGTTTGAGCTCCCCAAGCAATTTTTCAAGACCACGGATGGTGTTCGCGATACCATTATCATAAATAGAAATGCTACTTATCATTACTATGAGAAGATGAATGTAAAGCAGGCATGTTATCTGTATATGGAGTATCTGTAGGTTTTTCTTGGGTTTCTGTTAGTTACAGCCACTGATAATTAATCCTTGTCTGCACATTACTTTCAAGAGGGTATTTTTAATTATTTTTCCTGTTATTGCAGGGTAGAGCATTGCTAAAAGCAATTGGGGATTTAGAGCTTTCAGGGGCTTATGCAGAGAGGCTTTGAGAAAGATGGGGCATGATTGATGTAGCTAGGCTGGTCAGATAGTTCGACAATACATCAATTCATCTGCTCTTGTGGATCGCTTCTAAGTGAGTAAATGAAAATTAGTCATAGTTTCATGCCATTTGGTTCTATCATAATGGTAATCTTGGAAAAGGGAACAAACCCGTTAGCCACATATAGTTACAGTTGAGCCGTTAGGAGCTTCAGACTAATCTAATTTAGCAATTTAATAGATAAACGAAGTGACTGACTTATTGACTTCCAAATAAATCTGAGCAATTTGGACTTTCTAGTCCTCAAGTAATAAAGTTCTCTCAGCTAGTTGAACTTCAAATATTACCTAAGGTCCTAAAACTCTTGACTTGTGACTTTGACGACTCCAAGAGTGACATCCTAAAAGTAATTTTGTGAGAGTACAAAAATTGAAAGCCTAACACGGACTTGTTACTGAAAATAATTTTTTTAAACGCAGAAACTTATCCAGCATGAGGATTCCACTGGCATACACTAACCTAACACAGACTTGCTACTTTTCAAGTGCCTAAATTCTGTCAGTTGATTGCTCACTAGAAACAGATGCTGCACTTGGGTATGGGGGATTAGGGTGGCTTGCTTCCTGCTTTCTGGGCACTGACAAAATTAAATTGTACTGCATGGGGATATAAACTTAGATACAAGTATAGCTTATTCAACAGCATATGACAAAAGATGAGGGCAGTAGGAAGTTGCTGAAAGTTGACTTGAGGAATGACACAGCTGTGTTCATTATCAGTTAGGAATGATACAGTTATGGTTACATTCTTAAAACTTCAGTGGAAGCATTGCTAGTCGCAGACTCCCCTGTACTCGAGTGCAATGGAATTTGCTTATTCCTGAGTATGATTTTTCTGTTTATCTCGTGGTTGATTAAAGCATCTTTTATCAGATGGGCAATCCCTGGGAAATTGTAAGAAATGATGTATACCCTGGGAAAAAGTAGTGACTCAATATTTGTGGTCCTAATCACATCACTACTCACAATATTTACAATGTGAGTTATTTGCCTTGGTTGCTATAGCGTGATAAATACCCTTGAACAACATATGAATATGAGTTGCCAATGCTTTTCATGTGCTACTATAAGAAAGCAAGTTTCAAAACAGCCAAAATTATCTGGTTACTGCTGAATTTGAGTGTTGCCATATTTGATTTGCATGTTATCTATGGTGTATTTTCATGTGCATAAACTTGTTTTTGTTTCCTTCTTATCTATAACTGTTATATCAACTCTGTACATGTCGTATTTTAACAGGTCTTATTTTAGTTGTCCACAGTTTGCTGATAGTGAAGAACTCCAAACTGAATGGAGGGAAGAAAAGAAGAAGAAGAATTAAGATCAAGGTTGCATCCTTCCTCGAGGAGAAATCTGGCTATGTTGTCAAGCCTGATGGAATGTTTGGTGTCCAGGTTATTCAATAATAATGAACTATATTCTTTGTTCTCTTTTAAGTTTTTTTCTGTTTTATTGAATACGATACCATGCAAAACAAGAATCATATTTTTTTCACTGAGTTTCTCCTATATCGTGTAAAGAAACAGAACCATAAGAGGAGCATATCTTTGAGAGGCTTTCAGAAGCCAAAAGCTTGCTTTTGTTTATACAACTCATATGGATAATGTGAATCATCTTTGTGGTATCTGGAGCCTCTTCTACATGCTACTTATTTCCCTCGGGAAACAGTAAAATTATTTTATGTATTCTCTCAGATGAAGCACATCAATGAATGAATTCAAGAGGCTGTCATTGAATATCAGGGGAAATTTCGTTTCTTTGGGTATGTGTATTTGGAGGAAAGGCATTTGCACAAATGTCCAAGCTAAGAGGATTATGAAAGTCATCACAGATGTAGGAGCCCTTGTAAAAATCATAATCCCGAAATTTCTTTCATCAATTGAAATCCATAACTGGAAATACTGTTATCCACTTCAAGTGAAATAGAGACTAGAGAGGGTGCTATTCGGAGTCACGATAACAACTTCAACTATGTACAGTGGCCCGTAAAAGGCAAAAACACGAAACTTCTGTGTTGCTGCTCATTCTGGCTTCTCTCTATATGGAGTAGGACGAAATGGGCTTCATGATAAGGCCAAGCAATAGCCCACTAAGTAAGAAAAAGCAAAAGCCTTCATGGGCCATGACCATTTTTACTCCTTTCAGTTTGACTCTTTCTGAAGGCGACAATTCTGAATGGTATTTGCTGCCTGTAAAGGTTAAATCCTGAAGCAGACTACAAAAGAAGCTTAATCACTGCCAGACACAAACCCTAGGCTTGTTCATTGATCTCTGAAAGTTTCAGTTGGAAAGACCCTCAAACAAGGGTCCAGACTACAGCCAAATTCTATCATTTTATCTCGTTTACTTTGATCCATGATAGTAGTTAGTCCTGTATCAAATACTACCCAAAAAAAATAAAAAATACATACTCCACTTTTGTAGTTAGTCTTGTATTCTTTTTCCACCCTCATTCTTTGTACATGTTATTTCGTTTGATGAAATCTTCATCGGGTTCAGAGAAAGGACAAAAACAGACTGCAGACAGCCAATTTATGCTGAGGAATTGAATCCAATATTCCCACTAGAGTAAGTCTAGCAAGCAGTAAGACAAGGTGAATCTCTCTCTCTCTCTCTCTCTCTCAAAGCAACAAAGTGCTTAGCTATCAACATAGAAAAAGGTCCCTATTACTTCATGTGGATCCTACAAAGGAAATCACTGATTATCTTCAACTGGGAAACACTTTTTATAGCTACACTCCAATTAAGCACATCAATTTGAATCTCAGTAGGGTCCTCTTAACCTAAATTAAAGGCAAGGCAGGCAATGTCTGATCGTCTCCTTTCTCCCTCGGAAGCAACGCAATTAAGAACCCATATCTCCTTGAAGTTCAAATGAACTTTTACCAATAAAGACGATCGAGAACACTTTCTGTAAAATTTAACACTAGACCCACATGAAGCTTGCTCCTACAGTTTTCATTTGCCTGAGATGGCTTTAATACAATGAACAGAGAACAAAAAAAACTAATTGCTTTTGTGTGTGAAAGTGATTCCATAGATCCCCTTTTCAAAATTCTCTAGGAACCACCCGGGGAAATGTGTTTGCATGCCGTTTAAAGTGGATCGAAAACTGGCCTAACATTCTTAGAAAATATGCAGAGTGAGATGCCTTGGAATATGATTCCTTTTCAAAAGTTGCTTTCAGCCTCATCTTTCTGAATGTCACGTTGAGGTGAATATCGCCTAGAGTACCCTAGACCCATGGTTCGGCAGAGCAACAGACACCACTTTTAAAATGGATAAAAATAAAAAAAAGGGCTTCATGTTTAGAATCACTTTAATAATTTGCTTATTTCATGTTCTCTCTTCCTCTCTCCCTCTCTCACACATACAGTGATACACAGAGAAAATTTGGTCCATTTCCACTAGCTAGCTAGATGATGATCAAGTTGCAAAGGTAAACTAATTGATTATACGACTTCTATCATGGAGACTATCATATATCTTTGGTAATTAAAAGATACCAGAACTTTTATCTTTGAAAACTCTCCAAAATATTGGTAATTAAAAATAACAATATTTTAACTTTATAATATTTTTATTTAACTTTCTCTCTCTTATTTTTAAAAACTCAATAAAACGTTTTAACTTAAATCATTTTGTTACTATTTACGAACTATTTTATTACTATTAATATATTCATATAATTTTTATTTGATATGATCTTATTTCAATATCCAAACGAGACCTTAATTTTTGAAAACTTTTTATGCCCATGAAAGACTCCGAAACTCTTTGGCCATCAATTAGTTCAACTTAATAATTTTTCATTCTAAAAAGTGCGTGAGTCTCGTGTGAGCTTCATGCAGCTCTGCGCAGTCTCTAGAATCTGGCCAACTGCTATATATAGGCAGGGTAGTGATAGGGTTACTATTTATTTCTTATCTATTTACTACTTATAGTGTATTTGAAATTTTTTTTATCATTTTTTAAAGTATTTTTTTAACATCCTTAATCATTAAGAAAAAAATTAAAAATATATATAATTTTATTAATAGTCATTTTCTCAACCATGAAGTAAAATAAAAAAAAAAAAAAAAGTCAAATATAAAAAAATAATATATAGATAATAATAGAATAGTAACCCTATCATCATTCATATAGCATTGCACTTCGCCTCGTCTTGATGATCTCTTTATTTAACGTGGGTTTCCTAAAACTTAAGAGTTATACACCTACCATGTCCAAGAACCATCAAGTGGTACTGATCTTCCTTTTCTCTTTCTTTTTATTGCGCTGATGTGGCATTTCATGTAATTAGATTTTTCTCTTCTACATTTAGTATTATCAATACATGATCATTTGCTTAAAATGATACAAAAAAAAAAAAAAAAGGACAAAGCGTGATATAGTTGAATGAGTCAATCCAAGTCATGATGCACTAGGAGATCAACACATTGGTTTTCCTCTGCATGATTAACTTACCCCGCTAATCGCATAAGACTCTGGAGTGCAATAATGCAGCATTGGAACTATCTAATCCCACCAGCTTGGTCATGAAATAAGGAACCAGTCAGAGACTCAGCTAACTAAAGCTCTAGCAAATTACAAAGCTAATCTTCCACGATCTGGACCCTTAATTACCTAACACACGATCAATGAACCCCAGCTACTTATTATATATATATAAATGTTCATAACAAATTAAGCTCAAAGCATGCATGCCTGCCAATTAAAATATACATCCGATGTACTAAGGTTCTTTGGACCAGATGGCATATATAAGGCTGCCTAGTCTCTAAATAGGAGAATCAGATTCGAACTCCACCCCCTGTATCAATATATATTTATATATATAGCCGATGTGATGAGTGTGAGCAAAGATCATGAGGTACTGTCTACAACCAAAACATGATTGTCTTCTCGTATGCGTATAAATTGGGTTTTTCTCATCGACGTATAAATTGGGTTTTTCTCCTCAACGTATAAATTGGGTCTAATTCCCAACTAGCTAGATTAACTGAACTGAAGCAGTACCCCTTCTTTGGTTCATTCATTTCTAATAAAAAATACCTGAAAAACCTTGGAGCACGGTGGGTCTGCCATTGTGGATTGCCGCGTCAAACTGTCTCTTTCTCATCATCGTATTTTCCTTTGAAATGAACAAAGTGGTTTTTGCGACACTAACACGCCTATGATGTGATTGTGCTGTTTAATCACACATGAGCCATGAGGTCTTTCACATCAAGCTAGGGCGCCAAAGCCCTTTCAAATCCCAGTGCTAGTACTTCATGTGCCAATAAGCTCCAACTCATCCGGCCTTGCCTTTAAAAGCCATATATACTACTACTTTTTACTCGTGGTCCATATCTATTCAGTCCCTTACCTTATAATTATACATTGGAAAATAATATCCTAAAGCGACCCGTCGATATATTTAATCACATGAGAAAATTTATATTTATCAATCAATGTGTAGGACATACTTGATTCATTTAAAAAAAAAATTAAATTCTACTATATATATATGTTTCAATATATAGTATGAAAATTAAAGCGTGTGATCCTCAAAAGGAGCTTAAAATAGAAAAATTCTAGTTAAACTTGAACGCGGAAAGTAATTAAAAGCGGCCCATAGTAATATGTTTGAAGAAATCGTTTCATCGATATTCTAACTTTTTGTGTTGGTCCTTTACATGACTGGTCGCATTAATTACTAGAGTGAGCGGTTGAGATTCTACCAAACACTTTGGTGCAAAGTCTTTGGGTAGAGATGAGTTTACGTGTCACTTTCATGATCAGGAACAACTTTCTCAAAGGGCGGGAACACACGAAAATGGTCGACGTTCATGAAGAAGCTGCAGCTAGCCTGCCTTGCCTCCACCAACTATATAAATGATGATGACATTTTAATTATATTAACAACAGTAGTAAATCTTATGATGCTGCCTTTATATATGATTTCATGATCAAGGTTCAATGCTTCTGCCTGCCTGCCTACTGTATCGATCGTACCCTAGCTAGCTAGCTAGCTATATCTATATATATGTAAATATATATATATATATATATATATATATGCATGGCCCGCTTTTTGCTTCATCGTGTATCTGTTCATGTCTCAACTCATCATGCATTATACAAATGCTCAAATGAATTAGTTGGCCTGGGGCCGTACGTATGCCTAGCATTAAAATTAATTGAGTGTGAGGAGCAAAACCTGTTTGACAAAATTAGAAGGGTGACTTTGTTCGATCTTTATCATGTTGATGCAGTAATGGTACGATATATACACACATATATAATATATGTGTATATATGTGTGTATATATATATATATATATATATATCATGAATGAGACTTTACCCCTGATTTGATCTAAACAAGATATATGCAGGCCCGAAAACGATTGATGCAGAATGTATGCGGACCACATCATGGCGTACCACATACGGGGGGAGAATGGCTAGAGCGCGGTCCATATTTTTATAATATATGCTTGATGCTTTGATAGGAGGAAATGCATGGCAATATTGATATATATCATGATGGTGGGGAAGTGGAATTAGTTATGATTTCATTATACTTTGGTACATCCATTTCTTGTTAAAACGCATCTACCTAGCTAATTTGTTCCCCCCACATTATATATATCATATATATAAATATATACATATATATATATATATATAATGACTATAGTGGAGGCCATGATCCATTATATCCAAGTGCCCATCGGTGGCTTGGGTCTTGTTTGGGAACGCATCTTATTTTTGTTTGAGTTAATTTAGTATTTAGCGTCTTTTTTCATTTTTTTTTTAAGAAGAGCTGGTAGTCACACACATAGCGGCCCCATCCCAAATTTATTAATAAGCTCTCACTTATGGTGAAAGAATACCGCAGTAACATCATTATACTTGATGGTTTACAAAATATAACGCTATAAACTAACCCAAAATCAAGTGTCAAAACAAGCCAATAAAATCATAATAAAACAGCAAAAATCATATTCTAACAAGCATAAAACAAATAACCATCAATACTCGAAAAAAAAAAACTAAACAAGCCTAAATAAAGAAAAGAAAAGAAACAAAGCAAACTGACGCACTTATTTTATCCATAAGCACTTTATTGACCGCGTATAGGCGAATAGCATGAAGACCAACTTTATCAACTTTCAGAATCCCTTTTACCAAATGAGGCACTTCATTGTAATTATTCCATGTACCATTTTTCTGATATGAAGCCCAACGTGTCAAGAAATCTGCTCCTGCATTTCCTTCTCTATAAATATGTCTTACCTTAATTTCCAAGGTTGAAAGAAAGAAAGGAAGAGAGAAAGGAATAGTGTCTTTTTTCATTTGATCTAAAATCTTGACCTCTTCACTTCCACGCAATTTCCGACCCTCCAAAAAAAAAGGATGAGAAATATTGGTTTAATTTGATATTGAATTTTGTAATGATTCCTAATTGGTCACATTATAGTTAATGGGTTGTATTCTAAGTGATTTTTCTTATTCAGTTCTTAATTTGCAAAACTACGTACTTAAAATGTATTACAAAAGTCGATGTGAACTAAAATATGGTAAAATTAATTAAGGATAAAATTAGTATCATTTTTTAAAAGAAAAGGCTTCATGATGGGGGAGGAAATCGCCCTTTACCTAGCTACCTATCCCCAAGTTCAAAGCCACTTGATAACCCCGCGTAGTGTTGGTCATGTAGAGGGTACTTAGAAGGAATCCATCCTCATGATAGGATACTACATCTACAATTAATAACCCTAAACTATTACTTAAAAAATTAAACCCAGCTTGTCATAATAGAAAAATTATGAAACAAAGCATGATTGACGAAAAATAAGGGCAAAACCCCTTATAATCAATCACCATTCAAAATTCGCGATCAGGTTTGAAATACGCCATGCACTTCCAAAAAAGATACTCTTTTTGGCTTGGATTTGAAGTTTGAACAATATCTCGTCATGTCAAACGAACCAATATTCTTTCTACCAAAATTAGAACTAATCCATGGATATTTATGAGCGTCTTCATTGAATATCTTTCTTCTTCTTTTCGGATTGAAGCGTCTCACCTAACTTGGTGGAAAGCATTCCACAAAAATCAGCCTACTAGAGGCCGTAGATCACATCAAAATCACCTATATACGAACTTGGCAAAATTCATCAATCTTCACTGGGTCTAGCTAGGGCCTCTAGCTAAAACCTCACTTCTTTGAGAAAATTAGTTTACAGTGTGCCAATATACAAAACAAATTAAATAAACTCTTCCCTATTCCCCAATTGGCTAACTATATATATATATATATATATATATATATATATATATTATGTATTTCATGAAAAAACCTTATATTATATATGTATGCAGTATATTATATATATATATATATATATATATATATATTTGAGTGTATATAATATGTATGCAAATTAATTACATTAAATTAAGAAAAATATTTTAGCCATAAATAGATTTAATAAAAGTAGACTCACGAATTATCGTGATCACTTGATACATGATATGCCAAATTGTTATAAAACTATTACTATTATATAGTAAATCTAATGTAACACAGGAAACTATATCAATTTTTAAAACTATTTTTATAAAATTTATTTATGACAGTAAAACTACTCTTAAATTAATCCAAGCTAATTAGAACTAGGAGTCATTGTCGGCGTGCTTGGCAATCGGCTATATATATAATATGGTTGCTCTCAACTTGTCATTTCTAATGTTTTTTTTTTTTAATTTTTTTACCTCTTCAATTAAAGCTCTGCTGAAATTAATTAGGGCCTGTGCATTAGTAATTAAGCCGCTTCAGAAATTAATAAAAAGCCTTTATCAACATCGATCATTATATATATATATTTATATGTAGATAGCCGTCATCTTTCGGTGTTAATTATTATAAGCTGTCTTTGTCTATTAATTTGCCTGCCCGATCCTATTATTTATTATATATTGATAAGTGCCTGCCCAGAGAACCAACAACACTTTTCTATATATCCCCGGCCTATTCGTTAGCAGCATCATCTAATCTCCAAATACCACTAAAACCATTAATCAAAACCCTACGCATCGCATGCATCACTGTCAATTAATGCTATCCATTTTTATATAATTTGGCCCCAACTAATTGGCTAGCTCGTTTTGATCATTTCAACCCAATCAGTTATAGCATATATGTGAATCATGTTCACATGTATATATACAGGATATATATAAATCCTGTTTCCAAACTGACGTTGTTGATCTTTTGGAAATAAATAATTATATATTACTATAACAGCTTTTAGATTTTGTGACGGATGAAACCGATACAAAAAATAAGCAAACCATTATAAATACTTTTTTGTGACTGTTGAAAGTCTTCTGTGAGATATAACGTTTGAACGTGACTTTTTTTATAATAGTTAAAATCCATCACAGAAAATAACATCCATACGTAAAAATCGACGTTTGAATTTTTGCAATGACTTTGGTTGCTGCAACAGGTCCATTTAAAGGAAAAAATGACGTATTAAGTCGTCAATCAAGTTATTGCAACAATATTTTAAATGAAAAGTCGTTGCATCAATAAAGTAATCCGTTCAAATATCAAACTATACATTTGAACGTTATGTGAAATTTTGGGTTCCTGCTAAAAGAACCGCCTAATTTTTAATAATTATGAACGTTCGCACGTACAATAGTTCATGTGCGAACGTTAATAATCTCCACAATAAACACAGATCACCAGGATTAGGTTCAAATGTCCACTAAAAACATTCACACGTTCTGTTGATGACATTGCAAGCTAGGTGATCTATAATTCATGTGGGAAAGATCCCGCCAATTTTTCCACTCACATTCGCACATCCAAGTTTAACATTCAAGCCTCAAGGCATGACGTTGTACACGTTCGAACGTAAATAAACTCAAATTCCACATATATTGTTTAACAATTAACGTGGGAAAAGTTCTTGCCAAATTTTTAAACACGTTCGCACGTGAAATTGCATGTTCGCATGTCACTATAACACGTGCGGACATAGATTTGTATTGTTCGAATGTGAATCACATATTTATATATTTTTTAAACAATAATAATTTATATAATATTCTAATTACACACAATATGTAACATAATTATCTAAAATAGTAATATATATATATATATGACATAATAATGTATATATTATATAGTATAGGGTATATATTATATATTATTTACTAGTATATATAGTAATGTATAGTATATAATGTAGTAATGTATAATAGATTATAACTTAGTAGCTCACAATATATTCTTGATATAAAATAGTAGCTTATTATATATACCCCAACAATATATTAATAAAACTAGTATAATATTAGTATACTATTACACTATGTACAAGTATATATACTTATATACTAGTATAACAAATAACATAGTGTTATTAGTATAGCATATATTATCAGCTTATAATATATTAATGCATAACATTAGTTGTTAATTATATTGTTATTAATATATTAACAATACTAGACTATAGTATAACATATATACTAGTACATAGTGTATAACTATAGTACATTAAGTATCTTACATATAGTATAGTAATAATATTCTTGATCGATAATCACATATTCATATTATATAAAAATTATATTTTTAATAATATTATTATTAGATTATATAATATATAACAACTATTATATATTATTTAGTATAAATTATAAAAAACTTATTCAAGATACATTCGAATGTACCAATATAACGTTCGAATGTATCGAGTATTAAGTGACAAATGTTTGAACGTAACAATATAATGTTCGCATGTCTCGAGAATTAAGTGACAAACGTTTGAACGTTAAAATAGCAACGTTCGGATGTCTTTCTCGCTCATCTAATAATGTTCACATGTCAACTCTATAACATTTGAACGTTATGTGTATACAAACTTCCGTCTGAACACAAAACGACATTTTAAATAAATCCTCTCATTTTTCTCTCGCCGCATACCACCACCAAATCCGTCGCCGCCGCCGTCAACCTTCACTACAAACGTCACAAAAGATATAGGCATTCTTCTTTTAACTTTTGGGTAGATTTATTTTTATGTTTAATGGAGGTTCCGGGGTTTTCTGAAACTCATTGGTGGCTGGACTTTCATCTTGATTTTTCTGCCACCACAGGTTGCCAATGGCCATCGTAGAAAGTTTTCTTTGAGTGTATACTTCATTTCTACAGTGGCTTTTGACCCCTTTTATTGTGTGTTGCTTTTGACTCCTCTCATTGTGTTTGAGGTGTTAGGAAATGACTGAGTCGACTCGGCCATTTCTATCGCTTAACATTTGATTAATGTTAGTTTCTCATGTTCGAATCTTATACCTTTCAAATGAGGAAGATGACATAAGCGTTCGCACAAATGTTCTACAGTAAGTACGAACTTATTAAGAGTACGTGCGAATATATATTTTACATTCGAATGTATGTTTGTAATGTTCACACGTATGATTATTCATATTCTTGAGTGATACATATGAGCGAACGATATTTGGAATTCGTTCGAATGTAAAACATTTCAGTTGCCAGAAAAGTCAGAAACGTTTGAACTAATAATTGTGTACGTTCGAACGTATTAATAAATACATTCTAGAGCTTCCTCACGTGCGTAATAATTTTCTATTTATTTTATTAATATCGTGCGAACGTATATTTGATTTAATTCAAATATGTGTTTGCCGCCATCACGTTCGAACGTAATTCATCTTAAGTTGGAATGATTATCATAGAGGAAATTAACATGCGAACGTAAAAACTAAAACATTTGCATGTGTAAGGTTAACATCCGAACGTGATATTTTACGTTCGAACATGTTCTCGAAATAATTTAGATTACAGTACATAATATGCATCATAGTACTAATATTGTTCAATTTATTTTCTCTTTCTTTCAAGATATGACCCATTTTCTAGCGACTAAGGAAAGGGGGAGGGAAGGAACAAGCTAGGAAACATCTCAAACCGGGGCTCAAACAGTGATGTCCGAATGAGAAGTCATGATCAACCAGTTCAACAAACTCATATGGGAGCATAAGAGCATTAGAGACATGTTTGTTACGAAAGGCTATATAAGTATCTCCACATTGAAGGGTAGAATATACCCCTCTCAATGGTTCTTGAGTTTTATATGGGGATACCTCATAATGCATCTTCTCATATCATGACAGTACGCTGTGTTCAGTTCGAGATCTCAACAGATGTCATCTTCGAACTTTTGGGGATCCGTCATGTCGCTGAGATATTGACTGCAAGAAATGCTCAATCAATATTAAATCAATTAACGTTCGAACGTAAATTACTAATGTTCGAATGTTGGTGCTAAAAATTTCTACGTTCGCACGTAAATAGCCTCAACGTTCGAGTATCCAGGATACGTTCTAATGTGAGAATATGTATACGTTCGAACGTAATGCAATTTCTCAACTGCTTTCAGTAATAGTTTCCACAAACCGTCACATAAAATACTTTTGTGTGACGGTTTGGATACTGTCAAAATTGTCAAACCGTCACAAAAACTTATTTATGTTATAGTGTATATATATATATGTTAGCCTCGTTTGGATTCAAAATTTATATTAACTCATCTCATCTCATTATTATAATTTTTTTAAATTTTTATACAAAATATAATAAATAATTCAACTTTTTAAAATTTTTAAATTATAATAATATTAAAAATAATATTCTAATAATATTTTACTTAACTTATTTAATATGATCTCAATTTATCATTAATTCAGACCACATAGGTTGGCCGAGTGATATAATAATAGTTCTAAAGGTAATAAATGACCGTACTAGCTATATAGGGTGGGGATGCTCAGGGTCCACTCTGTATGCCGAGGATGAAGCCGCAACCAATTCGAATTGACTACTAAATTAATATCTTAGTCCCAAAAATTCTCATATATGTATTTGAAATAATTTCATGATAAACTAACTATTTAAATAGATAATTCATGAATATAATATCAAATATTAACTGATATATATCATGATTACCCTTTGTATTAATTTCATGACTTTTAATTTTTTTATGACCCTTAATTAATTTCATGATCACATTAATCTTCACACGATTACCCTTTCTATTAATTTATTTGTTTTCATAATCTAATCCAAAAGATCTCGGGAAATGACATCGATCCTGGGGCCTGATCTATGATCATCTACTAATACACACGTGTTGTTCAAACCGTATCTCATTGGTACGTAGCCCCCCCTCCTCTTTTCCTTTTCTAAACACTTTGTGTTTATAAAACGGTGAGCTTAAATAATTCAGTAAATAATACTGTTTTATATATATATATAATGCAACACGACATATCAAATCGTTACTTTCTTGCTTTCTTCTTATTCTTCTTTATGTTTTTAGAATATATTAATTTTTTTTTTTGTGTAAAAATATATATAAGAAATTATAGAAGGATGACGATGGATTCTGTTGAAGAATATATACTATATACAAAAGAAATCCTCAATGAAGTCGGGGTTGAAAACGACGTGCTTGCTTAAGAATCAAGTTATAAGTTTTTAAAAAAAATAAAGAGATTCGGATCATGACTCTCGACCCGCGCAGACACTATCTCCTCGATCGGCATTGTTTTTATCAATCTATAACATGATGAAGAAAAAGTTGATCTCCCTGCATCACGGCCATTATTCAGCTTTAAGATATAAATTAATTAATTAGCTTTTATATACGTGTGCGCGCGCGTGAATTGTTTAATAGGTAATGTTATATACAGTCGTGGAGTGCACAAGTGTCATGCAGTCGTTTTTAAAAAAAATGAAATTTATAATTAAAAAATTAATTTTTTGTTTCATATGGATTACATATTTATTCAAATTCACTTTCTTTAAAATGATTATATGATACTTACGCACTTACAACTGCAACTATCATTTCTTTTGTTTAATTCATGTATTAAAAAGAGAGGTGCATTAGGTCTCCAACTTACGGAACACTTATTCCAAAAAAAAAAAAAATTGGGATTAGTACTACATTTATATATAGTTTGAAACATACATTTAAGTACATTTGGATCCTAAACCAAACTGAACTTATCTCAATTCATCATTACAATTTTTTCAAATTTCAACACAAAATATAATAAATAATTTAATTTTTTCAAATCTTAAAATAATAATAATATTAAAAAATAATACTCTAACAATATTTTATTATCTCAACTCAACTCAGTTCAACATCCAAACGTAACCTAAGAACCGTTTGGACATTGAGATGTTCTCAATTCATCTCATCTTATTTCATCTTAATGCCTAATGTGTCTCAAACACAATTAATATTTTTCAATTTCAAAATTTTTAATTTTCAACTTTTTAATCTAATCATTACAATTTTTTCAAACAAAACATAAAAAATAATTTAACTTTTTTAAATTTTAAAACAAAAATTTTATTATAATAATATTTTAATTTTATAATATTTTAATTAAATTTCTTCCTCCTTTCTCAAAATCTCATAAAATATTTTAACTCAAATTATCTCATTATAATTATTCATATGTTTTTTTTTATTGAAAATAAATAAATAAATAAAAGAGTAATCCAAGCTGCATCTCGTATGGCATTCATTCAACAATCATCAACGATTTGATATTTTTTCAAATTCTTTTAATTTTCTTTTATCAAATAACTTTTCGTTGAAGGTTTCGTTTAAGAAAATTCAGAGTTTCGAAAAAGTGTTCATTTATAGTACTGTTTTTCCAAAAAAGAAAAAGATATAATCTTTTTCATTTTTATAATTAACGTACGTATATACCTAATTTCATTAATTAATTCATTATAAATCGATCGTATGGGTGTATAATAATTAAAGCCTAAAGGAGTTATATATATGTATATATATATATATATATATATATATATGGCCATACGTCTAAGCCTAATCACGACTAAAACTCTTTCAACTTACATGTATATAATATCAATATGGTAATGCTAGGAATCCTGTTGAAGCATTCCATTACTTTTTTTAAAAATATTTAGAAGTGTTAAAAAATGATGTAAAAAAATATTTTTTAAAAATCATTTTTTAACACTTTTAAATATTTTTAAAAAAAAATAAAATTTACAATATTATTAAAAAATATTTTCTTAATCATTATTAAAAAAAATTAGAACAGAATCTTCCGATGGGATCCTATCATTTTTCCATCAATATATATATATATATATATATATATATATATATATATATATATATAGTTCTAGAACGCGGTACGAGTTCTTGATAAAATTTGTGCCGCTTTCTGATACTATATTCCACAAACTGACCTAGCATTTGGGAAGTCGTAGCTCTGTTAAATGATGAGAGCTTTCGAGGTTAGGTTTAGATGTTAAAACGCGGATTTTTAATTTGATATAAAAGTTTAAAATTAAATAAAATATTATTTTTTAATATTATTATTATTTTAAGATTTAAAAAAGTTGAATTTAGATTTGAAAAAAATTAAATTGTTATTATATTTTATGTAAAAATTTAAAAAAATTGTAATGATAAGATGAGATAGAAATTTTGTATTTAAAAAAACTTCCAAACCTAATTGTTTTGATAACCCATTTCCTAATTTTATTGTTCCCTCTCGAGAAAAAAAGAATATCTGTACACCACCGGCGCCTAAACCGCTGCCGGCGACAACCCTCATGAACAATATTCACAAAGTCTGGCTAGCTATATACATAATATATATATATAATGACGATCGAGCTAGTACTAGTACTGGTACTACGTACTATATTATATAAATTATTGTAGTACTGGACCACATTGCAGGTGGTGCCCTGGCTAATTGATGGGATGCTGCATATTGATCGATGCCTATTTTTTATTGGGCATTAAATTGGAGCACTAATTCATCAACCACCGTTTCAGCCTGCATACATATATATATATATATGCTTTACTTTATCGATCTGTATATATGTAGGGTGTGCATGGTATATATTGTGTTAATTTGGTAATTAAGAATTATGTAAGAGCTAATAAGTACGTACAATATATATGGCCGCTAGCTAGCTCTTGCTGTCCGGCGGGGAATCAAGTTTTAACTACTACTTTTTCCCACTATTAATGTTAATCAAAAGCTGTGAAACGGTGCCAAAACAATTACTATTATAATTTTTTTATTTATTCATTATTAAAATTTTCAAACTACCTACATAAAATACTTAATTCAAAATTTTTAAATATAAAAATAAAAATAATATTTTAATAATATTTTATTTAACTTTAAAATTTCATTTCATTCATCTGTAACCAAACGGGCCTTAATCTCACCTTTCAAAACATTCAAGACGTACTAAGTTGTTCATTAAGTACATATTTTTAGTGTCACATAGCAGAAATCTTAATTTTTATTTTTATATGTTATTCACTCAAGTAGAGTGTCGAAAACGTTTTGAGCAAGACTCGAGTGAACTATTTGTTTGGTTTTGCTCAAATTGTTATGCGAATGTCGAACGAACTTCCTATCTGATAGTTTTTTGGATTACAAACCTGCCAAAAAATTTTCCCTTGGAGACATTGCTCCCGGACCCCATAAGGCTCTCAGTGTTGCAAATCTGCCAAAACCCAAAATGCATTCTTTTCGAATTAAATTATCAAATCGGATCAACACACAGCTAAACAAGCTAGCATTCCCAAAACCATAAAGCTGATAATAAAATTCCTTGATAAATGATAAATATATATATATATATATATATATATATATATAATTTAATCACACGGCTCCCAAAACTGATCCCTGGAAGCAAATTAATTAATGGAACTATATATAAAGTTCGTACCACGGGCCGGCCAATATTTTTGCAGCTTTTAACATCTCTCAATTAATTAATTAGCCAATTGACACAAGCAGTTAATTTAACCCATGTCACTCGTGTGGCAAAAGACTGCAGGCCCGTACGTACGTACCCTAGCTGTTGTTGGGGTAATTAGACAGAGGGGAAATTAAAAACTTGTACATGAGTTAAATTAGGTTATGATGTCCGATAATGAATTTCTATCTACTAGGAAGGCTTAAAACAAGATAGTGAAATTTCACCCAATATATATATATATATATATATATAAACAAAATGATGCATCCAGCTCGCTAGTCCGGTACGTGCATGACACCGAAACATGATCATGATCATAGCCTTATTTTTTGAACACCATCGAATTATTTCAAGAGAAAAGAAAATGATATATATATACAGTTGGATTTAGTTTCGATTGAATTGGATCTGTTGAGTGAGGAATATGATACGTGTCTCTTATCCAACGAGTCGAATTGGATATCTTAATCTTACTGTGCAAGAATATTCAAAACTAAAATGGGTTTAGTTGATCAGTTATTTATTGATGTACAATAATTAACTAGTTTGATGGATTCCTGAAATGGGACCAATCAAATAATTTGTGGACTAGAAATTAAGATTCCCATATATCTCGATCTTTCCTTTGATAAATTAACTAATATAATTGGCCAATACTTTAAACATACGCGCTTTAAATAATTAATTAATAAATATCATGTCACATCATGAGTCTATTTTTATTTTAGGGTAGTGTTCTATATATATATATATATATATATATATATATAATTAGCTAATGCTCCGATATATGCAATAATCAAGGATACAGATTCGCCTTAGACGTGCAGCGAACCTAATTCTGACCATTATAAGGAACCCGAACCCGAAACATGTGCATATATATATATATATATATATATATATATATATATATATATATATATGTATAGAACTTTCTATGAAAAATGAATGTACAACCATCTAAGTTTGAAATTTTAAAGCCTCAATTGGTAAGTCATAAAAGTAGTTTCAGAATATTTCGTTACTATTTATAAATTATTTATTATTTTTCACTATTATTTACATGACATTTCAACATCCAAAATAAGCATAAATATATCTTTACATTATGCTCTCTAGCTTAAAGAGTCAAGAACTTCTGCATATATCTAACAAAGAGTCGTTCGATCACCCCTATCCTTATAGGTTATTGGTAGTCTCAAAATTAAATTATCAATCTTTATGAAGTAAGATATTAAAAATATATTGATAAGGAAAATGTGAAAAAGACCATATTCATGTCAAAATAGATCTATTTTAGAGTATATGAAACTTTTTGAGGTGTGAATTAGACTCGGTTTGGATTTATAGGAACTCTCAACCCATTTCATCTAATCATTACAACTATTCCAAATAACTAATTATATTAAACTTGTCCCAAACCTTGTATCACTAATTAATGTCCATTATCTTAAATTTTATCATTTTTAATTACACATTCGCACACTATATTGAAGTGTTTAGCTTATAAAACTCTTTAAAATATGTCGTCATGTCAATCAGTATTATTAAGAGTAATAAAGTTAAATATAAGCAATAACCTTAATTACGCAGATAACATTAAATGGCGTGACTTTTCATTTGGAGCAACGATACTTTTATCATGATTATGTAGTCCAAATTAATAAGTTTTTGTGATTAAAGATCATGGAAGCATATATAATGGAAAAACTATAACTTGCGTATTGAATATAATCTTTCCGATTCAAAGGGGGGAAAAAAGAAGAGCAGAGTAAAAAATATGGTTGATAAATAATGATGATTGGAGCTGATCCCATGCCCACGCCTTGTTGGGTGAGTAAAAAATTAAAATAAAAGGCGTCCCTCTCTCTCTCTCTGTTGTTAGAGCCACCAAACCAAAGTGCAAAAATTAAGGGGAGGAGAGAGAGAGAGTGAGAGGTCTGTTGTCGGAAAGTATTTTTTGGGAGTGATTTTACTCATGCGCGTGGGGACCCCCCCTTCCCTCCCCCTCCTGCCTTCCATTCCAATGCTTAAATATCAGCCTCCCCCCGTACTATTTTAGAGCTTGACGGCGATTTTTCTAACTTATCTCTTTTCTATTCCTCTCTCTCTCTCTCTCTCTTTCTCTCATTCCTTTTCCTCTATTCTCTCTCTGTAACTGTGCAATGACGAGACTAAGCTTTCAAGCCCTTCTAAAAGTTCATAAACTATGCGTCCTATCTGACCCCCAACGAACACCAAAACCCTAGCTTCCTTCCTTTGCTTCCCCACCACCCCTCACTTAATTACCTTTCTGTCTCTCTCTCTCTCGACGGAATTACGCTAAATTCCCCTGCGAATCCGGATTTCCAACACTCCCGAGTGGATCCTTGTTTGAGTTATGGACGAAGGGGACAAATCCGATCCCGGACCTGAGTTTACCAGCAACTCGAGCTGGCCGCTCGGCCCGGACCCGGACAGCGTCTACTTCTTCGCCAACGACAGAGATAGCAGCATACTGGGCGAGTTCGGGTGGAATTTTCAGCCGGATGACCCGAACCGGACCGGTCTCCATGATGGCTCCGATTTGACGGGAAGCTTCGAGTTCCAGGACCACGACCACAGCAGTAAGAGCAGCGACTGCGCCTTGCAGAGCTCCGACCCAGCGCTTCCTGTTGGGTCGGACAGTAAAGTCCGCGGAGACCTCACGGCATCCAGTAATCCTTCCGTGTCTTCTAGCTCCAGCGAGGATCCGCCAGAGAAGTCCACTGGCTCCGGTGGAAAACCGCCCGAGATACCGTGAGTGGGTTCCGTGATACATATACGTATATATACACTATGTGCTCCATGTGACTCACCGAGTCCTTAGTTTAACTCGTTTTTTCAAGGGCAAATGGCAGGCTTTTAGTGTAGGATAATTGGCCCCGGGGGGAGGTGAAGGGGGAAGAAAAGAATCGTATCCGATCATAGCGGTTTTCTCTTTGGACTAGGGGGGGGAGACAATGCAATTTTTTATCCGTACATCTAGATACCATCAACTTGTTCATGCAAGTTGGACCGAGGTAGGTCCGTAATTTCACCGAAAACATGGGGTCTTCCAGAGGAATTGGGAAATATTAAGGAGCTTTTTGTCTATTAATTTTAACTCCTCGAACACCGCCGCTATTGCGGCGGGAATGGCGTGGCTAAGTTTTAACTTTTTTTTTCTTTCCTTTTTTTTCTCTCGCTTTTGGCGAATAATTTGTATCAAATTTTTGCTAAGAAATCAAGAAATTAGTTACAATGAAAGCGAGAATATAGCTTAAAAAGTATATGATACTAATTTGTCGGGGAACTTTTTCGGTTATTTACGCATTACTTTTTGGCATTTAGATTCTAATTTAAGTGATCACTTCGCTTTATATGAAGAATCAAGGATAATGATCATATGCATATACAGAAGTTTGTTTTATGTTCTTCATATATTCATAATTTCCCTTGAATGCCAGTGCATTAGCATTTCATGATGGCATCGTCATGCAATCGAATTTGATATTTTTCTTGTAAATTGTACGACATAATGCTATTACTGCTTCTGATCCAAAGGTGTTAGGTTCTTGTTACCAAGTAGCTAGCTAGCTAAGTGGGTTTCTTCTTTAGAGTATTATACATCAGTACATGATCTCTCTATGTAAACATAATGTTCTTACTTAGTTACAGGATCCAGATCATTTACTTTATTAGCCACCAAATTTAGATAGGTCTTTGATCGATTTAAATCACAGCTTGAGCCTTTTTCTTCGGGTTGCTGTATTATAACATGCGTCTAGATTTGTTAATCCTAGCTGCATGGCTTTGAAAAGTCTTCCGTTAAGTCTATTCATATATAGATATATACGCTAATTTCCATTCTGTTTTCTCAGCCAAATATTATATAAACGCTCATTGATTGCCAATACTGCAAAATAATTTTAGCATCAAATTACTGTATCCATTTCAAAAGTAATGTGAAACATTCACTCATATGATTTTTCTTTGGCATTAAATCCCTCTTTGAAACACATGGGAAAATTTCGATCTCCTGTGCACATAAGCTAGCCTTTCATTCTTCTTCTGTTTTTTATCCCTCCTAGTCATAAGACTGCTAAATTAAGTAGCTGAAGAAATGCATAGAGTTATACTGAACATTGAAGCTTCACGTATATACTCTTAATTACACCTTGATCAGGCACGTTTTCTTTCTTGCTCTTGAGTGACCAATGTCAGTCAATTAACAGTTTGACGTGTGATTGCGAACCTTTGGATAATTTCATCTCGTTATTCATTTAAAGCAATCACGTGATTTCTTCCTATCTAGTTTGCATATTTGTCTGTTACTATAGTTAGCATGAGTTCACGAATTATTTATAGCTTTTCATTTTTAGGATCTTGTTTTTGTTTATAATTGTAGGTGGAATATTTTGTAGGAACAAGGTTAGAAAGAAAGGGCAAAAGCGAATCCGGCAGCCGCGTTTTGCGTTTATGACGAAGAGTGAGGTTGATCAGCTCGAAGATGGCTACCGATGGCGTAAATATGGACAGAAGGCCGTAAAAAATAGTCCATTCCCTAGGTCTGTATCTACGTACTTCTCTTCTTGTTTTATATATGGATTGATATGAAAATTTATTTTATTTACACGTACTATGTTCCTAATTTCTCAGGCCTTTTTATTATTACTATCTTCTTTATTAATGTAATGGTTCAAAATAGCTTTTGGCTCCCCAAATTAACTCCTATTATCGTTCCCTAGCTCCGCAAGTAATAGGTCAGCATTACTGACAAGCCTCATAATTAGCCTGTATGTATCTTTGAATTTCTTCTCTCTCATATTTTACAGGCCGAAATCCAAAATTTCAATACACAGTTTTTTTCAGAAATATTTAGTAACTTCATATATGCAGTAGATCATAGTTTCGATGTGGCATACAGGAGCTACTACCGCTGCACAAATAGCAGATGCACCGTCAAGAAAAGAGTGGAACGCTCATCTGAAGATCCCACTATCGTAATAACTACATACGAAGGCCAACACTGCCATCACACGGTTGGATTCCCTCGAGGTGGAGTGAATATTAGTCATGAGACCTTTACTGGGCAGTTGGCTCCTCCAGGATCACAATTTTATTATCCAGCTCATGTTCAGACGTTACCTCAACAAAGTCCTTTTCGTATGATACAGTCTCAACAGATACCAGCAGGTGAATCCCATACGATGCCCGAACCAAGTACCCCACAGTTTCCCACTGATGAAGGATTACTTGGGGACATGGTGCCTCCTAACATGCGAAACAGATGAGAAGGTAACACAGTAGTATTATGGAACTCTCGTCGTAAAACGTGTAAATTTGTATTCTTTATACTTCTACCGTATGTATGCATATGCGTGTGTCAGTATACTAGCTAGCTGCCTGCGTATCTTAGAGAGAGAGAGAGAGTCATGAGTCCATTTTGATTTTGAAACCCGTAACCAAGTCATTTTGGCACATGACTATAACCAAAGTGGAGTACCATATCTACGTAACCCTGAGTGTCTGTGAGCCAAGTACGAAGCTTAGGTTCTAAGGAGATCTCGAACGTACAGGACCTCCAGAAGTAGAACTAATATATAGTAGTGTTGATATCTTGGTTTAAAAATGAGATCGCTTGCTAAGCTGGGACAGATCATGAGTAATAATGATGAATTATTGCTTTTGTCCTACCTACATTTGATTCATTGTATCATGTCTAGCTACCGCAGATTTACATTTATGAATCTTGGTCGCAGATCATGCACAGAGCGTGCAATGATTTTGCTGATTGGCTTTATGAATCCTCCGTAGATGTGAATCATAGAAAATCATGAGTACGTTGGTTAAAAGTTTTCAACATAATATCACATGGCAGAGTACTCTACGAAAACTTGTCAATTATTATTATGGTTTTTGTTGTTATTATAGCTCTCACTGCATATATAAACTATTATTCATTAAAAAACTCAAAAAGAGAAGTAAATGAAATTAATTAAGAATCACAGAATTTATCAACCTGCAGGTTTATTAATATATAATTGTTCCAGGTTTAGGTTAGGACGCCATCAAGTAGTTTCACTTTTGTCTTGAAAAATCTTTTGCTTTTGTGGACCGCAGTTGTTCATGACCACGCCTAACATATAACCCCACCAGCATGAACTGTGGATGACCATTGACCATCGACCATCTAGCTAGCGCTAGACTAAGCTAGAAATAATATTACGTGTACGATATATAGCACTGGTTAGAAGCATTCTATGGTAGGACAAAGCCTTACAGCTTGTGATGGATACTGTGTACTAATTGTTTCCTTGTGACCATGCATGCACCATTTTGCCAAAATGATCATGTCTTTCTCAATTATTGGCTGTAAAATTTATCCGCTTCTAATACAATTCAGAATTAGTGTTTGTGGACTATTTTGTCGTTCTTATCATGTATCCCTTACGGCTTAATTTACACAAAAGGCTGTGGTTGGAAATATTAAAAGAAAGAAAGAAAAAAAAACATTGATGAAGAGCTGAATTCTAAAGACCACTAACTAGAATGTAGTGAAATGACTGATCTCAACTGTCTCCCTTTTCAAAAAGAAAAGATATGTGGCTTGCTGCTGCTGGATCTGTGGTGTATGAATATAATAGAACAGCTTTTAGGAATTTTTATATGGTCCTTAGCTTTCATTGATTCTCACTCGTAAAACGCAAGCATGATGAGATAAAGGAGGCGCGTTGTGGATCCCAAACTGATAACTCTCTCATGTGTTGTGAATCATGCTAGAGTTATAGAACATGAACTCATGTGCATGTTGATGCTTGCTATATATAACTCGACCAGATCTTTCTTGAATTTCTCTGTTGGATTTTACATATATATTTAATTAACCTTTTCCATTTGGACAGGGCATGCAGTAACGGGAATATCGGATCGGACACGTCCGGCCATCTTCTCAGGATGGTAACAACCCAAAGCAATTTTCAAGGCGGTATAGTAATCCTTTTTCTGTCATATATTAATTAAGTGCCTGCATCTCATCATATTCACGGGCGTACGTACCCAGGTATTGATCATAATTGAGCATGAGATTTATTCCAGACCATCATTAATTTTGAAGATGATTATAATTAATATGTACATAATTTCCTCGAAAAACTGATCATGTATATATAGGGTAGCTTTTGTTTTGTTTTGTTTTGTTTTTTCATTTTGGTTAGGTTTACAGCAGATTCAATCTTAGAGTTAGACCGGGATGGATCTGAACCTTAAACCATCTTCATTCGTATCGCTAATTTTTTTTATTATCATTAATTACTTTTTGTTCAGACTATAAAGTAAAGGTAACTGGCTGTTTTTTGGTCTCTCTCTTTCTCGTGTGGGAGTTCTTCATGGCTCGTACGTGACTCTGAGATACATGAAAAAAGAAAAGGCCACTTGGACTGGACCACCCAGTCGTTGGATCAGTGGCGTGAACTTCGATGTTGCTTCAGAGTTAGCCGACATTGCCTTTTTAACCTTTATTTATTTATTTATTTTACTGGGAAAAGTTAGCTTTCACCCTGATGCCTCGGGGCGGCTTTAATTTACCCTTAGTTTGTTTTTTTTTTTTGGTCTTTAGTGATAGGGCTTCCGAGTTACGACCACAGTTCACATACCGATACCGTCCGTAGGCTTATTTACCCACCAACCCTCCAATCTATGTGAGCCTTTGGCTTGCTATCTCGGAGTGCAACTTAAAAAGTCGTGGTTTTAAAATACAGGACACCCTGCCCTGGTTATTAAAATCGCGTAGGCCTGCTATTTGTTCGGGAGTAATGATATCTATAAATTTCAAATAGTAACTCATACAAGTTCTTTTTGTAGGTTTCACTAATATTAAATAATTTTTTTTACATTTTTTTTTTTTGTACGATCCACTTTTTACAAAAGACTTTATAATTTATACAAATTATTTCTTTTAAACGTTGTACGTATTTATCTGTAGACAGGCAAATATATTAGAAAAAGACCTTTCGTGTTCTTTTCTACGGTGGGACTGAAATAATAATACAAAAATATTTTGTTGTTTAGAGTAGTACCACATAGGGTATATATAAATGAGAAATGGGAGAACGAGTCTAACGCAAGATCAGAAATGATATTTGTAGTTATAGATTATAAATTTATCACACATTTTTTTGTAAAAAAAATAAGTAAATATGAGACATATATGAAAAAGAAAAATTTTATTTACAATCCTTATTTGGGGACTGTATGTGCAAACCTTTTATTAAATGAGAAAAAATATTATGTTAAGAGAGATATTGTTGTAATTTTAAAAAATTTTAAAGATAAAATTACCTAGGCTTGCATTGCAGTCCCCAAATGAGGACTGTACGTAGCATTACTCTATGAAAAACTCTATTATTTTTCAAAAGGAGTGCGCAACGCTTGCATAACTCATGACTGTATCTAATATTACTCTTAATTTTTTTTATGTAGATCTCATATTTACATACTTTTCTCAAAAGAAATATGTAGTGCTTGCATGCTTTATAACTATAAATATTATTTCTCTCAAGTAAATCCACTTTGAGGGTTTAAGAGGGGAATGTTTATGGTATGAGCTGGATCACTTTGATTTGCTATTTTTTAAGGGAAAATGCTAAGTTGCCCCTTTGTGTATTTTGATTTTATTTTTAAATGTTTAAAAAAGTTACCACTAGTGTATTTGTGATTTTTTTTAATATTAAAAAAAAGAATTTTTTTTTTAAAAAATAAAATAAAATAAAATGCACTAGGGGTAACTTGAGGGCTGAGTATAAGAAGCACCCTTTTTTAACTAGCATGTGGATTAAAATTGATTTTTTTATGATGTTGTATATCAAATGAAATATCATTACAAAATTTAATTAGTAAAAGTTTACTTATAGACAGATGATTTTCAAGAGTTAATAGAACTTTTAAGTTCGTTTTTTATATTTGATTCAGGGATAATGTTGTATCTTTTCTATTATCTTATATACTTTTTTGAAAATTTTATAATGAGTTGGAGCTTAGTTTCAATCTGTTAATTTTTTTCAGGAAAATAGAAGGTGCTTCCAATTTAATTGATAAATTCAATATGTTAAATTAGTATTAGATGTACTTAATATTCTTTCTCATTCATGCTTTAACTTCAAATAATAAAAGTTATTGGCTCCATCCTTAACGGATGGGTTGCGGGATAAATTAATCATGGATAATATGAAATATAGTATAGGTGGTGTTGAGCTTGCGAGCGTGTGGGTAAGAGTACTAGATCATTGGGGACAAAATTAGATTCCAATAATAACTTAGGCAGATCAGTTATTGTTTTATCCTGAAATGCAGGCATTATGCTTGGACATAGAAATAATTACAAAAAAAACATTGAAACTCGTGAGTTTAATATCGGTCAAACCATGTATATAAAAATCCAAAGAATGATGATGCATTATTGTCCCGCAAAAGAAAGATCAAGGTGTCCCCTTATATTAAACTTTGAGGGTCTCGACCTTGATAGCAAAGTCAAAATTAAACCACCACAAAAAAAGTCAAAATTAAACAATGGGGAGATAGGATCATTATTATCCCATTAATAATGAACTGATCATTAAGGGAATATATGGCTATGGTTACGTTTGAATAGTGAGGTGATCTCATATATTCTATAAAAAGTAGTAAAAAATTAATAATAGAATAATTATAGAATATTGAATAATAATAAATAATAGTGAAAAATAGGTAAATATTAATAATAAAATAAAGAAATAGTAGTGGAGTATTCTAAGAATACTCTACTATCCAAACTAGCTAGCCCTTAGAGTACTACTTTTGTGTACTCAAGTACTGATCTATTGGATGCTCCTTCATACATAGATCGAGAATATATCCCGCTGATCACAAGTATATTGTTGTCCAATACATAGATCGACAACTAGCTAGCTAGCGTTGTCTCATTAATATCTATCTATCAAAGATGTCCTCGCATATGATATATGGGCACGAATGATCTCTTGTAGATTAACCAGGTGAACGTACGTGATGCATGTTATCTTGACCTGCATGCATTTCACTTGAAACGCATCTAGTGGCTCTCATGGTACTAATTTTACGTTATCGATTTTGGACTTTTGCCAGCTTGGACTCTCTCTCTCTCTCTCTCTCTCTCTATAGATATGTATTCTATTTGATTTGACTCTTTGAAACCACTACTTCATTGGGTTGAGCCGTGGTCTGGTTAAATGACTAATATTATATGTTTTACCCAGTATTTTCTGCAAAACTAATGATGCTACCAAAAGAAACACAAGATATATATGTAATTACTTAATTTTTAAATATGATTCTTCTAGCTCCATCAAGTGTAACCACAATTCTCAAATCCCCTACTTAACCAAGTTCAGCCGGCCCCCAACTACTAGCTAGGGCGTTTTCAACTTGATCTGATTATATATATATACGTGTCAGCTCAACGGTTAATTGCAATGGCTTCCATTCCCACACATGTTGAGTCATAAGTTGACACATATATAAATCATGTTCATCAAGTATTCATTTTGCAATAGGATATATATAAATATGTATATATATATATATATGATGGAGCCACCAAAAAATTGTTATAGACGTAGTTAGTCTTTCCTGATCATAGTCATGAAACTTATTACCATCAAGGCATTATAGAATATTGAAAAGCATGGTAATGCATTGAGGTAAATCAAAAGAGTTTTTCTGTCTTTGACTAGCATAAGGTTATGATTAGGGGAAAAGATTCTTGTGATCAAATTAAGAGGATTATGGGTATAACCAAGTCAAGTTTGAGTGAGTAGTGAGCCAATGATCAAGTCCTATCTATTTAATTTTATTCAAACACGACTCTCTAGCTCAGGCTTATCATGGAGTTGCATTTTATGTTCATGAGCAATTAATTTAAAATTCGAATTTGTTCACGAGCTTCTAATTTTGACATAATAGATGATTTATATTATATTTTATAAATTATTCATCTACAAATTTTAACAAACCTTTATTTTTCGTTAATATTTTTACAAAGTTTAGAAACATATATTGATACAAATTTGAGTAATATGTTTTTAGTATTAAGAATATGATTTCTTCCAAGGCGCTCTTTATATATTTAAAATATTCTTATTATAAATATAGAGATTATATATATTCTAAAAAATAACAAATATCAAATTATTCGAGTTCTTACAAACTTATCCAAGTCAAGCTGAATTTTGTATGAGTTGTATTGTTTAAAAAATTGGGCCATAATCTTTTTATTTATGAATGACTTATTTAATAAAAGAATTAAGTCGAACAAAATTTTGATGAGGTTGAATAATCTTGTTTTATTTATAATGCTAAAGATGATGATCTTATTTTGTGAAACTGATCTACATTATATATAAAAAAAAAATTGACTATTATTCAAACCGCTGATCTTCATCAATCAAAATTAGGTACGCAAAAGTAATTTAGACAATTCTACTGCCCAATCTATCTATTTTTAAGGAAAATGATTTGCACAAAATATTTTAGACAATCATATTTTAAAAATGATGGGCGATTTTATAAAATCATTCTCATCTAAAAATATAATGTGAGGGTGTATATGGTTATTTTTTCTAAAAGTAAAGTACAAACTTTCATATATAGCTTTGGACCGAAGCAATCAGCGGCTGCTCTACACTTTTGGATCCCCCCGTCTGACTCCCTGACTCAGCACCCGTACGGTACCACCGTGGCCATGTTAGATAAAGGTGCCGCGTATTCCCCGCCGTGTCTTTCGGATGTAAAATTTTGCCCTCTATAATATTCAGGTGTAATAATGAAATGAGATGAATTAATATGATTTATAAATAATAATAAAATTATTAATTAAAATTAAATAAAATAGATGTGATGAGATGGTTTTATCTTACTTTTAATTTATAAATAATAGTAAAATTAATAACATTCGTGCATATATCATATGATTGCTGGGTGAGGCCGCACAGTGCATGCCTCCTCCCCTCTTAACTCTGAAAATTATTAAAATATCATTCATATTCCAGATGATGAGAATGATGTTCTTTTTAAAAATTAAAATTAAATAATAAAATAAAATCTGAAAATTAAAATAACATTAGGATGCCGACATATTGTTCCCTGATTTGGTTTTTGCTAATCGGTAGCGTATACCCCACCAATCCAGATTCCGTTTGGCATTAATGTTTGTAGGCAGCAGGTATGATGGGATTGGAGAGCCGTGCGTCTGACATTTATGGGCCATCAAGGGCTCCTCTTGAGTTGCTCCACCACCAAAAGTGGGTCCATACCCCCCCTGTACCAACCTTCAGGCTGCCCATTGGGCCCTTCTCAATTATGCTGATCGACTTACGACAGTAAATGCTTCATTAGCCCAGTAGCTGAACTGTCACTTCAAGGAAGCATCTTATAGGGCCCAACTTCTTTTACCAAATAAACCATTTTTTTTTTCTAGGAACTAGGAAGATCTTAAAATTAGTTTTGTTTTTATTTTCTAAAGTGTGATTTAAATTAGCGGATACTAGTTATAAAATCTCCGACAAGGAAAATGTAACAAGTTAAAGATTAAAAAATAAAATAAACAAATACAAATATTGGTGATGAAAAAAAATGATAATTAAAAGAACATGAATAATATTTATACACAATAATTTAAGAGATAAGAAAATTTTTGTTTATAAGCCGGTGTGGATAGCATATTTAGAGTTGGTTTGGATTTAAAAATGAGATGAGATGATTTTAGATGAAAAATAAAAGTTGAAAAAAAATATTATTAGTATGTTATTTTTTAATATTATTATTATTATTTTAAGATTTGAACAAATTGAGTTGTTTATTATATTTTGTACAGAAATTTAAAAATTTTGTAATGATAAGATTAGATAAGATGAAATAATTTCTAAATACAAACAGGGCCTTAGTAAAGTACTCATATAACATGATTTGATTTGGAAAAAAAAAATTAAAATTTGAATATCACAAATCCAATATTATCATTTAAGTGATGTTAATGGTGTGCTCTACTACACATCAAATTGAGAATAGAATAGCTCAGCATTCCCATCTCATTCCCCATAAAATTTTTCAAATTTTAAATAAAATACATCATTCTCTAAATTTTATCCCAAATCTTACCTATTTTCAAAAATCATCCTACATCTTATTCCTTATATTTTCTCTATCCTATTAAAATAACTTTTTTCTATTAATTTTTTCTCTCACTTCTATTCCATTCTTAACTACTACTTTTTTTGTCTTTTCTCTCTTTTTTTTTCAAAAATCACATTCTATTACATTTTGTAAACACTATATATAATTTTACTCCGATACAATAATACTTTTTAAATTATTACACTATTATGAATAATAAATTTTTTTAAATATGTGCGATTTCCAACATGATGATATTTTTTAATATATTTTTGTCTACATATATAACGGTAATATTTTATTTTTGAAATATAACAATAACAACTTTTGCACTTCATTCAACGTTTAATTCTTTTTAGCCTTTGGCCAACGGTAACATTTTTTATATTTTATGCAATGGTAACATTCCTCTCAATTTCTCTAATGGCAAAATTTTGGTGATCCTTTCATCAACGGTCTGTGAAGACCCATTTCTTGGTATAAAGTTATAAACAATTAATCATTAGATGTCAAAAATATAAATGTAAGATGCTCACAACTTGCAAATGTAATTAAATTGCATGAACTGCACATGTCAAGTACAATTAAGTAATAAAACTGTCCATATTCATATTAAAAATGAATGACTTCAAGCAATGACAAAGCACATTGCATTGAAATAGCACATAAGCAATGATACAATACATAGCATTGAAATAATAAATAAGTATTGACACAACACAAGGGCATTGAAAAATAACACATCATTGAAATAAAATATAGCAATGGGTCTGCACATATCAACTCAAAGTATCGATATAGCACATGACATTGAAACATAACACATCATTGAAACAAACCATAGCAATGGATCTACATAGACCAACCTAAAACATTGACACAACACATAGCATTGAAACACACACGAAGCATGCAAACTGAACATGTCTACACAAACCAATCCGTGGGTGTATAGAACAGTCTTGGCATCAATCAAAACATCACATAGCAATCAAACCAAACAAAACACGAAAATCTAAGTAGACATAACAGTAATATCCATTTCCAACAAGAAAAATGCACAAATCAAAATCACAAAGTGAAATACGAAAGAAGTCTAGGGGTTTTTTTTTTCAAAATTTTCAAAATCCTAGATCTCAAAATCCCACCATGGAGGAATCGTATAGGGGTCAAGTGTGGTAAAGAACCTCGATGCAAACAGCCATGGAGGATTCCAAATGGAGGAGAGTTCTCCATGGAGGAAGCCAAACAGTTGTGACTACACAATGGGTATGAGGAAACCCAGAAAATGAAGGAAATTGAATGCGAGGGAAGGGATTGAACTTACAGTGATGAAAGGATGAAGATGAGGTCGTCGATGGTGGCTGCGGTGCGAGGGAGGAGCCAAAACGACAAACGCAGCCAATTGTAGAAAAAGGGAGACGTGGGAAGAAATCCAGAAACCAACCGACGAGAATGGTTTAGGAATGAACAGTATATCCCATCCATTCACCACAAAATGGAAAATGAGAAGGGAGTGGTTTGGGGTAAAACCTCTAAATTTTTCTTGAAAATTTAAAAATTGTCCTTTTTAAGAAATGGCTGCGAATGCTCTCATAAGATAATCCATTTGAAAATAGATTATGATAAACAAATGTTTTTACCTTATATAGATGGTCAAACAGCTTTTGTTTGGAAATGACAGGAGGTTTCTCCGAGGGTAAAATTCACGTCACATTTCATGGGATATCAATTCAGTGCTCCATGCTCATGAAACCATGGACGAGAAAAGGTCGCAGCCTTTGACCTCTGGTCGGCTGCCGATCAAACCACCATCAGTTCTGCTTTATGTCCTTTTGAACCAAACTTCCCATATTATTCCTGACAACAAAAAGAAATCCTTGCGAAGTTGGTTTGCAAAGTTGTGGGACCTTAATCTTTCTTATAATTAAAATGATCTATTCACAGGCCCAAGATTTTGGACTTAAAAATGAGATTTGCAGCTTCAAATTAACAATCTCAAGCCCAGGCTTATAGATGTTTCCCCACCCTAATTATATGACACGCGCGCACACACACACACAAAAAGGGCATTCCTTGTGGCAGGGAAAGGTAAAATGCAGAATCCATCATAAAAAAACATGGATTTATTGGTAATAAATAATGAACAAAAAGGAAGTGTCGAGTGACATGTTTTACATCTTTCCCTTGTGATTTGTTCACCCGAACAAGGTAAAATGATTTATGGTGCGGTGCCCACAGTTCATGACCAGCAAGGACTTACAAGATTGCGGCCTTATGATTTTGCAGCAAAATGCAGTGAAGTGGGCAGCTATATATGTGTAACAAGTGTCCCGTGAGGACATTAAATTTGCGTTTGGAACAAGTTCTCTTGGTACAGTTTCATTAATTGCTGAACTGTTCAATCAACATGAGTATTATGTTCCTCTTTAGGAGGCCCCGGCTGACACATTGCATTCCTATGAATCCTTTCCAGTATCAAAGTATGTTGTTCTTGTTCCATTTAATTACCCAAATATTTCATTGGAAATGAATGAACAAGTTATTTGCAACTTCATTGGTGACACATCTAATACATTACTAATGTGCAAGTTGGTTTGTCTACGTGCCCCTTGCAGGCACCAAAATCAAAACGATCATATATTGTGTAAGCATTACGCATTCTTTTTGAAAATGAATAGAGTTTATTATTAAAATATTAATATTTTCATGTGTATACCATATTCACTCATTTTTTAAAAAAAATAGTGCGCGAGTGCACAACATTACTCTCACTCCAAATATCATTTCTCAATCCAAACTCAAGTCGAAGATTGCAAACATAGTTGCAAAGCGAACCCAGTAATCCACATTACAGAATGCAAACTGGAGATGGAGTGTGGGTTGTATTGTGTTCCTCAAAAGAAAGAAAACCAGACCAGGCTCTGCCATTTCAGAAAATATTAAGCCGTACAGATCCAAAGAAATATGTGGGTTTAATTGAGGCAGCTCGTAATAAGCTTTTGGGCAAAATGAAAAAACAAAAAAGAAAATAAGAAGAAAAAAATGACAACCCAATTCAATATTTCGTTGAACCACTTCATTCAGCTTGCGTGAGAGTGCTCCTTCGTAGCCAAAGCCCATTGGCTCAGGTGGTCCTCGACTATTGCAAGCCGACTCACTCCAAACCAACCAACCCATTGATTAATTACCTAATGCAAAAAAAGATACGTGTCATTAAATTGTTATATGGACTCCACAATGTCAGAAAATTCTGTACGGATAGCGTTTATCTCTTAATCGAATTTGAACCATCCAATTAGAACGGACAATTAAAGATGATCCTTGTTCGTTTCTCACACCAACCTCCTCGATCTACTCTTCACTTTGGAATAATAAAGAGTGCATAGGAGTAGATAATATCATATGCGTTTCAGCCAGCAAATTCAAAGGTTCTGAGAATGAGCACGGACTTCACAAAAAATATAAAACAAAAATAGCAGTGTTTTATGAACTTTGAATGCATAGTGGTAGGCATCAAACTTCAGAAGAAAATTTCCTTCAAGACTTCAAGTCCCAATCTTTAGCATGAAACTTTATAGACCCACAGTCAAAAGCAGGTGGTCCTCGATTCTCTATTTCACTTGAGAGAAAAGTTGTTTAACAGTGAATTTAGATCAAGTAAATCCTATATACTGGGGGTGGAGGTCAGACAGTCAGAGCCTTAGAAGTAGCTCAACCTTGCCCCCCATCAGATGTCCACATCATCCAAGGTCCGAAGGCGAAAAATGTTGGGGAAATTTTGCAAGGCTTGGAAGTAAATCTCGTCAGGCAAGTTTTAGATAGAACTTAAAAGAGCAAAGTGTAGCAGAGATGTCGTAATTCAGTGCCTTTCTGGTGCCTTCAGAAAGGCAAAGCGGATACCTAAAATCAAAGTTCACAATCACTCATGGAATGGGACAGATTTAAAAAAAAAAAAAACTAATTCGTTTCACATACGACAGTGACAGATGTCTGGAGTTAATAACACTAAACAGCCAAATAAATGAAGAACTTCAATTGCAAGAAATAATGCTGCAGCCCAGGAAAAAAAAAAAAAAGGCAAGAAAAAGGTGCTGCTTACGGTGCCAGAAGCTGTAATATTGGAACATTTAGCTCAAATGAACACCCTTGAATCTGAAGCAAAATGGGAAAATGAAAAAATATGGCCAACTTGTCTGTACATCCTCGCATCATCACGGAAGTATGACCAAAAATATCAAAGTTGGTTAGCGGCAAATCGAGCTTTTGTGGATGTTTGAAACCTACCATGGCATGAACTCGGCAGGCCCATTTGCCTCTTCCTCTACGGGAGCAGGAAGGTTAAGATCAATTAGACCATGAAACTCGGGTACCTCTTGCTTGAGCACAATAGTTCCTTCTTCAGAACCTCCAAAAAAATGGGACCTCTTGTGACCACCTAAAGCTTGCCCCGACCGGAAAACTCTGAAGCATATTGGGCACTCATGCCCCTTGCTTTTCTTTGTCCCCAATCTCTTCTCGGAATGACCAGGCATAGCTCGATTAATGGAGGTCTTGACACCGCAAGACTCGACGGTTTGACTATAAGGCTTTGGGACAGGCAGAGAATCAGTTTCTATGTTGTTTTCACCACTATAATGTACTGACTCACGGCAGCCACTGATCTGTGTATGGCTAGCTCTGTGTGGCCCCATAGCGCGGCGAGAGTGGAAGCACATGTTACTATTCACACACTCGTGTTTGCTTCTTTTCCGAGTATTCTTGCAGGTTTCGATATTGGAACAGACGTCTTTCATCTTCTTGTGGGAGCCATCCAAAAATTCAGGACTGTGGGAATCATTTTTGGATTTCATTCTTGAATTACAATTGACGAAAGCTCTCCCCACTTGACCATATCCTTCATTTCTGATCAATTCCTTCCTAAATTCAGACGTCACAAACTTGAATCTGTTTGAAATTTTACCCAATTCGGCATTAAAGCCTCCAGTTCCATATCCAGATTCCACTTTGGGCTTCTTAAATTCACCACTCGCAATAGACCCATCAACAGAAACATCTGATTCAGCTTTTTTGGGTCCATTCCTAAAATACCCAGAATCAGAATTATCAGAAAGGCTAATGTCTGAAGTTTTCAATTCGTCACTTCGCCTCTTCAACTTTACAGAATCATTCATGTCAGATACATAATTCCCAACATTCTTCACAGTAATTTTCAAATCGATAGACGATGATTTGGCCTCTAAAACCACAGAATTGTTATTCGAAGATTCTGCCACAGAATTCAAACCACCTCTACAAACAGAGTCCCTAGAGAACATCATCAAACACATTGCCGCCTCTTCTTGTTCTTGTTCAATCTCCGAGACAGATGAGGAACCATTTGGAAAAGTATAAACAGACGGGTAAGTATCAAGAGTCTTGTACCTCATTCGTTTCGATCTCCTAAGCTTCCTCGGAGCTGATGTATTGGTAACTGAATGTGTGTCCATTTCTGGTTTTTGGTTCTCACTAGTCCCTGAGTGGTCCTCAAATTTGCTAATTAGCTTCTCTTTCTCTGAGTGGCAAGCCATGTGACCACAGAGAGCTTTCAATGATTGAAAGCATTTGCCACATTCTCTGCAAACCCTTTCCTGAAGTGAACCAGTTCCTGAATCCACAAACCTCCATGTTCTCTTGGGGTTCTCCCTAAGACCGTAACTGGAATTCCAACCAGCAGTTTCAGGCCCAGAATCTCTCTTGCTATTCTTTCCACCATTCAGAGATGGAAACTTCACAAAATCAGCATGAGCTTTGACTACTTCTTCTTTCTCAGCTGAATTCTGATTCATGTGGGTTCTGATGTGACCGCCCAAGGCCTTCCCACATGGGTATCTCTTGTTGCAAAACTTGCACATAAACTTCTTTTTGTGCTTTTCTTCCATAGATTAATTTGATCGCGCAAACCAACGATACCCAGGAGACAAAACAAAATGAGAAAACAAAGTCTTACCTCAAATCCCGAAGAACGCTACATTCCATGATCTTGTTCCAACAAGAACACCAGAACGGTAGAGAAGCGGACCCAGATCGAGAAGTTCGGCTGCAGATCACGAAGTTTCTTGTTTGTTATTTTTTTCACCAGTGGTGATAAACAAGGAATCAAAAAGGGCTCAGATGTGACAATTTGGTGAAGTACGAGATCCGACCCACAGTAGGGGTCCCTTTAAATTACATCTCCATGTACTCTATCTCCTCTTGAATGTTCATAAATGTAATGGGGTGGAAAAGAAAATTCGAAATTGTGCAGAAAAGGGTCGCTAATGATGGCGACGAACAGGCCTATGAAGAACAATCAACGCAAAGGCATGACTCTGTCACTCTCTCTCTCTCTAAATGCTCTCTCTTGTTTGTGCTGTAGTTGAGGAGAATTCCATGCATGGAGGCAAGAGTCTAAAGAAGGGAATGAAAAGATAGGCAGCACGTGTACTCGGTTGAGAACCTTTCGCTGATAGATTGGACGGTCAGGATTCGTGGGCGTTTTGAGGATCCCAAAGAGTAAGGAGTGATAGATATGGCAAACTGAACTGAAACATCCAAACTACGCCTCAATTTTGTCTTGCTTGTGAGTTGTGAGCTCTCACAAACAATTGAGATGTTGCCATATTTCGTTTCGAATCCACTTTTATTCACTTTCCATTTGTTTTTACTTTTTGCAGAATGCCCCCCACCTGCTTCTTTCTTTTGACCTTGGGAACTAAACCAAAAAAAAAAGAAGATGGGATTTTTCATCTCTGTTATCAGTGAATAAATTTCATGTTTAGAAGTGAATATTGACATTAAATACTATTAATCTGTACAGATATTGCAGCGAGGAGGCCATTCTGCAGCCATGGCTCCAAAGTGAAATGATAATTTGAAACAGTCGAATCAATATTGATTGAGCTCTTTCGATTTCTTAATTATGAATTGCACTCATCGAATTCCTCCAGTGATCACTTTCAGGGTAGAGGGAAAAGTTCCTCCCTTTATTCCACTCGTTAGCACTTGAGATTTCGGCCTGCTTTTTCTATTTCAATATCATTTTGTTTTCTGTATTTTTGGATTTCGCGTTTGTTCTTCTATGGTGATATTGATATATGGTATCCAAATTGCCTCCACACTTCTGCCGCTTCTGTTGCCCTTCCCATTGCTTTCAAACCCACCCTCGTCCCTTTCTCCCATGCGCAGCCATCTTTCCTCCCTTTAAAAACATCCCCTTAACCTCATAAAACCACCCACACCTTCACATAAGAAAGCCTAATTAAACTCGTGCACAATCTTTTGTTGACTTATATCATCAACCGTATGAGTCATTTCAAATCAATCTAATCAATGAATTGCTCTAATAACCGTTTAAGGATGATCCTTGTGACTATATTCAGCACCAATTTCCAATTTTTTTAAGATTTTGTTGAATCGTCATCCTCCTTGTGAGTTATGATGCATTTCTTTTCATTAATAAACAAGAGATATTTACTCATATCGGAAAAGAATATAGCGAAAAAGGAATGAAGGCTGTGTAAAGACCAGTCCACATTAAGGCTACGAGGTATAGATTCATCCAATTCCCATTGGCTAGAATGTACAGGAGTTAAACGAACAAAAGGAGAAATGGATTTCCGAACCTGCTTGGCTGTTTTCAGTCCCAACAATTTCATCCCATGCATCACTGTAATAATTTGCTTGCAATATGTGCAATCCCAACTATAGAAAAAGGGGACTGTTGGTTTGGATTCGATTTCCTTTTTCTTCATTGGATGTGTCGAGCAAAGTGCACATTTTCCTTGGTGGAATTCCTTTTCTACGTGACATTAAGAAAACCTGCAAGTAACCTCTTTTTCACTATATTTTTCATCTATTCTCGGAGTTGCTGAAGGATAAAAGATTACACCCACGACTCTATATATACTCTCCGCTTGATACCTATGACCAGACAACTCGTTAGAGCCTTACAACTCCTAACAACATGCATGGGAGATCTTCACAAGAACTCTCTGTTAACTGTCCCACGTAACACCTTAGCTATTATTTCAGAGCTTAAAAGTTGTAATCTTGGCAAGAACAAGGTGTTGGTTGTATTGGAAAAATTATTAATATCTTTCATATTTATTTAATAACATGACATCTTATGATAGAATGTAATACCATGTGTCCATACACCATCTAATAACAACTACTTGTTGGTGGAAAGCTTCAGTATCTTCCCAAATCCCCTACAACATTAAAGCAAGCACAAGTGCTTGGCAGATCCAATCATAAACAATTCTCGAACTAGGCTTGATCCATAAAACATTTCTAGCTTGATTCGTTGAGCTGAGGAGTGAGGAGTTAGGACACAGTTCATCTCACATTTCCGGTAAACTTTTTAAAGGGAAAAAGAATGTAAAGTGAGAAGCATTCTATTACGCAATAAGCAGCTTTCATTGAATATCTATGGAAGCATTCCCCTCATCTCTATTCCCCCTTCTCTGTTAGATTTTCACAATCGTAAAGACCCTTCTGTTAATATGCAACTCTTAAACATCCTCTAATGACTCTGTAGCTTGATCTTCCTTTAATGAATGAACCTTGTTGAGAGAGGAAAAAAAAAAGTGAGAAGTAATTGAGTTCCAAAGTCTTGCATATTTTCTGAAATAAGCTTTACCACTCCATCATCGATTGGGAAAGTCTACGCTTTCTTTAATGAGCCGAGGCTTCTGTAATGCATCAGTATCTGCAAAAATGCAATCTGCTCTCAAATCTGTCCTTTATACGAAGTCCTGTGCTCAACTATGTACAATTTACTTTTAACCACTGAGCAGTGCGGTTCCCATTCCAATATAAGTTTACATGTGAATATTAAGATAACAAAATTGGCTTCCACCCCAATAATGAGGTACGGACTGAATAAAATATACAAGAGTTACCGACGTACAAGAAGGCATTTCCTCGAAAGCACTAGTTACCAAACAACAGACTCAACGAAGGATGTAGACAGCATTTTAACTTGCTAACCCCCTCTTCTTGTAACACTTATTTACCCGGGTAAAAAAGGATGTACACCAGGATAATGGAAAACAAGATATCCCACGATTTAGGGAAAAAAAATCTTGCAAGACAATTGCACCTGCCAAAGCCTCAAAATCTTGGCCCTCGCAAAGGCCGCACCAGATATGTTAGTGTGCTAAGAAATCGATACCTATCTCAAGGGACACCAGTTGATGCCTCAATCATCCATCACCTTTTTATCTGAAGTCCCTTGCCCAAAAATCTCTTCCATCATGTTCCATGTGGATAGAAGATCAAAACCTTTTAATGAAGCTGATGGGCAGCTGCCATCCCAAACTTTAGCATCATAGGGCTCCAGTAAATTGAACTGACCCACTGCATCATTAGACCAATCATCTTTGCCGTGCAAACATTTGGCATGCTCACTCTTAACTCCACACACTTGTAAAGCATTTTCGCTGTTAACAGGATCACAGGAGCTAGTCATATTGGCTTGACAATCAAATGACAGGCATGAGTCATCTTGTGCACTGATATCCTCCTGATCACTCCCTGAAGTCTTATCCACATGCTGAACCGAGGGGTCAAATTTACTCTCATCAATCAACTTAGCGTGTGCATCTGACGGAAGATTCATCCCACCATCTTCTTTGAGAACAACATCTCTACCAGATCTATCGCCACCAACACCATTGCAATCATCATCACCACCATCTTTGTTGTTGTCATCATCATCATCATCATCATCACTACCATCATCTTCTTCAGAGGAATCAGCCTGGGTATCTTGATCAACAGGTGACTCGATAGCAGAGTCCACATCTTCTTCTGACTCGCCAACCTCATAAGAGCCTCTTCCATGCCACTCATCATCATCACTGTCTATGTCCAGCAAATTAGACCTATTCTGAGCAGCACGCCTCCTCAGCATGAACACATTGAAATAATAGCTTACAAGCTCTGATTTACTTCGAGAAGGAAATACCAAAGATAGGTGTTTCCAAAAGTTTCTACCCAAGGATGAAGGACTGGAGAAAACAGCCTCGTGAAATATCTGCTCTTCTTCTTCAGTCCACTTGTCTGCCACTTCCTCACCCATGTCAGAAAACCCTAAATTCACAAATTTTTCTTCCCCAAGTGTTCTTCTAAGTTTCTCCCGTGCTTCCATAACATGTTGGCGAATGCATCTAATAGAGCCAGAATCCAGACAGTGACAATCTGTCCTACCATCTCCAGTATAGTCACCCCTGTCTGTAGACAAATTTGAATCAGGCATTGGGACAATCAAAGCCCCCATCAGCATCTCCTCACAGCCACCATCATCAATGCTGGGAGTAAACTTTTCTGTCATATCTATATTGTTCTCATTTATGAGTTTGCCCCACAATGGAATACTGGCTTGATGATTTGCACCAATGGGAACTTGCTTTCTAGGAAAATGATCCAAGAAAGAATGATAGGCATCCTCAAATGGAACAAATCTTCTTCGTGGGAAATCTAACTCAAAATATTCTGGATAAATAGATGAGTATGCCGATGCCCCAGACCTAGCATCTTCTTCACTAGAACTGCTGGAAACCAATGACAAGGGATCATTGGTCCCGAAACCCTTGTCAAGTAAATTTGAAACATCTGTGACAGTGTCTTTTTCAAGTGCCTCATGCCACTGAAATTTATGAAGGCCATCCTCATCCTCCCCTGTTTCATATAAAATATGTCAAACATCAACATACATCTCGCAGTTCAGTCAGGCTAGTGCTCCATAACACATACCAAAAGATTGTATGCCACCTATTTCTACCTGAAATAATAGGTTCCCGTGGGGCATTATCACAAGGAACAAGTTCATCACACGGATTGGGCATGTTGCTATACTCAAGCTTCCTTGGGTGCTTACAATGAAGCTCCGGGAACTCTTCAGCATCAAAAGGCCTTTTAGATCCCATCTTAACCTGCAAGAATCACAATTAAAAGTTAATTTCTTCAACCACCAAGATCATTCACAGAATTCAGAACAGAAGCTGTAACAGAAAGAAAACAGATCAAGAAACTACTGTACATGCCAAAATACCTAACATGAGCGTGTCTATTTGTGTGTGTACCCAAAGTTACAAAAACTGAATGCATGAGGCATGGAGTTATGTATAATGTTTTGTTATGGTTTACATGCATGACAAAACACAAACACGTCACTATCATACACAGATAAAAACAGACTGCATGATAGGAGAAGCAATAATACATGAATAAATCATCATCAGAAGAATGGTCAGCAAAATGTTGCAGCATCCAATCCCTATAGCACAACACAATTTTCTAACAAGGGATTTCAGAAATTCATATAAAGCATGTTAAATAACTTAAATCACATATTTTCTAAGAGCTTAAGCCAATAAGATTGTGAACTTCAATAATTTATATAATATTTACTCCACCTCATTTGCAGGACCATACAGTACGTGAACCTGATGTTGAATCGTGAAAGAAATTTACATTTTCACTAGAACGTAGAGTAGAGTCAAGGTTTAGGATCATTGCTATGATACAATATTTAATCACAAATTGTCCCAAAATCTTAAACTAGTGGGAAAATGACATCTAATTAATATTCCAACATCACAGCTTTGACTTACTATTAAAAACCTATAAAATTTTAAGGATAAATCAAGCCCATAAAAGAAAAGGAGAGCCTTAAACAAATTTTGAAATCCATATATTTTGAAAGAAAGCATCGGCTAATAAAATTAAAAAATTGCAATAAAATCAAAGATCATAGCATTATCACCTTGATACCACGGTAAGCATATGGGTAATTCAAAATTTATTAAACCAAACATGCAACTCTGCTTGCTGCTAGTCTATTGTAGCCATAGATGGCATTACTTGATATCCAGTTAATATACACATGGAGAAAACCTAAATTAATTAACAATTAATTATTAAACACATTGTATAGTAAGTGAACTAATAGAAACTACAGATTTAAAAATATGTAAAAACCATAAAATAAATAAATTAATGACGCAAAACTAGTAATAAAATTATCAACAACAAAGATGAAAACAAAAATGGTAAAAGCCAGCTTTTCACCTCCCAAATTCGTCGATTCGAAGGACCGCAAAAGAAAAGTGTCGGAGAGATCAAGGTAAAAAACTAGAAGCCTTAATTCAGTTAAAATATCATGGAATCAAACGCCAAAGGTGAATTCCCTATGCCCTTGAACATATCCCCAACTTAATTACACCGAATACAAAGGTCCCAAATCTTTCTGAAAACCTAACCCTAGTCGAAGCTATTACACACCCGAATTGCTGGTAAATCGGAGAAATTACGGATAAAAAGAGCAGAAATCAATAAATCGCTAGAAAAGAAACGAAAACCCTCAGGAAATTTAAACAAAGAACGAACCTTAGCGAATCGAACGCTTCGAAACCCTAGAAATTTGAACGGGTCGAGACAATCTAAGAAATATGTGCATGAAAGAAAGGGAGTTTACGGAAACATGAAATAGAAGAGATAACGATAAAGTATTGAAGGATTGCAACGGTCTAAAGGGACGATTCCAAACCCTAAATCGAAAATCCGGAATGATCAACGGCGTGAATTCAATTTGGGTTCAATTAATAGAGGATAAAGAGAATTGAACAAATCTTCGATTTATACATGAAGGTTGTAAAATTTATCGGAGGAAACTCGGGGCTGGATCCGAGAAAAGTCGTAAAGAAGGAGGACGATGAAGGGGCAAGGAATTCAGATACGGTTCGTGAAAAAATTAGTAGAAAAAAGGAAAACCGGGTTAATCAGACACCCGAGAGCTTTGTCTGGTCTAGGCCCTATATAGCAAAAACCGGCCCACTTATGGAATTACGATAAAGTCCTCCCATAATCAGCTCTCCATTTTTGTGAGCAATCATACTATCATACATTTACGCTTGGACGAAAAATAAATTTTATACAAATAAATTTATAAATTGATATAATTTGACGTGATAATTAGATTATAAAATTATTTTTATTAAAAAATAAATTTAATATATCACATCAAGACATACCGATGAGTTAACTTCTTTTTATAAAATTTATTCATAACTGTAACACTTCCCATCGTACATTAACAACCAAATTACAATCATTTTACTATTATATATAAATATATATATATAATATTTTGATTCAAACACATTAAAATTTAGAAAGAAAAACTAGAAGTTGTTAACTAATTTTTCGTTTGATTACGCATATAAGATGAGTTGAAATGAGATGAGAAAATTGTGAATAATAATGAAATAATTTGTAAATAATAATAAAATAGTTTGAATTAAGATGTTTTATGAGATTTTGAAAAAGAATAAAAAAAATTGAATTAAAATATTATTGTTACATATAATTTTTATTTTAAGATTTGAAAAAATTAAATTATTTTTATTTTTATTTAAAAATTTGGAAAAACCATCCCAGATCTGTTGCAAAACATCAATATTGGGGCTTTCAGTTTCAATCACTCGGATCATATACTGGAGATCCATCTAGATTGGAGTAGTACTGCAAATGTTTTGCGTAATGCAAATTCTCGTACGCATGATTTAGCGAAATGGGTTGTTACCGCACCAGCAGGATCCACCTTTACTTCTACAGCTTGTGCATTTATGGACTTAAATTAGCGTACTGACGTCAGACTAGCCAAAAGTCTAAAATATAATTAAGTTTTACTTAAATGAGTTGTATTGGACTAGTTAATTTATAATTTAATAATTTTTAAATTATTAATTAACATTTGCTTGGTGTAGTGGAAAAATATGAAATTTTTTTAAGAAAATTACTAACAAAAAAATAATATTATATTATTATTTTTACTTATTTTTACCTAATCCAACGAGGGATTATACTTGAATGACTTTTACTTTTAGCCAAAAACATATAATTTTAGCCAAATTTTGGCTACCAAAAAATTAATATCAAAGAGTAATTGGACCCTATAGATGATTTGGAGGCTTCAAAGAGAATGTCATTCAGAGCCGAAACCTCTTCCTTATCTCGGGACTTACAAAAATTGGTTTTCTATTCAAAGATAGCGTCTAGGTAGAACTGCGAGGAAGGAAAACTCTAGCAAGCAAATTATTAACACAATTCCTTCACGAGTCAGCTTAAAAAGGAAGCTTGCTGATCACAATTCACGGCTAATTTTACGTCTATTTGTTAAATGCATTACATTTATGATAGATGGGGACTAGGCTTGCAGGGATTATTCCAATCCCTCTCAAAAAGCATTAGGAAGAGGTAGATCCAATATGGGATTTAATACTGCAGCATAAGTAATGGCTTGAAAATTTTGGCGTGTACTTCTTTCTTTAGGTAGAGTTTGTGCTGCTTTGTACTGCATATTTGCTTGGTGTTGTCTCTTGAAGAGCGGTGCTAGTCCCACCGCTGGGAGCTATTGCTCCCGCTACCGCTAGTTCAAAATTTTTTTGTATATTTTTACATCTTTTTTTTAATACATTTAAATATTTTTTAAAAAATAAAAAAATTTAGAATATTATTAAAAAATACTTACTTAATCATTAAGTAATAAATAAATAAAAAATATTTAAATCAAAGCGATAAGAACTAACGGTAAAAACCATTGGTAAGAGTAGCATTTTCCTTTCTTGAATGTTAGTGCGTTGTACTGGTTTTGCTGGGTTTGTAAGGGCTGGCTTTTCACCCTGTTGTGAAAAAACAGTGACAATAACGTAAAAATAAACACACACAAGAAGCAATCACACACGACACAATGATTTACGTGGTTCGGCAAATTGCCTACGTCCACGGGAGCTGTAGATAATTTTTATTACTTGAGGAATCACAATACAATGTTTGGGCGACTACTGTTCACTCATTGTACGGCCACAAGTCAGAACAAAAAACATTTATATGTCATGTGGTGAAAACCCTAATAATTTCAGAATTAGCGATGTTCGCTCGAGCGGCGTGTCGAGCGCGCGTCAAGCAAACCTGTTTCCCGCAATAGCTCGAGCCATGAGTCGAGCGGATCTTCGAGCGGACCACTCTGCCTGATTTCGCTCGAGCTGTCTGTCGAGCGGACCAATCTGCCTGCCTGACTTCGCTCGAGCGGTGGACCAATTTCCACAATACTCAACAATTCTCTCACTTGGAGACTGGTACACCCATAGTATCGCCCTCTGCCTCAAACATGATATCCTCCACTTCTACAACTCACTGCCCCTGTCTTCATGCTAGAAGACCAACTGAAGTTGCGCACAACTTCAGTTTCTCAAGTATAACACTCTTTGTCAACATATCAGCAGGGTTCTTACTTCCACAAATTTTCTCAAGTAACAACTGTCCGTCATCCAACAATAACCGTATAAAGTGATACCTGATCTGAATATGCTTAGTCCTGGAATGAAATGCTGGGTTCTTGGCAAGGAATATGACACTCTTGTAGAGAGTGCCCTTCTGATTCTTTTTACCCAATTCCTCCAAGAAGCCCTATAACAAATTATCTCCTTTGCAGCTTCTGAAACTGCAATGTACTCAGCTTCTGTCGTCGACAAAGAAACTGTTTTCTATAGATTAGAATCTCATGAAACTGCAGTACCACCCAGGGTGTAAACAAACCCTGTGGTACTCTTTCTGCTATCAACATCTCCAGCTAAATCAGCATCAACATAGCCCTGCATCTCTAAGCCCTCTCCTGAGAAACATAAGCACGTTTCTGAAGAGCCTTTTAGGTACCTCAAAATCCACTTCACTGCTTCCCAATGTTGTCTTTCCGGGTTACTCATGTATCTACTCACAACTCCCACTGCATGGGCAATATCTGGTCTAGTGCAAACCATAACATACATGAGTGAACCAATAGCTGAGGCATAAGGAACCTTACTCATGTAGTCTTGTTCCTCTTCTGACTTTGGTGACTGATCCTTGCTGAGTCTGAAGTGACTACCCAAGGGTGTGCCAACTGGTTTGGCCTTGTCTACATTGAACCCGCTGAGTACATTTTTCACATACTCAGTCTGAGAGAGTCTCAACGTGCCTCTGACTCTGTCTCTGACAATTCCCATGCCAAGGATTTGCTTTGCAGCTCCCAAATCCTTCATTGCAAAGTGCTCTGACATTTGCTTCTTCAGATTATTGATCTCATCAATACTAGCCCCTGCAATAAGCATGTCATCCACATACAACAACAAGATAATATATGAATTGTCAAACTGCCTGACATAGCAGCAGTGATCTACCTGACATCTGATGTACCCTGCACTGCACATAAAACTGTCAAACTTTTTGTACCACTGTCTAGGAGCTTGCTTCAGACCATACAAGCTCTTTTTCAGTCTGCAAACTGAATCTTCATTTTCCTGTACTACAAACCCCTCAGGTTGGTGCATGTAGATGTCTTCTTCAAGGTCTCCATGAAGAAAAGCTGTCTTCACATCTAGCTGCTCAAAAAATAGATCTTCAATAGCAACCATAGCCAACACTAACCTGATGGTTGTGATCTTTACCACAAGAGAAAAAATTTCAGAGTAATCAATACCCTGCTTCTGCTGAAAGCCTTTTAATACAAGTCTAGTCTTGTACCTTTTACTGCCATCATGCTCAGTCTTCACCTGATACACCCACTTGTTGTGCAATGCCTTCTTCCCTGATGGAAGTTTTGTCAACTCTCATGTCTGATTCCCTAACAAGGAATCCATCTCATCTTTCATGGCCAGCTCCCACTTGCTAGAATGTTCATTTTGCAAAGTTTCCTAGTAGCTTTGCGGTTTTTCACCATCTGTCAACATAATATAATTCAAAGTAGGTGAGAAACACTGTGGAGGACGAATAGTCCTAACTAACCTGTGAATTGCAGCTGTAGGAGTAGACAACCTTGGATCTAACTGCGGAATAATAGGAGTAGGTGTACTGGACCCACTCTCCCAGTCACTCACATCTCTACACTGCACTATGACCTCTGGTAGGTCATCTAGTCACACAAAATCAGACTCCTGAGGAACTTCTTTAGCAATTGTACTAGTCTTGTTCTTGTACACAATCTTCTCATTGAAAATCACATTCCTGCTTCTTATAATCTTTCGACCCTGATCATCCCAGAAACGATAGCCAAATGCCTCGTCTCCATAGCCAATGAAATATCATTTTCTTGACTTAGCCTCAAGTTTACTACGAGCATCAGAATCAATAAGAACATAAGAAAAACAGCCAAAAGTTTTAAGGTGAGAAAATTTAATCTCTTTCCCACTCCAAGCCTCCTCAGGCAATCCACAATCCAACGGAACTGACGGCCTTCTGTTTATCAAGTAGACGGCAGTGCTGACTACATTTGCCCAAAAAGTGGGCGATAACCCAGTGTGCAACCTCATGCTTCTAACGCGCTCATTAATGGTTCTGTTCATGCGTTCAGCAACTCCATTTTGCTGTGGTGTCCCAGGAATGGTCTTCTCCATTCTGATACCCTGAGTCGCACAGTATTCCTTGAACCTACCATTAATGTACTCACCACCATTATCAGACCTCAAGCATTTCAGTTTTAAGTTTGTCTCTGTCTCAACCATGGCCTTCCAAGTTTTGAACACATTAAATACGTCAGATTTATGCTTCAAAAAATAAACCCATACCTTCCTGCTATGATCATCAATGAACATGACATAATAACAAGAACCTCCAAGGGATGCTACTGGGGAAGGTCCCCACACATCTGTGTGCACAAGATCCAGTTTTCCTGTCTTCAGTGTTCTACCACTTTTCAAGAAACTGAATTTCTTCTGTTTCCCCATAATGCAACTCTTACACATACTGAGATCAACTAACTTCAGTTCTAGTAGCTTGCCTCTAGACAGAAGTTCTTTCATGCCCTTCTGACTCATATGGCCAAGCCTATAATGCCACAAATCTGATGTGCTCTCTGCAACGATAGTAGCAATAGTGTTATCTAAACCAGTAGTCATATAGAGTGTACCAGTTTTCTTACCCCTAGCTAGTACCAGTGCCCCTTTGGTGACCTTCCAGGTGCCATTTGAGAACACCACTAAATGACCACAATCATCAAGTTGTCCAACATATATGAGGTTCTTCTTCAACTCAGGAATGTGTCTGACCTTCTGTAAGGTTCATTTGTTCTTGTTAGGGAGTGCAATGTCCACATCTCCCATCCCCACCACGTTCAAAGTCTCCCCATCAGGCAGGTACACCTTCCCAAAATCACCTGCAACATAGTTTTGCATTAACTCCCGGTAGGAAGATGTATGGAAAGAACCCCCTGAATCCAGTACCCAGTCTTCAACTGAGCTATGAACTGCAAGTAATAGTGCATCCTGTACTTCTTCAGTTACCACATTAGCACTATCATTCTCGGTCTTCTTGGGGTTTTTGCAGTTCCTCTTTATGTGGCCAGTCTTACCACAATTTCAGCAAGTTGCCTGCTGACCAGGCCTTGACTTGCTCTTACCCCTTGATTTTGATCTGCCTCTGTTTGAGTTCTTGTTTTGTGCTCTTCCCTGAGAGTCAACATTTAATGCTGAACTCGAACCTGAGGTTTCGCCTTAATCTCTCATGTACACCTCCTCATCCAAAATCAAATCACGAATATCATCATAATTCAACTTTGATTTACCAACAGAATTACTAACAACCATTCTCATTGCTTCCCAACTATTTGGCAATGATGCCAATAGTATCAGTGCACGTATCTCATCATCAAAATCAATTTCAACAGATGACAATTGATTTGTGATAGTATTAAAATCATTCAGATGTTGTGCAACAGACGTATCGTCCGCCATCTTCAAATTGAATAACTTTTTCATCAAATGTACCTTGTTATTCGCTGACGGCTTTTCATACATACCTGACAAAGCCTGTTAGGGACCCCGGTCAAGTCCCTAAACACTAAGTCCTCCTTGGCTATGACCTCCTTTAGTTGACCGAGTTCAAGTCTTTCTCTTGCTTGGCTCACGATCACAAGTGGCTATGGTGGCAATTTGGGTTAGATGAGGTTAAGTGTTTAGGCTAGTATGAAGTGGAAGGAAGATGGAAAAAATGGCTAAGTGTTGAGATCACTAGAGTGAAGGGTGCACGACACTAGGGTGAGCTAGGGTTGGCGCCACTTGGATGATTAGGGTTAGGGTTTGGAGATGTGAGATGGGCGGCTAGGGTTTGTGTGGTGAGATGAATTAGGGTTTGGAGATAGGCAAGGGTGATGGGCGGCCAAAGCTTGGTCAAATGGGCAAGTGAGAGTTTTTAGGAAAGTTTCCTAAAAACTTGGAATTTGACTAGGATTAGGTTGTTGGCTGGCCAAGGGGGTTTGAGTGAGTCAACTAGGATTTCCAATATGGAAACTCTAATATGGAAAGTGGAGTGGGCAGCTAGACTAATTCAAATAAGGCTTGGATAGCCAAAATTTGAATTTGAACTAGTATGGAAAGTAGGGTTCAGTTATGGAGGGAATGGATGGTAAGAAGGGTATTTTGGGATTTGGTTTATTTATGGAAGGTAGGGCAAACAAGTGGTGGTCGAATTATGCTAGGGTAGAAGGATCAAATGGATGTTGGGAAATACTTGTTGGCCGAAACTCACAAGAACATGGATGATCAACACAAGTTCAATGCAAACGTGATAATCAAATCAATGGAAAATAATGGAAGACAAGAGATGGAATGGAAAATAATCATAAGATTGATAGAATGAATCACACTTATTCACGAATTGCAAAGTGTGATTCTCTCCTTAGGGATTCACGAATTGCACCCCAAAGAGCCCAAGTGCTAGGCACCGAAAATGATCTCAAGAACAATAGCCGTCCACAAAGGGGAATTGTCAAAAGATGTGAAAGAAATGACTAAGGGTCCTATTTATAAGGTTACAACTTGGAAACCCCCAAAAGGTCCCTTTGCAATAAAAGAAATAAAAGGAATAAATAATTAAAATAACATAAATAAGGATAGTGGCATGGACCACATGGCTAAGGTGGTGCATGGGGTCGAATTTGGGCTTGTTCTCATGCTGAAAATACCCTTTTTTGAGGGTTGGCTTGACTGTGGCTCGACCTTGGCTTGAGCCAAGGTTCGCTTGACCCTCCGCTCGACTTCGCTCGAGCGAAAACATACAGAGAGTTCCGCTTGAACTTCGCTCGAGCCATTGTTCGCTCGACTTTCCACTCGACTCCGCTCGAGCGAATTCAACCCGAGAGCTCCACTCGACACTCCGCTCGAGCGATCTGTGTGTGATTTTATGTGGGAGTCTAATCAGTATGGCCTGCATGCTGGGCGCCCCGTGCGTGTCAAGGCACGGGCCAAGGCATGCATGTGGCCGGACCATGGGCATGCTGGGCGCCCCGTGTGTGACAAGACACGGGCCAAGGCATGCTCGTGGTATGATCAAAGGGCATGTCCCTGACATGGCTAGGACATGTGCGGCAATTTTGGAGGCGACTTTACGTGGGGGTCTAACAATCCCCCTCTCTTTAAGACTATCCTTGCCCTCAAGGATAAATTGAGAAAATCTCTCCCTTATATCATCATAGTCTTCCCAAGTAGCCTCTTCTTTTGGTGCTTTCCCCCATCTAATCAAAACTTGCCACACATCTTGTCTTTTTCTCCCCCTTGACACAACCCTATAATTAAGAGCCTCCTTTGGTTGTAAGAGCATACGCCCTTCTTCATCAAACTTAGGCAGCTCTTCCACAATGAGGTTAGGATCACCAATCCTCTTCTTGAGCACGGTCACATGGAATACCGGGTTTAGCTTGGAACTTGGAGGAAGTTCCAACCTATATGCCACTTCACCTATCCTTTCAAGTACTTTGAAAGGCCCATAATATTTCTTGGCCAACTTCAAGTTAAGCTTCTTCCTCAAGGTCATTTGGCCAAACGGTTGTAGCTTCAAGTACACATAGTCTCCCACCTCAAAGGTAACCAATCTTCTACCCGCATCATAGTATTTTTTCATTCTTTGTTGGGCCTTAGCAAGTTCTCTTTTTACCTTCACTAGGATCTCATCCCTAGTGACCAACTCCTCCTCCACTTCATTGTTCTTGGTCGTGCCCCTCTCATAGCTCACCAATGTTGGTGGAGCTCTTCCATAAACAACTTCAAACGGGCTTCTTTGTATTGATACATGGAAAGTGGTGTTATACCAATACTCGGCCCATGTTAGATGCTCACCCCACTTCTTTTGCTCTTCATGGCAAAAACACCTCAAGTATTGCTCAAGTGTCCTATTAACCACTTCGGTTTGCCCATCGGTTTGAGGATGATAGGATGAACTGGCCTTCAACTTGCTCCCTTGGAGCTCAAACATCTCCTTCCAAAAGGAACTCATGAAGACTCTATCTCGATCCGTGACTATGCTCTTTGGGAATCCATGAAGCTTCACAACATTGTCAATAAATGTCTTTGCCACACTCTTGGTTGTGAATGGATGAACAAGTGAAATGAAATAACCATACTTGCTCAATCTATCCACCACCACAAGTATTACCTCAAACCCGCCACTAGTGGGAAGTCCCTCCACAAAGTCCATGCTTAAGTCCTCCCAAATCAAGTTAGGAATTGGGAGAGGTTGCAAGAGCCCGGATGGTGGTCTTGTATCATACTTGATCTTTTGGCATGTGTCACACTCGGCCACAAGGGTCTTCACGGCCTTCTTGATCCCTTCCCAATAAAAGAAGTGCTTCACTCTAATGTAGGTTCTCAACCAACCCGAGTGGCCTCCTTCTTTGTTATTGTGGAAATGGTCTAGGATCTCTCTTCTTAAGTTAGGAACATTCGGCACATATACATGCTCCTTGTAGTAGATCAAGCCGTCCCTCACTTTGAAGCCAACCACCCCATCACCTTGAGCCTCTAAAAGCTCAACAATCTTTATGGCTCTAGCATCAATCTTTGTAGCTTCTCGGATCTTGTCCCATATCATCCATTCGGCCCCACTCAAGGCCAACATATTCGGTTCTTCCTCTTCATGCACTAGCCACAAGGTTGAACTCCCCTCTTTTCTACTCAAAGCATCCGCCACTTTGTTCTCTTTACCCGGTTGGTAAATGATGTCATACTCAAACCCAAGTAGCTTTACTAAGAACTTTTGTTGCTCCGGGGTGACAATTTTTTATTGTAACATATGCCTTAATGCTTGTTGATCGGTTATGATGGTGAATTTGCGGCCCAACAAGTAAGGTCTCCACATATTGACCGCATGGACAACCGCAAGCATTTCCCTAGCATAAGTGCTCCAAGCCTTCTTCATAGGGCCGAGAGCTTTGGAGATGAAAGCTAAGGGCCTCTTGTCTTGAACCAAAACCGCCCCAATCCCCTCACCACTAGCATCGGTGTAGACCTCAAAAGGCCTCTCAAAATTTGGTAAGGCCAACACGGGTGTCTTGGTCATTGCCCTCTTCAATTCCTCAAAGGCATCTCTTGCCTCTTGGTTCCATTCAAAGTTATCATTCTTCAACAAGGATGTGAGTGGCTTAGCTATGAGCCCATAATTCCTTACAAACCGTCTATAGTAACCGGTTAGCCCCAAAAATCCCCTAAGAGCCGAAACATCCTTTGGTAGTGGCCAATCCACCATGGCCTCAATCTTTCTTTGATCCACTTCCACCCCCTCTCCCGAGATGAAGTGACCAAGGTACTCCAATTCTTCTTCCATAAAGGCACATTTGGAAGCCTTAATGAAGAAGTGATGTTCTTCCAATATCTTCATAACAATCCTCAAGTGGTCTTTGTGCTCCTCAATGGTCTTGGAATAAACCAAGATGTCATCAAAAAATACTAGCACGAACTTCCTCAAAAGGGGCTTGAAAATGGTGTTCATGGCGGCTTGAAAAGTGGAGGGGGCATTACACAACCCAAACGGCATTACAAGGTATTCAAAGTGCCCGGAGTGTGTTCTAAAGGCCGTCTTGTGGACATCCTCCTCCTTCATTCTAATTTGGTGGTAGCCCGCCCTCAAGTCCAACTTGGAAAAGACCCTTGCTCCATGGAGCTCATCAAGCATCTCATCTACGGTGGGGATAGGGAATCTATCCTTCACCGTGGCTTCATTCAAGGCCCTATAGTCGGTACAAAACCTCCAAGTCCCATCTTTCTTCCTTACAAGTAGCACCGGGGAAGAAAATGGGCTAGTGCTCGGTCTAATCAACCCATTCCTCAACATTTCATCAACTTGCCTTTCTATCTCACCCTTTTGGAAATGGGCATACCAGTATGGTGGGACATTTACCGGTCTCTACTCATCCACAAGCACAATCTGATGGTCAAAGAGCCTAGAAGGTGGCAATGAAGTAGGCACCTCTAGAACTCTTCTATGGTCCTTCAAGACCTCAATTACCTCCTCGGGCAGCCCCTCCAATTCATCCTTAGGCCCATCTTTGACACTCTTTTCAACATTCCACAAAGAGTCTTCATCAGCTACCATAATAGCAAAATAATGAGCTCCTCCCTTGCATAACTTCTCAAACATGATAGCCTCACAAGATGTGACTTCTTTGGATGTTAAGGCGGTCCATACTCTCTTCTTTGATCCGAGCTTGAACTCCATAGTCATATTGTGGTAGTCATGTATCACTCTCCCAAGGCCCTTGAGCCAAGCATTGCCTAACACCACATCAAGTCCGACTAGTGCCAACACATGGAGGTCGGCCACAATCCTTACCCCTTGAATGTTCATCTTTACCTCTTTGACAAGCCCATCACACCTAAGCTTGTTCCCATTCGCTACCTTCACTTCAAAGGGTTCAATGGTGCACGGCTTCAATCCAATTTTGTTCACAATATTGGCATTGAAAAAGTTGTGAGTGGATCCATTATCCACTAGGAGAGTCACCTCAAATTTTCCCACCCATGCTATCACTCTCATGGATGTAGGCCTTTGGACACCCGAAATAGCATTCAAGGACAATTCGGCCTCCTCTAGTGTCTCACTAGATTCGGCCTCTACATGCTCGGGTCCATTACTAGTTGATTCGTCATGCTCTTCTTTCTCTTCTTCACTTGTGTCTTCTTCAAGCAACACATATGCTTGACCGGCCTTACACTTGTGCTCTTTGTTCCACTTGTCACCACATTTGAAACAAAGCCCCTTCTTGATCCTCTCTTGGACTTCTTCCCTTGATAACTTTTTTACTTCATAAGGCTTTGGTTTTGATGCACTCCCTACTTCCTCCTTGCCCTTCCAAGGAACTTTGGTTTGCAAAGGTTTGGTGAACTTGCTCCCCATGTCCTTGAATTGACGCTTCTCAATGTGAGTGCTCTCCTCCAAAATCTCGGCCATTCTCATGACTTCTTAAAGCCTTGTTGGTTGCTTCAATTTGATCTCTTTGGCTAGCCACGGCTTCAAGCCATCTACAAAGGTGCCAATGAGTGCCTCTTCGGACCAACCCCTCACTAGGGTTTGGAGTTGCCGAAAATCATCAATGTAGTTATGCACCTTCCCTTCTTGCTTCAACTTGGCAAGTTGCCCATGGTGGTTAACAATTGGTGAGGGGCCGAATTGCATCAAAAATTCTTTCTCAAAGGTCGTCCATCCTAGGCGTCTCCTCTCCTTGTCATATTGATCACGTAGCCATCTCCACCACTTACTTGCTCTTCCTTCAAGATGGAAGCAAGCGGTTGATACTCTCTCATCTCTTGGAACTTCATAGACCCGGAAGTAGTGGTCTACTTTATCTAACCACTCATAAGGATCCCCCCCATTGAACTTGGGGAAATCTACCTTGGGTCGCCTAGGTCCCCGGTCATGAGCCCGGTTTCCTCTTCTTTCATCATTGTGATCATCATCATGTCTTCGGTTTCTATAGCCCCTCTCTCTATCTCAGTTGTAATGTCTTCCATTGGCATAGCCACCATAGTCATTCGGTTCTTCATGGCCCATATCATACTCGGCCTCATAGTGTTCTTCATGCCTTGGCATTTCAAACCTTGCATCTTGAGGTTCCCTCAAATTACTTGGGCTTCTAGATCGATGATCCTCCTCTCTAATCCATCTTTCCACGGCCACTTGATCATTCTCAACACGGCCTCCTCTCCTATACTCGACTCTAGGTGGATTATGCATGGAGCCCGTCACACTTGCTTCGGCTCCATCAACAAAGGCAAGAAGCCTTTGCCCATTCGGACTAGGAATCCTCCTTTGGCCATTATGTTCGGCCAATCTTCTTTCAAGCCTCTCAAGACTTGCATTGTTGTCACGTCTCATGGAATCCATGGCACGCCTATTCTCTTCGGTCTCACGGGCATTAGCATTCAAGGCCATCCTTAGCTCGGCCAATGTGGTTGTGACCTCACCAAGGACACTAGTCAATTTTGTGGTGTGCCCCTCTAAAGCTTCAAGGCGTCCCCGGTTGGAACCACCTTGATCCTCGGCTTCATTCTCCTCTAGGTTCATGGTTCCTTGACTTGCACTGAATCTTGCAACTGCTTGCAACTGAGTCTTGCAAACTGGACTTGCAACTGAAATTGGACAGCACTTCGGTTGGTGGAGCTTGATCACGGCTCAAAAGTCCAACCTTGGGTCCCCCACCTTCAAGGGTGGTCGACCCCTCTTGCACACGGTCCAACCTCGGGTCCTCTACCTTCAAAGGTAGCCGACCCCTTCGAGAACTCTACTCCGTCCTCTACCTCAACCCCTAAACTCCAATTTCACAAGTAATATCACAAAATAAATGGGATCCAACGAGGGTCTCCCCCAACCAATTCACAAAGTTTGGGTTAACGCGTCGTTTACCTCGTGGAGAAGTGAAAACTTCTCAAGAACACCAAGTAAGATGCCTCTCAATGAAAGCACCAATTAATGTTAAGGACCTCGGTCAAGTCCCTAAACACTAAGTCCTCCTTGGCTATGACCTCCTTTAGTTGACCAAGTTCAAGTCCTTCTCTTGCTTGGCTCACGATCACAAGTGGCTATGGTGGCAATTTGGGTTAGATGAGGTTAAGTGTTTAGGCTAGTATGAAGTGGAAGGAAGATGGAAAAAATAGCTAAGTGTTGAGATCACTAGGGTGAAGGGTGCACGACACTAGGGTGAGCTAGGGTTGGCGCCACTTGGATGATTAGGGTTAGGGTTTGGAGATGTGAGATGGGCGGCTAGGGTTTGTGTGGTGAGATGAATTAGGGTTTGGAGATAGGCAAGGGTGATGGGTGGCCAAAGCTTGGTCAAATGGGCAAGTGAGAGTTTTTAGGAAAGTTTCCTAAAAACTCGGCCAAGGTTCGCTCGACCCTCCGCTCGACTTCGCTCGAGCGAAAACATACAGAGAGTTCCGCTCGAACTTCGCTTGACATTCCGCTCGAGCCATTTTTCGCTCGACCTTCCGCTCGACTCCGCTCGAGCGAATTCAACCCGAGAGCTCCGCTCGACACCCCGCTCGAGCGATCTGTGTGTGATTTTATGTGGGAGTCTAATCAGCATGGCCTGCATGCTGGGCGCCCCGTGCGTGTCAAGGCACGGGCCAAGGCATGCATGTGGCCGGACCATGGGCATGCTGGGCGCCCCGTGTGTGACAAGACACGGGCCAAGGCATGCTCGTGGTATGATCAAGGGGCATGTCCCTGACATGGCTAGGACATGTGCAGCAACTTTGGAGGCGACTTTACGTGGGGGTCTAACAAATCCGCCATGAGATCCGCAGTCGTCTTCTCCTTGATGACGTTGTGAGCAACGAATCTCAACAGGGTTAGTCGAATAACCTCCAGAACCTGTTGATCCAACAGGTTCCAATCAGCAACTGACATGCTGTCCGGTTTCGTCCCCAACAATGGAAGATGAAGTTTCTTCCCATAGAGGTAATCCTCTATCTGCATCCTCCAGTATCCAAAATTCGTGCCATCGAACTTCTCGATCCCTGATGCCTTCACGTCCGCTCCAGCCATCATTTTTCCTCAGACCCAAACTTTGGCTCTTGATACCAATTGTTGTGAAAAATAATGACAATAACGTAAAAACAAACACACACAAGAAGCAATCACACACGACACAATGATTTATGTAGTTCGGCAAATTGCCTACGTCCACGGGAGCTGTAGAGGATTTTTATTACTTGAGGAATCACAATACAATGTTTGGGTGACTACTGTTCACTCACTGTACAGCCACAAGTCAGAACAAAAAACATTTATATGTCATGCGGCGGAAACCCTAATAATTTCAGAATTAGCGATGTTCGCTGGAGCAGTGTGTCGAGCGTACGTCGAGCGAACCTGTTTCCCGCAATAGCTCAAACTATGAGTCGAGCAGATCTTCGAGTGGACCACTCTGCCTGACTTCGCTCGAGCTGTCTGTCGAGCGGTGTTCGAGCGGACCAATTTGCCTGACTTCGCTCGAGCGGCTAGAGACTCCGCTCGAGCGGTGGACCAGTTTCCACAATACTCAACACACCCTTCTTCAGTTCTTTATTTGGAGGACTCTTCATTTTTTTCAGTTATTTTTGGAGAGAAGTGCACAAGAAGCATTAACCATAATCTAAAAAGTTTGCCAAGAAATCACGGCTCAAACCATTCGCTTATATTAAATTATTGAAAGAATAAGAAAGTAGAGAAATCCATAGACAAAATCCCAAAATGTAATCCACAAGGCTCTGAAAATTGATACTCGAAAAAAAGATTTACACTAACCAGGTATGAAAGATAGAATGGTACTAAATCTCTCGGTGTTCTCTGATTTATTACACTGTTGTATAATAGAGAAAGAGCATACTCTGATTTTCTACTAGCTATAGGCAGATTTGTAGACACCACAGTGTCTTAAAACCCACAGATGAGAAACGAAGCAAGAAGAAGCATAAACAAGAAACAAGAAGAAACACAGGGAATTCCGAAAGAAATAACCAAAGAAAAAATTAAACATATCATAGGACATCCTCTCTCAAAAATCAAAATTTCCCCTCCACCCCGCCAAAAGCCTATACGATTATGCTTCTCAGTATTTATGCGACTGCTGGCAAATCTTTGAGCCATGAATCTAGTGGCTTTCCAATAGAGTAAACGATAAACCCAATTTCCCTCAACTTCTCCACATCTGCAATGTTCCGGCCATCGAACACAAATGCAGGCTTCTGCATATTGTTATAGATCCTCTGGTAATCAAGCTTCTTAAACTCGTCCCACTCTGTCAGAATGCAAATACCATGAGCATCCTTTGTTGCCTCGTAAGCATCCCAAACGACACTAACTTGAGTGACAGACATAGGGCTTGCTGGCTGAAGATGAACTGGATGGTCCCAATCGAACTTCTTCATTGAAAGATCCCTCTGGATCTGATCCTCAGACACTTGTGGATCGTATATGCTCAACCGGGCTTTGTCCCCTAACAACCCTTTGCAGACATCAATGGCTGGGGTCTCCCTGGTATCACCAGTGTCCTTCTTGAAAGCAAACCCAAGAATTGCAATCTTCTTTCCGAGAGACTGTGTTGAACATCGAGGAAACAACCCGGTTCACAAACCGGGTCTTCTGGTAGTCATTCACCTTAATGACCTGTTTCCAGTAATTTGCAACCTCAGGAAGCCCATTACACTCACAGATATAAACCAAGTTCAAGATGTCCTTCTGGAAGCAAGATCCACCAAAACCAACACTGGCATTCAAGAACTTGGGCCCAATTCTTGAATCCTTGCCAACAGCATGCGAAACCTGGGTTACATCTGCACCGGTAGCCTCACAAAGTGCTGACATGGCATTAACTGAAGAGATCCTCTGTGCCAAGAAGGCATTGGCAGCAAGCTTAGAAAGCTCAGCAGACCAAAGATTAGTACATATTATACGTTCTACAGGGACCCAATGGGCATAAACATCATTCAAAGCTTGTATCGCCTTTGCACCTTCTGGGGTCTCCCTACCACCAATGAGAACCCTATCGGGATTGAAAAGGTCTTGAATTGCAGTTCCCTCAGCAAGAAATTCTGGGTTGGAGAGAATTTGGAAATTGATCTTCTTGCTATTGTGGGTCAGGATCTTTTCTATTGCCTCAGCCGTTTTCACTGGCACTGTTGATTTCTCAACAACAATTTTGTCAGATTTTGACACATCGGCAATCATTCGAGCAGCACTCTCCCAATAGGTCAGATCAGCTGCTTTGCCAGCTCCGAGGCCCTGGGTTTTGGTAGGGGTGTTAACTGAAACAAAGACTATATCAGCCTCTGCAACATGTTTCTCCACATCAGTAGAGAAGAAGAGGTTCTTTCCTCTGCACTGCTTCACAACATCGTCAAGTCCAGGCTCGTAAATGGGAAGCTGCTCACTGTTCCAGGCATTTATTCTTGACACAGATATATCGACCACAGCTACTTCAATCGCAGGGCACTTCAACGCAATCACAGCCATGGTAGGCCCACCGACATACCCAGCCCCAATGCAACATATCTTAACCATTTTTATTTGTTCTCAACAGCCTGAAAAAGGGAGAAAAAAAAACAGATCAAACTAAATCAACCGATGGAAGTTTACCCCAAATGCATAATACCAAAAAGATAACTTTTAACCTCTTGAAGTTTAAAGTGACCGTCACTTGTATGCTTGATCATACAATCAGTGTGAGATCTTAACAAACATAAACCATCTAATCAGATAATTAATGATCGAAACTTACTTTAATCGATACATATATAATCTTATCATTAAAGCAAATTAACATCAGTTCCAGAGTGACATCACAGTACTCATTTAAATGAGATTAATTGGCAACAAGACGGGTCTCCAAGTGTAGATTTTAGTTTAAATTAGAAATATATGATATAATTGAAAGTGAAATTGATTAATACTGAGAGAAGGGGAGCAATTTTTCTGACCCCAATGTGGAGATCACCATAAAAGTTACAGATCCAGAGTTTTCAAGTAGAAGCACATGAATAGACTTATCATAAAAAAAAAAAAAAAAAGCACATGAATAGGTAATATGTCAATGAATTGCAAGCGGTTGTCTCATCTAACACAGCTCAAAGATGACATAAAGGAAGTTCAAATATCAGATTCACACCAAAAACATGACAAACAGGAACAGATCTGCCCATCAACAAACTCATCCGCCCACCATAACAAAAACCCAAAATTTTCATCGAAACCAAGACAAAAGAAACACAGTATTATAAATCTCTCAAAGCAGAAATCCAAATCAAGCACAACCCACGACGGTAAAACACGGAGCCGAACTTCCCACGACTCAGTTGACTATAACGCAAATTAATTACCTCTTCGGATCGAGTGGAGAGAGGGAGAGAGCGAGAGAGAGATAAAAACAAAAATCCGACGCGGAAGATGAAGAGAATGAAAGAGCTTCTTCTGCCGAAGATTGAGGGGCTCCACAGACTTCTTCCCTTCCATATATAGTACCCCACCACCCAGGCTTTCCATTACCTCTTCTACTGAGCCATTTGCATTCAACACGTTTTCAATTTCTCCCATTACCCATCATGATCCGACATCTAAATACCAACCATTTTTTATTTCGTTGAGAATGTCCTAGTTTTATATTTACAAGTTTGGTAACATTTCATAAACAAGTCAAGTTAGGAAGCCTCATTCAATATCAAACACCAAAGAGATATTTTACCAGAATTTTTTGGGGACTCCCATAAAATGTTTTGTCCCTATGTTTAATCATGAACAGGTACAGACTACAGAGAAAGCTTCAAACCACGGGAAAGTTGGTGGGTCCGACTGGATTGGGTGAGATACAAGCCAATTTATCGTAAATCGCCTTTGGCGGTTTTTTTATTCGCCGATCTAAGGAATGTGATTAGCAGGATTTTTTTTTTAATAGGAGTGATTAGCAGGATTTGAAAGGACACAAGAAGAGAAATCTTTACCCATTGTTTTACAAAAATAAATTGGTAAATTAAATTATAAAATTATTTTTATTTTAAAATAAATTTATTGTATCATATTAAATTTTATTAATTTGTAAATTTATTTTTATAAAATTATTTTATGATTGTAATATTTTTTTAAAATGTAAAAAAAAAAAAATAGCAAGCACAACCTCTTTTATAATAATAAATGTTTTTATAAAATAATTATAAAAATAACACACTTTTGAGAATCATTAATTTTCAAATTTTTGGTCCATTACCTTTATCTTTATTTTACATCTCATCTGCGTTCTGCTTCTCACTTCTGTTCCTCTTGTATCTTTAATTTAAATTAAAGCATTTTTAATTAATAATAAATAAATAAAACTTGAATTGAAAATTAGTCAACATGTTATTATAGTTGTTGCTATTATTTAGCAGACGTGAATAACACTACTATAAAAAGGTTGCTTATAATTGTGACGTCCACCTTCTTCTTATTTTTATAAGATCAAAAGGAGTCATTTTCAATTAGGTTCGAAAAATTAAATGTATCGGTCATCTAATTATTCGAATTCGTGTCAGATTGGTTTTCTTTTTTATCGTTCTCCATAATTACATACATTTTTTAATGGACCAACTTTAATTATTTGATTATCCTATGATATAATTCATAAAAAATATATATAAAAAAAATTGAACACGTAAAATTTTTAAAAATCCAAGTAGAAATTGGGATCTCAATAAAAGCTATTTTTTAAAGAAAAATGATATATACAAGTTTAAGTGTACAAGTCTCGCACATGTCTTTTATAAAAAAGAGTAAGAAAAATTCATTTTTTTTATGGGTTTTGTACCTAACATTAATATTTTTAAAAAACTTGAAATCCAATAAATTTTTGCAAAAAATACAAAGAAAGCAAAAAACACATGCCAGCCTCGTTGATGATGGATTTAACCCTTTTCAAACGTATCATATGGTCAAAGGAAGTTGGGTTTCCAGTTTCCACCCCACTAAAATCCATAAAGATTTAAGTTTTGATCATTATTGGAGTCGTTTACAGGTGACTCGCATTGGGATACAATAGCAGATATGGTATTGGACCAACATGAGAAAATTCAAAGAAAAACGCCAGGCCGGATTCAGATGCTACTAATTAAAATTGAAAACAAAATCTCAGCGAAGGAAGACTGGATGATCCAAACACATTCATGACAATTACAATATATCAATTTGAAACACAAAGAAAGCAGCTGGATATGGTTATATAATGCAGCCTGTATTCAAACCGCATTATAAACCTGGATGCAGATCCGGGTTGGGTTGTGTGGATCTATTCCAGGTCCCTTATGTTATCATCATTATGTAATTGAAATTAAGATGACAAGAAGTATTGATCTGGGTTGAAGTCCAATCTCCACACATCCTCAAATTCTCGTAGGAAAACAACTAATGTGAGGAAAATACTGCTCCATAAATTGTAAACAGTTAACTTAAAAACCTTTAAACAAATCCTGCATCAAATTCCTGAAACGAAGGTTGATTGCACTTTCTTAATTCTTAAACCGAACGCAACAAATGGAACAGAAACAAAAGTTATTTTGATTAACACATAGGAAACACATTTTCTTTACAATAACGTGCCTAAAAAGCAACAAAAAAAGAAAAAAGAAAAGAGAGGAAATGTATATAGTTGATGCACCTTCATTTTCTCCATCTTTTAAGTGGATGTCAAAAAGTTCTTAAACCATTGAACAGAGTCCTTTGGATATCTCTTGAGATTGTCATTATAATCAACAAAATAGAGACCAAATCTGGAAGTGAATCCAGCTGCCCACTCCCAGTTATCCAATAAAGACCATGCAAAATACCCTTTAACATTGCAGCCATCTTCCCTGCATCATCAAAGTAAAACATGTTGGATTCTATCAACATATGACAGTGAACTTATATGTACCTAAATGTAAGTAGGCACTACTTCATACTTGATTGAAGCAAGCAGGTTCGTTAGATGGTCATGGTGATATTTGATCCTTTTCTCATCCTTTAGAGCAACTTCAAGAGGGATAAGTTGGTCGTTTGGATCATCCATCCCTGTTCAACCATGAAAAAGAAGATTTCGCATTGATTTTTTTGTCATAACTGAAGCATTGATAAGGGTAAATATGCTCAAATCTGAGAACAGTTCTTTGACTTTCCCTTCCAATGCTATTTAAGAAAGTGTTGCAACTTAGTTTTCATTGGGATATGGAAACTTCCTTGGTTTTATTTTCTTTTATTTTTTCATTGTGGCAGTTGGGGGAGGGTTTATAGAAAATTACCATTTTCAGTGATAAGAACCAGAGGGTTTCCATACTTTTGCTTGATGTAATTCATTAGGCTTCTGATCCCATGAGGAACTATGAATAACCATATAGAATTGGCCTGCAATTTATCATGGACAATATCTAATCAGTTAGCTAAACAAACTAAACCATTAAGAACAATGCTTGCATGACAGATAGAGGCTTTATATTTTTCTGCTCTCACAAGGTCCAGAAAATCTTCCAAAGGGAAAGGAAAATTGGAATAACTTCCAAAAAAACAAATTGATTGAAGCTAGATTGGAAAAACATCCCCTCAAGTTCTTGTCTGCTCAAATGAGTTCTACATCATTTGTTGTTGCCCATCTAAATGAGCAGCTAGACAAATATTTTGGTCAGCATTAAATGAACAATAAGTAATGTAGGGCTACTTTATGTGTTTATTTCTCTCCCATTTTGAGGCCCTCAACTTCAGGCAAGAACTTGAGGAGACCTTGATCCAGCTAGATCAATGTTGTTTGGTACCCTATCATGTCATGCATGTCACTTGTCTTTACTTAAAATATTTACATTCATCCACCATTCATACTTCTATTACATACCCTGTCTCCAATAGGTATCCCATTTCTCAATGCTGAAAGCAAAGACAAAAACATGACAAAGAGTAGAAGCAGAAAATTAATGGAGTTGATGATTCTTAACTATCGAAACATCTAAGTTGACTCTATAAAATATTAAGACCAATAAATAAAGGGTTCACCGTTAACTTACGAAATGTAATGGCACCAGAGTCCGCAATGGAGTCGTTTAATAGGTCACCAATAAAATTACTCGAATTAGTATTTGCATAATATGTAGTATAGTAATTAATGCCAACAAAATCTAAAGAACCCTTGAGAAGAGAAACGTCGGATTTAGAAAATTCAGGCAGCCGGCTTCCAACTCTATTTCTCATCGAGCTTGGATAATTCCCGAAGATCAAAGGCTCAATAAACCTGCAAATATAACATTATAATTCCACTGATTAACTGCATAGCTCTACTCCGCTTATCATGGCAGAACAAAATTCGCTGATGATGATAGCAGCAGTTATCTACAGGGATTAGCAGTAAAATTAACGATACTGCCTGTCCAATAGCCAAAAAAATATCCCTTTTCTTCTCTCTTCCTTCAAGTCTCTTTGACTTAATATATGTTGGATGATTAAACTTTACCAGCCAAGCTGAAAATCTTGGGCTCTTTGAGTAGCTTCAATGTCTTCTGTGGAGTTTGTTGCTGGTTCATACCACTGAACATCGAACGATATCCCGACAGATCCATGCTGTTTTGACTGCACAATGATTTGGAGCATTAGGACTTAGCTAGTTTTGTTTAAATGAAGCTAATCATGAATTCTGCCAAGAAATGCATATGAGCATGACATGAATGAAAGTCTTGAAGTGCTCCGAATAACCAGTACAGGTTTTGCATCGACTTCATCTTCCATCAGCTCTTCCTAGTTCCTACTTCTGATTTAGTTGAAGAAGATCACGTTTTGATTTGTTTCTTCTTCAATTTTACCTTGATATCTATTCCACTTCACCCAAAACCAATGTCATTCTTATCATGGTGATCTGATATGGTAGCCATCATCGTACCTTGTATTTTCTTCTGTATATTTGTGCCGCATTTGCATGAGAAAGGAGAACATTGTGGGCAACAATGTAAGGCTCAGTTGCAGAGTTTCCTGCGCTACACAAAATGTGAAGCACAATGGAGCACCGTCCCGGTGCCTGGAGACCCACGTCATACCCTTGGATAACAAATGTATGGGGCTCATTGAATGTGATCCAATGTTTAACCCTGTCACCAAATTTCTGAAAGCATGTCTCGGCATATGTTGCAAAGTCCTTTCTGTAGCGGAGATGAAAGAAGTTATTTGAATTGCAGAAGTATAAGGAAAATGCATTTTTCCCCCTCCAACTAAAAGAGATTCGACTCTTACATTCCAAACTATAAACACTTACACATTGAATTCTCAAATTAAAAACAAAAAATTGCAAAATTGTGTCATTTCACCTATTTTCATCATCTTAATTAATAAACATAATTGGACGGATTCCACTTGTCAAGTTTTGGTAGGTAGAGAGTGTAATACATCACGTTTTGTAATTTAGGTGAAAAGGTAAAATACTTACCAGTTGGAGAGTAGAAAGTGTATGCTCCCCCAAAAGTAATTTTTAATCACATTTATGAAGAGGGTGAGAAAAATACAAATATAGGATCATTTACATGATTTGGGGGTTCAACCATCCATTGTATTTGTCTTCTAGGGCTTGAGGAAGGTCCCAATGATAGAGGGTCACATATGGTTCAATTCCTGCACATGTTGTCTTGCATCACATTAGCATAGAAGAATATGAGACCAATGATAATATTTTGATTTAATGCCTTTGATCGTGCATCAAACTAATCACCAATTTGATGGTTACCTAAGCCATCAGAATGGTTTTTGTCAAAGGATCATGACCCTAGAAAAGGATATGTAAGCTTACCTTTGGCTAGTAAAGCGTTGATGAGGTTATTATAATGATCAACTCCGGCCTGGTTGATTTCACCACTTCCATCTGATAGAAAGGAACTCACAATGAGATCGAACTTTCATCTTTATTTAATTCTCCTCTTATTAGGTTGCACAGAAAGTGTATTAAAAACCAAACAAATCTTTGAACAGTTGTGTTACAAAACAAATTCACAGTTGCGTTAAAACTGCTCCAACATTGTGTCATGTTACACAATTTAATCAGTGCTTTGCGATAATTAATTAATCCGCATATGGCTAAGGACCAAGCTTAACTTCTGATATGAGTGAAGTAGGAGGCAGCACATTCTAGTAAATCAGAGGACAAGGCAAAAAGTATCTCATTTTTTCAAGAAAATTTCTTCCAAAACACGGTTTCATTGAGTGACGTCTGACATATGTAGCCTGCATTTTCGCTAAGCAAATCCATCTTTGAACCATCCACAGTCCAAAGATTATTTTGGTTTAAGCACTACAACTGATGATTGAAAGCTTAATTTGCTTGCTGCATTAGCGCTAGATGAGCACAGATATGATTCTAAAGAAGACTTACTTGGGAAAATTCGAGACCAAGAAATTGAAAACCTATAGGCATCCAGTCCCATGTCCTTCATCAGTTGTATATCTTCCTGTTTGCAAAAACAAAAACAAACCAAAAAATGGGGCTTTTTACCACGAAGAATCATAGAAAAGAATTCTTTCAGAAGTTTTTGATTGCTGGCCATAAAAAGCCACTTATCCAAAAATTAACTTGCAATGTGCCTCGAAAGCATCCAGAAATGTTGCAAGATGAAGCAAACATATATTTGTTGCAAGTCTGATTTCTGACCACTTGCACATTCAAGATTGTCCTACTAATTTGTGCGGATCAACCAGAGTGACTGAGTGAGAAATTCTGTGGGACAATTTATGCATTCAAATCAGGATATTCTGGTGGGAAAACCAGAAGGAATTATACTTGAAAGACACACATTGGTCTTAGAATTCTCTAGCGACTAATCCCTCAATAAATGCACGAGTAAGATCATGCATGACTGTCTATCAGGGGACGAATCTAAACAAGCTGGCATTAGCTCACCAAGTGAAAGAACCGTAAATGGTTTCGGGAGATTTACATTGTAGCGGTGGTACTGATCCACAGCAACATCAGCATTACTGAAATCAGATATTTTACCTGTAAGAATGCAAGGTAAAACACCAATTAGATCCCTCTAAAAAACTGGATATTCTCATAGAGCTTACAGCCACGAAGATCAGTTTTATTATTTGAAATTTATGGACTTGTGCTGCATTCCAAACGCTATAAAAGGAAGCCAAAAACTCTACACTTCCCCGAATAAAGCGAACCTCTTTATTCATCGGTCGACTATGATTGCCACAAGACTATTTGACCTTTTATGCATATTTGAAGTGACTTGTGATACCCGAAAGAGGTGTATCACACAAATAGTGCAAATTAAGAGATGTGCAAAATAGCCAAATCAAAATGGCATACTTTATGGGCAGGTGATATTTTGCATGGAAAAACATAATGGTGGACGCTTTTAAGTTTTAATATGTGGTAGCTATAACTGAGCTTATGTTAGGAACACGTGTTATTTTATAAAAATATGTTTCTCACACGAGAAATATTTGTTCTACACATAGATCTTATAAAAAAAAGTCTTTATAAATTGATGTGATTTGATATTATATGTTAAATTGGCGTAGTTTAACATAAATATTCTAAACCATGTCAACTTGTGAACTTATTTTTGTAAAATTTTTGGAAAAACCTGACACTTCTCTACTCACGTAAACACACCAAAAAAAAAAAAAAAAATGCACATGCATGTACGTGGTATCAGTTCTTATAAGAAAATATTTACCGAACTTATGTGAAAAAGTGTCCCAAATGGTCGGTCCCCTCCCATCCTCTTTCACTGCTCCTTCATACTGCAAAAAAGGCAATTCATCAACAGCATAGATTTTAAGTTCAATAAAAAAAAAAAGAGGGCGAATGAATTGACTTTGAAATTACCAAATGCATTTGTTAACCTTGGTTTAGGCGAATAATCCTCAAAAAATTGACTCTAAAACCGTCCACTACCATAAATACATTTTTTTTTGCTACAATTAAACTTTTCCTTTTTTTTTTAAATTACAAAAGTACCATTAACTTTTTGAGTTAATTACATATTTTCCATCCTCAACTTATCATTCACATGCAGACATGTATTTGAGGTTATTATTTAGTTATTTAATTTAGTTTTTCCATAACTAATACATGCCTTCAACTGTTCAACATCAATAATATTACGTGCGTGTCGCCGTGTTGCATTGACGACGTTAGTGTTAAAAACGTAAATTACTCTCTTGAATACGAGTATTTTCTCTTTGACAAATAACTAGAAAGTAAATATTTTAACTATTTCAATTTTCAAATCAGGAATTTGAAAAAAAAAAAAGGGATATATTTTTTGGTTGTAAAATATCCTCAAGTTGTCACTTGTCAGTGAGAAGTCGAAGGCTAAAATTGGCTACTTCCTTTGGCGGCCTGGCCCACGAGAGAGAGACACTCCGAAAACAGAGCGAGACGATGATGGAGACACAGAGGGGGGAATGAGCGAGAGAGAGTGAAGCGAACGAAGCGTTAACGGTAGTCCCTATTCTCTCGGAGTGGAACCCGACGTTGTAGCCTCTATATCCTCCACTTACAGCTGAATAACCGGCTAATGGATGAAAATGCCCCCAGTGAGAAAAGGAAAAAAGAAAAGAAAATATATTCCCAGGCCTTTTCATCTCCCTAGTTCCTATTAGTTTTTGAAGATGGAAAATCTCATATTCTCAGATTCTTTGAAGATTGAAGAAATAATCCAACAAACTTCATAGTATTTTTTTCGTGTATCTTGTCACGATTACACCCGCAAAATCAGAAGAAAAACAATGAAGTAGTGTCCCATGATGTAAAACAGAGTAAAATACTCATGAGGAATCCAGTTCCTCGCAGAGAAAATCAAGGTGAATGAATCATCTTCTACTTTTCTTGCGAAGAACATGGTTATATCAGAGGGGAAGAAAAGTTAAGGTAAAGACTAAATGGGTATTACAGGCAAAATATCCTTTGGCATAGAAAAAATCTTAGATGATAATTAATGGGGACAAGACCAACCTGGAAAGCAGCAGAGGCAGTGCCAAAAACAAAACCCTTTGGAAAGCTTCCTCTGGTAATCTCCGACGAACATATCTGGATCCCACAAACCACCACATGAAGTATCACCAAAGCAATGCCTCTTCTCAGCATCGTTGCCACCAAATGGAACATTATCGGAAAAGGGATATTATATATTCTGTATATACTACTGGCCTGGGAACTATATGACTGATTTGGATTTACAGGAAGGAAAGAAAGAGATGAAATATTTAAACTCGTACAAAGACGGAGACTTGTTTGGATGTATTAACGGGAAATAGAAAAAAACTACGGAAAAAGAAAAGGAAAAAAGAATGGATAGAGGCAGGTTAAAGAGATCAGAGCACAATGTAAAATGGGTCGTTGAGTAAAAGCTAAAAAAAATGGTGGCACAAGATAGTAGTGGTGCGTGATGTGCCGTGGGCATGGGAATGGATACAAAAATGGTGGGGTTTTTGGGAGGTTGGTGCTTGGTGGTGAGCTCTTTAGTCATCGGTTCACACGCTTAATGTTGTTTTTTTTTTATTCTCTTTTTTGCTTTGCTTTCATCCATGCACGACTACTATTTTTGTTCTTTCATGTTGCTTAATTTTTACCTACTAGTTGATAACGAGCTATTGACATACTGTTAATGGGACGCTACGTTCTTATTATTTTTCTATTGTTTTTTTCTGTTTCTTAGTGACAGTCTACTTATTTGCTTGGCCGATCACAATGGCGAATGCTCGTATAGTAGACATCGATGTAATGTCTTACAATTTTCTGATTCAAACACAGAGAGATAAATACAACATTTGACACTATCAGGTCCAACACATTATAGTCCCGTTTGGATATTAAGTTGAGTTGAGTTGAAATCAATTGAATTTTTTTATAAAAAATAGTAGTGAGAGTTTTTTTTAGATCCACTTTATTATAACTAATAGCTAACAATAGTTATAACTTACAATTCTAATAAGATCCACTTATTGTATTGTTTCTCTCTAAAATTAAAAAAAAAAAATGTTTAGATCATAAAATTTAAGGAAATCTCATTATGTCATGCATATATATGTGCATGTGTTCATGTACATATTTCCTGTATAGAAAATTTGAACCTAAAAAGGAGCGTATTTGTAGGTGGATTCTGATGGACAAAACAAGCCTTTCTGTTTTGGGCTTTCTTGTAGATGTTACGGACCGCATATGTATGGTTAAATACTAAGTTATGGTTTGGATAGAGATGTTTATATTTTATCTCATCTTATCTAATATCATCTCATTTTAATATTTAAATATAAATAATTTTTAATTTCAAATTTTTAATTTTTTCATTTAATCATAACTTGATTATTATAAATTTTTTAAACAAAATATAAAAAATAATACAATATTTTCAAATCTCAAAACAAAAATAATATTCTAATAATATTTTTATTTATATAATATTTTTTTTCAACTTTTTTTCTTTGCTTTCTCAAAATCTCATAAAATATTTTAACTCAAATCATTTCTAACTCACCTTAACTCAAATATCTTTTTACTATTTATAAATCATTTCAACTCATCTTATCTCAATTCAGGCTAAAGTTACTCATCGGAGTGAAAGCATACCCGATGTGCATTGTTTTCAGTTACAAGTTCTTTTTGTGGCGATCTTGACGATAATGTCACCTCATCATCTGTGTTTGATTTACAGCCAATTACGAGGTAGAAAATTACATTTTTTCATTCGATAAGTTTAAAAATGGCCTTGTATAAAACAAAGGGCCGATTAGAGTTTTAAATAAACAGTGCAGCTTGTAAACAGTTCAAGCTCGATTAATGTATACTCAATTTGAACTCATTTCATTTATTAAATGAGATATTTGTAAATATTAATATATATTCAATTATTAAATGAGCATAATACATATAAACTCAATTCGACTCGGTTTAGTCTCGTGAACAAAATTAATATAAACTCAACTTGATTCGTTTGAGTTCGTTTTAAAGCTCATAATATATGTTATATTTATTACATGTTAGTTATATTTTATATACTTAATTATATATTAGTAATTTATTTATTGTTTACGTTATTTAATATATTTATTATGTTTTCAAAGTGTGTATAGGATAAGTTTTATAATAATATATCATACAATTAGAATTTTAATTTATTATATTATCTATATATATTAAATAGTTTAGTTTATTAATTTATCTTGTGCGTTATTATTATTTTAATTATAACTATAAGTTAATTTATTATATAAAAAAGTTATACCAATTTTTTAATCAAAACTATTTGATTAAATAGTTAAATGGTTAAAATTTTTTTGTCAAATTTAAAAAAAAAAATTATTGATTAAAAGATAAGATTAGAAATTAAAAAAAAAATATTTGAGTTTTTGAGTTCGAGCTCGAACTACTTAAGCTAGAATCGTTTGTTTATTTTTAGTCGAGCTCGAGTCAAATTCGGACAACATCAATAGTTAACGAGCCGAGTTCGAACAAGAATATTCGAGTTTGAACTGAGTTTAAACAAGTAAACATGCTAATCAAATTCGAGTACCGTTGTTCAAATTCAACTCGACTTGATTCGTTTGCAGTCTTATGAACTATTCCACTTTATTTAATCAAATGGTTTTTGCAATCATTTAATATTCATGACTTTGATATACATTCTTCAATTACTTTACTAGATAGTAAATAAGATATTCAAATCGTGGATTTTTATTTTTATTTGTGCTAGCAAAATAATTTGAATCATTTTGTTCACCAGCCGATATGAAAATATACTATTCATATTATTAATGTGACACAATACAAGTTTGTTTTCTCATAAGAAGATAGGAATTCAAGCTTGGCTTCATATTCGGAAAGAAAGGTGAGGAAGAAGATGCTGTTGATGAATTTGCAACTTCAAGGCCTTATGTCTCTGAAACTTGGGAGGTTTTGGATAAAAGAAAGTCACAGAAGAACCAATTGATGAATTGAAAAATTCCTACCTTGAGCGATGACATTGACAATGACATTGACATTAATATTGACATTGACATGAAAATTCCTACCCGTTGGTGCGCCAATTCGCTTTCAAATAGAGTTTTCCATCGAGTCAAAATACGATTTTATTTGCCAGATGTAATCAATCCAGTCGTTTCATCTATTTCACACTCCGGCTCCATCATGCCCCAAAAGGTTGTCATTGCTGACCTTGCGACTACGAGAAATGGCTGTAGAGTTGTTCACAGAACAATTCCGAAAGTTTGCTGAACTAAAGCTCCTCAATTAACATTCTATTGACAAAAGAATTCATAGATAATTAGTGTAAGACGAATTGCTTAATTGCAAATAGGGAAATGAAAAATATACGGGGTGCTTTTCACGGATTTTGTTGCAAAATTCGTGAAAAATGTATATATATATATATATATATATATATATATATATAAAGTCCGTATATATATATATATATAAAGTCCGTATAGCGCATTTTTCACAATGTTGACATGTCATGTGTTCATGTGTTCATGTCCATGTCCATATTTCCTGTATACGAGGTGCTTTTCACGGATTTTGTTGCAAAATTCGTGAAAAATGTATATATATATATATAAAGTCCGTATAGCTCATTTTTCACAATGTTGACATGTCATATTTAATTTATAAGATATTTTAATTTTAAATTTATTTTGCAAATCAAAATCATGTAAACGGTAGCGATGTAAATATAATCTTCTTTCTTATTAGTTCAGATAGTATTTTCCTATCTATAAATAAGAAAACCGCACCCAGACAAGAAATTATGTGAAGGAAAATGATTTACATAATATTTTACACAACTATACTTTAAATAAAGGATATTTGTATAAAATACCTTATAAAAGTAATATCATATTACAAAAATACTCTCATCTTAAAGCATAATTGTAAAATATATTTTAAAAATATGTTGTGTAGGTATCATTACTCAATGAGTTTAGCTATACTCCGGGCATAATTACACGGGCGGGCGGGCGGGCGGGTGTAGATGGAGATGGGCAAGGCGAAGGCAACATTTGTGTTTAATTTACTATTCAAACTAATTGTGTTACTGTTCAGGCAAATTGTGTGTTTACTATTCATAAACGGTGCATGAACAAAATACAAATCTGTTTTGTCCTAGGCCATTCCGTGCATGTCTGTTCATGCCATACTGATTTTCCTTATACTCCTTCCAGAACTAGCTACCATTCAGTTTCGTCCTCCTATCATGAAGATAAATCATTCTTTCATTCTATATGCGTTGCTTACCGAATTATGCCCTCCCCTATGCTTTTTAGGCCACAGGGTTATTATCAATAAGATGGGTTTAAATTAAGAGAATTGATAAAGATGCAAAGATATTATATAAAAGTAAATTTATAAAATGATATAATTTTGTATCATCTGTTAGATATATTTATGATAAAATTAATTTTATAATTTAATATATCACATCAAACTACGTCAAAGTTTATTTTTATATAATATCTTTATAATTAAAGTATTTTTCTTAAATTAATTTGATTGACTTGAATAAGATAACTTTTAATTGGAAAAAAAAATATAAAGCACTTGATAAACTGGTGGGCCCATTGGAGGCTTTAAGAGCTGGGTCTGGGCTGTTATAAAGCATACGTAGACAGCCCAGTTCAGGTACTAAAGTAAGTAACTAAACCTCAGAAAAATGATAGAAATATATAAATAAAAGAAAAAGCTCAAGGCCGGACTGGTGCTTCTCAATTTTTTACACCCGTCAATGATGTGCTGCCGCGTAGGAGGTGTAGGAAACTCGATTCTACACCCGCATGCATGATAAAAACAATTTTCATTTCTCTCGCCTCCCTCGCGCAATATCCCCTCTCCTGTCTCCATTTCCCTTCTCCATTCCTCTCTCCCCAACGCCCCTGCAATAAGATGTGAAACATTTTGATAGGAATTGTTCTGATGCTTCTTGTTAGCAGAAAACTATGAGAAAAACTCAAACCAGCAGCAATTAGCGAAATATTGCTTGTGGAATTGCAATAAATAATCCTTTCTGCTTCTAAATTCTTCGAACAGGGAGAAGAAAATGGAGGACGGAGAAGACGAAGAGGCGCCTCTCGCCGTTCGAATTGATGAAATCGTGGAACCCTCCCCTCTCGAACAATCCAATTCGAGGCGGCTGGAAAAAAATGACGCTTCGGTAGGGGTAACCGTCATTACGGGCTATCTCGGAGCTGGAAAATCCACTGTAAAGCTATCAATCTCATTATTATTATTATTATTATTATCCTTTTTAATGAACTTCTCGAATTCTTCAAGTTAAACAATGTAACTCTGATGAATGGATTGTTCACTCAGCTGGTGAATCACATATTGAATACCCAACACGGTAAGAGGATAGCGGTGATCTTGAATGAGTTCGGTGAGGAAATTGGAGTAGAAAGAGCGATGATAAACGAAGGAGATGGCGGCGCTCTCGTTGAAGAATGGGTTGAGCTGGCTAATGGTTGTATCTGTTGTACTGTCAAGCACAGTTTAGTCCAAGCACTTGAGCAACTTATACAGAGGAAGGAAAAGTACGAAAGTCTGGACAGATTTCAATCCTATGATATGTGATTACTTTTTTTAATTTTTTAATTTTGATTTTTTTTTTCAGACTTGATCATATTTTACTGGAGACCACAGGGTTGGCGAACCCGGCTCCACTTGCATCTGTTCTTTGGTTGGATGATCAGCTGGAATCAGAGGTCAAGCTCGATTCGATTATAACCGTAAGTTTCATTCATCTACGAGTTTACCATGTAATTAATAATACATTAGCTCATCATTTTTTTGTCGAATTCGTGTTGTCATTCTGCTATTCAATTACTCGTATCAATATTCCACAGATTTTTTATTTTTATTTTTTATTTATCAGTAAGCAAGTTTATTGATAGAAATAGGCATATCCCAAGTTTATTTAGACGAGACCAGGGTTTACTCTGCAGGGGTGGGTCCGAAGGGTCTTGCCTTGGAGAGGTTTCCCGACATAAAAAAAAGAAAAAGAAATAGGCATATCCCAAGTACGTACAGGGGACATATACAAGTGCAACACCTAGTCATTATTGTCTAGAAATACAAGAAAGTCATGGAGATTCAAACCATTGAAATCCATTATAATTGACCAATGGAATAAAGTGTTAATGAAGAAGGTTCTAAGCTCTTCCATTGACCGCTCACAATCTTTAAGGGCTCGTTTGGATTCAGAGAGTATTTCATCTTATCATTACAACTTTTTCAAATTCTCACACTAAATATAATAAACAATTCAACTTTTTCAAATCTTAATTCAACTTTTTCATATCTCAAAATAATAATAGTATTAAAAAATAATATTTTAACTATATTTTATTCAATTTTGAATTTTCATCTAAAATCATTTCATCTCATCTCATTATTCAAACTAACCCTAAAGCTTCTTGCATTCCATGCCACAGAATTCAATGTTCCAAACTTAGATGAGATGGAGGATTGAGATAGGATGAAGCTTATGAGCTAGAATATACCAAAATTTGCATCGTACTTATATATATTTTTTGATAGGTAAAAGTAAAATTTTATTGGAATAAGGATAGTAACAAAGTACACTAGAAGTATACAAGCAGATCATGAAACCTAATTACAACTAGGTACTAGTGAGAGATACAAGCAGGTCATGAAAATTGTCTGTATTACAAATAATGGCCGAAGCCCAAGAAAATAAAGTATTGTAGAAGAATCGCTTCAGCTTCTCTAAAGAACGCTCCATGTCTTCAAAGCACCTCTTATTTCTCTCTAGCCACAAGTACCACATAATGCAATGAGGGATCATTCTCCACACAACAACTATACGTTAATTCCCCCTAATTCCTGTCCAACACCCCAGAATATCCCTAACTTTTCTGGGCATAGCCCAAGCCACCCTGTCCTATTAAGGATCTCATTCCATTAACACCTTGTCACCTCACAATGTAACAAAAGATGATCCACTGATTTCCCATCACTCTTGCACAAGAAACACCAATCTGCTATAATAAAACCACGTTTTCTCAAATTATCCGACGTGAGGATCCATCTAAGAGATGCAGTCCATACAAAGAAAGCGATCTTATACGGTACTTTACATTGCCATATGGCCTTCCAAGGAAAATTATGATCATTAGAAACTCCCAAGAGGGCCTTATTTTCATTCAAAATCCAGATCATTTTATCCTCTGTCTCACTGCCCATCAATATTACATATAGCTCAAAAAAATCAGCAAGCATATCCAACTCCCAGTCATGAGCAGCTCTCGAGAAACTTACATCCCAATGGACAACACCTTTAGAAATTACCACTAAGTCAGCCACGACAGCCTCTTTGTTGCTGGAAATCTGGTAAGGCGTGGGAAACTCCTGTTTTAGGACCCGTTCACCGCACCAAGCATCATGCCAAAAATAAACTCTATCACCTATTCCAATTGCAAATCTAAAGCACTTGGAGAATCTACTCCATCCCGCTCTAATGTTTTTTCACAAGCCCACGCCATGTGTCCCTCTAACTTTCTTAGAACACCATCCCCCCATCATACTCCCATACTTACATCAATGACTTCTCGCCATAAACCCTCCCCTTCCTTATGGTATCTCCACAACCATTTCCCCAAAAGTGCTTTATTGAAGACCCTCACATTGCGCACCCCCAACCCACCATATTGAATGGGTAAGCAAACTTTATCCCAACCCGCAAGATGGAACTTAATTTCTTACTCCATGCCTCCCCAAAGAAAGTTGTGAAAACTTTTCTACATACAAGAAGCCACACTTGCAGGTAATGGAAAAAGGGATAAGAAATATGTAGGGAGGTTAGAAAGAGTGCTTTTGATAAGAGTCAAACGACCACCTTTGTACAAATATATCCGTTTCCACCCAGCCAATCGTCTTTCAATTCTTTCTAACACACCATCCCAAATGGTTTTTGTCTTGAAAGCAGCCCCCAATGGGAGGTCAGGATATTTCAAAGGCAGCGAAGAAACCTTGCAACCAAGATATTCGCCACAACTTGGATATTATGTACACTACCCACGGGAACCCTTTCAGACTTTGAGAGATTTACCTTTAAGCCTGACATTGCTTCGAAACAAAGTAGTACAATCCTCAAATACTGCGAATTATCACTGTGCGGCTCGCAAAACAAAAGTGTGTCATCAGCAAAAAGAAGGTGAGATATGGAAACCCCACCCATTGAAAATCCAGCAAGAAAACCTCCATTCATCGCTGCTCGCAACACTCGACTCAGTACTTCCATAACAACAACAAATAGCAAAGGAGAGAGTGGATCCCCTTTCCGTAAGTCCTTAGAGCTGTTAAAGAATCCTCCGGTGCTCCATTCACCAAAACCGAGAAGCGAATCGTAGATATACAATGTCTAATCCATGATATCCATCTATCTCCAAATCTACACCTCCCAAGTAAATAACACAAAAAGTCCCAATTAACATGGTCATAAGCCTTTTCCATGTCTAACTTGCACAAAATTTTGGGTATGCCCTCCTTGATTCTACAATCCAAGCATTGATTGGCTATCAATACCAAATCCAGGATTTGTCTCGCCTTCACAAAAGCATTTTGAGATTTTGAAATAATGCTCCTCATAACTGTGTTAATGCGATTAGCGAGCACCTTTAAGATGATCTTATATACTCCATTTATAAGACTAATTGGCCAAAAGTCTTTCACAGCCACAACACCAACTTTCTTAGGGATAAGAGCAATAAAAGACACATTAATGTTTTTTTCGAATTTCCCAAAGGTGTATAGTTCCTGAAAAACCTGCGTAATATCTCCACCCACTATCTCCCAACAATCATGATAAAAAGCCATCGAAAACCCATCCGAACTCGGGGCTTTATCCTTGGCCATCCCACAAATCACCTGAAAAACCTCCTCCGACTCGAATGGTCTCTCCAACCACGTAGAGCTTAGCTGGTCAATAGTCTCAAAAGGTATACCATCAAGTTTGGGTCTCCAAGAGGCTGTTTCAGCAAGAAGATTTGTATAAAAGTTGACAATTTGGTTCTTAACAGCGTCATGATCCGAGTAAACCTGACCCTCAACCTGAATCACGTCGATAGCGTTATTTCTACGATGAGAATTAGCCACCCGATGAAAAAATTTAGTACATTTGTCTCCTTCCTTCAACCATAGGGATCGTGACTTTTGTCTCCAAGAGATTTCCTCCATAAGAAGCACCTTCTCCAAGTTTGAAGTGATGGCTGATTTCCTACAAGAGTCCTCAAACAAAAGAGGGATGTTCATCTCCCTTTCCTCCAAACCCCTTTGTGCCTCCAAAAGGGACAAGTTTTTATTATTAATGTGTCCAAAGACTTCAATATTCCACCTTTTCAAGTCTCTCTTTAATGCTTTTAGCTTACCCGCCAATGTGAAGCTTGCTGATCCCTCAAAGGAATACAAGGACCACCATGACCTCACCTTCTCCACAAAACCCTCAGTTTTCAACCACATATTTTTCGAACTTAAAATATATATTTCTTTTGTGAATGCCTCCACAATCCAGTACAATGGGGAAGTGATCTGAGCATACTCTATCCAATCTCTTCTGAAGCTAGGTAGAATAATGTGTCTCCCAAGATGGGGCACCAAAAATCTGTTCAAGCGAGACCAAGCCCGGTTATTAGACCAAGTATGCATGTCACCTATGACTGGTAAGTCCACCAAGTCCATATCAAACATAAAATCAGCAAACTCCTCCATTGCCTGACTATACCAGACTTCTCCCGATCTTCCACTAGGGAACCGAGTAATGTTGAAATCACCCCCAATACACAATTGTAAATTCCACCAGCTGCCCAATCCCGCTAATTCCTCCTATAACATCTTCCTAAGTGTGTCCACATTTGGCCCGTATACGCCAGCAAAGGCCCAACAAAAACTATCCTCTGCATTTTTGAACGAACACGCCACCATATAATTCCCAACACACTCCTCAATGGATTCAATCACCCTCAAATCCTACCTGACAAGGATACCCCCAGATGCTCCCTTGGATGACAGGTACACCCATCTCACAAATGGACAGCCCCAAATGCTAGCGATGGTGCTACAATATATGAACTCCATTTTGGTTTCCTGCAAACACACAATGTCCAATTTCCAATGCCGTAAAAGATTCTTCACCCGTAGTCGCTTATTGGGGCCATTAAGACCCCGAATGTTCGAAGAGAGATATCTAGGCTTCATGGACTACTCTTGTTAATACTCCCTTCCCTTCTATCATAGTTAATTGAACAAGTGAGACGCTTCAGTTCCCTGTTTTTCCTAGATGCGGATCTAGGAGATTGAAACTGACCCTCTTCAATAGCAATAAATAGTGCCCTAAATTGCTCCTCGAATCTGTCACATGAAATCCCCACATACTCCTGGATATCCTTCACTTTCTGAATCACCCAATCCGAAGGCGCACCCTCTATTGTGAACAAAGGAGAGAAAGTGTGTAATGGTATAGCGTCCACCTCTGCCTCCTTATTTAACAACTAGTTCAGTTCCTCAGGTCTAGACGAAAAGTTAAGGGGCTTCACTGCCCCCTGTCGCTGCCTTCGTTGGTGTAGAAAACGCCTGCACATCTTCCTCTTGTATCCATGGGAGTCTACCACTGTCAACGTGGAAGTAGCTTGAGATCCATTCACACTACCTTTTGGCCCTATTTGTGTCTGTTGTGGCTGAGATTCTACTACCGCCGGTGAGAAAACACTGAGACCCATCGCTGGGTCAACTATCAAAACCACAAAAAGCTCCTTTTGGACCACTGTCGATGGTTCCTCAGACCTTTGCGACCCCACCATCGGTATCTCAGCCTCTTTAGACCCTCGCAGCCCCACGGCCTCTTCACTCCTTCTCTCAAGTCCTCCTTTGCCATTGTTGAGCTTCTCGAAGGGTCCGTTGGGTTTGCTGTGGGATCTCCCATCACTAGATTAACCTGCGAGCTCAACACATCTATTTCCCGTGGGATCTCCCCTGCTAATGACTGACCACCCAATGGCTGACCACACGTCGGAACCCCCTCTATTGGAAAAACGATCTCCGGCAATTGAAATGGAGTTATTGTTGCAGTTGAAGCACCGGCGTCCTCCCTCAAATTGGTCTTTGCTGGACCCAACACGTCGGAGGCAGGGATGGCGCAAAAATCCACCACACATGGCTCTACAAGTGTAGCCTCCGATAGTGTAGCCCCCATCATTGGTTCCGAAGCCTTCATTAGAGTCCTTTGGCCCTTCACCAGCGCAAGTGGTTGCCACCTACCGTTGTTGACGGTGCCAGATGCAGGTGGGTTGCGTTTCCTCCAAACAGGCCTGTTGGGTCTGTTTTCCTGAGCCGATGGATACCCATTCAAACCATGGGCTCCTTGCCTTTACCAGCCCATCCATGAAGCCCAGAGGGTTGTGACCCAACGCCTGTCCCCTTAGGGACCCCGTAAGTGTTTTGCCCCTAGATGAAGAGGCCCCTTCGCCTTTGAAAGGCCCAACTCCCAGACCCAAGCCCACCCCACCCCCTACCCTCCTCAACGCATTGTTTCAACCAATTTAAATTAAGCTACCAGTCCCCCAGCTGGTGCTGCATCTCAGTCATTGCCCGAAGGATTATTTCCTTTTGTAGGCCAACAACTCCCCTGTCACCACCCTCATGTCCCTGGGTTCTTGCAAAAACGGCGACACTGCCAGGCTGCAAAGTTGCAGCTCCTGCAAAACTAAGATCCTACTTGGCATGTTGACGGGACAGGTCCAAACATCTCAGTTGTTGGAGAACCTCCATGTACGGTTGGGAAGAAAGCTTTAGTGGCTCTACTGTCGCCGTTAACGGTGCCACCCCAACAAAACAACCTTCTCGATCAATCTCCCTCAATGCCTCCACCACTTTCCGCCATCCCATTCCATCTATATCTTCAGGGATGAAGATACAGTTTTGGAACCTAACCCATCGGTACTCTACCAGTGCCAAGAACACTCCCTGTGAGTTTGTACCCCTTTTTTGTTATGTATTTGTACTACAAATAAGGTATTACAAATCAAGTTTATAGTACGGATATATAATGGTGGGCTAGAATTTTTTTTTTTATTGACACCAGGTGTCCGGGAGCAGCATTCTGACTAATCCCGGTGTTGCACATGCCCTTGGGAAATATTTTCCCACAAGTGCACCTCGAAAAATTTTAAGGAAAAAATCCCCTAGTCTGATGGCCCCTAGAGATTGTTTGTACCCAAGGGGATTTGAACCTTAGACCTAGGGGGAGCATACCCCCAAGCCCAAGGTCTTTACCACTTGAGCCAACTCCTAGGGGTTTGAGCTAGAATATACCAAGGGATTATAATGGAAGTTATGTATTTATACCTTTTGATTTATCACTGATTCATACCCTTTTTTTCCCTTTCCAAATTGATGCAACAGCATATGACTTGTTGATCCACATGTTCATGCACTTTAACGTTATGTCTTTGCATGGAGTGTGCTCATTCTATGTTCTTGTATTGTAAAATATGAACAACTCGAAAAAATACTCAAAATAAAAAATAAAATTAGAAACCACATATACATATGATTGAAAAATGTCACAAGATTTCTTAATCATGAACTATAATCAAGAATTTTTTACTACTCAATATCTTTCTTTGAATGATTTGCTGTTTTAATAGGTTGTTGATGCCAAAAACCTTCGTTTTCAGCTCAATGAGCGTCGAGCTTCATCTTCATTTCCTGAAGCATGTCTTCAAATAGCATTTGCGGTAATGATGTTGTCAATTTATACTCTCCTGACTGATTTTGGATACAAAATAACTCTCTGTTTTTAATTTGGAATTTTGTGTTATATTGCTATAGAGTAACTTATCAAATAAAAATTGAAATAGAATGATGTCTTAAGAGACTTATAAGTGTGTTGTTTGTGTAGGATGTTGTAATTCTCAATAAGGTTGATTTGGTTTCTCCAGAGGGTTGTGGAGGTGGTTTGGAGGAACTGGAGAAGGAAATTCATGACATTAATTCCCTTGCAAGCATCATCCGTTCTGTTCGGTGTCAAGTTGACTTGCCTAAGATATTAAACCGGCGGGCCTATGATGCTTCTGTTAGTTGTACAAAGTTTAATTTTTCATCTGCTGGTTCATACCAACTTTAGTTAACTGATCTTACTGACTTTTTTTTGTGTGTTTTTCAGTATGCCACTCATTTAGAAGCACTGTTGGAAGAAAGCCGTTCTCTTTCTAGCAGGGATATTCATGATAGCGGTGTGAGAACCTTATGCATTTGTCAGCCACAACAGGTTGATCTTGATAAGGTAGTTTTCTGAAACAGCCAACGTGTCAATCATCTTCTGGAAAATTGATGTGATGTGTATTGTTGAACTTTGTGTCACTTTATTTACAGCTTTGGATGACTGATTTCAACTATTACATCGCAATTAGTTGGATTCTGTATCTTGCAGCTGAATGATTAGTCGTTGCTGATCACGTGTGGTGTTTTTGCTCATTGTCCATATGAACTAGGCTGCTTTTAGATAGGGAATCAATATAAAAGTGTATTCGTCCTAACAAATGTTAAGAGTATTATAATCATATGTTATGGTGCTCCCCAAACCAAGAAAGTTTTATGATCTTATGTTATGGTGCTCCCCTAACTAACTAAAATTATAGCTCTAGATCTGTTGGATGGGCAGAGAAAGACTTGTTGCAGCGAGAAACACTATCTGGGACATAATTTTCTGGAGGTTCAACATAATTGAATATCTCTATTGTTGGAAATGACTACACTTCCATGAATTTGGAAGAACATAGTTGCTAGATCCTGGTTGGTTAAATGCAGCGATATCACAAATGATAGTTGGTTTTTTTTTCAATTGGTCTCTGTCACAAAACATTTGATGATTCAGAGAATCATGCACATCACATAAAGTTACGTTTTTTTTTTAGGATTCCTGTCTTCTCTACTTATTTTATGTCATACTAAATCAGCTCTCCCATGTCTAAGTAGCTATTTCTGTAGGACATCATGCCCTGATAGTCCATTGTTTATAGGTTCGTTTATGGGTTGAGGAGATTCTTTGGGATAAGAAATCTGGTATGGAAGTTTATCGCTGCAAAGGAGTTCTAAGTGTTCAAAATTCTGATCAACTACATACTTTACAGGTACAAATTTCCTCAAGTGCTCTCTTCTTCGGAAGTTAACTTGTACCACATACCTAAAACTGCCAATAGCACTGTTTTTTAGTTGCCTTTTGGGTGACTTCTAGAAAACATGTTTTATTAATAAGTACTTCTCCTTTTCTTGGAGCTGTGCTATCCTATATTGGGAGTGGAGCTCAAGTTTCTTCACCTAAAAGTTTATCACAACCATTAACTGTCTATAAGAGGACTCTTAAAAAAACAACTGTCAATAAGAGTAGGTCTCAGCTTTATATATGTATTGAGGGTTGTAGCCTAGTTAATGTTCACTTTTTTGCTATTATAATATCTTTTTTTTAAGAGGATAGAACCCCATAAATTTATTTGAAAGCTCTCACTTGTGGCGGTGGAAAACCGTGGTATAGGTTAAAGCACTTTCTCGGCAAAGTACATCATGAGTGAAACTATATATAAAGAACTATAGATAACTATACACTCTTTTCCTTTTCACAGTGACCTCCTTTACAATGTATAACCGGTAGTCCTATATCATCTAATCTCATTATCCCTTCGATCTCTCTAGGGACTCTGTGTGTTGTTAGTAATTCCCTGGTTCTCCCTTTTGCTCCCTGCTTAGCCAACCAATCAGCCACTTGATTTCTCTCTGAATGTGTGCTTCACTAGGCAATTCAATTACGACGAGCAGGCCCAAATCCTTTCCAAGTACTCCCTTACCGCCTAGTGCACCTCTCCCCTGTGTTGCCACCGTCAGCCAATAGCTCAGTCCATCTGTACTTCTACGTTTTTAAGGCTTAGCCTCGTGCGTAGTTGTACAGCATCTCAAAAGGCTCTCACCTCAGCCATATTGTTAGTTCTTTGTCCATAATAAACCATAAAAGCAGCTACAAAAATCCCCTTGTGAGTCTCTAATCGCCCCCCTCCACCACTTTAACCAGGGTTACCGAGGCTACATCAATCTATATTAACCTTCACATACATCTTGACCTTTGTTTTGAATGCACTGATGGAGTTTATTTAATTTTGGAGAAGCTAATTTGTTGGATGTGTCATATAGAAACCTTATGTTCCTGGCAGGCTGTGAGGGAGATATATGAGATTGTTCCAGCTCGCAGATGGAAAGAGGAGGAAAATCAGATGAACAAGATAGTTTTTATCGGTATTCCCTAATGTGCCAATGTTTTTTCAAGGGAAGTTCTTTCTGACACTAATCAAGGCACCTATTTTATTCTATTTGTCTATTTGTTTTGCATTGCAGGTCAAAAACTGAACGAGGATGTTCTTACTGATTCCTTCAGCACTTGCGCAACTTCTTGACTTCTAAATACTAGCAAAAGCACAGTTGATTGTCATTAGTTATCAAAGTTAGAAAGGTAAGCCGAAAATCATGACTTGAAGTGGGGGGATTCAGAAACTTAAAACTTATTCTCAGCATTCACTTTGATTTCTTTAAGTCCTACATCAAGCATTATCAACTTGGCACACAAGAAATTAGAATGAACTAACCTGTTTCTAATCCTTCAATATTTTCCATTGTTAAGTTGTGATTACGGATTGCATGAATATATAGTGACTGCAACTTTTTTGTGGTGACATTTAAGTCAGTGATTATACCGTATATTCGTACTAAGTAATTTCATTTTATTTTTTTGACGTTCCCTTGGGTGCTTTAGTTTATTTTCACTTGGTTCTGCTTGTTTCGCTGATATTGCATGAGTTTGATTACTAGTATGCTTAAGCGCAGGGAATGGATACAAGACTGCATTTTGTTAAATCCCTTTTGTTTTCCTGTGTGTGATTGTCATATATAACAGCTGTTGAGCTCGTCCCTCATTTGCCTACAGTCGCTTTAATAAGACATTTTTTTTTTCAAGCAAGCATTTCATTATCATAAATAGATCAAAATACATGAGGGGGAGGGATTCCCCTACAAACATCCCATTACAACAACTACAGTGTAAAAGTGAAAATAGATTGGGTTTTAGAATAAAAAAAATTGATCTCCACCCATTCCTTGCAAAGAGGGCGCCGTCTTAAATGATAGTTTTTTTACAATTTGTTGTGCAAACTGTGGTGTCACAGGCGGCAATTATTGGTGATGCATTGCAGTCTTTTATGTGAGATGTTCGTGGAAGAGACTGATGTCCCCAGCCTCAAAATATTTGATTAGGGAAAGCAAAAACATAGTGGGATAAACGACATCAACTGGCCCAAACTGCTAATGATCGAGTTTCTTCGCGGCCTCTTATGACGGCGCGTGGAATCCATGCGCTGGTGAGAGTGAGACGAGGTGGGTCATATCTAATTGGGATGAAGAAATTATTGGTACGACATGTGTTGTTGTTGGAAGCGTTTTGACGCGATGGCGCGTGGTAGCCACACGGCTAAGTTGTGCGTGAGAGTCACGTGTCGAGATTTTCACCTCGTTTTCCCACTGTACCAACAGATCGGCAACTAAGGAGTTGCGTAATGGGGTGCGTGTAGACAATCGATCGCTAGAAGGCGGTAGATTGGGCCTAGACCGAACCGTGGAGAGGAAAAGTTAAAAAAACTAGGAGAAAAGTATAGAAACAAGACGATACCGGAAATAAAACGAGGAGGTAGAAGTTATCTGAACACCGAAGATTCAATCCCATAGCCATCCCACCAAGGCACAAAACCTTTACTATGATACCATATTCTAAGGAGATAGCTTACTATATTCTAAAGAGACTACTATAGCACAACGAGACAGCTTGAAGTGGCGGTCTAATAACTACAAGATATGAACAGTTAAGGCGTATTATAGCATTTTGACAACACAACTTGATATTACTCTGTTCCATTGGAAGAATATTTGGAGGTCTCGTGTGTCTTCTAAAGTAACTTTTTTTGTTTGGAGTGTTGCTCTTGAAAAGATATTGACCACGGACAACTTGAGGAAGAGAGGATGTGTAGTGTTGGATATTGGTGTTACATGTGTAAGAAGAATGGAAAATCTGTGGACTATCTCTTACTACATTGTGAGGTAACAAGGGTGTTGTGGGATGAGATCTTTCTAAGGGTTGATGTTGCTTGGGTTATGCCTATAAGGGTGGTGGATTTGTTGGGTTGTTGGTCAAAGATGCAAGGTTGCTATCAAGTGGTAGTAGTGTGGAAAATGATTCCGTTGTGTATTATATGGTGTCTTTAGATAAAAAGGAATGCACAATACTTTGAAGATAAGGAACGCACAATAACTGAGTTAAAGAATTATTTTTTTTTCCACACACTTATGTGTTGATTTTCCACTATTGTATTACATGAGGATAATGTTCAGGATTTCTTGTCTTTAATTTATCGCTTTTAGATTGTATTTAGGAGTTCTTATGTATACTTCCTGTGTACAAGGGTTATGCCTATTCCATTCATATATATATTATCTATCTTTTATTGATAAAAAAAAGTAAAAAATAAAATAAAACAGGGAGGAGTTTAGAAACAAAATGGTACTAGAAATGGAATGGAGAGGACGCAGTACTTTTGCTTTTAGAGAGAACTGAGACTTTCTCTTTCTAGAGAAAGAGAAGTGGGATACAAGTTTGTTGTTTGCTTTAATGATACATAACTTTCAATGTGGAATGTGTAGAGGCATTTTCCCCTCCTATTGACCCATATAGCAAGCCCATGAGGGATTTATGGGGGAGTGAGTCAAAGAGCCCGATCAAGCCCAACAACCCTCCTCTAAAAGGAGACAGTGGGCCTTTATTGAGTGCTTGGCCCATGAGAAAAATCCACACATGAAGTAACCCACTCGTGGAAAAAGTGGATGGTAGATTGGAAGCGGATGGATATTATGCTACACAAGCACGCTTAATGACTTCTTACTATGATACTATCCTGTAAATTTTCAAGCAACAGGTATATACTTGGTTAATATTTATTTTTTCTATGTCTGGCATTCAATCTGTATAGAGAATAATCAATATGGTGGTTGAGAAATATCTTGCCTTCTCAATCGAGAGAGCTCAGGCTCTGCCAGTAGCATATCTTGCAGCGATTTTATATTCACTTCTCCTTCACTGTAGCTACGGAAACAAAGAAGAAACCCAATTCTATTTTCCTCAATAGTAAGCAGGTTTTTCACATTCATTTTCTTAATTTTGGAAACACAATAGATTCTCAATTAAAATGACAGATGATATACTACATTTGGAGGTTAAAAGAACAATATATATATTGTTGAGTGTTAATGCATGTGTGCTGCAAATTCTGGTGTCATCGTCAGATATTGCTGCATGAGAAATGCTCAATGCAACCGCCTCTCATGCAACCGTGTAACCGCCACATCAGTTTAATGAAACAGTGTGTTTCATTTAAGAGAAAAGTGAAAACCGAATGACCAAATGGACTTAAGTGAAACGGTGTGTTTCACTGACAAAGACTAAACCTAAGACCAAAACGAAACGGTGTGTTTTGCCCTTCTCCCTTTGTTAATTCCTTAACAACTCTACCGCGTACAAGGAGTAGTTGGACGATCAACGATATCTGCTCCAGGAAAGCCAAAAGATATTGCTGTAGTACTCTTCGATCGCCATGAGCTTTCTATTCGGCAATAGAAAAACTCCCGCAAGTTCCTGATTATGGCCTTTGGGTCCACGTTGATGCTGCTTATGCTAGAAGTGCTTGCATTTGTTCTGAGTTCTGGCATTTCATGGATGGCGTTGAGGGTGTAAACTCACCTAGTCTAAATGCACATAAATGGCTCTTCACCTCTTTAGATTGTTGTTGCCTTTGGGTTAAAGATCCGAGCACCTTGATAAAATCACTATCAACAAAGCCCGAGTTCTTGAGAAATAAAGCCTCTGATTCGAAGCAAGTGGTCGACTATAAAGACTGGTAGAATGAATTAGATGATGGGGGGATGTGTCTGTGGGGAAGATGAAGGATTCGGGTCTGAATGTAGAGGAAGGGGAGGGAGGAAGAAGAAAGGTCAAAAGCAAAATTTGATAGAGAAAGAGACCAGGAATGAAATGAAACAAATGTTAAAAAAATAAAATTTGTCGTGGAAAAGAGCACCGGTTGCCTCGGTTCCGCAAGTGGCGGTTGCAAGTAGAAAAACTCTTGCTGCATAGGCTACGTTAGAGTACTAGTAATGGGTTCAACAAACTCAAATTTCAGCCAAGAATAGTTAAGGTGCACAGTAACTCATTGTAATAGATTCAGTAATTTTAGCTTTTATCAATTTTACTAGTCAAATTTGGCCAGTCCCTCTTGCTGCCCAATTATTATTTTCGCATAAAAAATTCATCTTTCCCGTGTGACTAACATTTTGCGCGATCCACAACTAAGAAAAAAGTCATCTTTGGCTCATAAACACGATCTGCATTTTGCCCAAAAACACGATATGCATTCCGTGCGTCGTCTCTACAACTCCGTAGAAGTCATCTTCATCTGCAACTTCTCTCTGTCGAAGTGTCTCCGTCGACTTCTATACAATTTCTTCTCTGTTGACTTCTACGAAGTCTGGTAATAATTTCATTAATTTCTTCTGATTGGTTATTTCTTCTCCATGGATCCTTCTTCATCGAGGTTAATTTCTTTTGCAATTTCTTCTCCGCTGACTTCATCTGCAATTATTTTTGCAATTTCCAACGGTCATATATTTCTGCAATTTCTACAATTTCTTCTCCATCGACTTCATCTGCAATCTTTGTCAGCACTCTGCACTCACATGATTCTATCACTTTATAAGTTAATTTTGTCGTAGTGGCTATTGACTGGAGGTGGATCTCTTCAACCGATTGGAATCCATTAGGGTGGGATGGGATAGTTAAGATAAATCTGTTTGGTGCCCCACTAATTAATGTGGCATTTTCCTTTTCCTTTTTGTTGGCTAATTATAAGTTTTTTGTCCAAATGGTCCATTTTCGTTAATGATTTTCTGTTCTTGGGCATGGCTCTTTCATTATCAGAAGTGATCTATGGCAGAAATTTAAGAAAAAATAGATGAGAGAGATGATAATTAGAATTAAAATAAATAAAAATGTCAAAATTAATATTTTAATAGAATAGTGATAGATATGTTGAGTCTATATTTGGTTTAGTTGAAAATGGCTAGCTAAATTTGTAAAAGTGATTTTCTTAGTCAAATTTTGGCCAAACTTTATTGAGCCCACTATTAGTCCTCTTACCAGATCAAAAGCATATGCCATATACAGTTGAGATATCTCATAAAATCTTAATTTAAATTGTACCAACTTTTGTTCAATTGCCTTTAATCGGTCAATAATAATAATAATAAAAACAACCCACACCCACCATCGGTTTCTAGTAATAATTAAAAACCATAGGAGGAAAACCGGTCACTCGGTCAGGCACCTCCAACTTTCAACTTCTCAATCTCCCAACACTCCACACTTCATCTTTTTTTAATTTTTTTTATTAAATAATTTTTATATAAATAGTAAATAAAAAATTTGAAATATTTAAAAAAAAATAAATTCAAAATTTTTTTTTAAAAAAATATTAAAAAATATGGAGTGTGGAGTGTGGATGAATAGTAGGAGGTTGTATAGCAAAACCCATCACTAAGTATAAATCTGTAGTTTCTTTTTTTATCATTTTTTTAAAATATTTTATTAACGTCCTTAGCCATTAAGAAAAAAATTAAAAATATATATATAATTTTATTAATAGTCACTTTCTTAATTATTAAATAAAAAATTAAAATATTTTAACAATAACTTTAAGCGGTAATATTGAGGGAACCAAATAGCATTTTCTATATATAAATATATGTATATATATTAAAAAAAATTATTAATCGTCATTTTTTTTATTATTCTTATTTGATATTAAAGAATTGATAAATAAGCAGATATAATATTTATTTTAAGCCATTTTCCACTTTTGAGGTGGACATTGCTATCATAGGTAGTAATTTACGACGGAGTTATTTCAGTTTGAAACCTAATATTTTCAGGTAACATTCCTGACTCTGAGCCCTGAAAATTCTTGTATTTGGGCACACAGCTCATCTTCCATTTGTGCCACCTTGTGTTATATAGAGTTGGTAAATCTTATAAAAACCTAACACAAAAACAAATGCAAACGATGCTAAGCAAGCACAACATTCCATCATTTCACCAACACACACACACACCACCAGATTTCGGTCACCAACCTGGACCCACCTGATTATAATATTTTTCCTTCTACACAAATGGAGATTAGGTCTTGGCTAATACTGTGGTTACGCTTTTTTTAAAAAAATTTATCAATTTATTTTGTGTTTACAACAATTCAAGAAATTAATTGATACAATTTAGAAATTAATTGACTTCTTTTTGTTTTTTTTTTTAAGAAAAAAAAGACTTGAAAGTCAGAAACACGACCAGTCTGGAGTTGGCAAATGCAGGGCTTTGTCACTATTTACAGGGTGGAAATACAAAAAGGGGAAAAATACAAGAGAAAAAATAAGGCAGAAAGCACCAAAACCAGCAAACAGGGATTTGACTGACGTGCCCAAAATGGCAACAAAATGCCAGTGAAAATATAATTGAGACATACAGCTAAGCTAAGCTAAGCTAGCTATATCTGTGTTCTGATTGGCCCGACTCTTTACATGAAGCTTATGAAAGCGATAATTCCTCTCTTCTCTCCATTTGGCAACTATTTCTTATCTTAATTAAGGCTGTGTCCGTCTGTCTGCCTGCCTGATTACCACTCCCATAAAATCAAAGTTTAAGTTTCAACTAATTAATTATTTTAGCATCTCAATGATTTAATTTTATAAATCTTTATAAATTTTTTTATAAAATATAATAAATAATTCAGTTTAAATTTTAAAATAAAAATTATATTAAAAAAATTTCACACCTCCAAAAAAAAAAAAAAAAAAAACAACTCAATTCTGTATAATAAAGGTTCCACTTTCACACGGCCAAGTCTCCGCCGTTGGTTTCCCTAAAAGTGGAATGGAAGTCCTTTGAGCAACTTATATATAACATTTATATTTCTACTGATCATCTTCTGTCCATAATTCGTGGGCACCCTGGAGAAGAAATTATTGATTAATTTTGCTCTGATTTTATTCCCACGTCCCCAAGAACCAGAATCCGATAGATTTGGACTCACCCCTGTAGCAGCTTTCGTCTCTCTCTCTCCTCTCTCTCGCTATTTCTTTTTCCTTACAGTTGGTTCTGAATCTCTGTCTCCATTCTCTTCAGCGACCCAGCACTGGTACGCCTCCCAAAACCCCTGTTTCCCCATTTTGTTTCAAGTTGTCTCTCCGGTTTTGGATCAATGTCCAATGGCCACTGTGTTTTTATCTGGATGGATATTGATTTATTGTTGGTTTGATCGGATCTGTGTTCATGCCTGTCCTTTTCGAGATCTGGGTTTCGCTCACTGGATTATAATAGTGGAAATATGATGCTTTTGTTTTCCTCTGTTTTTATGCTTTTTGGTGAGAATCATGAAAAAGGAAAGGAATACTTGGAATCTCACGAGTAAATGCGATCTATCGTGGGATTTTGTTATTTTAATCAGCAACCAAACCGAACCGTTAGTAACCCAGTATTTGACTTATTTGCAGGTTGATCAAGTCTATTAGGAGGATTGGTTCCGTACTGGGCATTTCTCGGTCGTGTTCAGTTGTTATACACCTTCTGGATTTCCAAATTATTTGGAGTTGTAATTCCTTTAGATTTTTTAAAAAGATTTGGGTAGTTGATCCATAATTACGGAGCTGGATTTCGTATCCACATTTTTTATGGTGGTTATCTCCGAGTTTGCTCTGAATCTTTTCAGAATTATGTGACTCCATGGTAAAGTCAAGTGGAAAGAGAGCTGTTCGGACATGTGAAGAGTTTCTGTTTCAATGCTTTGGAAATAGTCCAGATTCATGGTAAAAAGCATAGAAGCTTCTATGTTATGATTGGTGGTTTTCGCTGTTTTTTTAGATATAGATTCGAGTTGGTTATTTAGTGGGTTTTCTTGACTCAATTTTCCAAGTGTGTTGCACGATCCGGACATGAGAAGCTCGTGGTTTAATAAAGTATCCGTCATTTGCGGCCCCAGACCACCGCTCAGCTGGTTACTTTTGTGCCTCGTTAGCTTGCTCGCAATAATTGCAGTATTAGGCTCGTCTTCTTCGAATGCCTTTGACTCTGTAACTGCCACGCCGGACATTTATTTAAACTATAGAAGGCTAAAGGAGCAAGCAGCGGTTGATTATTTGGAGCTGAAGTCTCTTTCACTTGGAGCTAGTCGGCAAAGAGAGCTTGGCCTGTGTGGCAAAGAAAGAGAAAATTATGTACCTTGTTACAATGTTTCAGCAAATTTGTTAGCTGGGCTTAAAGATGGGGAGGAGCTTGATCGGCATTGTGAAGTTCAAAGAGAACAAAACCGGTGTTTGGTTCGCCCACCTAAAGAGTATAAGACGCCACTGAGGTGGCCTGCTGGCAGGGATGTGATATGGAGTGGAAATGTGAAGATAACCAAAGACCAATTTCTGTCATCCGGAAGTATGACCAAAAGGTGTTTGTTAGTTATAGCTAGCTGCTGAGTTTGTGAAATTACCTCTTACTACAAAAAGCACTAGAGCTTTTGTTACTCACTACTTTTCTATATGATTTCTTTGTTGGGCTTGTGGGCAATTAATGATTTGATTGTGTATACTTTTTGAATGTGTCATGACAGGTTGATGTTACTTGAAGAGAATCAAATTGCTTTTCACTCTGAGGATGGATTGATCTTTGATGGTGTTAAAGACTATTCTCGCCAAATTGCAGAGATGATAGGGTTAGGAAGTGACTCTGAATTTCTTCAAGCTGGTGTAAGTTTTTTGTTTTTTCCACACACTGTTGGGTTTTAAAAATCTGGAATTTTTATAATGCAATTCTATATTGTCCTCTAAATGTTTAATAACTAACTTTATATCTCAAAGCAACCATGCCATATGTTTCTTTTCCTTGTGGTTGCTTTCTTTCTCCTTTCTGATAAAGAACAGTAGAACTGTCAGCGGTATGCATATTTTCAAGTATATATGTTAATTACAGGTGCACAATGTACTAGATATTGGTTGTGGATTTGGTAGCTTTGGAGCTCATTTGGTCTCACTGAAGTTAATGGCTGTTTGTATTGCGGCTTACGAGGCGACTGGCAGTCAGGTCCAATTAGCCCTCGAGAGAGGTCTTCCAGCAATAATTGGTAGCTTCATTTCAAGACAGCTTCCATATCCATCCTTGTCATTTGACATGGTTCATTGCGCGCAGTGTGGTATTGTTTGGGACAAAAAAGGTACCTTTAGTGTTAGATTCACCATGTTTTCATTCCCCTTATAGATAATGTGCGTCCTTTGGATGTTGCCAAACTTGTTTCTGCTTGATTCATGTCAGTTGGATTTTTATTACTTGCTTAATATCTTCTTTCCTTTTGTTTAATGTAACACTGCTTCTCCATCTGAGTGCAGTAATAGATATACATTGTTCTTACCTAGAGTGATAGGGCACTTTGGCACCATCAATTGCGAGTTAGTTCTAGTCCAGTTGACTTTGTTCTCTCTTTCGATTACTCTTTTGAAATATAGCTTTTGAACATCATTCGGTACTATATAATGTCAAAATTAAAATATACATTTCTAAGGGAAAGGGTGAAGTTTCCAAAGTTTTTTGTTTTTTTTTTTTTTTTTTCAACCAGACTAATAGACACGTTTAGGGGGGCACTTGCATGCCATTGAAGTTAATGGGCATGATTTCAATGATAAACAGACCTACAGTACATCTTGTGCCACATATAAGAGGTCAGGATATATCCAAAATTTTCTGTTGGAGGTAAACCACTCAACAAAATCTATATAACAAGTATGAACCCAATGGCTTAATTGAAATGAGTTCTTCTAGGTAATAAGAAGGTATGAACCTTTCTATTGTGTTTTTAAAACTCCCAGAAAACATCAACTGCTGTCTTCAAAAAGAAAAACAGAGTACATTATAAATACTTAATTAATGATTTGAGTACTATAAAAAAATTCATTAATTGGAAGACTCATTTTGAATTATGTGATTTATCATGATTTTGATGAACCTTTTTTTTTTAGTTTTACACAACATGGAAGAATGAATCAAGGAGTATTTTCTAGAGAATCAAACATTTTCTGGTAAATTGTGGACATGAAGAGAATCAGTTGGGTGTTCAGGGATAAAAAAAAATGCAATTATTTGAAGACTTGTTTGGCATAATGGGATGGAGTTTGAACTAGCCCCTTTTTGGGTCGGTGACTCAAGCTTTGGAGTGAGTTTGGTTTGCACATGATAAAATCTTATTTATTTTGTTTTCTATTTTTATCTGGCTCAATATTTTTTGTGATTCAAAATTTCTTCTCTGCCCTTATGCAAGGGGTAAAGGGTAAGGTCACAGTTTTGATCTGATACTGAAGCACAAGTTCTGTTACCTAATTTTTTTAAGATCACAAATTATTTGAATGCAGTTTCTTAGTTCCTTTTTCATTTTTTAACTTGTATTTCATCTAGCCACCAGACACCGTTACCTTGCTTCAATAACACTACAAGCTTTGCAACCAACAGAAGCATCACTGTAACTTAAGATGGCATCTCTGTTGGCACCATATTCATCCTGCTGCCAGCAGCATCACAGCTAGAGTATTTTATAGCAGTGATCATTCATAAAGATTTGTTTACTTCATGCATGAGGAACAGCCATATTGGCTTCATAAATGCAATAAAAATTTGTACTTTTTGTCATTTTAAGTCATTTGGTTATCCCTGGATGCAGAAGAGGGTTTGAATGTTGGAGAAAATATGTATTTGGAAGTAACATTCAAAGTTTGGGGCCACTGGTGAAAAGCCAGTGATTTAATCAGTTCCGTGTAGGGAAACTTCCGAGGGTGCAGTGCACTAGACCAGGGTTTACTCTGCAGGGGTGGGTCCGAAGGGCCCTGCCTTGGAGAGGTTCCTAGACATTAAAAAAAAAATCAAAGTATTGAGCTGTTTGAGCTCATGAATTCTATTTTGAAGTTTCTAAATTTTACTTCACTTTGCTTTCAAGATTACTGTGAATTTATAGACTTCGGGATGAGAATAGTTTGCTGCTGTGATTAACATGTCTTTGATATGTGTAATAATGATTTTATTAAACAGATGGGATGCTACTTATCGAAGTTGACCGCGTACTCAAGCCTGGAGGTTACTTTGTGTTGACCTCACCCTCGGGCAAGCTGCAAGGAAGTTCAGTGGGTATAAAGAAGAGAAACATGTTAACACCAATGGAAGAGTTGACCCAGAAAATCTGTTGGAGTCTTCTAGCCCAGCAAGATGAAACTTTCATCTGGCAGAAGACTGTGGATACTGATTGTTATGCCTCTCGGTAAGGATCTAACAAATAGTGCACATTTTTCCATTAATAATTAAAAAAAAACTTGGGCGTTGGTTTCAATACTCAAGGAGCTACAGTTTTAGCTTTGATATTTTCTTGCTCCATTGAAGTTGTTATATTTGTGGAGCTGCCATGCTTTCTTTTTAAATTACTGCTTTAGTAATGGTTTCTTTTGTTCTTTGTAGCAAGCAGGTTGCTATACCACTTTGCAAAGAAGGGCATGATATTCAATCGTATTATCAGCCACTTGTATCTTGTATTAGTGGTACCTCAAGCAAACGCTGGATTCCAATCCAGAACAGATCTACTGGTTCCCAATTGAGCTCAGCTGAGCTTGAAATTCATGGAAAGTATTACTTTATCAAGATTTGATTTTCTTCTTATCACTACTTTTTTGGTGTTACAGTTGTCTGTCCATCCAATTGTTTCTTTAATTTTTATGCGTCATTAGATCTGCTGGTACCTTTTTATTCAATTCCTCACCTTTTTTTATCTAATCTATTCAATTCCAATGTTGTGCCAATTTATTGAAACGCTTGTATCTTTGCAGGAGTTTTGCCTGAACATTTCTTCGAAGACCTGCAGATTTGGAGATCTGCTCTAAAAAACTACTGGTCTTTGCTTACGCCCTTAATTTTCTCTGACCATCCAAAGAGGCCTGGTGATGAGGACCCATTACCCCCATTTAACATGATACGCAATGTGATGGATATGAATTCTCATTATGGGGGTCTAAATGCTGCATTTTTGGAGGAGAAAAAATCAGTATGGGTGATGAATGTTGTACCCATCAGAGCTCATAATACACTTCCTGTTATACTTGATCAGGGCTTTGCTGGTGTTTTGCATGACTGGTAAATCGTTATTTCAGTTCCTTTTAAAACCTCTTTTGCTAACATTGAATATTTTATGTCAACCTTTATTTGAATTTGCATTCTTTCATTTTTTAAGTTAGCACTTGGGGCGAATCGAAATCTGTAAGATGTCAAGCGATATTCTATCTAAGCCTTCTAAAATATGAGACATGGATAGATTGGATTTATAATATAGCACTTGCTTTTGGAACATATATGTCACAACTTATGATTCAGATTAGCTAATCAAGAAAAAAAGAAAAAGAAAACAACTCCCAAGTAAACTTATTTGTATGTAATTTCTGAGGTTTCTTCATGGAAATATACATGGGGTTTCTGACCTTGCTTTCCCAATTTTCTTTCACTTTTGGAGACTCGGCTTGTAAGTTTTAGACAGTTTACATATACTTCAATTTTATGATTCAGAACATGATGTTCACGAACTTTGGTTCTAGAAAAGAGCCTGTATTCGTTTCTTGGATCCAGAAGTTGTAATTTGATGTCGTCCTCCAAAATTTGTCAATAGCACCGTTTAGAAGTAAGTCGCTTTGCAGCTTCATAGCTCTATGGTTGTGACCTATCTATTGGTGCACAGGTGTGAACCTTTCCCCACATATCCGCGGACATATGATATGCTTCATGCAAATGGGCTCCTTTCACATCTCAGTTCAGAGAGATGCAGCACAATGGACTTGTTCTTGGAGATGGACCGCATATTGCGCCCTGAGGTAGATGTATTGTTACGCTATTCATTATTGCTTATACTGGCAAAATTGTGTTGTGAATTGAGTATTTTTCAACTCAAATTACGACAATGCCTGCAAGACCTTTCTTGTGTTATTCTCATGAGTTATACCCCCTTCCTACCTTCTTTCTTGTCCCTGAGCTGGCTTTTTCTCTGCTGGAAAATCTTATGCAATATGGGTTTGTTAAAGTTTTAATTTAAATTGGAATAGTGCTTGGGCACTGTTCTGGACCTCTGGTGGTTTGAGTTATCCCTTTCTCGCTTTTTTCTTGTTCCTGTCCATATTTTCTATAAGAAACCACCCAAGATACCTATATACAAGTTCATCTTGTCCAATGCTAGTTTCTCTCATTTCATTGTTCTTACAGCATGGAAGCCCACTTACATTTGATGTGCCCTCACTATAAGTTGTGTCCATGATATTTCTTATGCAATGGTTGCTTGGATGTCAGCTGCTATATGGATGAAGTTCATAACCTGTTATACAAAATTGTGATTGGTTTCCAGGGATGGGCTGTTCTTTCTGATAAAGTGGGAGCCATAGAGATGGCACGAACTCTTGCTACACATATACGATGGGAAGCGAGGGTGATTGACCTTCAGAATGGCAGTGACCAGCGGCTGCTTGTTTGCCAGAAACCATTCATTAAGAAATGATAGATTGAGTATCTTGAGGTCTCACCTTTGTGAATGTGTACACATTTTTTCTCTGGTAATTCCTCTAAATTTGTCTGAAAATGTGGAAATATTCAGGTGAATATACTTATAAAAAAAATATTCAGGAGACTATAGGATTCTGTCGATAATGACTTGATGTTGCTGTTATAGAGTCAGCCATTCACCGTGTGAGAGTTTGAAAAATTAAATACATAACTAGAGAAGAAATTAGACTAATTAGTGACGGTAGTCAACTTTGGCTGACTTAAAACTGAAAACCGGTTTAGGTCATTATCTTTTGCACGACTTCTTTGTGGTTGTGTGAAAAAATGCCTTTAAAGCATAGCAATTTTTGTTGATTCCCTGTCTAAAGCAGCTTATTACACAGTAACAGTACTGAGGATGCAACTAGTAGAACAACTCTGTCTGCATTTGTTTAACGTTTAGCTCCTGAATAATGCTATAATATCATTGGCAGGGATTTCGATCGTTTTGATAGCAAATCTATGTAAGATATGCCCGGAGACTGACGGATTTGACCATCTCCACCACCGAAACAGGCATGTGGAAGTTGTAGATTAAAGAGGTCTTTCAATTGTCCAAGCGTTTGGAGCAATTCATTCATCCAACATTTTTGGCATTTGTTTTTCAAATTTCTTTATTGATTGATTTTGGACTCCTTGTCATGGGAGTCAAACAATCGCTTTTGTTGAGGAAAGAATGTCAAATGGCCACGAAATGTTAAGAGTGGAAGTTATATTTGTAACCAGTTATATATTTTCTGCCTTGGGCATATTATATTATGTTATATGTTATTGGTCAGCTTAAGCTGTGGGACTCTGGAGGACTGAAACAGTGAAAAATACAAAACCCCATATGGTTTTAATAGATATAAAACCATAAAAATATGAAAATTAAGTAGATTTTTATTTTTAGATCTTAATGGTTTAATTTGTTAGTTTTTTTTTTATTTTTTTGCTTTAGATGTTTTTCATTTCTTATATCTGCATGCAATTCAGAATTCTGGTCTTAGTTTGTCACCTCCTTTCAAAATGCTATTTATGTCAAATGTGTATATGTGTATGTATATATCTACATATATGTATATATTGACATGAGTTCATGGAGACCGGAAATATGTCACATCTGATACCTGAAAAGTTGAAACTAAACCCATCAAAAAAGAGGATGACAAGGGGAGTACTGATCGATCTGTCCATGTTTCTCTACAACTTGCTTTTATGGAGAATTCATTGATCACACGAACTTCTGTTCATAATTATACACACACACACACACACACATATATATATATATATATATAATATATTATATATCCATGGCTGGCAAAAATAAATAAAGGGTATTCTCAGGAACTGCAGAATATACAAAATATGATGACCAAACATCACCATGACTCTTGTAGTGTAGCCTCACCACAGAAGATAATGCCCCCATGCCAGCTGTCTGAGATTACCTAGAATGTTCCTCATAGCACAGCACAGCAGCCACCACAGCATAGCGCAGCAACATAATTAGTTAGGATTTTGTCTTTTACGTTTTATCTCTGCACATAGCACACGGCCTCTCTACTGTATTTAGAATATAGGAATTGGTTATTCTTTAGGGCCTCCTGATTGACTTGAGGGATGTATGTATTTTCGGGACCTCTTCTTTGTACAAAAGATTCAAGAAAAAAATAAAAAAAAATCATTCTCAATCACTCATATTTTCTCAGTTATTCCTTTTTCACTGTCATCCTTCCTCAATTCCTAACATGGTATCAGAACAGGTCCTGTGACCTGCAACCCTTCTCTTTTCATTCCTGATTGTCTCATTTCCCTTTTACATCCTTCCTCATGGTTGATGAGACTGAGACTAAAACTTCAACCCAAATTCCTACATCTAATCCATCTCCCGAGGTCTTCTCTACCTTTGAAGATCCTAATAGCCTTTTCTTTTTACACCACAATGATAATGCTAACATTGTGGTGGTCACACTGCCCCTCACAGGTCCAAATTATCTCTCATGGAATAGGTCATTTACTCTTGCTATATCTATCAAGAACAAATTGGGGTTTCTTGATGGAACGATTCTCACACCAAATCTGTCCAGTAATCTTTATATACCTTGGTTAAGATGCAACAACCTCATCCTTTCTTGGATACTCAACTCTATATCAAAAGAGATTGTCTCAAATGTTTTGTATGTCACCCTTGCAAGGGAAATATGGGAGAAGCTCAAGGCTCGTTTGCTCAGCCAAACAATGTCAGAATATATCAACTCCAGAACAACTTGGTTTGATTATGCAAGGGACACAATCTGTAAGTGATTATTTCACTCAATGCTGTTTGGGAAGAATTAAACAATTACACACCTCTACCTCATTGCTCTTGTTGACTTTGCACCTATAATGCTCAAAAACATGTTGGTGAAACTCAACAAATGGACTATGTTTTTAAGTTTTTGATGGGGTTGAATGACACATTTGATAGCATTAGAGGAAAAATTATTCTTATGAATCCCATGCCCTCATTGGACCAAGACTTTCTCATTGGTCTTGTAAGAGGAGAAACAGAAGTAGGCACGCACATTGATATTGCAGCACCTGAATCTTCAACATTGTCTGCCATCCATGGTCCAACCAAGAAGAAAGAAAAATTTGATGTTACCTGCTATCATTGTGGGAAGGTTGGACACTTGAAAGATAAGTGTCATAGGCTAATAGGATTCCCACCAAACTTCAAGTTCACCAAGAGTAAACATGGATATTCTTGTGGTTTGTCTGCTGGCATGCACTCCCAACGCCAAGAGAGAACTTCTATTAGTGCCTCTCTGCTACCTTTCACTCAAGCTCAAGTTCAGCAGCTCATTGCTCTAGCCACTGCTCAGGCATAACAACTCAACCTCAATGAAAACATTTCATCCTCAACCAAATCAACTCCTTACTACCTAACACCCACGGAAACAGTGACTTGCAACTTTCATTCTTCCAACACATTAGGTATAAGCTCATGTCTCTCTAGTTTTTTGGATTCCTCTATTTTTTTTTTGTTTTTTTTTGTTTTTTGCTAATCATAAGCAATATCTTGCATCCCTCTTGCATCACTCACCACCTGATACACATTCCACACCATGAATAATTGATACCGGAGCCACTAACCATATGGTCTGCTCCACTTCCTTTTTCACCTCTATAACTTGCACTACTCAAGCATATGTTCAGTTATCCAACAAGACTGAAGCCAAGGTCACTCATGTAGGCACTGTGAAGATTTTTGAGTCCTTAATCCTCATTGATGTTTTTTGTATGCCCACTTTCACTTTCAATCCCATTTCTGCCAGCAAGCTTACTTAGCTTTTCTCTTTGCCTTATCTTTTTAAACAACCTTTGTTTCAGACAGGCCCTCTCTTCATGGATGACGATTAGACTTGCTAAAGTTCACAATGGTCTCTATTTACTCCTTGCAAGCTCTCTTTGCTGCAAGAATGTCAAGCTCTCTATTTCCTCTTCCAACAGTCAAGTCTTCAGTCCCAATGCAAAACAACAATTTGATCTTTGGCATTTTAGATTAGGACATCCTCTCAAGGATGAATGTAATTCAATCTCAAGTTTCTGATGTAAAATGCAAAGAACTTATGCAATGTATTGTTTGCCACTTGGCTAAGCAAAAAAGGAAATCGTTTCATTTGAGTGTTACCTCTACTTCTTCCCCTTTTGACTTAATTCATTGTGACATTTAGGGCCTCTACTTTCAAGCATCCGTTCAAGGCCATCACTATTTCCTGACTCTTGTTGATGACCATAATCAGGTAACCTGGGTTTACCTTATGAAATTTAAATCTGAAGTCAAAGCTCTTTTGCAATCTTTCATCCACATGATTGAAACACAGTTTAGTGCCAAAATAAAACAAGTTCGATTGGATAATGGACCAAAATTTCACATGTCTAAAATTTACAGCTCTCAATGTCTCATGGCATTTTACTTCAAAAGTCTTGTGTTTACACTCCACAGCAAAATAGAGTTGTGGAGAGAAAGCATCAACATCTCCTTTTGCTGCACGAACCCTCCTTTTACAAGCATCTCTTCCAATTAAGTTTTGGGGAGATACCATCTTGATTGTCATTTACTTTATCAATAGAATTTCCACTCCTATTCTCAAAATAAGTCCCCTTATGAGGTTTTATTTACCTCTAAACCTCCCTACCATCATTTAAGGGCCTTTGGATGTTTATGTTTTGTCTCTAGCCTCAAACATAACAGAACAAAACTTGATCTTAGAGCTAAGAAATTCATTTTTCTCGAGTATTTGGCTGGTGTCAAAGGCTAGAAAGTCTATGATCTGGCTACACAGACTAGTTTCACCTCCAAGGATGTCACCTTCCATGAATCTTCATTTCCTTTTCAAACTTCCAGCACAAATACTCCTCCCTCTCCCACTTCCTTCCTTGATCTAGTTCTGCCACCAACTCTACCAAATCCAATCTCATCTTATCCTCTTCCTTCTGCATCTCTATCTAACATCAATTCATCTTGCATTCTTGAAACTGAATCTTCCACTCCTTATTCACCTCATGATCACTCCCTTGACTCTTCACCTCGTCCTTCCTCTCCATATCAGGACTCCACTCAGCAAATTATTCTCAATTCTCTTTGGCATCTTGACACCTTTCTCAATCCTCTTAGAAGGTCCACTTGGGGTTAGACAATTACCAACTTACTTACAAGATTATCACTGTCAGTTGGCCACTACCACATCCACTCACCCCTCTTCTCATTACTCTATTGACCATCTTATACATAAGCACTTGTCTTATGCACAATTATCTCCTTCCCATAAAGCCTATGCACTTTTCCTTTCCCTCACCAATGAACCCACAACCTACGATGAAGCTGTGACTTCTCAGCATTATAGAGATGCAATGCAAGCTGAATTAGATGCTTTAGAGGCTAATGGGACATAGACCATCACTATTTTACCTCCAGGAAAAAAGGTTGTTGAATGTAGCAAGCCTCTTGACAATGGCACTCAAAATTTTCTTATGCTCTCATTGTTATTGGCTTCAATCAATCAAATTTTGATTACTCCTTATTTACAAGGAAATATGAGCATGATTTTATAGCCTTATTGGTCTATGTAGGCGATATTTTCATAGGAAGCTCTGGCTTAGCAACCATTGATACTGTTAAGAAGTACCTGCACTCACATTTAAACTCAAAGATTTGGGGTTTTTGAAATATTTCTTGGGATTGGAAATAGCTAAATCAGCTGCTGGTATTCACTTATGTCAAAGGAAATACACCCTTGAAATTCTAGAGGATACTAGACTCCTTGGCTGCAAATCAGTCACAACTCCAATAGAAATTAATCACAAGCTTGCACACTCACATTCATATCTCTTAACCAATGTCACAAGCTGTAGAAGATTAATTGGACAACTTATCTACCTATCAATCACTAGGCCATATATTACATATGCTGTGAATATCTTAATCCAATTTACGAACAAACCAGCACAGACTCATTTATATGCAGTTCATAGAATTCTAAAGTACCTAAAAGGCTCCATTGAGCAAGGCTTTTAGTGATATATGGCCTGGTGATTCGGACTGGGCAGCTTATCTAGAGACCAGGAGATCAGTTACTGGATTCTATATATTTATTGGAAACTCCTTAGTTAGTTGGAAATCAAATAAACAAGTTACTATTTCTCGTTCATCTGCTGAAGCAGAATACTGAGTTTTAGCTCAAACCAGTTATGAGATCATATGGTTAATATCTCTGCTAAAGGACTTCAATACTGATCATCCTCAACCTGCCCTCCTGTATTGTGACAGTCAACTAGCTTTCATCTTACCAAAAATCATATTTCATGAGAGAACTAAACATATATAATTGGACTATCATTTTGTCAGAGAAAATGTTCTAAATGGAGTCATCATACCGGTGCACGTTAATACCAAGTTCCAACTAGCATATATCTTCACCAAAGCCTTACCGACTACTACCTTTCACTTTCTGTTGTCCAAAATGGGCACATTAAACATATATGCCCACCTTGAGGGTGAGTTTCTAGAATTGCAGAATATACAAAATATGATGACCACGCATCACCATGACTCTTGTACTGTAGCCTCACCATAGAAGATAACGCCCTTATGCTAGCTGTCTAAGATCATCTCCACACAAAATATGAAGACTTGCGCATGCCTGCCACGTCAATTAAAATTAAAAAAATGAAAAAAAATAAAATGAAGGATGAAGATTGAAGAGATGAAAAACACGAAATACGAATAAAGAGTAAGATGAAAACGAAGACCATCTGAGGAGGGAAAGTTTCGTTCCGTTCTCCATCGCAACAAAGATTTTTCAGATCCCTCTCAACCCACTCATAGGACTCGTTCACCACTTTAAGATCCCAATGTACACTCGATTTCTGATAAAACTCTTGATCTGCTCTGCTATAGAACCCTGCATTTATCACATTGTTGCCACCAAGAATGCGTCTTCGGGCATTAAGGACTCATCCTTCAAATGTGAAGGCTTGGGCAAGGGAGTTGAATGCATTGTCTTCCATAAGTGTGTTTAAGAAACCTTCTTGTTTCATCAAATTGGGCTTTCCATAGGCAACACTGCCTCACTCGAGCACTAGTACTTTATACAATTGCGATAGTGTTGCAGCCAATGGGCATCCGGTAGTGCCTCCCCCAATGATGATGTAATCATAGTAGTCTTTGGATGGGAGTTCGGTAGCATTGAACACAAACTTGAGATAACTTAGGTCTACACGAAAATTGGAGACATAAATAGTGGTTATGCCTAATTCGATTAATTTTAGCTCCCACCCCTTTCTTGCACTTTCTCAGCCACTAAACACAAAGAATGAATGATGGAGAAAATACCTGGGTTTTTAAGGATGCGTTGTGGAGAATGTAGTTTAGGTGTGATAACATAGAAAGACAATTCTATTAGGTTACACTTGCATAGAGAACTTGAACAAGGCAAGAGGAAAATTTCAATGATTAACCCATCATTTGTCTCGCTTGGAGATGGAGGAGGGAGAGGGAGAAAACTAGGAATGGGGAAAGGCTCCAGAACACGAATGGTGAAACAATAAGAAAATTTAGTGTGATATTTATTTGCTATTAAAAGATGCCATGTTCGAGTCCCCTTAAAGCTACTGGAAGTTTACTTGGTCGTTAACTTCAGGATCCCATGAGATTAGTCGAGGTGTACACAAGTTGGCCCGAAACCTTATGGTTATATAAAAAAAAAAGATGCCATGTTATTAAGAAAACAATAAGAAGTGTAAATTTGTACAGATCATTTGAGTTCATGTCGGATTGTCATCAATATCTTAATCTTAGTAGACTTGCCATTATTTGGATTCAAAACTCACATCAATTTATATCATCTTATCATTATAATTTTCACAAATTTTTATATAAAATATAATAAATAATTCAATTTTTTTAAATCTCAAAATAATAATAACATTAAAAAAAATATTCTATTCAACTTTTATGTAAAACTATCATATATCACTGTCCAAATCCCACCTTAAATCACCAAGAATATCTGGCCGTACGTCCCTGCTTCATCATCCCACACAGGATCTCATGATCCCCAAATCTTCACACATGTTTTGGCTTTCTTCTACTTCCTAACGAATTTGACGAGTGGGATGTCAACACGTCGCTGAGATGAAGTTCTTGAGAAACTGCACAGCCCACAGGCACCTTGCATTTTTGTCCCTTCCACACATTCATTTTAATTTTTACCTCCACAAAAGTACACTAATAATTCAAAAACAAATGGAGATGCAGGGGATCGAACCCTGTACCTCTCGCATGCAAAGCGAGCGCTCTACCATTTGAGCTACATCCCCAATTTGTTATGTCCCTCTTCAAATCTATTCTTGTAGTAAAACTACTCGAACTGCGACGTTGAGAATTTTCTGAACCTTATTCGTTCCAATTTCAAGCTTATGATATTTCCAAAAAAAAAATTTATTCAACCTCTATTATTCATACCAGTTACCACACTTCATATTCTACCTTTTTTTTAATTTTTTTTATCAAATATATTTTTATATGAATAGTGAATAAAAAATTATAAATAATTTAAAAAAAATAAATTCAAAAAAAAAATATTAAAAAATATGAAGTGTGAGTGTGGGGAGGATGAATAGCAAAACCCTTTGCTAAAAATACTATTGATGAACACTACAAATTGATTTAGAAAGTTGTTGCACGTATAAGAAGTCGCGAATCATACCATGAATTGAGCATTAGTTTTTATCATTTTTATTATGATTTGTAAACTCGATGCGAAATAAAAGGATATTAAGATTCAAATTAATTTGACACAAACTCGATTGACCCAATCAATAATCATAAGTGTAGCCCACAAGTTGACTTGACTGGTTTGTTTATTTGATGGACCTTCAAAAATCTTGGCGTTCCATAAACAAATTGCTAATAACTTCTTTACCTTAAATATTATTGTTAAAATCACATTCGTCTCGCATTTTTTATGGTAATTGAGTGAGTTTTAAAATATTACAAAAAATCTAAAAAATTACGATTGATCATTTGACTTTTATATTAAGAAAATGTCTTATATATTTATAGGGTGTGTAAGCTCCGCTCATTTTTTTTGAAAAGAAATAAAATATATCAAAAATCAATCGATATAGAATTGGGTAGAACTTACCCACCATAGGACTTTATCTTGAACTAGACTTTGTATCAAAAACTTTAGTTGCAAACCTAAATTTTGACACACCAAGACACAATAAGTTGGGTCCCACAACAACAGGTGTGTTGACACATCACACTTATAAGTAGCATAACTAATCGACATACGTTATATTTTCTTTTTAACATTTTGTAGAAACTAGTTTTTTCATAATTATAAATTACTTGGAATTGTTTTAAATACTTATTCAATATTTGAATTCTAGAAAATTTAAACGTATTATATCTTTAATATATTATCAACCTCATAACCTCATGGATCATGTTATCAACTATTGATCTATGCAAATGAGGAAAAGTTTTATTTAAAATTATTAATAATAATATGATTGAAATAGTGCATTAGAAAATATGTTTACAATTTTGGAGAGTGATAAGAAAGTTAAATTGATATTGATACGATCCTAAATAGGTTAAACATGTATGATACATGTTTGGATTTAGAGATAAGTTGAATAAAATATTGTTAAAATATTATTTTTAATATTATTATTGTTTTGAAATTTGAAAAAGTTGAATTATTTATTATATTTTATGTGAGAATTTAAAAAAATTGTTATGATGATGAGATGAGATGAGATGACGATCCGGTATGAACTCAAATGACCTGTACAAATTAACACTTCTTATTGTTTTTTTAATAACATGGCATCTTTTAATAGCAAATGAATATCACACTAAATTTTCAAATTCCCAAACTAAATTATTGGGGTGACGATATATGGTATGACCCGTGAATTCAATAAGAACATGACACAAAATTAATGAATTTAGATTTGATATAAACAAGTTTGAGTTGAAACGGGTTGACTTATATATTAAGACACAATTAATAAACAGGATCAACATGCTTAACTCAAAATCAACCCGCAATAACTCGTTTAAATTTTATTTCAAAATTATAATTTTATTATTATTGAGTTGTAGTGCTGGTATTTCTCAATATGCTTATAATTCTGGATCTATACTCATATTTGTTATTGTATAATATTCGTTTTGTTATAGGTTAAAATTTAAAAAATATTAATATTTTTTGTTAGTATATTGTTTCATTGTTTTTTTTTTTAGATATTGTGGCTATCAATAACTATAGATTTTAATTTTTATGTGAAATTATATTAATTAGGTCAAATGAGTTATGCATGTTAGTTCAATCCATTTATATAAAATAGGTTGAAATGAATTGAGTCGTGTTGACTCATTTATAGTCAATTATTAAATGAGTAAGAGTGACATAACACGATCCGTTATTTAAATGGATCGTGTTAGGGTTTGAAAGTCTCACACGTTTAGCTTAATTGGTCGGATTTGTGTTGATCTATATAATCGATACTCGTGACTTGACACTGCACAAACACGACCCGCAAATATGAATTACAACTCTTACTAAATTATGAGAAATAGTACGAGATGGATTGAAATTTGAAGCCAATTACTCAAAACTAACTCAGAAGAAATTATATTTATAGTTATGAAGTACGTAAACATTGAGTACTATTTAAAAAATATAAATAAATATCAAACTTATATAAAAAAATTAAAATTTTAATAATAAATCTAAAAATATGCATAATATTTATACAATCCAAAACTATATATATCATCGTTACCCAAGAAAAAAAACGTTGGAAGATTATTAAAATAAATAAATAAATAAATTACTACGACAAAATCTTACGAATCGCGCGGTCTTCTTTTGAAATCCCCAAAAGCCCCGACCCCCGCCAACTAACGGTCCAGATCTGGTCTCCCGGCCCCCCAGAACTTGCTCGATCTTTAACACCCATCTTAACCTCCCCCCACGATATAACGCACTCTTTCCGCTCGCGATCTCCTCGTTTTGTTCCTCTCTCACTTTTTTTTCTATTTTTTTTACCCTGAGACGAAAAAGCTCCGCGGCTTCTCGCGTTCGTTAGCTCGCGTTGTGTTTCGTTTGCTGTGATTTGATTTCTGCTGTTCTCTTTTTGGGAAAATGCCGACGGAGAAGGAGAGAGAGACCCAGGTTTACTTGGCCAAGCTCGCCGAACAGGCCGAGCGTTATGAAGGTTCTTTCTCTTGCTTGGTCCGTACATTTTGTCTATTTAGTTGTTAATTCATTTTCTTGGGACATTGGTCTGGATCCCATTGTTTAATGCCTCAGTATTGGGATTCGCTTGTGGAATGGTACTAAATCACTCGTGAATCCAAGTTTCTCTTGTCTCGAGGTTTATGCGTGGATGTTTGATCGTTTGGAAATATGGCTGGAGATGTTGGTGATGGGTTTTGCTGGTTTATTTCGTTTTCTGTTGTTGATGAGAACGGTTTATTGGATCGGTCTTTTGGGTGGGGGAAGAAATTTTGTTTATCTTCTTTTGTTGATTTGAGACTCAATGGAATCCGTGTTGGAAAGCTAACATAATTTGGTATATTATTATAGACATTCGTCTTCTGCATCGCTTAAAACCGGCATTATTGATGGCATTGCTGATGTGTTCTTCCTGCTCGATGTATAGCTCTACGCTAACTGTTCCGTTTAGTTATTCGGAAAGAAGGAAGAGAAAACGATTTGGTTTGTGGTTTACCCTTCTCAGTGCACTCCATCAATTCATCTGAAGAAGGGAGAAGGAAAAAGGACAATGTTGCTTAAGAAAGGAAACTATCTTTTCTTGTCCTTTTTTAAATCTTTTTTTATTTTAATCGTAAGGCGTTTTTTACATGTGATGCATTGGGCAGTACATGAACTTCACTATAATGACTCGTAAATGAGTAAGGATCTGGGTTAAGTTATATCCTTATACATAGTGAACTACTTATTTCAATGTTTTCTTTATCAACTTACTCTTTTTTTTTTTTTTATTGGCACCAGGTGTCCGGAACAACTGTTTTTCTTTATCAAATTACTTAGCCATTGCTAATTTTTCTGTTAGCTTTTATGAAGTGTTCACTTCCCTTTGATTAGTTGGTGGCTGGTGTGTGATGTTTGTTAAAATTGATCTTGGTTTGTCTTTTTGTTTTTTCCCCCCGGGGGGGGGGGGGGGATCGTTCCCCTTTATTTGGTTCTTTGTCAAAAAACTGGATGATATGTACATCACTGTAATGGTAAGACCATTAATGGAAAACAATTTATTTATTCAATTAGAAGCTACAGTTTTATATTTTATATTCTAGAAAGTGTTTTCCAGTTATATAACAAAAGTGATCTCTATCTGGAATCTCATATTCGTTCAATGGCACAGAAATGGTCGAGTGTATGAAAAGGGTTGCAAAACTTGATCTTGAACTGACTGTAGAGGAGAGGAATCTCCTATCAGTGGGATACAAAAATGTCATTGGTGCTCGCAGAGCTTCTTGGCGCATTATGTCGTCCATTGAGCAAAAGGAAGAGTCCAAGGGAAATGAGCAAAATGTTAAACTTATTAAGGGTTACTGCCAGAAGGTCGAGGAGGAACTCTCCAAGATATGCAGTGACATTCTTGCTATCATAGACAAGCACCTGATCCCTCTTCCACTTCAGGAGAAGCCACAGTTTTTTACTACAAAATGTGAGTCATGTTTCCTTAAGAATATATTCCATCATTATTTTTTTTATTGGCATCGGGTGTCTGAGAACAAAGTTCCAACTAATCCTGGGGGTGCACAGGATTCTCCGCAAGTGCAACTCGATTAAGTCAAGGGGAAGTTCCCCTAGTCTGATAGTCTCTAAAAATTGTTTGCACCCAAAAGGATTCGAATCTTAGACCTTGCAGAAGCATACCATTAAGACCAAGGTCTTAACCACTTGAGCCGACCCCTAGGGGTTATATTCCATCATTATGCCACTTGCTTGACCAAATTAACCCATGTAGCAGTCCATGCAACCAATTACTTGTAACGATGTAGTCTGTTGACTTTCTGATTCATCCCTTGTCCCAGTGTTGTAAGAGAGGCAAAGATGTGGCCATCGGTCATGGAATTAAATTATTTTAAATTTCGCTCCAATTTTGTTTGCATGTTTATACACCAATGATGCTTATTACTTTGGAAATATTAGTTCGTGATTTTTTTGTTTGTTTGTTGCGTTATGCATGAATGCAGGAAAGGTGATTATTATCGGTATCTTGCTGAGTTCAAGACTGACCAGGAAAGGAAAGAGGCAGCTGAGGAGTCATTGAAGGGATATGAGGCATGTTCATTTGACATATCTTACATTTCCACCAATGGTCAACCAGAGCATGCTCATGTATCATTCTTTACTTTTGATATTACTTGATTTGCGTTCCTGTCTTTGTTAGGCTGCTTCATCAACTGCAAACACAGATCTTCCATCAACCCATCCAATCAGTCTTGGCCTTGCTCTCAATTTCTCTGTATTCTACTATGAGATAATGAATTCTCCTGAGAGGTATTAAGCTGCTTCCTTTTTGTCATCTATTGAGGGATTTTAAATTACATCCTAGTTATTGTTGTCTTAAAATTGTTACTGAAACTTGCAGGGCCTGCCATTTGGCTAAACAAGCATTCGATGAGGCAATTGCAGAGCTGGACACCTTGAGTGAGGAGTCTTACAAGGACAGTACCCTGATCATGCAGTTGTTGAGAGACAACCTTACTCTCTGGACCTCTGATTTGCCTGAAGATGGAGGTATTGTAGAGCCAGTAGCAATATATCAGATGCCTTGATATCATTTGAATTGTTGGGGAAAAAAATTAAATAAATAAATAAAAAACCTCTTGTAGAATTTACTTGAACTGTTTGGAAAACTTTTAAAGCTTATCAGGTCACTTCCCTGTTTGGTGGAATACTGAAGCTCTCTGATTATTATTTTTAGTCAGACGTATTTCTGAAATTGGAGACTCAAATGTAAATGCTCTCATGCAGGTGAAGACAACCTCAAAGGTGAAGAGTCCAAACCTACTGAGGCCGAGGCAAGTGCTTGCATGACTCCTTTATTCATTTATTCAAATACTGATTTACCTTCGTTATTACTAAAAATCTAGTCTGAACCATTTTGCAGCATTGACTGGGGCACCTGAGTGAGCCCAGCCCCTGCTCGTAACAGTTTGAGATATCAGACTACTTCGTGAGGGTGGCTTCTTCAGCTTTTCTCACAACGGGTTTTGGGTCCAACAAGATCGATCAGTTCACTGATTTTTTTTTTTCTTATTTCTTAATTTATTTTCATTTTCCTTTTGCTCAATGTTATTTCATCCAAACGTGTTCTTTAAGCAATGGTTTTTTTTTTCTCTATTTTTATTCACCATCGTTGGGAGACGGGAATAAATGCATAGGATACAAAAGATGGTAGTTTAACAAGTTGATGTGTAAATAATTAAGCCGTCATTACTCAATAATTTAATTAATGGAGCAAACGGAAAAAAAAAAAAAAAAAAAAGGAAAGGTATCACAAATCACATAATACATATGAGAAATTTTATTAAAATTTTTTAGCATAACACACTATTTATAAGATATAATTTAACTTACATGATATAATTTGATTTATAAAATTTATCTTTCAAAATAAATGTACAAAATAAAATTGATAAAAGTTATTCAATATAAATGAAAAATTCTTCTCATCAGTTATTATTTATCATTTCATATTCTAAATTTTATAAAAATTATTCTTATATTATATTAAAAAAAAAAATTTATACTTAATAAAAAAATTATAAGTGTAGAGTATGATAATAAATAGTTATCATAATCACAATATAAATACTTCGGCATGGAAGACGAAGTAGGGGCATGAAAGTAAATCGACGTCGAGTTCAAATTTGTTTCTAACGTCTCTTAACCGCCTTTTGGCGGCCCCTTCACCCAATCGAAGAAACCGACTTTACACTTGCACCACGTTCGATCCGTTTCATTTCTTCAACGCTCTCTCTGTTGATCTTCTAAGCACAGACCCTTCCATGGCCGAATACAAAGACCAGAGCAGCCGTCCCCACAAAGCTATCTAGCTCCGTCTAAGAACCTCGTCATGGGCTAAGCCGAGATCGCGGAATCTGATGGGCTCGATGGAGCGGCTGGGTCCGAGCCTGGCCTCGGTGCCTAATCGGATCCGGCTGACCACTGATTCGAATGGAGTCGATGATGGGTTCTGTGCTGGGTCTTCGTCATCAACCGCGTCGTCGGTGATCTCGTGGCTTACTGTAGAGCCTCTGCCTTGCCCTGTTCTGCTAATGTTGTTGCTCGTCTTCATCTTGCTTTGTATATCTTGGCGATTTCCTGAGAAGATCATTGCGAAATTCTTAGGATCACAGAAGAGTTGGGCAGCCCGCGCAGTACCGCTGGTCCTCGTGATAACCCTGCATTGGTTATCGTTATCGGAAGTTTCCAAACGTACGTCCGAGATCTCAACATACGGTGACGACAGTTCAAACGACGAGTGCTTCTTTTTCAAGAAAGAGCCATTAACGCCGCCTTTGGCTCTCGCGATGTTGATCATGTTGTTATTTGTCATGGCGCAATACCAATCACGTATGAGGAACATTTTGCTTTTCTAAGAAGTGGTGTTTTTTCTCTAAAAAAAAAAAGTGGTGTTTTTTGTTATGAGTTTTTCTATATGGTAACTGGATTTTTATTTTGTTTTATTTTTTTATTTTTTCTCTAGCAGATATGTTGTATAAGGCCGCTAGTATATTTTTTTTTTCTTTTTATTTTATGTTTTGTGCATTTTTCCCGGGAGCAACTGCATTTCATGCCCCTTTCATTCCCTGGTTTCTCTACGGAGGTATTATTATCTAATAAATCTTCCCAACTTCCCAACACTACACATTCCATCTTTTTTTTAATTTTTTAAAAAAAAATTTTTATTAAATAATTTTTATATGAATAGTAAATAAAAAATTTAAAATATTTAAAAAAAAAATTCAAAAAAAAATATAAAAAATATGAAAAAATATAGAATATGAAGTGTGGAAGGATGAATAGCAAAACTTTTTTTTATAAAACGGAAGCATTTTTTTATTCGCGATTTTTTTCGTTTAGGTTTTCGGAGTTTGACCCAAAGGGACTCTCCAGGAAGAGCTGGGCTGGGTGGGCATGCAATGTGATTGTGGCCGAAGTTTGGGCCTCCTCTTGTAATCGCACATAATGGGTTTGTAGGAACTGGGCCACAAGATTATGTTTAGGACGCCAATTTCAATTGGGGCTGCTACTATGTCACCGTTGGACGTGCTCCTTAAGCCGAATGCCACTTTTTTTTTTTTTTTTCATATTTATTAAATATTTTTAAAAAATAAAAAATATATTAATACATTAATAATTAATTTCTTAATTATTAAGTAATAAATAAATAAATAAATATATAAAATGTCAAAATGAGGGAACAAGATCGTAGGGACATAGTATCATTTTCCATTTCAATTTGATATATTTAAGACCAATATTTTGGACATTTTCAGGGGTTGTTTGTAGGAGATTTCATCTCATCTCTTCTTATTCTTAAATATTACTCAAATACAAATACTTTTCAATTTTGAATATTCAAATTTTTCATCTAATTATTACAACTTTTCCAAAACTTCCAAACAAAACACAAAAAGTAATTTAATTTTTTCAAATCTCAAAACAAATATAATATTAAAAAACTATACAATATTTTAACTTTATAATATTTTTATTCAATTTTTTTCTCTCATTTTTTAAAACTCAATCAAACAATTTTTTTATTATTCACAAATTTAACGTCTCATCTCATTCTTCATAAATCCCTTAGTTACATTTGAAAATTTGAAAATTAAAATATATATATTGAAAAAATGAAATTAAGAGATGAACCCTACCCAGTATCTCGTGGGCGGCATTCCCACCAATTCATGTAGAGGTTCGAGGTATCACAATTATCAATACCATATGTATGTATAGTAGCAAGTAGGGACACATCTTGATCTAGTGATGAAGAGGACAAGGACAACACAACATCGTTGCTAATAATGCAAATTCTTTCTTGTGTAGACGATGAGGATGACGACAACGACCAACAGCATTGCTATCATTTTAATGCTTTGCCGACCATAATAACAACAACAACAGTGACGTCAACCATCATGCGCTGTTGCTTTTATTTTTTATTCATTATATAGTTCAAAACGACATACCTTTCTTTTCTTTTTTCACTGGAGACCCATATAAAAAATGACAGCCCAATTAACTGAATATAACTAACCTTCAAAAGGTTGGTAATCGTAGGCTTAGCCAACACCAGTTCCTCCAACTACTGGTTGCTGCATGGCTTCCCAGTCCCCACCACCAAATATTTAGTATTTCTAAATTATTATTTAAACAAAAAGAATTGGGCTTCATCTACTTATGTTTTAAGCATGTCAGGATCAGATTCTTATTGAAAAGTATCCATGGAGAAAGTTGATCATTGGTCATGAGACTTACTTCAATTGGAATCACTTTTTTTTTTAATCGAATGGCTCTTCAACTTTCGTTGGAGGTGTAGTGTGTGTGTATATATATATATATAATGACAACATTGACCAAGTTGTGAGATTTAAAAAACATCCTAATTGTAATGCTATTTATCATCGTTGTTGTCATTGTCATTATCATTATTATTATCGATGTTTTTTCAAACAGTGTTGTTCACAGAGTCACAGGCTGGCCTGCCAAATGAGCGGGTGTGATCCGGCATTGAAAAGGGTTGAAGAGTAATATTATGAGAAAAATTAAAAATAAATGAAATAAAAAGGTTTCATTCTTGTTGGATAGAGATGTTGTTGCCTCTTTTTTTATCGTTAAATTATTTTACGAAAACCTGAAAAAACTGTCAATTTACAACTTGTTTGTGGACTCCAAGGGACAACAGCTCTTGTCCATTCGGAAAAGGTATAAAATTTCTAACCATGTAGAACCGTAAAATATATAGAAATAATCTTCCCAACCTCTTATTATTCATCACACTCCACACTCCATCTTTTTTTTTTAATTTTTTTTTTATCAAATATTTTTTATATGAATAGTGAATAAAAAATCTGAAATATTTAAAAAAAAAAAAATTCAAAAAAAAATTTAAAAAAAATATTAAAAAATATAGAGTGTGGAGTGTGGATGAATAGTAAGAAGTTGTGTAGCAAATCTCAAATATATATATATATATATATATATATATATATATGTTTGTGGGTTTGCAACTTTGATAAATGGGCTCCAACACGTTAGTTGAAACTTGAAGAACCAGTCACCTAACTTACCATATTGCACTTCTCTTTTCCAAAGAAAATGCACAAAGCAGATACCGTAAAAGACGAAAGCATCAAGAAACAAGCTGCTAGCCACTCCATTTTACACACTCTCTCTCACTCTCTCTCTCTCTCTCCCCATTATTGAAGTCCATGACATGATGAGGTCATGATCACTCTCTCCACTCTCTCCAAGAACTCCCAGAAGCTACTATGCAGTAGAAGTTGGTTCTCAGACTCGTAACGCTTCTTTTCGGAGATTTCTTTTGTAACAGAAACTCTTTTGATTATCAGGCTCTCAGGTCTCGACCATTGTTCCTCTTTTGTCTATTTTTTTAAGCCAAAGTCCACAGATTTTACTGAATATTTTTCAACAAACTAATATTGCTGTTTGTATTGATCTTTGTTTTTCAGTACAAAACAAGGACCAATTAGATTTCTCTGCTTTCTTTGCTGCATACAGCTTCACTTAGATTTCAACGTTTTTCAATTTCATTGTACGAGTTAAGGGCCCCCACACCATTTCCCTCATCAAAACTCAGCATAGTTTGTCTATCTTTTTGCATATGATGGCTTCAATCACCAACCCATTTCAGTCTTCAATCCAAACTACACGACTTTCTTCACTTTACTTATCACCCAACAGAGTAGCAACAAATCCCTTTGTGCTCAAGACTCGGTCACTGACATCTAAGACCACATGCTTGGCGTTTTCGCCGTTACCGGAGAACCGGGGACCTCCCACACATGTTGAATTCTCAGGCAAAACCTTGAGGTTTTCCGGTTGGAGTGAACTGTTGAGCCGTCGACGCTCTATTGAATTTCCGGTTGTGGAAGCTACAGCCGCGGATGCCGATGGGTCAAATTCATCTCTCCTTTTTTATTTTTCATTAGTGAAAATTCTTCACTCTCCGTTTGGATGCTGAGAAAATGGAATAGAAGAAAGAAAAATAAAGAAGTTTCCTTTTTTTACACGTGTTTTCTAAGCAACCAAACGCAACTTCTTAATTTGGGGTGGGTCTGCGTTTGTTTGACATACTTATCTGAAAGTGCAGGTATGCGAAGCCTTCTAAGAGCTTTGCTGAGAGATTTCCTGCGTTGGTCACCGGTTTCTTTTTCTTCATGTGGTAATAAGCTATTATAGCATGTAATGTACGTGTGTCTGTGTGTGTTTGTTATGCCATTTAGACATTTTTTTTTCTTTAACAGACGGAATTGGGAATATGGGGCTTTCTAAATGCCATTAGACCAAAAGGTCCATTGCTGATGCCCATTTTAGATGTAAGAATCTGAAGAATAGTGACAACTAGTTTGGAATTAGTTGATTGAATTTGTCACTGAGGACTCATTTGACAGAATATCACTAATGCTCAAACCTCTTTATCATGAAAAATATGTTAGATTGCAAGGAGTCTTTTTAAATACAGACTGCAAGCTATTGTTGAGTACATTTACAGAATAAGTTAATCTGGAGTTTTCTTTTTCTTTCCTTTTCCAGGGCTTTTCGGTTCAGAGGTGGTGATTATGTATTTCTTTGTATAGCATGTGTGTCGCTCTAATGTTAGTAATTCATTTATTCTTATTGTGCTATCAATTTTTTTGAGCATGCAGGTACTTCTTAAATGTCATCTTCAACATACTCAACAAGAAAGTCTATAATTATTTCCCATATCCATAGTACGCTTCTTTGATCATGCTTCAACTTCCCCTTTTCCATTACCATAGCTTTTGACAAATCGCCATTTGAAACATATTTTATATCTTTGCAGCTTTGTCTCTGTTGTACATCTTCTAGTTGGAGTGGTGTACTGTCTTGTTTCTTGGGCTGTTGGTCTACCAAAACGTGCTGTAAGTCTTAATTTCTTCATGTTCCATCTTTTCTTCTCCAGATACATGCATTATCACTTGTACTAATGACTTGGTTTCCCCTGCAACCAGCCAATTGATAAGGATCTCTTGGCGCTACTGACTCCTGTTGCATTCTGTCATGCCCTCGGGCATGTCATGTCCAATGTATCATTTGCAGCTGTTGCCGTATCTTTTACACACACAATTAAAGGTATAAAATTTTCCGAAAAAATGCAAAAGCTTTTTATGCTTATATCATTATTTTATGTCTATTGGTTCTGATGGAAGTCCTTGAAATACCTCTAAGTGTGTGCATGCATGTCCGTATCTACACTTTTTATGAGATCTTTATAGGCATGAGGCTATATTGTTTGGGTGGCAGTTGTCAGCATCATATGGTCAACTTGTATGTTCCAGAATTAAAAGTTCGTTGTCCTCGTAACATTTGTGCTTAAAGAAGGGCGCTGATGGTGATGCTTAAAGTCTGTTGCGTATCATCATCTCCTTGGGCTTGATGATAGGGATGATGCGGTTTGTTTTTTTTTTATACAAACATTTGTGCTTAAAGTATCCTGAAAATGCATTCCTGCATAAATTCCCATTGATATGTCAAATAGATACAACTACTGATGATTTCTTTGACTTGCATGTTTTAGTTTGTCATAAAAGTTTTCTTTATTTTAATTTTGCTAAACTACTTTGATGTTTAAGTTGTGCGTATGCCTCTTTGAACAATTGTATCTGACCATTGATTTGATCTTTCTCTTACTAGTCTTGATTTTTTTCTGCAGCCCTGGAGCCATTCTTCAATGCCGCTGCTTCTCAGTTTGTTTTGGGCCATCAAATTCCCCTGTCACTGTGGCTATCATTGGCCCCTGTAGTTATTGGTAATTCTTCAAACTTCTATTTTCTCTTTTACAGAAAAAATAGAAGCCTGATTTGATAATGCTCACACGTAGGACATTTCACTCTTAGATTATATTCCTTTTTATATGCACTGTATGTGTGCATCTACAGTATGCATTTGCAGCCAATTTCTCAAGGACATTGCCAATCTGTTTCTTAATCTGAATCCAGTATAAGGCAAGCTTTTATAAGTCATCAGCTGATAATCAATCTGTGACTTCTTTTTTAGGTGTATCAATGGCCTCATTAACTGAACTTTCATTCAACTGGACTGGTTTCATCAGTGCAATGATTTCCAACATTGCATTCACCTACAGGAGTATCTATTCAAAGAAGGCAATGGTAAGAGCTTTCAGCTAGTGTTCTACTTGCTAAGAAGTCATTTCTGTCTTTCGTTTTATGAGGTCTACAGTGTAGTTTCTAGGCTCAAGTGCCTGGTTTTATTTCATGCTCTTTGGTCTAGTTCATGAAGTTGGAAATTGATGGAAGGATTTCGTATGAGAGAGCAACCCTATGGAGTTTCATCATCCAATAAATATCCTTACATCAGAATCTGTCCCATTCATGATAATCTTTTGAAAATCAAAGGCATGTTTTGAAATATGTGTGTTCTAATGAAAACTTTTTTCAGTACAGTTGTGTTTGACTTGTTAAGTGACCCGTGAATGCTGTGTTTGATGTGTGAAATGAATCCTTTATAACTGCATTTAGCGGCAAGGCATTGCTGAGTTGAGTTGATTGAAGTGATGTCTTAGTTTTACACAGCCAATTGTTGTAATATTTTGCAAAGCACCATAGTCATATATCATCGAATTACAATACACCCTTGAGATCTTACTGCATACCATGCAATGACTGAGACTTTTGTAACTAGAAATATAGTTTCGGAAAGATGGTCTATACATTTGATTTAACCACTTTGATTGTAACAGACAGGAATGGACAGTACAAATGTGTACGCTTATATCTCAATCATTGCCCTCTTGGTTTGCATTCCACCTGCAGTAATTGTAAGTCAACTTATCACCAATATTAAGTTTTGATAAGCTTAATGTTTCATTAAATGTTTATATATATACCTATATGTATAAATATATAACTATGGGATTCCTTGCTTTGCTTTCAGATTGAGGGGCCCCAACTGATGCAACATGGTTTTAGCGATGCTATTGCCAAAGTGGGCCTATACAAATTCTTGTCTGATCTGTTCTGGATTGGAATGTTTTATCATCTATACAATCAGGTATGCCATAGACATGCCCTGTGCCACAGATCCTTCGATAGCTGTTGATGTTGGCATCTCGAACTTTTCTGATTGGTTTCGACCTTTGTCTGGCTTAGCTAGCAATATAGGCCTATACTAATTGAATGGAACGGGGATGAATATCATGTGCCTCTATCTGGGATGTTTACGCAACCTGTGGTCTTGCGACCTTGTTTTAGTGTGTTGTAGAAACATGATGTGATTCATATTTGAAGGATTTCTGCATTTGCTGAAACTGACACATTTTCCATCTGTCTGGCCTCAGCTTGAAAGATGAAGCATTTTGTTGTACCCATATCTGTTGACTGACTTACGGTTTGAACTTACAATTGCAGCTTGCTACCAACACTTTAGAAAGGGTTGCACCACTTACACATGCAGTTGGAAATGTTTTGAAGCGAGTTTTCGTCATCGGTTTCTCCATTGTTGTATTCGGTAATTGCTCACTGTTTATTGATGCCATTTATATGAAGTGTTAAACAAGCAAACAGAATTTTCAGTCATTTGAAAATCTTATATTTGACATGGTGTTTTCATTTTCCTATGATTGCAAAATTTGTCAGGCAATAGGATATCCACACAAACTGGGATTGGTACTGCTATAGCGATTGCAGGTGTTGCCATCTACTCCCTAATAAAGGCAAACCTGGAAGAGGAAAAAAGGGTACGATTTCTCTTATTTTTTGATGAAAAATTCTTCTCATTAGCTACTATTCACCACCCCACACCTCACACCCACACACCCTATGAAAAGCTATAGGTGTAAGGTGTGGGAGTGAATAGTAGCTAATGCATAGCATTCCTCTTCTGCAATACATTGTCCTTCCTTAGTCTGATTGGCCGAACCTAGAGTTCATCACACCATAGGGTAGCTATGGACTGCTTGTTCTCAAGGAAACTAAAGAGCATTTTTTATTTAGAAAAAAAAAAAAAAAGCATGTTCGAACCATTGACAAGTGCAACTGTTATTTTAAATTCCACTGGTTTTTCCAAAATTTTAGCACTTGGAATGAACGTGAATGAAATTCATGACCAAATTATTATTCATCTTTATTCAGGTCTTTTGAAACCATTTTCTCTTTGACCTCACCTGATTTATCACTAACCATTTTCAGAAGGCTGCTGCAACTTCCAAATCATAGGGCTGCACCCTTCATATCGATGAGGGTATAGCAAGAAAGCCCATATAAAGTAGTTGGTGAGTTCAGGGTCAGACGGCTGCTGCTATTTAAATTGGATGGCTCAACTTCTCAAACTTTGCGTGATCGCTACCATTAAAATAACATCTTGGAAATAGAGGAAAGAAATAACAAATTCAACAAACTCGTTTTGTATTTTAGCCTCTTTGAGTTGTTTCGATGTTGTAATTTTATTCAAATAAATAATCGAAGTTGTATTTTATTCCATGAATTTGCACTAAAATATATGCGTATCGTAACTTTCCTCTCTTTTCCGACACGTACATTATTTTCTTTCTCCGCATGTTGTTTCCGTTTCCTTTTGAAACATGCTTGTGTCCTTCTCCAATAGCACCCGTGAGAATAAGAACACATGACTTCAACCTCTTCAGATGGTGCGCACGTAGGGATTAGAACTATTCACATTAATAAAGGGGAGGAGGACTTACCAAGGATAAACTGATACAATATTCCAAATTTGACTTCCCTTGATCTCTCTTTCTCAGCTTCATCAGTCAATAGCGTCTTTACTAGATGTTAGCGGATCTATTTTGTGGCTCAGCAACTTCACGAGTAAAATGAAGACAAAAGTCACGTATGCAGAAAACCTTATTTGAATTACCAATAGAGAGTAGTTTACAGATTGTCCATACCACATTGAATTGTTCTCCTACGTTTTCATGCCCCTACCTCAACATGCTTAAGACACAGAACATCATTAAGAAACACTCACTTATGGCACAAAACAGCATCCTACCTCAAGCCGCTCACAGAACGCATCAAAAGCGGAAAAGGCAATGCTCTGACAATCACAATGTTCAACCTTCAACGTGTAGTAAATTGATCATATGAACAATTTAAGCAGGTTAATCGGATTCAACTATTGCATTTCAATGTCCATGCCACAGCATAACAACCCACTAAGTATTGACATGGAAATCGAAATGCCTACTCCAGATATTTTAAATTACTGGTTTTCTCTTAAAATTATTCTTCAACATTCAAAACTCTCCCGTTTAGTACGTCAGTGCCCTCTATAATTTCTACATTTTTTTTCAGAAAGCATGGAAAGAATACATAGAAGTATAAATGACCCTGTAGGGCGCTCTGATTCCAACACATCATGCCATGACTCAAAATCTGAGAACTATCTGATAATTTACAAAGCATGAAATCTCATTGAGAGAGAAGCTAGACAACTTTGTGAATTTGGCGACCAAATTTTTAGCACTGAGATTTTCCAGACCAAAAAGAGGCAGATCTGCAAGCAAAAAAACGACTAATAAATACATACATGGTTGATGTATGGCATGCTACTTTCATGCTTCAAGCATATATTATTCCTCTTTTCTTGTGAAAAAACGAGTAGCAACTATCTTTTGTGCCAAGACGGAATACATTCACAGGACAAACTTTAAAACTGAAATGAAGTGCCACAAAGACAAAGTTTTAGGTATTGGCTGTGATCTTCTGAACGGTGAAACTAGGCACTTGCAACATAAAACTGCCTGATCTCTAATACCAAACCCCTAGGGGTTGGCTCAAGTGGTAAGGGTCAGGGTCTTGGTCTTGGTAGTATTCCTCCAAGTCTAAGGTTCAAATCCTCTTGGGTGCAAACAATTTCTAGGCGCCATCGGACTAGGGGAATTTCCCCTTAAATTGTTTGAGGTACACTTGTGGAAAACTCCTTGCCGAGGGATTGTGCACCCCCAGGATTAGTCTAGACATTGTTCTTCAACACCCGGTGCCAATAAAAAAAAATTAAACAATGTACTTGAGAATAGCCCAAATTTGAAATACATTGGCTTTAGGTCAGCAGAACTGGTTCAGGCCACAAGAATAACTATTTTTTTATTCTTTGATGTATGTATTTATAAATTGTATTCATTTACCTATCTGAAAAAACCGGTGTTGTACTCGAGATTAAACAGCATGTCCCTGCGAGTCTCTGTACCCATTCGAATCTTGAACTTTCTAGCCAGGGCCTGTACCTGGTCATCCTGCTCATAGTCCATCTCACGAATACAACGCCGTCTGACCTTTTTAAGTGTTTCTTTCGAAGGTACAAATCCAGCAGTTACCTGACCAATAGGTTCCTTACACAGGACATTAGATTGTTTCCACAGATAACAGATCAAATTGGAAAACACAAACCAAATAAAAAATGCAGTTACCATCTCGTTGATCACAGAGAGAGCAGCTTTTGGATCTCGGTTGATGAGATGAGCATCAACAAGCAATGAATATGACATTGCATTTGGTTTAACACCCAAACTTACTAAGTGCTCAAACACTCTTGAAGCTTCAAATGTCTGCAAAATAACCAGAAATTAACTGAGCAAGATGTTTGTTCTTTAGTGTGTGCATGAGTGTCACCCTTCTACAATGGGTGGGCATAATCACGGACTGCAAGGAAATAGAAGTTTTGGCAGCCCCTTAATCAGCCTCAATACCAGATGTGAGTACCACCACTGGTCAAGTTTCTTTTTCTCTCAAATCAACTCAATGCAATGTCCTTATCCAGGGATTCAAAGCTAGGAGACAGATCAAGGGAGCATTAAGAATGCCAAATGAGTATTATGCCCCAGTCATAAAGTGGGTCCTCACTGTGTGTGCTCGCACAGGTGTGAGCGCGCACGTGTGTGTGTGAGAGAGAGAGAGAGAGATGGGGGAGGGGAAGCAAAGTCCTCAAATATCCAACCTTCTTGAGTCTGCCAAATGCATGCATCAGACCATTGTATGAATGAATATCAGGGGTCAGTCCAAAAGTGGAACCAATTGCCTCGAAAGTCTGGTAGGCACGATCAAGGTCCCATATATTTGCACAACCTACAATTATGCAATTTAGAGCAGCAACAGACTTGTAAGGAGGATCTCCACGGTTTAAATTTTCCAGTTGAAAATATACCTGAGGAATATGACAATAATACAGATCAGCAAGAAGCTGCAAATGAACAAGTAGGCTTAACTCATAATACCTAGTCACATGAATCACATATGTATTTTATAATCACCAGCAGAGGAGCACACAACATCTGCTCTATTCTGTCAGTGTATCAATCTTGATGTACAATTACAATATTATATAGTCCAAGATAAGCAGAACTGTCAAAATTAACAAGTAAACCAAATGCGCTTCAATTGAAAGATTGCATATAAATTAGAAAACAAACATAAAACGAACTAAAAGCCCTAAAAATAATAATTCGAAGCTATATTGATTCAATTATTCTTTGTCAACAACTGAAGTAACAGAAATGCAATATGCCACCTGCTGCTTCGAAGGTGATAAATTAGTATTTTGAGTTCAAGCTCAACATCATGCTTGACTTGGGCTACCTTATCTTAAGCTGAGCCAAGCTGAGCTCAAGCTTTGAATTTTTTCCACAAGCCAAGCTCAAGACTGCTAGAAATCCTGTTGAGCCAAGCCTGAGAAGCACAATGGTTGGCTTGTTTAGACCTAACGGGAACCAAAAAAGTTGGGGTCTCAAAATAGATAAATCTTTATTCAAAGAACACAATAGAAAATTTTGATGTAACTGCTTAAGGCAGCTCTGGCAGAACACCTCAAAATCTCTAATGAAGAATATAATCAAAATGCTAAGCATATAAGCACTGGGGAGGTTTGGATAGTGAGTTGAGATGAAAGTTGAAAGTTGAATAAAATATTGTTAGAATATTATTTTTTAATATTATTTTTGTTTTGGGATTTGAAAAAGTAGAATTGTTTATTGTATTTTGTTTGGGAATTTGGGAAAGTTGTAATGATTAGATGAGATGAGTTGAGATGATTTTGGACCTTTGGTATCTAGATTCCAAACCTCTGATTAGTGTTTTTCTCATGAGATAAACAAGTGGCATGAAAAATATATTTGGATTGCTTGCTCCAAATAAAAACAAACCTAAAGGCACATAGAGGATGGGGAGTTGAGAGGGATATGCACAATATTTCTGTTTTCGACTAATTAGTGTTGCTAGGACTTTTACATGAAAAGAAAACAACCATATTATGATATTAATTTGTATCATCAACTCTCAGAAACTTAAGAATAGCCCAGCAAATGCAAGTTATTGAAAGAGAATATTGTGATTATATATATAAAAAAAATACACTAATAGATGGCCAGCGAATGAACAGAATTATATGATTGGAGAATGCTATTTAATAATTTTCAAATATGGAAAGACATACCAAGTCCAAAGTCTCAAAACCCTTTTCAGAGCATGCCATGACCAATGGATTTAAAGAGGTAAAGGGAGAGAACATTTCTTGTTCTGCTTCTTTATTGGGATTGCTGTACTTTGACTCAAATTCATTTAGGGTACTAAAAGCCCTCTGCAGATTTCCCAACGATGCAAGGGCATATATCTTCCCAAGGTAAGATTCTGGGTTAGGGGCCTTCTTTTCACGCAAAGAGCGTCGTAGGATTGCCCATGATGCATCCAGGAGAGAAGTGCTGTAGGTTCTACCAGCAGTTCCCAGTGCCGACAAAACTAATCCTTGATCTACAGAAAGCAGAACAGCTGGCCTCACTTGCTCACCCCGAGCAATCCATTTGGCCATAAATTCCAGCGCATAGTATGCTAACTTGCTATTATCTTCTTGCATTGCAATTTCTGCAATATTGTTACACAAGTTCCAGGAAGGACAAAGAGCTTTGTTCTGATCCATTGCCTGAAAACACCAATAGAAACAGCCGCCCATTAGAAACAAGTAAAAAGTGCACCTTCATGCAGGGAATGCTGGAAGTATTTATTCAGTTAGTCATGTACCTTGCACCTCTCAATGATTGACACCAATGTATCTAGCCTGCCCGTATTAACACAGCTCCGCACGCATTCAGTAAAGACCTTCGTTGACAACATATAACCAGATTTTAAAGCCACATCTAAATATTTCAAAGAAGCATCAATCTTGTCCGTCAAAAATAGCATGCCAACAACCAAGTCGTATGACTCATTATCAGGCATAGATTCTTTCCCTGTCTGCAGCATCCTGTTAAACAGCAAGTGCAGATGATACATTAAAAAAGTCAATCTATAACTGAATACACATATATAAATACTCATTGTGTCATTTCCTTAGGATATCATCTCCAAAGAGGCAAAAGTAAAGAAAGGAGATCCTTCTGAAATATAGCTTTGAGAATTTTTTCCCACATATCAAATACGATGCCCAAAAATTGCATAAACTATAATGACTGGTTTCTTTACATGTTCAACGTGTAAGAAAAGGGTCTTAATGCAGTTTACGTACTACTTCTAAATTAGGAAACTTTTTGTTGCGCTATTTAGGCGTACTATTATGCTTGCATGTGAATTCCAGTGGAGATAAGACTTGCACGGTTTGAAGGGAATTTTACAAGCATCTCACCCCCTTGGCATTTTTAATGCATTCATTTACTTACACCAAGAGGATGCAGCCAGAACTTTATATATATTGGTGATGTCGCAGCTAAATATTCAATTGTAAAAATTGTAAAGCTTGCAAATTGATCCACGTATATAGACGTATGGAACCCAAGTGTATATAATTCGATGTTAGAAGAAAACTAAAAATTAAAAACGAAAAAAAACTAAAACTTGAAATTCATACAGAAGCAGTAGTACTCAGCATTTCCTTTTTTAGCATAAAGACAATCCTAATCAGCCCAAGATCATGCACAGCACCACATTTCCAAAGAGAAATTCATCTACGTAGACATATAGAAATCTTCCAAACATTTCCTATATTTTTGACAGGTATTGCTATATAGGTATTCGCAATATATATTCTGAAGAAGGACTGAATGGCCAACCGTTCGAGCAATTTGGTAGCCGCCACGGTCTCCTTGGCCTTGTACATGGCTTTGAGGACCAAGTTGAACGAGGCCGTGTTGGGAAGGATCGCATAGTCCTCCATCTGGGCGACGAGGTCGAGCAACTCGCCGGCCGTGGCGTTGTTCATCAAGTTGGCCCTCAAGTAATGGTTGTAGAGATTGACATCGGGCTTGTTGGGCTTGCCGGTCTTGTCCAAGGACCGAATCCAGAACTCGAAGAGTTGCTTCATATCGTCCCAGCGCTGGGAGGTCATCCAGTCAGCGAAGACATTCATCAAGCTGTGGACGTCAAGGGTTTGGGACAGGGCCTGGATGCGAGAGGTCGGGGATTGTTGTAGAAAACCCAAGGGAATCAGGGACTGAGTCAGGGACGTGTTGGGGATCGGGCTCCGCCAGTTCTCGTTGTAGAGAGGGCTTCCCGAGGCCGGGTTGGGAGGGAGTGGGGTAGAGGCTGAGGGTGGTTCGGAGTGAGTCGACTCGTCGAGCTGGGGCTCCTGAGAGAGAAATGTGAAGGTTGAGATGGTCTTGAAGAAGAAGTTGGAGTCGGTAATGGTGGTGGTCTTGATTAAGGCTCGGGAGCGAGCGAGTATCGCCATTTGGGAAGCCATTGATTGGGAGCTTCCTTCACTGGAGGAGTAGAGCTGTAGAACGTCTCATTTGGTCCCTAGTCAGTTCTGAGCCTGTTTGGCTAGGGTTTTGGGAGGGGGGTGTTATTGGCATTATCATATTATTTGGGGGAGAGATGGCCTTCAAATTCAGAGAGACAGGCCCTTGCCGTTCGAGCCTTGGAAAGGGCAAGGCTTTGCCATGCTCGTGAGCCCAAACCTCAATCTGCCTCCCGCGAATTCTGAAATGGGCCTGGGTTTGGAGACGAGGTATATCTCATTTTGTTTGACACCGGTAAAAAAGAGAAATTCTAGGTGAAAATTTTGCATTACATTTATTCACCTAATAAAAGGACAAGAAAAGACAAATCACGTAATTATTTGTGTAAAGCTTCCTTGTAGTATGAACTATGAAGAGAAACTAATACCAAACTCTTTACAACACCAAACAGGTGGAATTTGGTGTATGGTGGGTACCGTGGTAGGCGTAGAGAAGTTTGTACACAAGCAAAAAGAGTTGGCAACAAAAGTGACAGTGCCACGATAATCAAGCCTACCAAGACTAATAATACACATAATTAGACGATGCTTGGATGCGTTAAAGCAATCATATAATAATGCACTTTTATTCTGCCTACAATTTCATAGCCTTTTCGAGCCACCGACCCATCTTTTAAATTATTTATGTAGCAAAGAAAGTTTGGGTAGACATGACAAATTTTTACAAAACCTGGGAAATTCACTGAATTAATTATAGACTGATCTTGGTCCCAACAAGTCGGTGCGTTATGAGACCACTTTTTATTATTATTATCTGATGTGATAACTTTTAAATCAATTAATTTATTTAATATGCCATGATAATATTTTAAAGAAAATAAAAAATAAAATTGCTCTTTTTTTTTTTAGAATGTAATGAACATTTACTCCGTTTAAATGTTAAGAGTATATCAAATTGTCTGTAAATAATAATAAAATGATTTATAAATATTAATAAATAGTTTATAAATAATAATAATGTTTCCAAATATACCCGATATAAAAGCATGTCCAGGACGAGGGAGGGAGGGAGGGCATCTACGGTACCACGAGGCGTGATTGTGGTCCATTGTTTATTTCTGTTGTTGAGAGGGATTTCAAATTTTCAAAGCCCCAATCAAATACTTTAGAGACTCGTAAAATAAAAGTGATCCAAAAGCAACCACAGAATTTCAAAGAATAATTCCGAGCGTTTTTTTATCTTTTGGGTTCCACCAAAACATGCTAAAAGCTTTCATTGCCCTTTGCTTTCTCACGTTTTCTCGATGACAAATGATTATCAACTTATTCTCCCATTATTACCCATAATTGGGTATTCATACTTGTGTAAAAGCCTGACATAAGATTTTAGCTTGGATTTGAGAGGAGAGATCGAGCCGAAGATTGATCCTCGGTGAATTTGAGGATAATAATAATGTCTTCATTTAGACTATTCTTCATGCACCAAGTCGTGATAATTGATTTTAATGCATGTGCATGTATTCATATCGCTTGCAATATGTCGAGAATGGTGCAAACTTGCAATATAAGTACTAAATTATTAAAACTATCCTTTCTAGACATCCCATAGTTTCACTTTCTTTGTAATTTATCCCTCATAAATCCAACCGTTAAACTGAAAATCTAATCTTAATGATGGGTTAAGCTGTGTCTTAGCCTTTTAGATTTGAAAGCTTGGTGACCAGATTGAAATTAAAAAAAAAAAAGGTAATAATTTAAAGAAGACAAAAGTTTCAACCTTTGCTTTTGTTGGTTGGGTGTCTTTATTTCTTTCAAATCAACACGATATATGTGCTACATAATTTTTAGAAAAATACTTTAGATATAAAGAGATTAAATAAAAATAAATTCATATGATTTGATATAGTACGTCAGATTGTAAAATTATTTTTATTGTAAAGTAGATCTAACGGATTCAACGAAATTATATCAGTTTATATATTTACTTTTGTATAATTTCTTTATATATGTAGTATTTCTCTAATTTTTAATATGAAAAATGTACTTATTTCAGAATATTGCTTTATAGGTCATACTTGTACTTGAACCTATAAAGAAAAGAAAAATTAGGTCATAAATATTTGTTTTTGAATTTAAAGAGTTTAACTAATGATTCCAAAAGCATGATTTTTCTATAAACATATTAAATAAAAAAAATGTATTACGATGGAGAAGAATTTACAATACAAAATAACTGAATTGACAATAAAAAAAGGGTATTTGAAATTAAAGAATTGAGAATAAAAAATGACGAGCAGGTAATCATTGATCATATTGTTTCTTCCGGTAACTTCTTGTTTTGTTCTTACCTTTTTCATTTCTAAATTGTTTTTTTATTTTTTTATAATTTAGTTGTTTTCTAGCAAATTTGTCAGCTGGCATGTAAAGGATGTTTCTGGCTTTTTTTTTTTATACTGTGCATTTATGTTACCTATTTTCACCCAAAGAAAAAGATATTATCTCGAGTTTTTGGCTGAATTAGAAAATATAAATATTTTTTAATTATTTAATATTACATTAAAAGTATGGGGAAAAAATGATGTACGGCTATTCTCGTACGCAAAACACTGATTCCAGTAACAACGTGGGAAAACCTTTTGATTTGGAGGCTTGCATCAATAATTTAAGGGTCGTTGGGGCTAATTAATGCATGATGATTGCTCAAGAGAATTTTACCCTTTTTAGATGAGGTGGTTTTTTTTTTTCTTTTTGAAAATGATAATCCTATCACTATTTTATAACTTACGTGAAATGATGAAAGTTAATTTTATAATATTAAAATTTATTTTTAAAAATAAATCATAAAATAATTATAAAAAATTATAGATGTATTATTATTATTTAATAGTTTTAGGAGAGTAGCTATTTGCCTATTTCTTGATAAGAAATTATTTGTATAAATTTTAAATAGATAAATTTTTTATTAATAAGACTTTTTTTTTTATAAAAAAAATCATGTTGTCTATTTAAAATTTATAACAAAGGTTGCTCTTTCACGTCGGCATGGGTAAGATGCCGATGCTCGGACGAGAATAAAAGTACAAAAGGAGGACAACACAGCACTGATGCTAGCTCACAGTGACGGCACACGGAAAGGAGAGCTCCGATGGTAGGTCCCCGAAAAAGAGAGTACCAACCTGTTTAAGAACCACTGAACCAGGCAGATGGGTTAGGCTTTGATCACCCCCCACGAGTTTATGACCGTTTGAAACCTTCGACACCAATAGTCAAATACGTGACAAAAAGCTAAAGCTCCAGCTTGCTCACTTCCCCAGAACATAATATCCCACATTCATCTCACAACTATATATTATTCAAAAAAAAAAAATATCTCACAACTATATTAATTCTATAATGTAAGGTTTATTTGGAAATAAAAAAATTGTGATGTGAAAAAACATAAAAAGGGTTATCAGATACAGCTACTCACTCTTCACTTCTCTGCTAACCCACCGTCTCTCCCCCCTTCTTCTCTAGAACTCTTTTCTGGACCACTACCCACAACCTCAGCTCTCTCTCTCCCTCTCTCTCACCGAGCTCAACTAACTCCCCATAAAGGATAGTTATTTTCTCGTATAATTGTCAACTGCGATCTTGCATCAATCATGGCTGTTCTTGTATATCTGGTGCTCTTCCTGGCCCTGATGACTGGCCATTCAAGTAAGTAGCTGGATTTTTGGGTATTTTTTCCTCTTTCCCTGTTTCCCATCCTTATGTTTGTAAAGGTACATCTCTATTATAACTCATGGTTTCTGGGATGGTTGTGCATCGTATTTTGCGATGGTTTTATCCTGTTATTCGCCCTAAATCTGACTCTAACTATATATCTGATGAAACCCTTAATATATGAGAACACCTTTTCTTTGCTCATATGGCCAAGATAGAGCTGGAAAGTATCTACTGTTGTTTTCCTCGATTTATTGTTCATTTTTTTAATATAATTTCCTTTTGCCTATCTTTGGGGGGAGGGGGTGGCGAGTTCTATGAACTGACTGATATATATATATTTTTTTAAAAACAAATTATTTATATATTTTCATTTTCTTCTGCAGGTGCTACATATTGCTTGTGCAAAGACGGGAATGCACAAGCCCTTCAAAAGACGCTGGATTATGCTTGTGGAGCTGGAGCTGACTGTAGCCCCATCACTCAAAGTGGTTCCTGTTACAATCCAAACACTGTAAAGAATCACTGTGACTATGCTGTAAACAGCTATTTCCAAAGGAGGAATCAAACCCAAGGGAGCTGTGATTTCTCAGGCACCGCCACCCCTAGTCAAACTGCCCCCAGTAAGTCCTTTTCTCACACTCTTGGCCTGCAAATCCTCTGTAAAATACTTTTACTGATTTCAATCTTCATTATTTTGGGCGATTCACAGCTGGAGCTTCTGCCAACTGTGTTTATCCTGCAAGTCCCAGGTATGCTTCTTATTCAGGGAGTGTTTTCGATCCCTTTCTCACAAGAAAAAATTTCAGCTTTTTTCTTCAAATGAAAAGTTTTCCCATTGTTTGTGGATTGAGGAATCTGGGTTTAAGGTCGGATCCCCTTTTCTTTTTCTTCTTCTATTGCTTTTTCTCTATGTAAAGCTTTGTAATGGTTCTATGTAGGGATCTCCATTCCATTCCCGATGAACATTTTTAATCAAACTATTTTTGGGAGTGGAAATTCTGCTGGCTAAACCGAGTCCCTGCTTTCTGTTCTATGATTCTCCAGGGTTTAGGGTAGCTGGAGAGTCATTCTTTCCTTCACCTGTGTCTGCATACCTAACTGTTGACGATAAAGCTACGATTTGATGCAGAGGAAGCGAATTGAGTTGTGAATAGTAATATTTTATGATTATAAGTAGATTGAAATGTACTAATTAGATTGAGATAAAAGTTGAAAAAGTAATAATTTGAACACGCAAACACAACCTAAATGGCAGTTCTAAACTGGGTTTTGCTGGCATAAACAATACCTGCCAGTACTAAACTAATAACTACTTCCCTGAGATGGGCTAATAATTCCTAAACAGTGATTCAGAAAAGCAGATGTTGAACCTCAGAGTTCCATATCTTTCATTGATTTCTTTACAAGTGAGGGCCTGCATCCTACTTACTGCTGTGGCCTGTGAGCTGTCACGATGTTGATATTTCATAAGTACATTTGTCATCTCATTCCCCATATCTCACCTTCGTATGTCTTCTGCATTCTACGTACATAAATTTAAGTAGTATTATTTGTAGAGTTGGCTCCAATATTTTTGCATATTATAAGTAATTTATATTTCATAGGCTTTTTTTTTTTTTTCCTGTTTCTCATTACAAATTCAGATCTTGGGCTTAATGTGTTTTGCTGTTTTGGTCTATTCAGCCAAGCAGGTACAAGCACAACCCCATCAACAACTCCCTCAACCGCAACACCCACCACCACGCCCTCCTCGACCACCACGCCCACGTCTACAACCCCAGGCACCACTCCTACGGTGTATGGCGCAGGAATCAGCCCCCTAGGAAGTGGCACCACAGGCATCAATGACAATGAAGGTGTGGCTCTCCAAAGTGGCACTAATCTACTTTTCTCCTCCCTTGCTCTGACCTACTTGTCAGTATTGCTGTGGGGCTGAAGGGGAAGAAAACATAACTAGTCACAGGAGGGGAGGGGGTTATAATTTAGTGGGGTTGATGTGTGGATTAAATGTTGCCACGACAGGAGGAGGGATAGATAGTTAGAGATGATGTAATTTGATATTGGGTGCGTTGGTTATCATATAGAGGCAAAACCCCACCAAGTTTTTTATTTTTGGGTGTCTTTCTTCCTATGTGGAGAAAGCTGTGGAATTCGATTCCCTTTTTTGAGTGATATGACTGCTCTTGGGGGTAGAACCTAATCTCTTATTTTTAGATTTTTCCCTTTTTTTTGTATATCTAGAGAGTAGTATTGTTTTAAAAAAAAATTATTACCCCCATCTATGTAGTAAGTTTCTTTTAGACTATTTGCTGGTACTGTTACTGTTAATTTTGAGCAATTTAGATCATCTAATTTGAACACGTTTTGTGGTTTTTTGCTTTTTGACCATCTGGCTCGTCACTTGGGCAAAAGGGATGGTCAATTTTATTATGTTATGAATTTAGGTGCCCCCCTTCGGATAAAAGACAAAATACTATGGAACCTTTGGTTCTTTTAAAGGGGGAGAGAGCGAGAGAGCATCGACGTAGGGTGTCGGCTTTGGTTAAGATGGGGATGGAAAAGTGATCTGTAATCTGGGCCATTCAGTTCACTTGGACAAGTGAACATATCTAATAAAAAAATGATGGTACATATCATATATCCCTGACTTTTTTCAAAAATTCTACTCAACCTCTTACTATTCACATCACACTCCATCTTTTTTTTAATTTTTTTTTTAATTTTTTTTATCAAATATATTTTTATATGAATAGTGAATAAAAAATTATAAATAGTTAAAAAAAAAAATTCAAAAAAAATATTAAAAAATATTAAAAAGTGTGGAGTGTGGAGTGTGGGGAGGATGAATAGCAAAACCCGACTTATTTTTGGAGCTTGAGAGGAACTTGTGAACAACCTACCAACCTGTTTGGTTAACACCTGAGAGTTCTGCCGTAAGATTATAATTTCAATATATCGTAATTATAAAATTACGATAATGCCATACAAGTTCTAGATATTTAAGTTTTGAAGTCTTTTATAAAAGTGTTGAGTCTCATCAATAAAAAATAGTTTTTTACTTTTTTTTCATGGAAGAATTTACTTTATTATAAAAGATTGAGCGAAATTTGTATATTTAATATTTTTATATATCATTTTTCATATAAAAAGTGTACAATTTCTCTTTGAAAGAAAGTAATGATTTCATGAGAAAAATATATACATATATATATTTTAATATGGGAACTATTTTCTGTCAAGAGATAAGCATGAAACATTTTGAAAGGTAAAAATGTTTTCCTATAAAGAATAGACTAATGCTTAACTATAATCCTAAGTTGTGTCTTACGCACTTCTGTTAAGGTACACAATTAAAAATAATAATTTATTCACATGAGTTTTAAATTTATTTATTATTAAAAAAATTGTGTTCGAGATTTGCTGACTTTACAACACCACACACATATATATATATATATATATATATATATATATATATAATATATCTATAGAGAGAGAGAGAATCTGATTGGAAAAAACTCGAACGAGTTATTGATGTTTGCGTGTATGTGAATTACTCTGGGCCGTGCTAACCTGGTTTGACGACTAGTGGTCCAGCTACATCGGACAAGCATAGAAATTTTCCCTAAATCAAGTAGATCTCCCGTGCTGACTCTAGAGTTATTAATGCTAGTAGGACCTATTTTTGTGAACACCATGCTGTTCATAAAAGGTAACGAATGGCCTTCAAATTAGAATCTCATTGGTTCTAGTTCTAATGGGACGAAATGAAATAATTTAGATAAAAAATAAAAAATAAAAAAATTATTATTTTAAAAATTTTAAAAAATTAAATTATTTATTTTGTATGTAGAAATTTTAAAAAATTGTAATAATAAGATGAGATGAGAAGAAACGAAACTATTTTTGTACCCAAACTAAAACTATACTACTGCAAAAATGAACTGATAACAACGACAACAGCAGTCCTCTTTAGCCTTGAAGAACTCTTAACTATTGTTCATCAACATGAATAAGTTTTTACTGCTCTTCTAATCATTTGACTAGATATGTGAATTTCACGGCTAAAGTAATGTGCTCCAATCAAACATTCTCATTAATTTCTAGAAACAAAGCAAAACGAGACAATGAAAGCAATTCCTAAATCAAGCAAAATTTGAGAATATACAAACTCACAAAATCCATATAAATTTCCTGTAAACAAAGGGTTCAGTCACGTGAAGGGTTAAATTGCTTAGAAGTCCTTCGGTAAAACATAAAGAGTACAACGACTGACAACATTTATATATTAATGGCGAACAAGTTTCTAGAACCAGCAATATATACAAAGATGATTACCAAACCATAAAACGAAATGAAAATTATTACAAAGATGGTTCAAACTTAAAAAAATAACTCTACAAAATGGCCCTTAAATTAGCTCATTCCAGAATTACATTACCAAATCTTGAATCTGGTGAACAGCACAGCCATCTCTATGCCATTTATGCAGAGATTGAGAGTGGAGCTTCAATGTCGGTGAACACATTCCATCTCTTTATAGCAATCTTCCTGAACATATTCTAGAATCAATTTTGCAACTGAGTTTGGCTTTTCCACGTGAGGAAGGTGGCCACATTCTGGTAATTGCCTTATAATTGCATTAGGGAGTTCACAGTGCAGTCTCTGAATAACGAATCAAATAACCAAACAAGCCAGTTATTCAAACTGAATCAAGAAATGGTCATAATCTCGAAAGGTCATTAAAGATGAGCCCAAAATATGCGGACAGGCACGGTGTGTGTTTGGAATGCCTTCAAACATTTTTTTCCTTACTTTCTGTTGCATTCTATACTTTATCCTTTATCCATAAAATTTACTAACCACTGCAAGTTTGTTGCTAATGATCTGGTCATTCTCACCCCATATGATAAGTGTCTTCTGATTTACCTGTTAAACAAAGTCGAGAAATAAGATTTTAAGGGAGTATAAAGCTTCTTGGCATTTACTTGAGATGATATTATTATAAAAAGAGAAACTCGAAGTTCTATGCCTATAAATCTTCATCTGGAAGACTGGAACCTACGGCACCTTTTTTTTTCCAGATAAGTAAAGAGAGCTTACAGCTCCTTAATTCCCACACATTTCCATAGAAAAACTCCTATCGGGATCCATTCCTTGGTCTCTGTCCCCTGCCTCTCTTTCTCTCTCAGTCACACACACACACACAGTGGCTCTAAGTAATCTTTTGGATAATTCTAATTCCCACACATTTCTGTAGCAAAACTCCTATCGGGATCAATTCCTTCAGTCTCTGTCCCCCCCCCCCCCCCCCCCCAAAAAAAAAATCTCTCTCAGTCACACACAGACACACTGGATGTAAGTAATCTTTTGGATAATTCTAATTCCCACCCCATGTCTGTAGAAAAACTCCTGTCAGGATCCATTCCTTCGGTCTCTGCCCCCCCCCCCCCCTCCTCTGTGTCACACAGTGGCTGTAAGATATCTTTTGGATAATTGTAATGACAAGAATGACCCTATATAGCACCCATGATGAACACAAGGAACCCAACTGACCTGCTGTCAAATTCATGCCTAGAACTACAAAACTTTTGGAGGAAGCCCTGCTGCATCTTCCTGGAAGAGAGGTGGGGGAAGGAATTATTGTTTTCCTTGCTTGTGCATCAGTTTTCGTCAACGAAATTTAATAAAACCATTAAACATCCCGACAAGCTTCACTAAACTTTTGTATTGGCCAAATTCCCTCCAACCACATATTGTTTTGTGAAGAAATTTCAAAGCAACTTACCCATAAAAAAAAAAAAAAAATTGAAGGAACTTGAATCCAAAAAAGAGGTTGAGAAGAAGCAGCATGAAGTTAACATGCATGATGAGAAAGCTAGGGACTTGCATTTGCCAATCATATTTCCCCTGTTGGAGATCATTCATAAGTTTCCACAGGGCATTACCAACCATTTTTTGAACCACCAAAAAGTTACAATGATCACATAAGTTTAAAACCCATCATAATGGGATATTTCCCTTTTTTCAGCTGTATGGTTTGTTTTATTTTGTCTTTTTTAGTAAATAATGAGTCAACCCTTTTCAGTGCTTTAAAAAAGAAGCCATAAAACCCATAGAAGCAAAAAAAATTGCTTTTAACAAGCATTCTGCATTAAATGTCTCAAAAGGGCTGCTGGCTGGCGTAAGGTAACCCGGCCCAAACCGTAGTTGATTTCGGATGAGGCTGGGCCGTCTCAGATGGCGGATGGGGCTGGGCTGACTCATTCGGGATTTCGGCCCAAACTGCAGATGGTTTCTAGACTGGGCAACCTACACTCGGATGGTGCTGGGCCATCGCAGATCAGGGCCCAAGCTCACGACAAAGGGCCCAGGGAACGAAAGCCCATGCCCTCTGAAATAGCGTTGGTGTGCCCTAGCCCATTGCTACCAGCGGAGCTGCGCAGCTTCGGTTTCGCGCCGGATAGTCGGAAGACGGCGCAGTTTCAGGCGGCCGTTGCACAGACGGCGCCGATGGAGGTAATGGATGATGTAAATCCTGTAGAGAGCCCTAGCCCAATGGTCCTAGAGGAGCTTCACAGCCTCAGCTTCGTGATGGATAGCCTACGGATGGCGAAGACTCAGGGGGCCTTTGCACAGACATTGCCGATGGAGGTAGAGGATGACGTTGAGGAGGCGTCGCCGATGTTTGGTGTGCAACAGGCATTGGTGGAGTTTGGAGATAGCTTTTCATTGTCGAATGAGGCACAGATCTCGACTGAGGGGGTGGGTTTTGCTCCAGCGAAGCAACCTGTCAAACCTTTTGAGGTGTTTGAGTTGGTTGAAGTTGAGGGAGAATCGGAGGACTATATGAATTCGGTAGAGGATGAGTTATTCATCCCTGAGACTTGCGGTTTGGAGGAAATTTCTGTGCGAAAAGAGTTTCAGTATTGTCAAAGTAATTGGTTGGGGAATCCTATACCTTTGAATTACTGTTTTCCAAATCAAGCTTCCAATTGGGTCATAGATAAAGTGAAAGAGATTCAACATTTCGTGGGGATTAGTTGTGACGGGTATGAAGATCAGTTCATAGCCTTGTTAACAGCTATGGAAGCTGGACATCAACAAAAAAAGAAAGGGGAATCGAAGATCAGTAGGGAGCTTAATAGACTAAGGTGGTCGATGAAATCGGTGAGTAGTTCTAGTAGGAATAGGGTGAAAGGGAAGGGGCTGATTGTTCCCCAATGAAACCTAAGATTGTATCTTGGAATGTTCGGGGTCTAAATGAGGCAGAGAAATGTCTTCGGATTCGACATCTGCTTCGTGAGTGGAAAGCGGACATTGTATGCTTACAGGAGACGAAGTTGAAGATGATCAATAGGAAGATAGTGCGGAGTTTATAGAGCTGTAATTTTGTTGATTGGGTATATATGGCCTCTTCAAGGGCATCGGGAGGAATTGTAGTGATGTGGGATAGGCGGGTGGTGGAGAAAGTGGAGGATTATATAGGGAGATATATGGTAGCATGCTCCTTTCAATGTGTGTCCGATGGTTTCTTGTGGGCTTTTGCAGATGTGTATGGGCCTAATTTTGATGCCGACAGGAGAATATTGTGGGATGAGCTTGCAGGGGTTAATAGTTGATGGGAGCTTCCTTGGTGTATCGTGGGTGATTTTAATGTGGTAAGATTCCAAAGTGAAAGCTTTGGAAATAGAAGATTGAGACCAGCAAGTTTTGAGTTCTCAGTATGTATATTTGATCTGAACTTGATAGACCTCCCTCTCGCAAGGGGCCCTGCCACATGGTCAAATAATCAGACTTGGTCTCGCTTGGATTGCTTCTTAATTTCACTTGAGTGGGAAAGCCATTTTCCAGATGTATGGCAAAAGTGTTTGGCATGTTTAACTTTGGATCATTGGCCTATTATGCTTGATTGTGGAAGCATTCATAGTGGTAAATGGTATTTTAAATTTGAGAACATATGGTTCAAAACAGAAGGTTTTGTGGAGAGAGTTAAACTATGGTGGATGTCATATCATTATGAGGGTACACCCAACTTCATTTTTGCGAACAAATTGAAAGCCTTAAAAAGAGATCTAAACGAGTGGAACAAACAGTCTTTTGAAAATATCGGGGAGAACAAAAGCACCAAGTGGATGGAAACACAGGATCTAGAAAGATTGCGAGAAGGGAGGTCATTTAATGAGGAGGAGCAAGCACAGAAAATTGTACTGGTTACAGAGCTTGAGAGGATAATTTTACAAGAAGAAATGTCTTGGCGCCAGAAGTCAAGAGCACTTTGGTTAAAGGAAGGGGATCGGAGCACGGAATTCTTTCATAGAATTGCAAACTCTCATAGAAAAAATAATAACATTGAGGTGCTGACAATTGAGGGAGTAGAGTGTAGAGATGAAGAGGTAATTCAAGACCATGTGGTTAATTTCTTTGAAAAGCTTCTTACTGAGCAAAAGGGGTGGAGGCCTACCCTGGATGGTTTGAATTTTGACTCTATTGAGCCAGAGGATGTACTTAGGTTGGAGAGGGCTTTCGAGGAGGAAGAAGTATATGATGTAGTAAGAAAAATGGTAAAAGATAAGGCTCCCGGTCCTGATGGTTTTTCTATGGATTTTTTCCAAGAATGCTGGGAGGTGATTAAAGAAGACTTGTTGAAGGTGTTTCAAGAGTTATTTTCAGTTGGAAAATTTGAGAAAAGTCTCAACACTACTTTCCTCGCATTAATCCCTAAAAAGGTGGGAGCTAGAGAGATTTTAGATTTCAGGCCTATTAGCTTGGTGAATGGAGTATACAAGATTATTTCAAAAGTGTTTGCTAATCGGCTAAGTGAGGTTGTGGGGAAGATTGTTACTAAGCCTCAAAATGCTTTTGTTAGGGGTAGACAAATTCTTGATGCGGTTCTTATTGCCAATGAATGTTTGGACAGTAAACTGAAGGATGGTAGCTCAGGGATTATGTGTAAGTTAGATACGGAAAAGGCGTACGACCATGTTAATTGGGATTTTCTCCTATATCTACTGGGTAGGTGTGGGTTTGGAGAAAGGTGGAAATCTTGGATCAGCTGGTGTATATCCACAGTAAGGTTTTCAGTGTTGATCAATGGAAGCCCAGAGGGTTTCTTTCTGAGTACTCGGGGTTTGAGACAAGGGGATCCGTTATCTTCTTTACTTTTTGTTATTGTTATGGAGGCATTAAGCAGGATGATATCGGCTTTGTTGGTTAATGGGTTTGTTAGGGGTTTTCAGATTGGATCTCCGAGTAAGGGTAGTATCATGATCTCTCATTTGTTGTTTGCAGATGATACTCTGATTATGTGTGAGGCTGATCAAGACCAGTTACGGGCTGTAAAGGCATTGCTACTTTGTTTTGAAGTGGTATCAGGCCTAAAAGTAAATTATAATAAATCCGAGTTGGTGCCGATTGGAGACGTTCAGAATTCACGGGAGTTGGCTAGTATTTTGGGTTGCAAGATAGCGGCACTTCCTATGACATATCTGGGACTACCTTTGGGTAAAGTTTCGAGGGCACGTTCAATTTGGGATACAGTGACTGAAAGAATAGAGAGGAGACTGGCTGGGTGGAAAAGAATGTACTTATCGAAAGGGAGCCGAATTACTTTAATCAAAAGTACACTTTCTAACTTACCCACTTATTTCTTATCCTTATTTCCTATACCGGCAAGTGTGGCGAGTCGACTTGAGAAGATACAGAGAGATTTTCTGTGTGGAGGATTAGGAAATTAGTTCAAATTTCATCTAGTTAAGTGGGAGATGGTGTGTCGTCCTATCTCTAGTGGTGGTCTGGGAATTAGAAAGTTAGGATTGTTTAATCGGGCGCCACTTGGTAAATGGTTGTGGCGATATATCAAGGAACCAGAAGCCTTATGGAAATTAGTAATTCAGAATAAATATGGTGGTTTAGGGGAGGGATGGTGTGCTAGAGAAGTTAGAGGGGCTTATGGAACGAGACTATGGAAACACATTAGAAGAGGATGGGAGGCCTTCAAGCATCATACTAGGTTGCAGTTGGGTACGGGATCCAAGATCAGATTTTAGAAGGATGCATGGTGTGCCAATAGTGCTTTAAATGATCTATTTTCTATACTTTTTTTGATCGCAAGTGCCCAAGATGCCACAGTGGCGGAGGTTATGGGAATCTCAGGAAGTAATATTCACTGGAACGTCAATTTCAACAGGGCGGCACAGGATTGGGAGATGGGGAGTTTTGCAGATTTCTTTAGTCTCTTGTATTCTTGCCGACCAAATATCCAGCATGAAGATGATTTGTGGTGGAACCCTACAGTGAAAGGAGTTTTCTCTGTTCGTTCCTTTTATAAGGTTCTCACACATGGGCCTGAGTTACAGTTTCCGTGGAGAAGGCTTTGGCGACATAAGACCCCTCCCAAAGCTTCATTCTTTGTGTGGACAATGTCCTTAGGCAAGATTCTCACTACGGATAATTTGAGAAAGAGGAGGATAATTATTGCAGACTGGTGTTGTTTGTGTAAAAGAGGGGGTGAGTCGGTGAATCATTTACTGTTACATTGTGAGGTAGCTAGGTTTCTTTGGGACGAGGTGTTTATAAGAATGGACATAGCATGGGTTATGCTAGAAACCGTGTTGGATTTATTGGCTTGCTGGACATCTATTCGAGGTGTATGTCAGATCAAAGCGGTGTGGAAGATGATCCCTATCTGTATTATGTGGTGTTTGTGGCAGGAGCGCAATGAGAGGACGTTTGAAGACAGAGAGATCTAGGGAGGAGCTGAAAGTTTTTTTTTAGGACTCTTTGTACTTGGGCCATTGCTGTGGACTTTAATGGCATGGACTTACATGAATTCTTAGTTTCTAATGCCCATTCATAGATAGGGCATTCTTAGTTTGTAATTTACAAATGTTTGGTTTAATAAAATTTGTTTACTTATCAAAAAAAAAAAAAAGTCTCAAAAAATAATTCTGTTGATATGCAAATTGTTTTTTTCCCCTGTTCTAAGTGTTCTTCCTACTCCATCATCCTCTGGCAAGGGCTCTATTCTATATCCAGAACTGAAGGACACTAACACTGGTTGAATTAAGTGGCAAAACAATTTCACATATACCTGTTTTATCTGTGAACTAACGTTGTAACCCCCACTGATCATAAAATCCACAGTTGCATCTTCCCACCAAGGCAATAGACAATGCAGCCGGCCCACCTAGAAAAGATAATAAGAACATCGTTAGAGTTCAAGTTCACTACCACATCATCCCCATGCATTTGTTAAAAAACCAGCAAGATGATAGATATTTTAATTTTTCCTCTTTCAATTAGAGAGTAATATGTTGTTTGAGAGGAAATACTTACATTAGTCCAATCTAAGCTGGTACTAAACGAAATGCCAGTGAAGGTCAAAAAATTTGCATATAAGCGCAACGGGATGCTCTTCAATAAATATACCTAGTCCAAAATAGAGTACCCACAGTCATTGCTAAAAGGTAGAATAGAAAGGAAAATATTCTGTTGCAGGAAAAAGGTGTCCAAATTATTCGTTTGCCGTGAGTACAGATAATTGAATATCTTGTCCTCCCTCCAGGAGGAAAAAAGGATAATTTCTTTTTTGTTGGGGTGGGGGGTAACGGGTGTGCTGTGTTAGCAGCCAAACAGCGCATCAGGACTGCAACAAAAAGGATCAAGGCTGACTAAGCACTAAATCAGTGGATGTTGATGCATAGTGGCAATACTAGGGATAGTCATTAAGGTGTTAGGTTATGTGCAACAAAGACCAAATGCTGTATAAACGAATCTATAATTCAATTCAAGACATCACTGATACAAAGGAAAATCATTACTTAAACGATATAACATAGATTAGACTTCGGCTATGAGCAAACATATTATGATGTATATGGTTCGTGGCTGCCTTAAATAAATTTTGATAGAGGAAATAATTTAGACTTGTTAGTAGCCTGAAGTTAAGGTTTTTTGTAAAGACTCACCCCGGCATATGCTACTATTCTGGGTAAATCTACCAGACTTCCTGTGCCTTCTGCATATACACTTGCGTCAATTAAAATCAGCTTTTCAACCTGGAAGAAAAATGAACTTGAAATAATGATCTTTCATAGAATGTTAGAGGCACCGAGTATAGCAACTTCTTACAAAGCATAATTTGTATCTCTCACTAAATGGATTGATGCTTTATAATCATAAGTTCAATCATCTAATGTACTCACAGCTTCTGGATGATTGACTGCAAAGTCGATTGCAACTGCAGCACCTAGGCTTGGTCCAACCAATATCATTGGCTTTTTGATATAGGAGTTCCAAAGCTGTTCTCGAGAAGAGACAAATCCAATATGATGATTTCTTAGACACAAATCAAGGATAAAAGAAAAAAATGAACTAAAACCTGATAAAAGTGTTCGCGCTTGGATGTCACATCACAACGTGGAAGCCTTTCTGACATGCATGAAAAAAAAAACGAAGAATTCATTACAAATCACCAAAGGAGCAGAACCCCCCCCCCCCCCCCAACAAAAAAAGAAAAAAAGGAAAAAAAAAAAACAAAAGAGATGAAGAAGAAGACTAGGATATAAACAAACCCAAATCAGAGAAACCCCAACCAAGAATGTCCACGGCCCAAGCCTCCAAACCAGCTTCTTCGAGCAATGGATGCGTGTATCTCCATTCTAAACAGGAGCTGAAAAAATAGATGTAGTGTTGAACCCAAAAGACAAATTAAGCAATCAAATCACTGAAAACGGTAATGCTATAAGACCTGTCAAAACCATGAAGAAGAACCACGGGACTTGTCTTGCTCCGTATCAATGGCCTCACGCAACTACTCATTATACAATTATCCGAGAAGCTCACCTGAAATTATTGGCAGCCACAATGGATTCGCAAAGATATCAAGCGAATTAGTCATCGAATTTTCAAAAGCAAAAGGAAAGCCAGAGAGAGTGAGGATTACAGATACGGGGAGTCTCTCAATCCTGGTGGCGAGCGTACGAGCAAATGGGTCTTTGATATTCTCGATTTCTTTGGGGAGGAACGAAGGGAACCCAGCTAGAGTGGAGTAGACTCCGAGACACTTTGGGGCTCTGCGCTTGGTGTGCTTTGGGGGTGGTGCCGGTGCGGAGATGGGTGGGAGGGCGAGCATCTTTGTGGGTGTACCGGATTGAAGGAGCACAAGCAATGCGCGGTTGTGGTAATGCGGTGCTCTGCTCTGCGCGCCTTGTGTTATCTGCCAAAACAAGGACGGTGTATGGGGAAGAAGATATTTTCTCGTGGCAACCCCAAGACCGATGAATGTCCTGTCTCTTTCTGAGAGGTACCATCCAGTTATCATTCGCGGAGGTTCTCAGTTCTCGACTTCTCGTTCCCCGTGTCTATCGGTGTCGGGCCGCATCCATGATTCTACTTCGCTATGAAAAATTCTACTTCGCACCGTACATGTGCCTTATTTTTATTTTTTATATTTTTTTAATAAGCGTGTGATATAAAAATAATAAATACAACACGTAATAGTTTTTTTCTGAGAAAATATGATAGAAGAGTAATCGGTCATTTCAGGATATGTTTGGAGGTAAAGATGAGAAATCAAATCTCATCTCATCTCATCATTACATCTTTTTCAAATCTCTATATAAAATATAATAAACAATTCAACTTTTTCAAATTCTAATTTAACTTTTTCAAATTTCAAAACAATAATAATATTAAAAAATAATATTTTAAACTTTCATCTTAACACTATTCACAAAACTTTTAAAAATTCTCATCTTATCTCATCTACCAAGCATAACCTTAGATTCTTAAGTTTATCTTCCTCATCTCTTTACTAACGCCATCTTATGTAATTTATTAAAAAAAATAAAATACTTGTTGCAACTACCTAGTGCAACAGGCGCACAACCGGTAACTCATTTAATAAATTTTTTAATTTCTTTCTCCCCCTCTCTCTCTCTCCATTTCGTTTCTTCTCTCTGTGTTAATTTTATCTGTTGTAATGACCACACGCAAAAATATCAGGCTTTTGGATAGAGCTTGCATCGAAATCCACAATGGGGCTCATACAGAAGAAAGCCAATGGAGATTGTGCACGGTTACTCAAGTGCAGCAAGTGAAGATTTTGATCTCAGTTGTTCCAATCTTTGCATGCACCATCGTTTTCAATACCATTTTAGCCCAACTCCAAACATTCTCAGTCCAACAAGGAAGTGCAATGGATACAAGACTCACAAAATCCTTCAACATTCTACTAGCTTCACTTCAATCCATCTCCTACATAATGCTCATCTTTCTAGTCCCTGTCTATGAAACTTTTTTTGTCCCTTTTGCCAAAAAATTCACAGAGCACGACTCTGGAATTGCCCCTTTACAGCGGATAGGCTTTGGCCTTTTTTTGTAGCACTTTCAATGGTTTCAGCTGCCATAATGGAGAAGAAGAGAAGGGATGCCGCAGTAAACCTAAACCAAAAACTATCTATTTTCTCGATCACCCCTCAATTCTTAATCTTTGGATTATTGGAAATGTGTTTCAGTCTAATTCTTTTCAACCATGGGTGCCAGTCGACTTTCAGTCTATTGGGTTAGATTCTATGCAGAAAAACCAATCATTTCCAAAAGACAAGGATTGCTGAGAAGATGATGGATGCATATGTACACGTATATACATACGCCACAGTACGATGAATATCATGAACACCTGAATCATCCTTGCGAATCCAAAAACAACCTGATAGATTTTAAAATTCCTTTATATTTTGATCCCAAAACAAAAAGGTTTAAACTTTACAACGGGAAGAATAAAATAAAAGAACCAAAACAGATATACAAAGAGAACAACAAGAAGAGAAATACTGATCAAACTTAAGATGACAGAGTTCGTTTTTACAAACTTATGCAGAAACAAAATTCAACTTCTATCGAACCAAAAAAACTAAATATCAAACTCAACTCAGTGTAGCAATGAAGACATTGCAGACATAAAGAAAATGTGTGAACATGTGTGTACTTGTAATGTTAGAGAAGAATAGAGAAACCTCTAAGTAAATTCTGCAGATGATTGAGCTCCAAAACTAAAGAGTTTGAGTGGGAAAGAGAGACATCTTCACTTCCTGCAAAGCTTCCCATCTTGATCTTTTAGTTTCTTCTAATTCTCCGGTGCTTTAAAAATTCTACTAGGAAGACACAGAGTCCAACAGCAAGAGCAATCCAAGTCCTGGGTTTTAATGGGTGATGATGAATCTCAAAGAAGCAAGCTGCTTTTATTTGAGTGAGGATGAATCAAGAGTCCTATCTTTCAAGGAATTGACCGCAAAGAGTGAGTTAGATTCTATGTGCGTTTGTCAGTCGATTTCTCAGATGCTTCTTCGGCTTTTTTCTTCCAATAGATAATAAAAGATTTTAGTCGACTTCTCAATTTTTTTTTTAATTTCTGACGGATGAAGTTAGCGGTTACATGCCAGTTGTATGTAGCAATTCTCTTAAAAAAAAGTGTAATTCTGGGATCCCGTTGGGAGCTCCCGCTCTTTTTTTTTTTTTAGTTTTTTTTCCTTAATGATTAAGAAAATATTGTTTAATAATATTATGAAATGATGTGAAAAAACTTAAGTTTTTTGTTTTTTTTTTTACATTATTTTTAACACTTTTAAATATTTTTAAAAAAAGAAGAAAATTTACAATATTATTAAACAACACTTTCTTAATCACTAAGTAAAAAAATTAAAATAAAAATTTGCAGCAAGATCCCTAGTATTTTCCTTAAAAAAATAAAAAAAATTTATTCAAAATAAAAGGAAGTTGAAAACATAAAAATAAAAGATCGAAATCTTAAATTCTATCTCTCTCTCTCTCTCTCTCTCTCTCTATATATATATATATAATAAATCATATGGCACTACGTTGTGGTGCCACGTCAAGAAAATCATTTAATTGGCAAGTTTTTGATGGTCAAGTAGCATTTTTTAGGATAGAATAGTTAGGGAGATATAATGATGATAGCATACGGATAGACACATTCTATATTTCATACTTGATATGTAATAAACTTTCTTTTTCTCTAAAATTGATACATTCAATTGAGTCAAATTAGGGGTGGGTAGCGATCCGTCCACCCACTTCGCACATCAGCCCCCAACCCATCAGCTGCAAGCTGCGGGGCATCTACTCGCATGGTGAAGCCATGCAAGGACGACCCTCGGGCTAGGCCTGGGGCTCACCCATCTGGCCCCCACGTGCGTGCGCGCACACACTCACACACACACACACATAATATATTTATAGCAAAACGAAATGATGTCGTTTCATACATGTTGCCTATAGGTTTACAAAACCCTGCGTATAAATATCACATTCTCTCTCTTTTATCTCATTTCTCTCATTATAGCTGCCTCCTTCCCCCTTCCCCCTTCTCTTCTCCATTGAGTTCGCTCTATTTTTTGAGTTTTCTCCCTCGTCTGTCAAGCCTTCAGACCTCAGTGCCAGTGGCCACGGCTCACCATCCTTGACTTCTCTCTTCTTTCTTTTATTTTCCCTCTTCCATTCTTCTTCTCCTCCTCAAAACTACCAGAGATGAGAGAACTTATCTTCGTAACTTCGTTGTTGTGGCCGGTGGGCAAAGGCTAGCTGCTGCAATCGTGGGTAACACTGTGAGGCCATGAAGCCATGGCGAGTCTTCCGTTTTTTAGTTTAATGACCCAGGACTATGACCATGGCCCATACAGATTTGTGCACAAATCTTTAGAAATTTTATGATCCATGATTGCAGTCGTGGCCTGTGGTTTCGTTGTTTGATTTGTTACATTTTTTTGATTTGTAAGTTTTTTGGTTTAATCAGTTTATGTTTTTTTTTTTTTTGGATTTGTAAGATCTGTGATTCTGTAATGCTTTGTGAGATTTTGTTGGAATTTTTTGTAAGATTTGTAATTTTGTAAGATTTTTATTTTGTAACAGTGTAATACAGTGTTGGACTGAGTTGCAAATGGACTGAGGAGTCAATCAACCCCCCGACATCCGGACGGGACACCAGCCCATAGGAGGTAGTGTCGGGGTTTGGGAGCCCAAAATGTGCCCCCCATGCGGGGGTGGGACAGGGCACCCTCCAAGTCAAATAATTCAAAACAATTCTTATTCAAATAAATATAAGACACTTTAGGATATCATTCAACGCCATTAAGATATTTTTTAGGGAACATTTGGATACAGATATGGGATGTGAAATTCTCAAAATTCTAAAAAAAAATTATAATTTCATTTCCAAACATCACTTAAATACCAAATATTTTTCAATTTCAAATTTTTAACACTAACTCAATAAAACTTTTACAAATTTGAAAATAAAAATAATATTCAAAAATAATATTCAGATAATTTTTTAACTTTATAATATTTTTATTCAACTTTCTTTTTTCTCTTTTTCCAAAACCCATTCAAACGTCTTATTTCTCATTTCATAGCAATCCATATTTAGACTAGTTTATATTATATGGAATAAATATCCTATCAATTTTCTTTGTGTAACACCTCATTCTCGTAATTTAGGAGTGTCACGCGTTTTCATAAAATTATCCCGGCAAGAGATCTTATTTTTAATAAAATAAAAATTTATTTCATAAAAGAATTATTTAATATAAACATGTCTCCATATAATTTTAAATAAAATAAATTGAATATAATTTATCTCATAAAAAAATAGTTTATTCTAAAAAGTCTGGAATTTAATCAACTGCTCCAACTAAGCCTGACCCGCCTACTCGTACTCATCATCACATCTATCTGGGGTGGTTTAAAAACATATAAACAACTAGAATGAGTTGATACTCAGTAAAAAAATCCATCATAACATAAATATACTTAACATAAGGTTTTTCAAAAAATATTTCATGCTGTGATTTAAAATCATGATTGATCATACTGATACTTATGTTATGCATGACTTATTTATATGAATTAACTGATTGATATGATTTATCTGACTAATCTGACTGGCCAACATACTTAACTATGTGTGCAGTGCACTAACTTCCCATTGTGCAACAAAGGAAGCCGAATGTGCAGTACCCTGGTGTACTACGTGGATCATGCTTGAGTCTTTGACTTGCACGCCCACCCTAAAACTACATTGGTACTATGCATTTGAATGACCATCTGATTAAATGTTATAAGCTTATCTTACACTTGATCTTATGAAAGCTTATGTCTCTTATGCAACATGAGATGCATAATACATACATAATTATAATATGCAAAATGAAATATGATGAATGATGTGCTTGAAAATATCATGGCATGTGAGGGCTGCTAGGTAGGCTTTATATATGAGACATCACTTTCAGCGTTGGAAAAGAAATAAATATTCAGAAATGAGGTATGCTCAACAGGGACTTACCCGAGGAAGAAAGGAATCGCTCATTGCGGGAAAAGAAAGAGCACAATGAAATAGAGAGTTGGTTATGAGTTTTGAAATTTCAGAGGAAGGGGAGATATATGGACGGGAGAAAAACGTTAACGAGTTTGGGTGGAATTCTATTTGTGACTAACGAGAGGGAAGATCACCAAGAAAAGAGAAAGGTGACAACGTTTGATTTCGTGTGGGAGTTTAATATTTAATCAGTATGAGGAATGAGAGTTTGAGATTAGCCTAGTTCGTTTTCGCATATGAAAGAGGATTTGAATTATTATTTTATTTTGTGTAGAAATTTGAAAAAATTGTAATGATTAGATGAGATACGATGGGATGAAATGTGTTGTGAAGACAAACGAGATAAAAGTTGATACTAAATTTTATACGAGAGTCGATCAATAGATTCAAACTTTTAGAAAAATCTAAATGGATAATTTAACTACATTTATGTAACATACAGATCCCCAAATTAGGGCATTAAAATAGTTTTAGTCTATTTATTTAATTTTAGTCTAATTATTATTCATTTATTAAACATTTTATTTATTTATTTATCAAATAGAATTATAATTATTTAAGGGATAAATGTAGGTAATTTATCAATTTAGATTTTGCTAATCTTTTAATTATTAAACCACTGAATGAGTTTCCCTTAAAATGTACTTCTAATTTTTATCTTAAACTCTTAGTGATTAGATAAATTTTATGTTTTTATCTTAGGCTCAAATTCCCAATACCAATCACACAACCATCATCTCCATTCAAAACCCATTATACAGACAATCAGTATCAATCACAACCTTTTCAAGTCCATTCATGTTAACTGATTAATCGTCAAACTCCCACATGAAATCAAACTCTATCAAATCTTATTTTTTAGCAGCCATTGTTCAACCCTAACACAATCACGTCATCTATATATATAGTCAACCATTGTTCGAGTGCATCTCATACCTAGAGAAAAATAAATCAAAACTTTCCTTTCACAACATACCTTCTCCATAGCTCCACCCCAGTCTTCCCCTTCACCATCGTTTTCCGTAGCGCCGCCGTGACTCCCAGTTGCTGGAGTCACCACCACGTTCAGCCTACAACAAGACTTACATACTTGGATGGCTTCCAGCCTCTACACAGACCTAGCACTCTCTCAATTCCTTTTTGGTTCTTCTCATTTTTTTATCTTAGAATCGCAGCACCGACCTGTACTCCATCTGCTCATTTCCTTTTATTTTCTGTGTAGCCCTGATTTGAATCTAGCAATTTTTTTCACTCTCTTAATTTCTCCAATTTGCCACTCTCTCAGCTACCCTCCCTTCCCTCAAGAGTATCATTTCCTTTTATTTTCTGTGTAGCCCTGATTTGAATCTAGCAATTTTTTTCACTCTCTTAATTTCTCCAGTGCACTATTGACACACCTTACGTGACATTTTTTTTTTAAATTATAACCCAAAACGTGTGTTTTGTTGGTTGGTTTGTATTTCTTCCCCGATTCAAATTTGCCCCCCGCGTTTTTACCTTTTGATTTCAGCTCGCGTCCAAACTCTTCCGTCGCTCACGTCAATTATGCTCTGCCCACAACCACCGATAACGCCGTCTCTCTTTCCAGTGACACCGAGGCCATCTGCACAGTGCCACCACTCCCCTCATCACCTAGCTCTCCTCCCTCCCTCCCTGTCTCCATCCCATCTCCTTTGCTTCCTATCCCCACCCCTACCAGCCGTATCGCCCATCCTCCCACCCCCACCACCCGTGTCTTCCATCCTTTCCCCCATGCCCACCCCCTTGTAGCCTGCGACCATGGGCTACTAAGGTATTTATTCATCTTCATCTTCATCTTCATCTTCATTAGCTTTAGTTTTCTCGTGATTTACTTTTAAAAATCGTAAGTTACATTTGGTCGGATACTGTTTGGAAGGCCTGTTGCTTGCACCTTTAAACCCTAAATGGTTGAACTGTTAATTGTTGTGAATAGTTATATTAATTGCAAGCAGTTATTAGCTATTATATAAGACAATCAAATGAAAACAGTTATAAGCACCTTGCATCTTTCAATGTGTAAAATTTTATACCATCAACATCAGCAACACATAATAAATTCTAACCATATTCTTCATGTTCTGAATAGACATAGATTCACGCTTTCTCATCTGCTCATCTGTTAGGTTGTACTCTGGAAGTTGATTATAATATATTGTTAGGCATGTTCATCAAAATTACAAAAAATAAAAAAAATTCAGACCTGTAATCTTCTTTTCTGCCCTGTTCTCCCTCATCCCCACAACCCATAGTCTCCATTTTGGCTATGCCTGCATCTTCATTATACGTTATGTACACGTAAGCATGTTGTAAAATATGAGAAGGAATTGGAATGTGAGGAAAATACCGGTTGAAAAGAAAATATGATGGATAACCTAGATAATTTGAATATATGATAGCATGAATGTAAAGGAGAACTCTTTGATGATCCAGTGGTTTTATTTATGGGTCACTTAGTTAGTGTGGGTATTAGGTTACAATCTTATTAAAAGTTTGCCAATGTTCTCAAATTGAATGACTTACAATATTTCATGTTAGATGAGGTTTGCTTAATGAAAATGGTGGAAGTTGATGTGATAGAGTGGTTGGGAGTTGGGACGAGGATAGATATTGAGAAACTTTAGTAGGACCAAAGGCCTTTTGTTCATGTTGTGAAGGTTGTTTGGCCAAGGTATTGAAGGAAAAAGTTTGACAACAATGGTGGGATCAAAGACATAATGAGAATGGAGAGGAGGAATGAGTCAACAACATTTTAGAAAAATAAGGAAAATGCTACCTTGCGCTAGGGATGATGGGGTTAGCAGTTTTGATTGACGAAAAAGTTATCTGAGAAGAGTTAGATTGGCATGATTAACTTGGTGTGATTAACTTGGTGCATCGTACTTTTTGTTTGGCCACTCAAGGTTTTTTGTGGTGATTTGGTGTTAGAGTTCTTGTTTTGTGCGGTCTCAACTATTAAAATTTGGTAAACTTTTATTTATTCAACTATTTTTTTTTTTTTTGGAATTTGAACCCAATTTCAGTTTTAAAAAATAAAATTGCTTGTGAGCCATTTGAGATTACCAAATTAGGAAAATGTAGAAATGGCTATCACTTCACATATAGCAAATCCTGAAGAATCTATGACCTTATGTTCTTGATTTTGCTTTCATTTCTTCCCTTTGAGTCATCTTCTTCCCATTGCAGACACATGCTTGTTAAGTGAGCTATAGTTGAAGTGTCTGGATCTCTCTCTCTCTCTCTCTCTCTCTCTCTCTCTCTCTCTATATATATATATATATATTTGGTAGGGTTCTTTGTTGCATATAAATTCTTTGGCTGGAATTTTCATATTTTGGCATATTGATGGAGATGCAATTTTAAGCCTATTGTTTCAGAATATAAATATGCTAAATCACATCCTTGTCTTAGGTAAGCTAAATTAAAATGAAGTGGTGGATCCCATTCCTTGAGCTTAATTTTCCTAGATGCTTATTATGTTATCTAGCTGAATGGAACTCCATATCATATGATAAAATGTGCTTCACCTTATATTTTGACCTTCATATTGTGTCACTTCAATATTGGATTGAATTATCTCACTAAATTGGTGTTTTTGGTGGTCTCTATTATGCATTGATCAACCATCTAATGCTTCATGTGTCTCTAAGTTGTGCCGCCTTTGATTTTTAGTGATGCATTTATTTCTTTTACTTTACGTGTAATCCCTATAAAAGTTTCCTTCACAACAAGTTGTTGTTTGAACATGTTCTCTCTTTAACTCTCACAAAGAATGTTGTCTTTTGGCTACCCAATATACTAAACTCAAAAGCGTAGTTGAAATATATGGTGTGATTGAATATAATCTATAACGTATGGACCTGTTAGGGTCAAATGACGAACCAACTTGGGTTTTTGCATATACGGTTCCAGGAATCTATGTTTTGGGGATTTTAGGTTATGTAGACATAAAACTTTGGCATGCTAAACTCAATGTAGAACCAAATTGATGCAACTGCCAAAAATTCAATTATTTTATATTTTCTTTCTTGGCTATAAAGCCATTATGGAATGAGTATGAAATTGTTGGGTAGCAATATTATGAAGTAGATTTTAACAATTGATTTATCTATATGATAATATTGATGACACATCTATAGGTTGTTTTTTAGGAAAGCCAATTTTGTCATACCTTTGTGATTGTAAGATTTTATATAGTTTTACAATTTCCAATACGTTAGAAAGGGTACTTGTAGGCTTTTATTTAGGAAAAATCTTAAGATCAGCCACTGTTTGGCTACATCCGATCACACTCCTTACGTGTCCATTTCACAATTGTGTTTCTCTCTCTTAGACTCAATTCACATTTGAAAACACTTTCTTCCTCGCCCCCCCTTGCGCCGTGTCACCCTAGCTCTCCTCCCCTCCCCGTTTCTTTTGTTCCTCCCCCCCCCCATCATCGCCCCCACCTGCGTAGGCATCCTCTCCCTCTTGCCCGCCCAGCCCCGCCCCGCGTGCGTTGATGACTTTAGTGGTCAGTTCCCTCCATGAGGTGGTCTTGATTCCATCAACTTCGGTCTTCTATGGAGTTGGCTTGTGGTGGCTTTACAAGTGGCTACTGATGCAACCATGGTGCACATGGAGGAAGGGTGTCAATGACTTGGCACCATGCGGCGTATGGTGGTGCAAGGGCTAGACATGAGTTTTTGATGTCCAATTACGCTATTTCTGGTTGCCAAGACAGATGAATTATGGAAGGGATCTTCCCATGTGATGGTGAAATCCGTACTTTCCATTGGCGATTGGTGGTCTGAATGATGAAAATTTTGCTCTGTTTCTAGTGCTTGAAACAGGGGCTGGTTTTGGTGTGGAAGTGGGTATGGTTTTTGCGATACAAGGGTTTCCATGTGGTGTAACCATGGTGGCTAAATTTAAAAGCAGGGCAAGTTTAGAAGGTTAGTTTACAAAGTTTGTTTGGAGGAGATGATCAATTGATGAACTGTAAGGGTACTTCTCAAGTTGTGACATTTGTAATGACCTTTTAATGAAAAATTGTGTAATGAAAACAGCTTAGCTCCAAACTGGTTTCCTTACTTTTCAATAAAATCTGTATATTCATATTGGTAACATTATGTTTAGTGTATATTGGATTTATGTTGCAAAATTTCATAGAAATTATGATACAAAAACAATGCCTAAATGGTGACCACATGAAGTGTGAAGCTGTACTTTCAAATTTCATTCACTCAAAATATATGCATATATAAGATTCCCTGTTATGTTACTCAATTAACCCTCGGCCAGCCGAACACCATTTACATAAGAACTTCCTCTAATTGTTTGCGCTTCAGAGTCTGAACAAGAACAAACCATAAGAACACTACTGTCGATAGTTGCATGCATGTGTTATTTGATTAAACCATTGTCCTTCAGAGGACATCCTATTTAACTACTCTTGTTCAGTTTTTTCTTGGTATTATCATCTTAACTGGAATTCAATTTGCACATTGGACCTATAAATATTAGAGCTTATTCTTTTTACAACTTTGGGCATATAGAAAAATAGACCTTATTCCTAAAAAAAACCTTAGGCATACACCTTGTCTATATTTCATCTTGAAAATTTTGGGACAATCCAAAAAAAATAAAACACATAATAAAAAACCACACTTTACCTCTCCAAACTACCATTTCTTTAGTAATCTTCACCCTAAACTATGTAAATTTAGTTTGTGCATCCTACAGAACTAGAACACTTTTTAAATGGCAAGCAAAATGGTTTGCCCTCATCCACAATAGTTGGAACTTCCGAAATTAACCTAATGAAGGACCTTATTGAAATGGACAGATTAGCATTAGTCATTGTTGATAAACCACTTGGGAGTTCTCAGTTTTCTTCACATGAAACACTTTGCAGATTCTTTTTTCTTCTTTTACTACTATCAATTATGAGAGTTTAATGTTCATTTTTCTTCTTTTGTCATCATGTGCTTCGCCTTTAAAGTCTCAGTATGTGCCCTACCCTCGCCGTCGAGTAATCCAGAGAACTTTAGGCAAGAATTTTTTGAATTTTGAGAATTTGAAGAAAATACTGGAAGTACATTTTCTGATGCTGCTGATGGTATTACACTTTTGTCTGGTTTTTTGTTCACTATAATGACGCTAATATTGAATTTATACTAATCCATCCCTACGTTTCCATGTTTAGAAATGTTATTCAATATAGATAAAGATTTAGAGGATATAACTGTTGTCCTGGATGATGAGGGTAGGGTTGAAGCACCAAGATCCGGTATGGAATTCTAGAGTTTGAAAGAGCTTACTACTTACAATAAGCGATATGCCAAGAAAGAGAGATTTGGTGTAAGGACACAGAGGACTAAGAAAGATGATGATGAGAGCCCTGTTTATGTGACTATTGGTTGTACCTGTGGCGGAAAATACCAACCTAAGAACATTAATATCTCAAAGCCATGGCCAACAACTAAAACGGATTGTAAGGCAAATGTAAATGCAACGTTAAACAAGAGTTACAAATGGGTTGTCACCACTTTTGAAAATGCGCACAATCACATTACTGTGAGCTCCAAGAAGACAAGACTCTTACAATCTCACAAGTGTCTTGATGAATATAGTCAAATGATCCTCGAACTCAATGATAGAACTAGTATTCGAATGAATAAGAATTATTATTTTCTTATTGTTGAGGCGGAGAGTTTTGAGAATCTAGATTTTCAAAAGAAAGATTGTCTGAATTTCATTGACAAGTCTAGTCATTTAAGGTTGGGTAAAGGAGGTGGTGAAACACTTAATGAGTATTTCCGAAGAATGAAAGATTAAAATGGTGATTTCGTTTCTTACATGGACGTGGATGATAAGGGAAGGTTACGAAATGTATTTTGGGCTAGGCCTATGAGTATTTTGGAAATGTTGTAATTTTAAAAACAACGTACCAAACAAACCGGTACAGGATGCTTTTCGCTCCATTTGTTGGTATTAACCATCATGGGCAGTCAATACTAATAGGGGCGGGATTGCTGTCAAGTGAGGATACACATACCTTTATTTGGTTGTTTTACATATGGTTGTCTTGCATGAATGGTCGAGCGCCCAAAGCTATCATAACTGACCAAAACCAGATAATGAAGAACGCAATTGCGATTGTATTCCCGGAAACTCACCATAGATATTGTCTATGGCATATAATGCGTAAACTTTCAGAGAAATTAGGATGTCACTCCCATTTCAGCACAAGGTTGAAGACCTCCATTCAAACTGCATTGTATGATTCACAAACCTACATAGAATTTGAGGAGAGGTAGGGTCAACTTCTTGATAAGTATGATCTCAAAGGCAATAGTTGGCTTCAGTCCTTATACGAGGAAAATATTTTCTGGGTTCCGATTTATTTGAAAGATGTCTTTTGGGCTGGTATGAGCATGACACAACGGTCATAAAGTATGAATGTTTTTTTCGACGGGTATGTCCACTCCGGTACGACCTTGAAGGAATTCGAGAACCAATTTGATAATACTCTAAGAAAGAAGGTGGAGGTAAAGACAACAGCTGATTTCAACTCCATCAACCAAACGATCCCCTGCGTTTTCCCTTTCAACTTTGAGAAGTAGTTTCAGAAGGTATACAGAAATGCAAGTTTAAAAAGTTCCAAAAAGAGTTGATGGGTCTAATGTGTTGTAATTACACACTGGTAAGGAAGCATGGGTGCATTTCAACCTTCGATATCTTGGATGAAATATCTATTGATGAATGCATCAAGACAGTCTACTACATAGTTTACTATAACGAAGATAAGTGTGAGTTAAAATGCATGTGTGTATTGTTTGAGATAAGGGAAATTCTATGTAGGCATGCATTGAGAGTTTTTCAGCTGAAGAGGATTAATGTGCTGCCAGATAGATATGTCTTGGATCGTTGGAGAAATGACGAGAAGATGAGATACACATTGATCAAAAGTAATTATGATGACTTGCGGGTCAGTGGAGACGCACAGAGATATGAGATGGTGGTTAAAAGATGCATGAAATTAACAACAAAAATATCTCCAAGTGATGAGCGTGTCAATGCATCATGCTCTATATATGTCGATAAGTTTGATTCAAAATGTGAAAATGTAACATTTGGGTCGAAGTTCGAATCAACAAAGGTTGGACCGAACGTAGTCACGGATAAAGGTAAGAAGATATTAAGCCCCCACGTGGTCCAAAAGAAAGGGAGATCCCCAAATAAGAGAAAGGTTCCGCCTGTGAAGAAGATGGCAAGAAAGAAAAAGGTAGTGCAATATTGTCTCTATTTCAGTTAATAGTTGGTATTCTGATTCTGATATATGTCTCTTTCCTATTTGTTAACTTAGACTTGTAGGAAACTATTGGATGATGAAACACAATTGGGTGACAGTCCGGGATCTCAAAACCACCAATTTGATGATGGGGTTGTTGTTGAAATACAAAACAACATTGTCATACAATTGATGCCATTAGGAAATGAGGAGGTCTTCAGCTATTGGTTACCCGTGTCTTTTCAATATATTTATTTTATTCAATATTCCATGGACCAATTTGAAAAGTGTTTTCATTATAATTGTTTTCTTTCAGTTGTGCCTCCATAGATATTGATGCACACTTGAAGCTACTGGTGATGTTGTTTACATTTTTGTGCCTCTTAGAGAGAGTTGGGTGTAGTGCTTGAATATGCAAAGTGTTTCATTTTTTGTGCCTCATGGAGAGAGTTGGGTGTAGTTTGTGAATATGAGTTGTTTACATTTTTTCTGCCTCTTGGAGAGGGTTGGGTGTAGTGCTTGAATATGTAAAATGTTTCATTTTTTGTATCTCTTTGAGAAGGTAGGGTGCAGTTTGTGAATATGCATCTTCCTAAATTTTGGTACCTGTTTGAGAGGGTATGTAGCAATTTGTGAATATGCATGGTTGATGTCTTGGCTTAGTTTTTGTTTAGATTGTGAATATGCAGAAGGTATAATTTTTATGTAGATGCTATGCTTAATTTTTGTACCTCTTGGAGAGCGTGTTTTGGTAGCATTCTCCAACTAGTCTACATTCAGAGGGTTTTTGGTAATATGATTGTGTACATTAGTTAATTGTGCCTTTGATGACGGGGTACATGCAGAGGTTATTTCTTTCCATTCTCATTTCAAAATTTACTGTATAACTATACCTGTATCAAGATAGAGAGAGAGAGAGAGACGCGCACACACACACACACCCAATCAAATTAAATTAAAGGACCCATGCGCCCTCAAATAACAATCTACATACTCAAAACATAAATGGAAATCACAGCACAAGTTATATGTCAAGTTTTAAGTAAAATTAAGCAAAGCACCAAAGTCATCTTCAAAAGATATAAACTAATTCAAAACTTTCTTATAACATAAAATATGCATGATGAATGGAAAAAAATTAGGAAAATGCTTGGGCGCCCTCCAAATGTGCCCACTAAAAGTGCCTACTAGTTTTTTTTTTCCTTAAATGTTTAAAAAAGTTACCGTTAGTGAATTTGTGTCATGCACTTCTTAACATGTCAAAGTCTGATATTGAACGATACGCTCTGATTAACTCAAGAGATACATGAAGAAGATAAAAGAATAGACTTTGTAAGAACTTGTAAGGTAACATGGTGGAGGACTTTATAAAATATATGATTTAAAGGATCACAAAGGATAAGATAATGGATTGCACTAAAGGATAATGTGGATTGCATAGAGAATTTGAACACAAATATGCAGTGGAAATGTAGAAATAGAGGTGCTACCTTGGGTCAGGATTTGTTCAAGTATTGTATGAAATCACAAGTACTACAAACACTCTTTCACATTCTAAAAAAATCTTTTAGCATCTCAATCTTTATTAACCATAAATTTGTAGATCATATATAGTGTATACAGACTTCAAATGTACAAGTTAACCTAACAAGGTATCATTCCATCGATCTATTTATGACAATAACGACATGCTTCCATTAATTGTTGCGTCCTGTCCTCTCGACAGCTATTGAACTACTAGCTACTCAAAGGCACAGACAGATAAGGGATGTATGATTCCCGAACCTTAACAAAAAGGATTGAGCTCTGCGCTTCCCTTGATCTCCGCCTAACCGAGGCTAGGCTAGTTTCAGTCTTTGGTTCCTGACTTGACAATACTGCATGCACATTGCCAAAGGGTATTATTTGGAAATTAGCAAAAGAAAACACAAGGTGAATTGCTAAATTCATCTCCCAAAGCAACAAACAAGTGTATATGTCACTGATCTCAACAGGAATCTTCATATACACAAGAAAAATGATGAAGTAACTATTTTATAATTATTTCAGTTGACTGATACTAATAAATCCAACCACAGGTCCCTTTTATTGTTGATGAATTCAATGCATGAATGATCAATGCCTAAAACCTCAACATTAAACTTCAAAAAAATCCCCACCCAGCCTTATCCTTTTCCTAGTTCCTAAACCCCACCCAAAAAAATCTCCATTATAATTAGTATCAGTATCAGTATCGCAATACCATATCGTAATACCCTAGTGTCAGTATCATTATTGTAATACCCTAAAAGTGGAAAAAAACTTTCTGAGTGAGTGAGCAAATTCACTAAAAAATTTAACTCGGGTGCAAAAACACTTACAGAAGGCAAAACACATATGTACAGGACTTTCCCTTACAGAACGTGGTCGTCGAGCTCTTCAGCAGAAATAGCACTTACTTCGCATTCAGATGATGGGTTGACAGCAACCAACAAGGTTGTTGGGCAGAGGGAGGGTTTGGGGTGCGAGGCAACTAGGGCATTGTTTGGGCAAGACGGGGGTGCGGTTGGATGATGGGCGATCCGGGGGTGAGGGTGGGGGAGAGGATGGCGATGCGGGTTAGGGGTGGGGGAAAGGATGCCAAAGCAGGTGGTTGGGGTGGGGGGCGATGTGGGGGAAACAGGGTGTGGGGGGCGACATGGGGAGTGGGGGTGGGGGGCGACGTAAGGGAAAGAGAGTGCGGGGGGCGATGCGGGGAGTGGGTGGAAAGAGGGGGTGCGGGGAGAGATGAACGAAAGAAACGTAAGAAGAAAGAAGGGGGTAGGGGGCAACGCGAGGGGTTGGGGGGAGAGGAATGAAAGAAACAGGAAGGGAGAGAATGAAAATTCAAATTGAAAACGTGAATGCCCCGTCTGAGAGAGGGAAACGACATGTAAAGTGTGCGATTCGGATGTAGCAAACAATGACTGATATGAAGACTTTGTATTCCTAATAACTTATTTACTTTATCCTTGATCAATTTCAGTATAGAGATGGTCTTTCATTCTTCCAATAAAGTAAACTTTTTTTAACTTACTTGAGGTAGGTGTAGATCACTTTTAAATCATTGTGACATTACATTATTGCCCTTCTAAATTGAGAGCATGTGATTTCCTTTAGGTGGGGTTCTACTTCACGTAAACTTGTTGAAATTGGACTCAGTTTTATTTTATGAATGACACATGTTTTTACTAAAGTTAAAAATATCTTATCAATTATTAAATAAAATTAGATTAAATTAATAGTTTACAAGAGTTTTAAGTTTAGTCAGGAATCCAATATTTTCCACTATTAGTTATAGAATTAGAGAGCGTATATTATAATTTTTGAATAAAATTTTTAATTATTAGATTTAGTATGGCAGAATAATTGTTAAATTGTTCTCCATAATATGAATAAATTTTATGGTATTTCGTATAGGTGACGAGTTATGAAGAAAAAAAATTTGAAAACGGCACTACGAGATAAGTAGCTTGATCATAAATTAGGATTAGTATATGTTAACTAATTATATATATTATTATTAATGCCAATTCTTTTGAAACCAGTGTTTACGTACCATGCATGTCATGATATTTGCAAGCACGTCATTCATCATGTTTCATTCCGCATATTATAGTTATGTATATATTATGCATTTCATGCATCTCACATTGTATAAGACACGTGAGCTATCTTAAATTTAAGTGCAAGATAAGATCAGATCAGTTAATCATATGACCATTTAGATGCATGGTACCAATGCGATTTCAGGGTGGACGTGCAAGCCACAGACTCAAGCATGGTCCACTGTAGTATGCCAGAGTACTGCACAGTCAGCCTCCTTTGCTGCAGCAGGGGAAGTTAGTGCGTAATTTTGCACACAGAGTTAAGTGTGTTGGCCAACCAAATAAGTCAGATCAATCAGATAAGTCAGATCGGTCAGTTAATTCAGATAAATCAGTCATATACATAGCATAAGTTTCAGTATAAATTATCATGATTTTAAGTTCTCAGCATAAAATATTTTATGAAAAATCTTATATTAAATATGTTTACGTTATGATTGGTTCTTAATGAGTTATTGACTCATTTTAGTTTTTTTTATGTTTTTGAACCACTCCAAGTAAGCATGATGTTGAGAATGAGTAGGCTAGCCAGGTTTAGATAGAGCAATTGATTAAATTCCAGATTTTATAGAATAAACTAAATTTTTTATGACATAAATTTTATTCAGTTTATTTTATTTAATATTGTTTGGAGACATGTTTTTATTAAATAAAATTTTTTATAAAATAAATGTAAATTTTTATTTTATTAGAAAAATAAGATATCTTGCCGAGATATTTTTATAAAAACACATGACATCTCCATCTCTACGGAAATGAGGTGTTACAATTTATCCCCTAAAATAATACTAATAATCTGAATTATAATATTTATGATAAATCTTAAAATTAAATAAATAGACTAAAACTATTTTTTGCCCTAATATGAGGATTCGCATGTTACAGTTTGAAACTAATATTATTTGTTGATTACAAAATAATTATTTCATACTTATGCTATGCTGTATGAATATTATATATTTTACTTGAAATGAAGAAGATCCCTGATCATATAATACACTAGTTGCAGTGCAACATTAATGGTGATTTGGATTCAAATATGAGTTGAGATGTTTTGTAAATAGTAGAATGAAATATTATTATAATATTATTTTTTAATAATATTATTATTTTAAGATTTGAAAAAGTTGTATTATTTATTATATTTTATATGAGAATTTGATAAATCTGTAATGATAAGATGAGATAAGTTGAAATGAGTTTTGAATCCAAACCGCCTAAACTTGGTGCATATTTGGCTGTCAAGATCTTGAAGGGGTTTTCATGTTTTAGATAGATTTATAAAGTTTTAGATATTTTTATTTCAATAAATAAATAAAAATGAACAATAAAGTTGATTTACCCATCCTCATTGTTGGGCTCCATGAGGCCAATGAAGCTCACTTAAACGCCCACCCAACTATATTCACTAGATGACTTCATGTTTGGATGGATGTTGAGTCGAGTTAAGATGAATTAAGTTCTTTATAAATAGTATTAAGTTAAGATAGTAGAGTGAGTTTTGTGGAGTCTACCTAAGATGAGTTTAAATGTGTTTAGATGTTAAGATAAGTTTAGATGCATTTATGGGAAGTTGAAAAAGATTATAGGTCTCAAGTGTAAATTTTTTTTTAAAATCGAAATAGATTGTGGATCTCACGTGTAAAGAGGTTTTAAGTTGAGATGAATTTAATAATTTGAGAGTTGGGTGCTTGGATGTTAGACTTAATTTAAAATTAGATTGAATTAAGTTGAACTCAGATGAATTTAACAACCAAACGAGACTTATTCTATTGATCATTCTTCATTCTTACGCCACAAACCTGTTTGATTAAAAATGAAAACATGTATGTGGTTGACTAGAATTTCTCCCAATAGATTGAGATAGCTATAATATGCACCACATTGCGGTACACACGGTTTTCCTACAACGTTTCCTCCAACAAAAATGATAAAACAATAGTTTATCTAACTTTTATAAAAATTATAGTCAATAATCCTACACCACACATCTGTCAAGGAAATGAATAAAACTATAAAAAGTAAATTAATAGATATGTGATGTAGGGCTACTGAATATAATAACTTTGATTTTTATACAATTACTTAATAAAATAATGATTTTTTGTTTCAAATTTCTCGACTTAAATTTTATATGACTAAATTTCAAATAAATAATATAGCATTGAGAAGTTGTGGTTTACGTGCAGATGAGTTAGTAACTTGGTGGTTCATCATTTTTTAAAAATTGATACGTCCTTTCATTGGGGAAAAAAAAAAAAAACGTGTTATTGTCACGTGATTAAAGGATATATGTTCATTTTTAAAATAGAACCCAATGTAGAAGAAAGTTCTATCATTCCTAGTAGGCATAAAAGCTCGTGATCATGAAGAGGAAAACCATTATAAGGACAAGCAATATAAAAGGAAAACTTGACATCATATTCGGTTTGAAGTTATTCAAATATGAACGTATAATATTTTTTAATAAAAAAAATAGACCCTCGATCTTTTTTAAATAGGCATGCATGTAACTTGAAGATTTCACTATTTTTATAAGAATATATACGAATCCAACTCATGTTTAACATAAGCACTCTATCTTCGTGGTAAATGCAAAAGTGCTTTTCTTAAGCAAAGGTTTTTTTTTTTTGAGTCGTGCTTCACCCATCAATAGTGTAGGGTGTAGCAAGATGATAGAACCCATAAGGTCAGATATATTTTATTTTTATATATTTAAATATATATATTTAAAATAATTTACAACATTATTAAAAACACTTTCTTAATTATTAGTAAAAAAAGAAAAAGAAATTATCAAGACCTAAGTCTCCATGACTTTAATTTCTTTTTTTTTTCACCCTAGGAGATTCCTCGATGAACGAGGAAAACTACAGAGAAAGGACCTCTTGTACTGTCAACTTATTAAAATTTATATTTTAAATTATTAAAATGGATATCTTATTTTTGAAAAATATACTTAATTTTAATAATTGAATCTAGATAAGAATTACGTGTCGTAACTTTTTTAGTAATTTAAATTGCAAAGCTGAAGATCTTAAATAAATTTGAGGGTGGGATATTTAAAATTAGTCCTCTTTTAAACTATTTTTAAAATTTTGAGAAATAAATAAATCTGTAATATTTATTATTGATTTAATTACGTTTGAAATTTTTGTATGAAGAATGCTAAATATTGGAGAAAATGCTAACTTGTCCCCTCATTTTGTTTACTATTTTGATTGCTCATATATGTTGGGTTTGTAAAACCTGGTTTGTTGGTGTGTCGGTCCAATTTGATGACTTGACTCGACATGAAACCTCTATCGGCCAAAGCATGCGCTACATGACCCAAGTCTTGTGGGGCGGATCGAAATTTTTTTTAATACTGTGTTGACTTGGGAAGCACCAGACAGAAAATTTGCTCATTGTTCACTCGAGTGTCGCTCGACAGGTCGCTCGAGTAAACATCTGATAAAGAGTTTACTCAAAACATGGTCGACAATCCGCTCAAGGGAATAACGTAGAAAAGTAAAAATTAGAGTTTCTACCACGTAACATTATAAATATGCTTCTTATGAATGGTGTAGTAAATTGAATAGTCCAATTTCACTCCAAAAGTGTATTTTGTGATTCCCCAGTATAATAAAATCTTCTGCAGTTTGTAGACATAGGCACGTTGCAGAACCTCGTTAATTTTGTATTGTGTAATTGATTTGCTTGTGTTTGTTTTACTTTGTCTGTCATCGTTTTTCACAACATTGCATTTTAATTTTTTTTCTTAATGATTAAAGAAATGATTACTAGTGTATTTATGTATTTTTCCTTTTCATATTTAAGATGTTTAAAAGAAAAAATAAATAAATAAAATCAATTGCACTAGGGGCACGTCCAATAGTAAATACTGGACGGTCGAGTAGTAGCATCCAATATTTGAGTTTTACAATTCATCATCCTCACACACTATATTTATTTTATTTATTTTTTTAATTTTTTTTAATTTTATTCTTTCCATTTCTTCCGGTTTCTGCACTTCGGAAGTAAAGCAGTTTGTTGTTTGTTTTTTCTGTTTTGATTCAGGGTATATTTGGAAGATTCCTAGATGGGAGTCTGAGGTTGTGATTGTGATGTGAGTGGGGATCTCTGTCAACTGTTGTGGTGTCCCAGATAATTTTGCATCGGTTTTTGATTGGTAGGTGAACCGTCTCCATATGTAAATGTCAATGACAACTGTTAGTTATAATTTACACTCATAAACATGGTTTGTAGATACTTTGGAGATTTTTGTTCGGTTGTGTTCTTCTCCTCACACTCCATTATTTTCATGAATTCGTGACTGGTGGACGACAAGGGCAGCTGGGTTTCCACTTTTCTTCTTCTTCTTCTTCTTCTTCTTCTGTCTTATGATTGGATTTTCTGTAATGGTAGGCGTTCTGTATAATTTGGTCTCCCAAAAAATCAGTGATTTGGAATCATCTCTTCCCTTCAATTTCCTTTTGTTTATTGAGATTTACGCTTTCTTTCTCATTTATAGTCAAAGCTTATCTTTTTCCCTTTATGATGGCACCCATGCATCTCCGATGATTTTAGCAATTGAATTCCCATCCTGTTTCATGGGCTGGAATCATTCCAAGTGCTTATACTGGCCATCAAACTGAGTGGCGAGTGTTATACTTGATGTGTTTGGAAAGGCAGATAAAATAGAGTAATTCATATTGCCTCTCCCTGCAGGATTTCTTTGGAATACCTTCATCGATAAATCTATCAACTGAGAGGATTATATATAGGGGATTGAAAATGTACTTGGTGGAGAGCAAAGGACGGGCCATCGTATGTATGCTGCTTTCCTTGATCTTATTAGGCACATGGCCTGCTATTCTGACTCTCCTGGAAAGACGTGGTCGTCTTCCTCAACATACTTACCTTGACTACACGATCACAAATCTCTTGGCTGCTGTAATTATTGCTTTAACATTTGGGGAGATAGGCAAGGGCACAAACGATTCACCCAATTTTTTAACTCAACTTTCTCAGGTGAGTTCCTAATGGATATTAAAGAAGGTGTTCTTACCATCTTCTTATTTCTCAAAGCATTTGAAAGGCAGTCCTTGCCGATAATGATATGAGAAAATGAAAATGTATTCTAATGGAAGAATAAAATTGACTAAAATTTATAGGAGCTTTTGTTTTTGGTACAACTGTTGCCAATTATCATCCTTTAACGCAAATTAAGTTGTTTTCCCTTATTTTTTTAATGTTTCAATATTCTTCTAATGTGGCCTCTCACAAGGAAAGGAAATATTGATGGCATGAATGGGCCCTGTTGTTGGCATCAGGCACATGCTAAAGTAGAACCTACCATAAATGGCTGTTTGTTTGTTTTCCTTTCAAAGAAGGATGAGTAAAAGACATTTTTAACCTTTTCCATGCGTATGACATAATAAATGTAATCCCAATTTTGTTTGCTCCCATTGTGGTTCAAAAACAACCTTTTTTAACATACATGCCAACCTTTTACTTTGCTCTCTCTCTCTCTCTCTCTCTCTCTCCCACCTGTTGATTGGGGCTATCACCTTTTCCATGCATGTGACATGAATAGAGGCAAAAGTACGCCTAAGATCAGTATAAAAACAAAAAAGAAAACAGTTAGTCTTTCCATCTCTATGTGGACTGGGAACCTTAATGTCTGTGAACTGATAGCCCTGTTTTAATGCTTTCTTAGATAGGTGGAAACCATCAGAAAGCCTGGGTGTAGATACATGACCAGAAGACTATCGATCTACATAAATTAGCATTCTATCCTCCATGAGGCACTAATTATGAAGCATTATTAATCTTAATTGTGCTGTGTTTCACATAGAAGTAGTTCTGAATCTTCTGAGTTGATTGATGCTGCATACTTGGACATGAATCTTGGTGCAATAGCATCACATCAGTTACAATCGATTCATGATTCTACTAGAGTTCCTGATGCAGGATAACTGGCCGTCTGTTTTGTTTGCAATGGCTGGTGGGGTGGTGCTCAGCCTTGGGAATCTGTCTGCACAGTATGCTTGGGCTTTTGTTGGTTTATCAGTGACAGAAGTGATCACTGCAAGCATAACAGTTGTTGTAGGTCTCTCTCTCTCTCTCTCTCTCTCTCTCTAGCTCTCTCTCAGGCATGTCAATATGCATGCACTGTGTGTGTGTTTGGATACGGAATTCAGGAAAATGAAATAAAAGCCCGGCAAGATGTCTGCTTTCATTATTGTCTTTGTTCCAATTGTGACAGGCACAACAATGAATTACTTTTTGGATGACAAAATCAACAAAGCTGAGATTCTTTTCACTGGTGTTGGTTGCTTCTTGGCTGCGGTTTGTCTTGGCTCTGCTGTTCACGCATCCAATGCAGCTGATAATAAAGAAAAGCTAAAAAATTTGCCAAGTGGTTATATAGTTGGAGCTGAGTATGCCTCTTTCCTTCATAGTTATGAATGGAATTGTGCTGATTTGGAGCTAAAGGTTTCTCTTCACGATAATTAGTGCTGTCTAAAGTTTTTAAGAGAATTTTTTTTTTTTCTCTGGAAAGGAAATGCAGTTGTAATTCTCTCTTCACGCTAATCTTGATGGCTGTTTTTCAACTTATCTTTGCTCTCATGGTTTTCCTTGCCATGATTTTGCATGGATTAGGTCAATTTCCACTAAAATCTCTCCAGCATCAAACGTTCTTTTCTTCCTCTTCATGCAATACTGCTCATGTAACGCTGATGCATCTACAAACTGAACCTTTTGCCAGGGCTATGGATGTTTCCATGTCTAAAGAAACAATTACAAACAAAGGTAAGGAACTCTCTCTAGACTTTTATTTTCTATGTTTGGGCTCCTTTCATTTTATAATAAATTGGTAATTCTACCCTTTTCTTTTAATATATCAATAGTTGGAGAGAAGGATATCGAGGATGGAAATGGTTCTGCAGAGAAAGCCAAAGCCGGGACTGCTGGTTTTCTCATAGAACTAGAGAACAGAAGAGCTATTAAGGTGGGTGATTTTGATTCGCCGTGTATATTGTTAATTTTGAAATATGGAATTTTCATTTTTTTTTTGTCTCCCACGTGCACATAATAAATTTGAGGCAATTATTCTTGAAGTTATGAACTGATGGCTGCCAAGAACCTCTATGCTAGTTGGTTGGCCTGCTTCTTTCTTTTTTGAAGGAATTGCACACCATTATGCATAGATAGACAAATATATCCGTGAATGTAATGTATAGGTATGATTCTGATTGCAGATGTTTGGGAGGAGCACTTTAATTGGACTGGCCATAGCTTTCGTTGCTGGTGTCTCCCTCTCTCTATTCTCACCAGCATTCAATTTGGCGACAAATGACCAATGGCACACTTTAAAGGAAGGGGTTCCTCACTTGTCAGTCTATACTGCATTTTTCTACTTCTCAGTCTCTTGTTTTGTCCTTGCCATCGTTCTAAACATCACCTTCCTTTACCACCCTCTACTAAATTTACCTAGATCATCCCTTAAGGCTTACCTGAGAGACTGGAACGGCCGAGGCTGGGCCTTTTTGGCTGGGTTATTGTGTGGGTTTGGCAATGGTCTCCAATTTATGGGAGGTCAAGCTGCCGGATATGCAGCTGCAGATGCAGTTCAGGTTAGTTTTATTTCATATACAAAATAGCATGCCAATACTTAATGCATCTCTATACAATCATATGATTTTCCTTAGTGACGTTTTCAGTTTAAATACCACCCCTTATTGTCTTGGACAAGGGTGTGCCTGTCACACTTGCACGTTCACCAACTTCTCAGTGCTCATTTCAATTTGGTGTGATATCAGGCATTTCCACTCGTGAGCACTTTTTGGGCCATCCTCCTCTTTGGAGAGTATCGAAAATCATCACGAAGAACGTATATATTGCTTGTCAGTATGTTGTTTATGTTTATTGTAGCTGTTGGAGTTCTGATGGCATCATCAGGGCATCGAAAGTAATTATGCTGCTGAAAGATCGTTGTCTGGAAATTGTATAAAGCACAAGTAATCAGTCCAAGTGTATGCCCAACGTTGCTTGTTACATAGTTTCTAGGATATGCCTGAATTGCTGTATTTCTTCCTTCTGCCTGCATTGCTCTCTGTTACAGGTCTGTTCAATTTCTCAATTCCATAGTCTTAAACAACGATAATAAACGACATTTGTTCTAGTTTGGCTATTGACAAAATGTAGTGACTTTTCTTTTTAGGCCAACACTGTGACTCAATTTCTTGTTTTGAAACTGTTGTGCCCTTAATTAATGGATTTAGACAATTCCCAAAGAACATAAAGGAAGAGAAGTTTAATAAAAAACGGTGCGGATCATTTCCACATAGGTGATGAAACAGTGCGACCAAATTCCCCCCTTCTTCCATCTAACGTGACTGTGAGAGCCTCACAGCCAACAGGATACAGTTTGCTCAAAAGCATTGTAAATTTCTTGGTACTGAATAATAAAACAAGAAGACAGATTAATGTAAATGACATACAAAGATGTCCAAAAATCATAATCAAGTTATTTCTGACTTCCAAGAAGAGTACTTCAGCTCCAAATGAAGAGACAGAGACCAACTCATCCAGACTGCTACTGTCATTCTATGCTTGAAATTGAATTTGAAGCCGGTCGACTCGTTTGACATATCAAATGCATGGATGAGTAGGAAAAGTTGGAATGTTGCAAGTTGCATGTTTTGTAATAGATTTGTTGAAACCTTAATTTAAAACACATGGTGATAAATAAGATCCATGATGTATGGACTTCACAAATAATTGTATGCGTAACGCCAACAAAATCTCCACATTCGCCTAGAGGCTTGGGATAGATCCTTATCAGCCAGAACTGCACTGGACCAAAAATGACTGACTATGTTCCTCTGTTAAGATTGTCATCTAACAGTTCACTGTACTGAATAACCAAGATTGATCAATGGCCTCGTATCATGGCAAGTTGCACTAATTTCACCTCATATCACTATCTTTATGCGAAAAAAAATAAATCACCTAGTCCATCTTTGCATCCAAAGGCTCACAGATCCATTTTGCTGTCCAAACAATAGAAGGCGATAGAAGTCGTTCTGTTTTCCAACCTGAGGACCTTAGCTGTAAAACAATGAAAGAAAACAATTCATACAGCATTTGAACCATAAACCATATATAGAAGTGATGACATAACAACAATCTTGTGCTTCTGAATTATCACAGTAGAATACTAATATATTTCCATGAGTTCAGCTCCTTTTTCATTCCTACAGTAGAATACCGATTGTATTTTTGCAGCCACACCAATATATGGAGAGGTCCAGGACTTCACCAATAAATAATACATAGAACATATGCTCTACTGCGTTTGGAGAATCCACTGCAACCCTCAATTTTTATGGATCAGTATCAGGAGAGGGGTCCAATACATGCCAAGATCAAGGGTGTACTGGATATCCCACCCACCAGTGGAGATTGGTTTCACCCATCATAGAAAAGAATATAATTTTAAGTAATCCAGTTGGCACTCTATATGATAATGTATATGCCATTCTTCCAAATGGGCCGAGCACACAATCCTATTGGGTCATCAAAGATGCAAATATGCGACTGATTGAAGTAGAGGATAAAAAATTAAAGATGTACCTTTTGAATAAAAACTTCGTAATGTTTATCCATCCATGATTGGCTCTCCAAATGGACAGACTTGTTTTTATCTGTAAGATTTGCCATAACAAGGGCATGAAAAAATGACTGCAAGACATCTGCAGCTGTTGAGTCTTTATGCAAAGTAGCATGGACAATTCCCTGCTTCTTCACTAGCACATACTTTGCTGTAAAGACCAAAAGAACAACTGATGAGCTAGAGTTTTTAATAGAAAATTCATTTTATTAAAATATATAAAGTAGAGCTCAACCTATCTTGTAATGAGATCCTGCAGAATGCAACAGGTCCATCCTGTTCAACAGTATTGCTTAATTTGTCAATTTTGTACAATAATGATGACTTAAGAGATCTAATAGGATCTATATAATAATTGATCCACATGATATTCGTGTCAGCTTAGCAGTATAGTGTGTTGGGCTCCGTTACAAGTGTGATCATACAATTGAGGTGCCTTCACAAAAAAATTGTTGCAGAATTGCAAGCAGCACATTGCTGTTCTTTGAACAACATATAGTCCTAGAGGGAAGAGGAAACCCGAACTCCTTTTTTTTGGATATGTGATCAAGAAGGAAACCTGAACCGTAAAGGAACCTTCATGTGAAGTTAATAAGATGAATGGATTTCAAAACTCACAGTTCCGAGTGATTAAGAGAAGACACCCTTACACCTAAGTGTACTTGCATGTGTATCTGTTTAGCACTCTTTGAGCTCCATGAAGTGGTCCATTCGGGTAGTACATGCTCCATCCTAGAGACCTTTTCAGGTGAGAGAACTGAAAAAACACACAACATAAAACAAAAATTGCACTGAGTGGTCCAATGATTGAGGTGATTACTAAAATGCCATCGAAACATAAAATGAAGGCGTTGAGATATTTAAATCAAGCCTCAAAAAACATTGTAGTAATTTTGTGTTAAATTAAAAGGCATTAATATTGCACTAGAAAAATTACAATATAGCACACGTAGTTTTGTACAAGAGCAGAACAAAAGCGACTTAATAACTGAGAATACAATGTTCAAGAGGAAAGTCATGGTAAGCCTGGCTTTGAATCTGTTAATGGCATCAGTTGACCCTGCAATGATATGGAGTGGCTAGAACTTTGATAACGTACAGAGGCCAAATAATTTCTGGTTATTCAGATCACTTCAATTCAGGAGCTCAATTTGACAACAAGTTGCAATGGCAGGAAAAGGGAAGTAAAAACTTAGCCGGCCCTAGGGAAATAACAACCACAGGACCTACCTTGGCCAGTTTCCAGGAAATGCTGCAAAAGAATTGAGCTCCTCTCAGGATTTAGTGAGTTTAAGGCAAGGCATTGGACAGCCTTGTAGTTTGCTGCCAAAAAATTGAAATATTTCTGAACCAAGATTAATATAAAACCCACACACAGCCAGATTAAAAATTAAATAAGGTAATTTAATAAAAATTGGAGAGAACTTTGGAACAGGTGCAACATCTCAAAGTCTTATATCTATAATTAACTCCAAGCAAACTTAAGTCAGATTAAAATGTCATAAGGGCTCCTGGAAGTTGCATGTCAGGTGCAATGGTCAAAGAGAAGTTTCCATTGCAGTAGTCATGTATGTAACTTACCATATATATGGAACAGGGTGAGTGACACAAAAGAAAACCAAATAGCAAGTGCATGCCCCATTGTAATCCGGGCAAGAAGCATTCCCAAAGCCATGCCAATCATTGTTGCCAATGTCTCCTGACTTCCTTCCTATCAGCAACATACAAAAGCAAGTCAACAGTTAACTCTAACTGATTATATTTAAGTTTACATGGTTCTCGTCCAGTAATTAGAATATCAGCAGCAGTACCTTGGCAGAAATATCTGCAGCATTACTCTGAAGGGCAAAATGCTGCGTCAAAGCAGCTCTAGTTGCTCCACTGGCAACACCAGCTGATTGTGAAAAATATAGGAAAAGATGGAATTAAAAATTTTGAAAACTGCTCCTTTGCATCATCATTTTTCATTTATTTTGATAGATTAAGACATTTTAGCAAGATATGTAAAGCTATAAATATTATAGCAAAAAAGAATTCCTGCATACCAGACTCATTTGGCAATGAACTTTTATTATTTATAGAAACTTATTGTAAAAATGAAATAGTATTCCAATGATTCAAAATTCAAAACCAGTAACACAATGGGGAAAGGATAGATATAACTTTTATATTACATGGCAACAGAAGTAAACAATCAATTAGAAGCCATCAGTAGCTTGTAGTTCTTCAGACTGTATGATTTAGGAAAACGGGTACTTACTGAATGATCGTGATAGGCTCCCCAAGCAAACTACAAACACGAAAGCTGAAGGAAACAAGGGGGAAACCAGGTCCATCAACATTCCTGAAACCGTTATAACAACCATTCTGGTCATTGTCCACCAAATCAGTGGCTACAGGTTCAACCAGCTATTAACGGGCAAAGCAATATTATTTAGAACTAGCACTTCATAACATATGATAATACTCACATGTATCTGTCCAAGTCCAAGCCGTATATAAGCTTATACCGAAAGGAGAAATCAAGGTATAATTAAAATCAACCATTATAAATCATAAGAATCTTTTCCTTTTAAGCAATGTGGGATCCCATCCACCACCCTCTCATACTAACTCCGGAACATTATACTATGTGAACATGGTTAACCAAAATAAACAATATTTGTCTGAATAAACTTTTTTTTTTCTATTGAAAATTAAACTGTCCAGCTTTGAAGGCATTTTTTTAAATGTCCAACAAAAAATAACGAACCGAAGCTAAAAAGGAGGTTTGTCAGCAAGAATATGAATGGGGAGCAGGTGCTTGCATACCCCCCCCCCCCTCCTCCTCCTCCTCCTCCTCCTCCTCACACAGATATAAAAACTTATGAGAACGTACCTAGATCATTCATAAGATCTGCGATTAAACGCCACATTTTGGCATTGCTATCCAGGTTTGAGCCCTGAAGAACAGAGAGTCATGCAGCAGATAAAATATGTTTAGGGAGGAATCATGTGGACAGAATCCTTAAGTAGGAAGTGAACATGTTTAACCGCCCATAACCAAAAGAGATAGATGGCTATATCAAATATTATGAGCCAGCATTAACAAACAGATCCATCCTTCTTCATAATGTGTGGATGCAAATACTTTTTTTTTATAAGTAAACAATTGTATTAATAAAAATATATTTGAAGATTATCCATCTAACTATGCATCCTTTGAGATTCAAATACGTATTATCTTAATATTACCATGTTTACCGCACTAAGTTTGAATTCTGAAGTGATAAGATGATGATGTGGCAATATCTAAACCATTTAACATAAAAGAAATTGGTTCGGATTGAGTGAGATCCATCTCGCAAAGTACCCTAAGTGCTCTAGGGTATATTAATCAAAACAAAGTCAAAATCTTCAATGTAATTAAATGAGCAGAATTATAGAACCATTGACCTGGTAGAATGTGAATAAAATGCCTCCAAGCATTCCAGTTAGGTCCCTCAAAAACCACTGTTCAATGTTCCAAATTTATAGTCAACATATTGCAAACTTAATAACAGAATAAACCCTTCTCCCAAGTTCCAACTGCTTGGGATGGGCAATTGTTAACACAAACATCCCAAATAAAATCAATTTAAACTGAAATATATGCTATGCACGTTTCGCGTGCATACGCTTACCTGAAATGTGGCACCAATTACAGTCGCGGATTTCTCACCAACTCCAATAGCACTAAGAAGAGCCTAAAATTTGATTTTAGCGCACCATGTTTTAGTAACCATCAGCGGGCCTTCGACAATGCATCGAAACTTATAAATATCAAACGTATAGAGAACATACTTGTGTCGAGAGCATGGTCCGAATGTACGTTGAAAGGCCCTGTAGAAAATAACTCAGCCACATACGTAAGTCATTGACAATTTCCCACATTCTTTCTTACGATGCCTCTGAATTCATTAACATGTTTTGATTTTGATCTTTTTTACCTGCAGTGAATCCCAGACTTGAAAAGGTACATAATCTGGAGTCACACTATTAGGAAAACCCTGCACTTTGAAAAACCAAGATTAACGAGACAAACATCGGGCTTGATTTTCGTTTCTGAAAGAACATTAGAGGAGATTAAGAAAAAAAAGAAAAAACTTGCCTCGGGTACAAATGCTTGGAGAACCCGTCTCCAAACATGGTGGAATCGGCCACCAGACCTGCGTGTATTTTTTCAGTAAAACAAGTCAACGAAACGAATAAAGCCTAATAACGAAAAGCCCCAACAACGAAAAAAAAAAACACAACCTTTGGATGGAGAGAGAAGGGGAGGCGGTAATGGTGGCAGTTCTGGAGAGCTTGGTGGAAGAAGAACCATTCCATTCTTCTAAGATGATCTCCGTAGAGGACGATTTTGATGCTTCCATGAGAGAACTGAGTCAAAGTCCCTCTGTCTCCGTCTGATCCAACGGAACGAAGAGGAGCTCAGTTCTGTTCTGGTACACCGTACTTCTTTGCCAAAGTAAACAAACAACTTTGTTCTATTTGACCAACTGTTTGTGTATACCCGAGTTTATCCCTATAAGCACGTGCGGTCATGTTTTCTTGAATAAAACACAAACTAAAAAGTTAGTGTTTAAAATAAAAACGCTAGAAGGAGGGCTCGAACCTCCGACCTTGTGGTTAACAGCCACACGCTCTAGCCAACTGAGCTATTCCAGCTGTTTATTTTGTTCTTTCTTTTAATGATCAAAACGTAAACTTTACTAAAATGAATGCACAACTAGGGGAACAGAGTAGATGGCATGGAGTACTCGGAACAGAGAGCCCGGTAGAGAAATGTTGAGGAGACCACTCTCCTTTCTCTCGCGGAGACCCTTCTCCTCCACACCCGAAGTTCCATCCCTCTACTCATTCCTCCAACCTTCCATCTTCGCCCTCAAGAAAACCCCATCACCACCGCCTCCGACATTCCCAGACCAACCTCCGCGAGCCCTGACCCCAGATCACATAGCCACGCTAGAGACCACGCTCCACCAGTCCCTCCTCACCAGCAACACCAATGAGGCGTGGAAATCCTTCAAGACCCTCACCAGTAACACTGTCTTCCCAAGTAAGTCCCTCACCAATTCTCTCGTCACCCACTTGTCCTCCCTCAACGACATTCACAATCTCAAGAGGGCTTTTGCCTCTGTGGTATATCTTATAGAGAAGAAGCCTAAGTTGTTGGATTTTGAAACGCTTGGGAATTTATTGAGTGCTATGAAATGTGCCAACACTGCTGCCCCTGCTTTTGCTTTGATAAAGTGTATGCTAAAAAATAGGTATTTTGTTCCCTTTGGATTATGGGGGAGTGCGCTTGTTGAAATAAGTAGGAAAAATGATAACTTTGTCGCATTCTTGCGGGTTTTCGAAGAAAATTGTAGGATTGCTTTGGATGAGAATTTGGATTTTATGAAACCTGACCTGCCCGCTTGTAATGCGGCATTGGAAGGGTGTTGCCGTGAACTAGAATCAGTGAGCGATGCGGAGAATGTTGTTGAAACAATGTCCATTTTGGGTATTAGGCCAGATGAATCGAGTTTTGGCTCTCTTGCCTATTTGTATGCACTTAAGGGGCTTGGAGAAAAGATAATTGAGTTGGAAGGTTTGATGGATGGATTTGGTTTTTCAAACAAAAGTGCCTTTTTCATCAATTTGGTTAGTGGGTACATAAGGTCGGGCAATTTAGAATCTGTGTCTGCAACTATTCTGCATTGTTGCGAAGATTCAAAGTTTGGAGAAGAAACTTATCGTGAAGTGGTTAATGGATTTCTTAATAATGGGAGTGTCAAGAGTTTAGCGACTTTGATCATTGAAGCTCAAAAGTTAGAGCCTTTGTCGGTTTTGGTTGATAGATCTGTGGGCTATGGTATTGTTAATGCTTGTGTTAACCTTGGATTATCAGATAAGGCACACAGCATTCTTGAGGAGATGGATGCTCAGGGAGGATCCGTAGGGCTTGGGGTGTATGTTCCAATCTTGAAGGCTTACCGCAAAGAGCATCGAACAGCTGAAGCTACTCAACTGGTCATGGAAATTACCAATTCTGGCCTTCAGTTGGATGTAGAAACCTATGATTCTTTGATTGAAGCATCCATGTCAAGCCAAGATTTTCAGTCGGCTTTTTCTTTGTTTAGGGACATGAGAGAAGCAAGAATACCTGACCTTAAGGGGAGTTACTTAACTATAATGACTGGCTTAATGGAGAATCATCGGCCTGAGTTGATGGCTGCCTTCTTAGATGAGGTTGTTGAGGATCCTCGAATTGAAGTGGCAACCCATGACTGGAACTCAATTATTCATGCTTTTTGTAAAGCTGGGCGATTAGAAGATGCAAGGAGGACTTTCAGAAGGATGATATTCCTGCAGTTCGAACCAAATGACCAGACATATTTGTCCCTAATCAATGGATATGTGACTACAGAGAAATATTTCAGCATTTTGATGCTGTGGAACGAGGTTAAACGAAAAGTTTCACATGATGGGCAGAAGGGGGTCAAATTTGATCACAATTTGGTGGATGCATTCCTTTATGCTCTGGTTAAGGGAGGTTTCTTTGATGCAGTGATGCAAGTTGTGGAGAAAACTCAGGAAATGAAGATCTTTGTGGATAAGTGGAGGTATAAGCAAGCATTTATGGAGACCCATAAAAAGCTTAAAGTAGCAAAATTGAGGAAGAGGAACTTTCGAAAAATGGAAGCACTTGTTGCTTTTAAGAATTGGGCTGGCCTTAATGTATGAGCTTCAACTGGGTGTGGTATGTCATCCATTCTAGCTTCTGCTGTCAGCTCTGGCTGCTGAGCAACCAATTTCTTTTGATGGAATTTAAGGCAGAGGAACATGAAATTGGCTTGCTCCTTCAAAAACCGAGCCTGTTTGGATGCATGCAACGGATGTTCCTGATGCTTGTGCCGTTGACAAAGGCTGCTATTCACAATGCAGGGAGAAAGCGTGTGCCTGGAACTTTAGGGAACATCCGCAAAATGAAAGATCTAATTTCTTTTTTGAATTCACCAAGTCCTCTATTCGTGATACAAGCTCGAGGAACACAGGATACGATCGTGACAGTTAACAAGGGTTGAATTTCAGAACTAGTTTAATAAAGCGACTTGCTCGGCCAGTTTAACCTCTTGTTTGGTGTCCTAAAATTTATTTCAATAATTTTTTTGGGAATATGTAAACTTTTAGGTGTAACGGGAGGGAATCGGTTAAGAGGGTATACAGTTGACTTCAGTCTTAATTCGGTTGGGAGTTCTCATAGCTTGTCAGCTTCACTGGGAATGCAGAACAACTAATAAACATGTTTCGCTGGAACCCAATACGGGAAAACTACTTTGTCTTGTCTTACTGCTGTTTGTCTCTTATTTTATTTCTTTGGGTTAAAATCTAGTCTGAAACTCTCATGTTTTTTTACCAGATGTGGCAGGAATTGAAACCCAGTTATTGTGAATCTAAGCAGTTGCATGTGCAGCATAATTTTCATTCATGGTTTCATTATTGAAGTGAGATCAGTAAGGGGCTAATTTTAACCTGCATCAGTTGGTAGGCTTGCTTGGTATGTGGGTGTGTTTGCATTGGATTTTTAAAAAAAAAATAAGTGATGATTTTCATTTTTGGGAGCTCCTGAACCTTTTTCATTTTGTAACCTCTCGTCAGCTTTTTGTGTTCTGGGATTTATAAGATTGTCCACAACCCGTGTAGCTTAGATGAAGTTAGACCCCACCAGGCAGCCATGTCTAAACACAACTGCGATCTTGTCATCCTTATAGCCGACTATTTGGTGTCGATTTTCCTCTTTAGTCCTTTCTACTAGTGAAAATGCATACTGCTTTGTAGCTAGACCACACAAAAGATGGGCACAACTTTTTAGGAACAGAAAAGGAAAAAGAAGACAACGTTGAAAAATGATCACCTCCACCGAAAAGAAGTCTAGCCATCCCTACCCATATCTTTTCAATATCAAATACTCGAGTGGAAGCCTTGAAATACTTTGCTTCCAATTTTATGTTTGAATCTCTCATACTGTTCCAAAACCCTCACCAATGTCGCTCACCTCCAGTGCTTGGATCTTCCTGCTCTTGCTCCCATTAGTTTCCCCAGCCTCTGCCGCTTCCCATGCCATCCCAATTAATGGTACATGTCATGACACATGCGGCACTATCACCATAAAGTTCCCATTCGGCACCGGTTTTGGATGTGGGCATCCTGACTTTGCCAGGTACCTAAAATGTAGCTCCGGGACACTCCAGTTCTCTACTGGCACTGGCATTTACACTATTTCCTCCATCGACTACCCGAGCAGCACGATATTTGTTACAGACCCCCTCATGTCAACTTGTTCTTCAATGCAAAACTCTGGGAGCTTCAGCTTAGATAGGGCAAGCCCCTTCACCATAACTGAAGATGATATCTTTGTTTTGCTCGGTTGCTCTACAACCTCTCCTGTGTTTGATCTTGATGAAGAGCTTTGTGATACTGGCTCAGGTTCTCGTATCTGTAGAGGGCTGTATTCTTGCAAGGGAGTGACAGGCATTGGACTGCCACTAAATGCGCCCATTTCCACATGTTGTGTTTATGACTCTCCGAGTGGCCTTGGGTCAGGTTATGCTTTGGACCTTCCTAAGCTCCAGTGTTCATCATATACATCAATATCTGGGTTTGGGGATGATGCTGGGGATCCGATGCAATGGAAATTTGGAATCACTTTGCAATATAATGATTCGTATTCTACTGATAAGTGTAAGGATTGTGAAGCAAGTGGGGGTTTGTGCGGTTTTGCTGGCTTGGACCAGTCATTTGCTTGTATTTGTAGAAATGGGGTGAACAGCAGTAACAACTGCCTCGGACGAGGTTAGTTCTTATCCCATGCTCATTGCTTATGAGCCATAGACTTTGGGCAGGATAGGTATTCTCCATTTCAATTAGAGTGTCCATTTAGTATAAAACATGGAGTATTTTGGTCAACTTATAACACAATGTGAAATATCAAAATACTCGTGTTTTATACAATACTATCTATTTTAAATGAAAGAGTGAAAATCCTATTCCCTTTGAGTAAAGCACATGGGATTTTTGTTTTCCTTCTTACCCTTTTTTCCTTCACTTTATGTCTGAATTTGAACTTTAATACGTGGTTTTCATATGTTCAGGGTTTGCTTGGAGCGGGACAGTGGGACTAAAAATTCAAATGGAGATGGTTCTTGGAGGTACACAAATTGTCCAGCCCTTTTGCGTTCTTTACTTTATTTTCTTCTTCCCCACCAAAGCCTTCCTTTGTTTAAGAATTGTTAGGCAGGGTAGTGCTTTCCAATACCTTTTTCTCTTAAACAGTTTTGTGATCAGATTGACGTCCTACATTGTTCAACATTTGCATAAAAGATTGCTTTATGTCCGTTTTCTTCTGCCATTACTTCGCTACAGCTAGAAGCTGCACTCCAAGGAAACATGAATATCATTCACAACGATCAAAAGAGTTGATAATTTTCTTCTGCCTTGTTTGATGAAGCAGGAAGACAACATAAACATGATGCCCTTTTCCTTTTGCTTTATTTTTCAACAGGATTTTGGTTCTTGTGGATGTTGCTATTGCTTTGAAGCTGTTGGGATACCTCAAAAACTTTTGGGATTCAAAGTGCCAATGAAGGGCTTATTGGAAAAGCTTGTGATCTCACAATCTTGGTGAAAGCAGTGACCTAGTTTCCATGTGGAATTCATACAATCCTCAAGAAATTGTTCGCAAAGATCTCAACACTTTGAGCCTAGATATATTGCAACTTCAATGATTTTATGAACCTTTTAAGAAGAGCTTTGAGATAATTTGTTATGGATGGCAGCTGTTAACTATTTAATTTAAACGTTACATGTTCTATTGTTTTGTTTTCTCTATGAAATTTATAAATATTAACAATGGCAAAAGTGGGGGTCAGTAAAAACTTCAGTTTAATTACTTCAAAAACATTAACAAAAAGTGGAAATGGATAAAGAGTAGTTATCAAGATGGTTGATTCAGTGGCCTTGAAGGTTATGGACCATTTTAACTTGCTTGTAGTCGTGCAATATCCCACTAGAAAAGGTTGCATTTTCGTAGGTTGCTTTGAGATGTTAATCGGAGAAATTCACTAGATGGATAAAGGAAACTGACTCTCATCATTAAGAAAAATAATTATATAGCAAATTAGACAAATTAAGGCCCGGTTTGGATGCCCATCCGAGTCTCGTCTGGATATCCAAACGATTGACAATCCTCAAGTTTGTATTTTGTCTTAAAAGTTTTTCAACACAACAATTGCAATTACTCCCTTATAGTGAACAGTAAAAAACATTGACTGCCAATTACTCTGACTGTAACAGTAAACGGTATTGTTGACAATGATAATGTACAGTAAAAACGACCAATAATTGCAATTACTCTCTAACAATAAACAATATTATCTATTATTGAAATAATTACGCCAATTATAAAAAATATATTTTGGAAAAGTCAAAATATTTAGGGGTTTTTAAAGTAATAATAGATAATACTTATTTTTAATATGTTCATAATATTTTTCACCAAATAATTAAAAATATTTTTCAATAATTGGTGGGACCCACCATTTTATCAAATTTTCAAAAAGTTAAAAACATCTCATCTCATCTTGCTATCCAAACAAACTTTTTTACAAAATATTTCATTTTATTTCACTATCTAAATATACATTTTTTTACAAACCATCTTATTTCATATTAATTCAAAAATCTTACTATTATTCAAAATATATTATCTAAACAGCGTAACCAAACAAGGGCTAAGGCTTCGTAAATGTCCAAAGAACATAAGAAAAAGACATCAACGTGTGTGGCTCATGCACTAGTAGTGGAGAGGTGTGGTTAAAGTTCTCTAACTCATTTCTTCTAATTTCATTTCAATTTCCAAATATTACAAACATAAATACTTCTCAATTTCAAGTCTTTAATTTTTTCATCTAATCATTACAATTTTTCCAAACTTCTAAACAAAACAAAAAAGTTAACTTTTTCAAATATCAAAACAGAAATAATATTAAAAATTATATTATAATAATATTTTTATTCTTTTTTTTTTTTTAATAAAGCATAGGTCCTGGAGTTTCAAGGAGTTAGCTCCTGTCACTTTCATCATCTCCTATAACACAATTATATATATTCCAAAGGCTCCATAAAATATAAATTTATCCGTTCAACATAAATATACATGTATATATTCCTCTACAAGGACACCACAAAATACCTAAATATAACAAATTAAAATCTCCATATCTCATGATACCCAAAATAACATAAAATAATAAATCTACTAAAAATGATTGTCTAATAACTTTTTTTGTATCTGTTGGCACTTATCCTCTACGATCATCAAATCTTGCTAATACTTCCAACTCTTGATTTCCAGTTGAACCATCAAAATTATCTGAAAAATATTCTAGACATAAGGGGTGAGTTATCAACAACTCAGTAAGCAGATATCATATACTAGTATGTAAACATGAGCATTTACAGAGTTTAGAATGTAAAACAAAATATTTTTACTTTCAGAATGCATTAATTAAAACATGTTATAAAAAATATCAAAGCGAAAGTTCAAAAATATTCTTATTTAAAAGTATCATTTGGCATAGCATAACTGAGCATCACATCATAAACAAAATTCCATGTTTAACCCCTACGACAAGGTTGTGCAAATCTCAGAGCCAACTGAGCAGAAACAAAATGTGAAATCTTCTCCTTATTATTCTCGGAGTCCTAAGTATGTACATAGGAAAGATCACGTAGAAAATTACTTTTTTCCAAAGTGGGTGCACCAGAAATAGAAAAATTAGTACCAACCTGAATAGAGGCCATAGTTTTACACCCCTGATAAGGTTAGAACAAACACAAAAATAGAATGTCATGTCAGAGATTTCAGAGATGACATCATATCATATCAGAGTAATAACATATTCAGAACACAACAAAATCAGATTATGCACACTTTTTTTATATTTTCTCTTTTTGCACAATTTAAAAACAGAATGCTAAAAATAGCTCATGTATATACCAGTCATGACAGAAAATATTTTATCTTTTTAAACAAAATTTCATGCAAATTTAGATAAAATGATCGAGATTGTTTTCAAGTTTTTATTTTCATAACAAAACATACATGTTTTTCATAAAATCAACTTCAGTCCAATCATTTTATGCAAAGTCTAGCATATGAACCCTACTTATTTCGATTTTTTATTTTGAATTTTTCTGTAATGCCCAGGTTCAAAAAGTTAGTTCATGTGACCTTTCATCATCTCCCATAACACAATTATATACTCCAAAGACTCCATCTAATATTAATTTATTTGTTTAACACAAATATATTTCTCCATAGGGACACCAAATAAATACAGGAACAAAACAAATTAAAATTTTTATAAAAACTCAGAAATATCCATGCCTCAAAATATCTAAAATAACAGAAAATAATAAATATACTAAAATTGACTCTCTAATAATTATTTGTATCATTCGACACTTATTCCTATACGATCATCAAACCTTACTAGTACTTTCTACTGTTGATTTCCTACTGAACCATCAAAATTATCTGAAAAATATTGTGGAGATAAGGGGTGAGTTATCAACAACTCAGTAAGCAGAGAGCATATACCAGTATGTAAACATGAGCATTTACAGAGTTCAGAATGCAGAACGAAACATTTTTATTTTCAGAATGCAAAATCAAAACATGTTATCAAAATATCAGAATGAAAGTTTAGAAATATTCTTATTCAAAAGTCCTTTGGCACAGATGAACTAAAACATTACATCAGAACATAGTTTCATGTTTAACCTCGTGGTAAGGTAGTGCAAATCCCAGCAACCAATCGAGCAGAAATGGAATGTGAAATCTTCCCCTTATTATTCTTGAAATCCCAAGTGTGAATACAAGAAAAATCACGTAGAAAACCACTTTACTTCCAAAGTGGGTGCATTGGAAACATAAACGTTGGTGCCAACCCAAATAGAGGCCACATTTTTACACATGTGGTAAGGTCAGAGCAGAGCATAACTAAAACCATATAAATAATTAGAATGTTATGCCAAAAGTCTTCAGATGTCACATATTATCAAAACAGAGTACTAAACATAATCATATTATCCTCATAATCAAAACAGATTCAAAGCATCTTCATATAATCATGCATAAATTTTTATATTCGCTCTTTTTGCACAATTCATAAACAAATGTCAAAAATAGCTCATGTCTACACCAGTCATGACAAATAGGACTGTAAAACGGTCAGTCCGGACCGAATAGACTAGACTGAAAGTCTCCATGGTCGGTTTCGGTCCAATGAGTATGGGTATTTCGATCTTCGGTCCAATCCCAGGGTGGGGATTTCCAGGACTGGACCGACCAAACCCAAAATTTTTTATTTTTATTATTATTTTTATAAATATATTATTTTATATAATAATTGTATAATAAATTATGTAATTAATAAATATGTTATTAATACTTGTTAATATTCTATAAATTAACAATATTTTATATATATGTTCATCTAACCTATCACTATTAACAATATAAAATTTTAAATATGTTATTAACACTTGTTAATATTCTATCAATTAACTAATATATAATATCAATTAGTTAATTATATAGTAATTATATAAATTAATAATATAATTTTCATCTAATTTATTATCATTGACCATATAAAATATTTTTTTATTGAGTTTGTTACATAATCCACATTAATAAGTCACTTAGTTTAATTTAGTATTTTAAATCATTTTTTTATTAATTTATTTTTAAAAAAAATGAAGGCCGGACCGGACCGGACCGATAACTACTAGTCCGGTCTGGTCCCTATGGGTGTTTGATCCGGTCCGAAAAAAATGGTGGACCGAAAAGTTCGGTCCATGGCCGGACAGACCAATTTACACCCCTAATGACAGAAAAATATTTTTCTCTTCTAATACAGATTTCATGAGTAATGCAGATAAAATGACCAAAGTTGTTTTCAAGTTTTCTTTTCATTACAAAACACACATATTTTTCATAAAATCAACCTGAGTCCATTCATTTTTTGCAAAATCTAGTTTAAAAATCTTGCTTACATGGACTTTTTAACTTCTTTGAATTTTTTTGCAACAGTGTCAATGGATTATCAATCATCACCTATAAAATAGTAACATAACTTGCGTAAATTTTCAATTGAATACATACTTCGTAATTAAAACCTAAGGTATAAATCTATATTTCTTTAATATCTAAAAAAATTCGTGGAACACTAAAATATCGTCACTCCCCAATTTAATCGGTATCCACTTAATATCTACTGCTAATACAATAAATTCTAATTTATTTTTGTTAAAAAAAAATTTTTTGGACTAATATTAAGTGAGACTTAGCCCACTTAAAATATTATAATAGTTTTCTACCATCCAACTGAGGCCCACCTTAAAAATCTTGCCCAACCTAAAATACAAGTTCAAAACACTTTGGTTTGTAACTCAAATGGGCACAAGTGTAATTTCATCTAAAAAAGCTCTTCATAAAATGAGAGTGCTGATGAGACAGAGAATCACCGAGAAGGGACTGTGCGGCGAAATCACCGTGAGCAAAAGAATGAGTAACGGGAAGGTGACTGGGTGCGACGACAGAGCACTAGGAGAGTAAATCGTTACTCACAGTGAAGAGAGAGAAAGGGAGAACGTGGTAAGAGAAAGGGAGACAGAGAGCGAGAGAGTGTGAAAACGAGAGAGGAAGAAACAGAGGCTTATGGTGTAATAGTGATCGACCTGGGACAATGTCTCAAGGTTGGGCTACAGTGTACGGGCGACAAGTGGTTGGGCAGATTGTTGAGGAGTTGTACCTGATGGAAAAGTCGTACTCTGCTTTTTGTTGTATAGAAACAAAGCTTGTCATATGGGTTGAAAGCGTGGAGGAAAAGTGGGTTGTAATGGTGCAACTAGTGGCTCATGATGCCTATGAGTTGGAGGAAGGACACAATGATGGTGGCCTTGCTCGTGGCCGAGTGTGGGCTTTGGCGGCATAGGTTGGCTTTGGCGTTGGTCTACGTTGCTTGCACGGCTTCAACAGCAACCGCTTGACGTTAAGATTCCGTGGGGGAAAAAGGCAACAGTTCTCTAGTGTAGCGGAGGCTTACTACGGCATGGAGATTCTATCATGGAGGATGAATTGTGACATTGAGGCTTTTCTCGCGATGCAAAGGCCTGTTGTTGTTCCATGTGATAGGGGCGAAGGGGCTACTAGTTGTTCATGTGGCTACTATTTCTTCCTGGACATGAACTTTGGTTTCAACGTAGGGTTAGGCAGACCTTCGCGTAGGGATGTGATGGTCGTGAAGGGTGGTTTATGTGGTTTTAGCTTCCAACGAAAGGTGGTGGTGGTGGGAACTTGAGTAAGGAGAGGAAACTTGTCGTGGGATCTTATGTTTAGGAGGAAAGGAAAGTGTGTATGAACGTGTATAAGGTGTTTAAATAAGATGTTGTTGTAAACCCTAGTGGGAAAGAGACGTGCATGGATTTGGGACATGGTCATGGGCTTGGGTTTTTGGGCCCATTTCAAACTATTTGGGCCCATAGTCTATTTCAAAATTACTCGTTAACCTTCAGTGGACTTTTCATACGTATAAACCCAAAAAATTTTAGAATGCGGGCTTGATGCTAGGCCCGGGTGTTACATTTTCCATAATAATGCCGAACGAATATCAATCGCCAACTATAAAATAAACATGAAATTTACTTAATTCTTTAATTAGACATGTATTATGATATTTAAGCCTAAAACGCTAAAATAACCTATTTTTCCAAAAAGTTTAAAATCCTCGCAATCCTAAAATATCATCACTTCCCAACTTCATCGATATCCACCTAACTTATCCAACTAATACATTAAACTCTAAAATATTTCTACAAAATAAAATGTATAGCTACATGAATATTCAATTAAAACTAAGTTCATGTAAAATGTATCTCCACTTAATATTCACTTAACATAATTCCAACTTAATCACAAGTCTATTTATCATCAAGACCAACTTAAGATACATGTCCAATTTTAAAAGTCAAGTCCAACCTAAAAACATTTAAAAGAGTAATTGGGGTGCTTTACAGATAATCACATGGTCAAAAGGCTTTGATGGCATTTTTTATTTTTTTTTTGTAAATAATGCTACACCTATGGTTACTTATAGACACCCCATCTTTGTGAAGAAATAAAAGACTCACCAAAGTATGAACATAATAATAGGCATTTTTTATAATAACTTAGGTATGTTGTGTTTTACGAAAAAGGTAAAAGCCAATTTTTAGTTTGTAAAGGACAAACGTTCACTAGAGAGACACATGGATGTACGACAGAAACTCAACGAGAGTAAGGAACCGTGTGACGGAGAGAAGAAGGGCGTGTTATGGTGCCCGAGGCTTGAACTGCGATGAGAGAGAGAGTGAGTGAGTGAGTGATGAGAGAGAAATATGTGAGAGGGAGAAACATAGAAGAGACAATGGCTTAGGCACAACGGTGAGCAATCGGGGCAGTGGGTGGCAGCTTCTATTGCTAGCAATTGTTGGCTTTGTCATGAATAGCAAAAACAAGGGCCCGTGCGGTTGATATGTGGAAGAACTGGGGCTGTTGGCGTGGACGTGGGTTGCTTTGTTTTTGGGTGTGAAAAACAGGGCTTGTCGTGTGATTACATGTGGTTGTTGGCTCTCTTACAAGGTGGTTTCAGGGCTGGGCTATGATGGCTGAGCAGATTGGGCTACGGTGGAGCTTAGGCAGGTGGTTGCTTAGGTTTTGGTGATGGTGATGGACGTGTGGCAGTGGCTTATGGTGGTTTGTTCTGGAAGTTTGGATGTGGAAAAGAAGAAAAAAACAAACATGCAGACTGAGTGGTGGTGGCCATGAAGAGCTGCAGCTTCGTCGTGGAGAGGTTCTCTTGCAAGGCAACTGCTTGTCCCTTGCGAGGCTACGGTCCCGTGAGACGGAGACTGAGAGAAGGAGACAACAACTACATGAACGAAGGGTTTTACGAAATTTTAAGGTTGTAGCAACCCTAGCTTGGAAAAATATGAACATGTAGGTTACGTGTGTGTGTGTGTATATATATATATATAAACGCACCTTACTGTGAACTCTAGTGGGGTGGAGACGTGTATGGCGTGGAGACATGCATGGTGTGGATTAAGATATTTGATTTTTACAGGCTTGGGTTTTTGGGCCCATTTGAGAGTATTTAAGCTCTTGGGTAATGTATAGAATTAACAAATGAACTGGGCTGGGCCGATTAGAATAGTTCAAAAATCTTTGTCTTGTTCGTCATTTTTCTCATAGATCAAGTATTTTATCAATATTAATGAGCCTCGACTCAAATTCTAAAAATAATACAACCTGTCCCATAAACTTTTCGAGCAAATTTCCACTTGGTCCATTAAAAATTTTTAACTTAATTATTATCAAGCTCAATAAATCCATACTCTGCCAAAATAAATTTTTGGGTGTGTAGTTTATTCCAAATTACTTGTTAAATCCCAAGTGGGTTTTTCATACATATTAATCTAAAAAAAAAGTTATAGAACTTGCGATTTGCTTGGGCTTGGTGCTGGGCCTGGGTCTTACATTCTCTATCCTTCTCCAAAACTTCATAAAACATATTAACTCAAACTATTTAACTACTATTTACAAATCATTTCATCTCATCTCACTATCTAAACGAGTCTTTAATGCATGACTTCACATGCAACTTCTCTAGATTTGTTGATTGATGCTATTAAAATCTAATGATCCATACCATTACCACTTGATAGATCAACAATTTTTATAGTATGAGTAAAATAAAATCATCTTAATGAAATGGCTTTATCTGGATAACATTAGTAAGTTTTGGACCATCCCTTTAACTATCAAAGAAAATCCTTAGCATCTTTTAATTTGCCTTTCTGTATTATCAATTCATCTAGAGTCTCATCTCTTTTTCTCTTGAGGGAGAAAACTGAGATGGTGTAAAAAATTATCATAGTCTATGATTGGAGGTAGAAGACAATCGTTTACTTTTTGTTGACAATGATGAAAAGGATTAAGGAGACGTGGGGTCATTTAAAACTCAAAGAGGATAAGGATGAGCCAATTGATTTAAAAGAGGAAGCCATAGAGGAAGTTCATCATAAAGGTGAGAGGTGTTTGATAGGGAAAGTCTATATGGAAAGATTGATAGGAAGAGCCATCGTTGAATCAACAATGGAAAAAATATGGAGAGTAAGCAAACAAGCAACTTTCAAAGAAGTGGGGCCGAATGTCTTTATCATCACTTTTGCCACTCATGCGAACAATAAGAGAATCGAGGAGGGACGTCCAAGGTTTTTTTACAACAACCTGTTTGTCATCAAACCTTTCGATGGCTATGTTCAACCCAGCATGATGAAATTTGATAAAGTTTCGCTATGGATCCAAATGCACAATATGCCTTTAGTAGGCATGAACCGTGAACTTGGAGAAAGAATTGGAAGATCACTCAGTGTGGTGGAAGAAGTGGAAGTGGATGATGATGATGTGGGGTGGGGAACTTTCCCGAGGGTGAAAGTTTATTGGATTTGACAAAACCAATAGCAAGAGGGCGTAAAGTGACAATCAACAGCTTAAAATTCTGGATACCTTTGAAGTATGAAAAACTACCGCGCTTTTTATTTTAAGTGTGGTCGTTCTTCATGAAGGAAACAATTGCCAACAGGAATGAGAGGCTGCTCAATTTGGGTTGTGGCTTTGAGTAGAACCCAGTGGAAGGAAACGGTGGGATAATCATACTTGGCGAAGCAATACAAATGGAGGGAACAAAATGTGGGAGGACCACTAGAAATAGACCGAGGGCGAAGGAGGGATGAACTCTGGCAAATCTTCGACTATGGATATAAATATAGAAAGAATAATTGAATATGATAGATGCAAGGATTTAGGAGGGAATGAAGGGAGGGAGGAAGTTCTCAAGGTAACTACGAGGATGGAGGAGGGTAGAGAAGGAAGTTTCCAAAACGAGGTTGCTTCTCAATCAACAGTTAAAGAATGGGAGCAAACAGAGGCAGCCTCCAAGGAGGTTTAAGAGAGAAATGAGGATCAGGCAGATGTGAAATTGAAAAATATGGGATGGGACTCTTATATGGAAGGACAACAACAAACTGGGCTCTTATTTAAGGGGCCCAATAAATCTAGCAGCCCAGCAGTGCACTATGGAATTAAAGGACAATCGTGAGGAGAATACTGATGGAGAACAAGGCAAAACAAACCAGCAGCATCCTCATAGTACAAAGACTTGTGGAAGTTGGAAGAAAAGGGCTAAAGGGAGACATATGTGTTTTGTCTCACTTTCTAAAAAAATAGGAAAGAAGAGAGTTTTGGATGATGGGAGTGGGTTACGTTCTCAGGCTCACGTGGTTAAGACGATTAGAATGAAGGGAAAGGTGCTTTCCTCCTATGTGTTACAACAGAAGCCAATATGGGAGGATAACATTATTTCCAACGGACTTTTATCAGTAGAGGTTGGTTACTAGCCCTGCTGAAACTAATGAAAATCTTAAGCTGGAATTTACTTGGGCTTGGGAACCCACAGGGATTTCGAGCTCTTTGTGGCTTAGTCAAGAAGGAAGTTCCTGAGATAATGTTTATTCAAGAAACAAATCTAGCTAATAAAAGAATTGAGAGACTTAAATTTGGGTTGGGGTATGAGTGTTGTATGGCTGTAAGCATTGAAGGAAGAAGTAGGGTATTGCTTTATTTTGGAAGAAAAATGTCATGTTAACTGTTACTAGCTTCTCAAAATTCCATGTACATGCAAAAGTAAAAGAATAAGGTGAAGATCTTGCTGAATTGTTTTTAACAGGGGTTTACTGTCATCCTGATTCATAAAAAAGACAATCAGAGCTTTGAAAGTGCCTAGTGATCATGCTTGATGATTTTAATGAGATTTTGAGTAACCAAAAGAAGAGAGAAGGGAGAGTTAGACCTGAAAGACAATTAGTTGCCTTTAGAGTAGATTTGGATGATTGTGAAATGCACGATTTGGGTTATAAGGGAGCTCAATTTACGTGGTGTAATAGAAGGGATGGTTAGCACAATATAAGTAAAAGGCTAGATAGATTCTTAGCAAATTGGAAATGGTGCTCTTTGTTTCAAAATTCAATTATCAGTCATGAAGTAGCAGCTCACTCTAATCATCTTTCTATCCTCTTGAACTTATATGGTGATAGCTACCATGGTAGGGGCAAAAGAATTTTTAAATTTGAAGCCAGTGGGTAGAGTCTTCAGATTGTCAAAGAGTCATCACTGAGGCATGGCATGGTGCTTTAGGTAACAAGGATCTAAGTACTGTGATGAGTCAGATCAAAAGGTGTAGTGAGAAACTAGAGGTGTGGAACAATATATGTTTTGGCACAGTACGAAAGAATCTACAACAACCAAGAGATAAACTAAAGCAGCTGCATATTCTTAATCCTATGTGCCAAAGGATTAAGGATCATAGAGAAGCTACAGCTGAGGTACATAAATGGTTGAAAAGAAAAGAAATTTTGTGGAGGCAAAGATCAAAAGCCCTTTGGCTCAAAGAATGGAACAAAAACATAAAATTTTTTCACAACAAAACCTATCAAAGGAGGAAGAAGAACATGATAAAAGGGATAAGAGATGGCGCACGATAATGGCAGGTGGAGGAAGGCAGAGATAAGGTTATTCTAGATAACTTCAGAGATCTATTCACATCTTCATATCAGAGAGGGGATATGGCTTTCTTGGAGGGACTTGCTGGAAGAATAACTACAGAAATGAATCAGGATCTCACATAGGTGTTTACAGAAGAGGAAGTCCTTTTGGCTTTGCAACAAATGAATGAATCCCACAAAGGCACTTGGCCCAGATGGTATGGCACCAATATGTTTTAAAAAATGCAGGGGAATAATTGGAAAGGATGTGAGCACAACTGTACTGAATGCTTTGAACAATGGTAAGTTCTCAAATGCCATTAATCATACTTTTATTACTTTAATTCCCAAAAAGAAGAAGTCGGAGGTAGTGGCTGATTGTAGGCCTATAAGCCTTTGTAATGTGATTTATAAGTTGATCTCAATGGTATTAGCTAACAGACTTAAAACAATTATGCCTAATGTTATTTCATGTTCACAAAGTGCTTTTGTCCCGGGTAGACTTATTTATGACAATATTCTTGAAGCCTATGAAGTGATTCATTTTCTAAGACAAAAGAGAGCTAGTAAAGCTAGATATATGTCTCTGAAGCTTGATATGAGTAAAACTTACGATAGAGTTGAGTGAGAGTTTTTGGAACTGGTTATAAGAAAGATGGCTTTTCATGATAAGTGGGTAAAGTTGATTATGAGGTGTGTCAATATTGTCTCTTTCTCTATTATGATTAATGGTGAACCTAAAGGTTCAATAAACCCTTCTAGAGGCTTGAGACAAGGAGACCCACTTTTTCCTTGTCTTTTTTTTTTAACTGTGTACTGAAGGTCTAATCACACTTCTACAGCAGGCAGCACAAGATAAAGTGATAGAATGCATTTGGATTTGTAGGGGGCTCCACGGATCAATCACCTACTGTTTACAGATGATAGTGATCTATTTTGTAGAGCTAATATGCAAGAAAATCTGAGAATTCAACAGCTACTAGAGACTTATGAGAGAGCTTTTGGCCAGAAGATAAATAGAGATAAAAACATCCATGGTCTTTGGCAAGAATGCCAGTCCATCACAATAAGATGAGATTATGGCCTTTTGGGGTGTCCAACAATTTCAACACTATGACAAAATATTTGGGACTACCTCCTATGATAGGTTGAGAAAAAACTAAGATTTTCTCATAATTGAAGCACAAAGTTTGGAAGAAATTACAAGGCCAGAAGGAAAGATTACTCTCAAAGAGGGGAAGGGAAATTCTCATTAAAGCAGTGAACATGTCTATTCCAACATATACAATGAGTTGTTTCAAGTTGCTTGGAACTTTATGCTCTAAGTTAAAAAATATGATGGCAAAGTTTTGTTGGGGTCAAAGACAGAATGAGAATAAGATTCGATAGGTAAGTTGGAGGAAAATGTGTGATTCAAAAGGTGAGGGGGGTATGGTATTCAAGGATCTCAAGACTTTTAATATGACTCTGCTTGCTAAACAGGGATGGAGGATTATGAATGAGGAGTCTACTCTGGTGCATAAAGTGTTCAAAGCAAAGAATTTTCCTAACTCAAGTTTATGTGATGCAAAACTAAGCACAACCCCATCTTATGTATGGAGAGGAATATGAGAGGCTAAGAATAGATTGTTGAAAGGCTGCAGATGGAGAATAGGGAATGGAAAGACTATAAATGTTTGGATAGATTACTGATACTAGAAAATAAAGTCATCACACCATGTAGCAATGAGATCAGCAGTCAATTAAAGGAAGAAAAAGTGGAATGTTTAAGTAATCAAACCATAAAGTGGTGGAATGTAGAGAAAGTTAGAAGCCTTCTACCACCAAAAGCTTCTACAGAAGTCTTGAAAATCATTTTAGCACCAAGGGATCAAGAGGACAAATTAATCTGGGAGTATGAAAATGATGGTCAGTATAGTGTGAAAAGTGCCAATAGATTTTTTCATGCCATTGGAAAAACCAGAGATGAAGGTGAGAGCTTAAATGCAGAAATTCAAAAAAGTATATGGAGGAAGATTTGGAAGTCACAATTACCAAATAAGGCGAAGGTGTTTGCACGGCGAGCTTGTAAAAATGGCTTGCCAACTCTACATAACTTAAGAACTAGGAAGGTGGTTCTGGAGGATGACTGCATTTTCTGTAGAGAGGAAGTGGAAGATACAGGACATGCCATTTATTCTTGCCCATCCATTAGAGAGTGCTGGAAGAAACAACTAAATTTTTGCCCCCACATGGATTTAAAGGAAAGTTTGAGGAGTTAGTGCAGGCAATAATGAAAACTAGTACATAGGTGGAGTTAGAAAAGTTTTTTTTTATTGCATGGGGAATGTGGTATAGAAGAAATCAAAAGATTCACGAAGATAAATACCTCTTTCCTGAGCAAGTGGTGGAATATGCACTATCTCTATAGAAAGATCATAAGGAGCTTCAAGGTTGACAAAAGCATCTAACTCACCTACAATGCTGTTGGGCTCCTCCACCTTCAGGAGCAATGAATTGAATGTTGATGTGGCTGTTTTTCATGATCAGTATAGAGCAGGAGTAGGTATTATCCTTAGAGATGCCAAGAGTGAAGTTGTGATGGCTGCTAGTAAAAATAAAAATGAAGTTAAAGATCCTACAGATATTGAACTTCTCGTCATGTTTAGAGGGCTTCAACTATGTATTTCTATGGGTTTAAATGAATTGATTGTGAAAAATGACTCTTTACTTATGGTGAAAGAGATACAAGCTAGTGGAGAATCTTTGGCACTACTGGGCAACTTGATTCAAAAAGTTAAAAGAGTTGATGCAGAAGACCCCACTATGCATTGTGCAACATGTTAGGTGTATAGGAAATGAGGCTGCTCATAGACTTGCAAAACATGCTTAGAATGTAGATGACATTATGTGTGGTGGAATTTCGGTCCAAATTTCATTTCCCAAGTTCTTTGGACAGATATGCATTTGTAATGTTTTTCTTCTCATTGAATGAAATGGCTTTGCTATATATATATATATATATATATATAAATGAAAGTGAATACTGTTATTTGCTTTGAATATGACATTCATGGAACATTATTAGTAGCGTAACATATATTAGAATATTTACGGTATAATTCATTGCTTGTAATTAATGTTAGAATTGTTGAATATATATTTTTTTTAGAAAGTGATATTTATTGAATTTAATATGAAAAACCATAGGTATTATTGACAGAAGAGCAATTGTAGATACAAGTTCTAAATAAATAAATTCTGCGTAAATTTTTTGTGAAAAAGTGAATTCCAACTATAAAAGAATTTTTTTTTTTACTTTTTTAACATAAATATATATATATTTTTTACAAAGACTTGTTCATAATTTATCTATTTAAACTTATACAAATTATTTCTTTGAGAGAATGCATATATAATAATTAATACTAGTGGCACTACAGCCCTCGAGGACTCTGACCCTCTTGATAAGTGTATTTATATATATATATATTTTTAATTCTTTTAAACATATCTTTTTTTTTTAAATTTATAATATTATTAAAAAATTAAGTAATATTACATATAGTCGTAGAATGTATAAACGTCGCATAATTATTTTAACAAAGAGTAGAATGTAGTGTTAAAAAAGATTACGCAATCATATTTCAATTTTTTCAAAAAATTTAGAAAAATGATAAAACAACTACTGCTTTATAATTTTTCTACAATATTTTAATAAAATAATATATTATTTTAAAATTTAAATTTATGTGTTTAAAATTTTAAAAATTATTATTTTATTGATAAATTGTAAATAAAGTATAGTGAGGTCGTAAGGTTGCTCAAAAACTTATGCACTGAGCACTCCAATATCATTTCTCTTTCCTAACTAATACACGTTGGGCGCAGGAGAGCAATCATGAGGAGCGTTCACAAACTTGTACTTTACCAAACGGATACGCCACGCGTGCCATTCGAAGTGTGTCGTTCAGTGACCATCAATTTCAACGGTACCTTTGATAATCAGCTCCAATCTCGGTCCGATGACCGAATCTTTTATCAGATATTCCCCGAGTTCAAATCTCACATAGGTATTGCCTAGATCTCACGTACAGGCGTTGCAACTTGCATCTCTTCAATCTCAAAAATGCTTTTATTTAGGAGATAGGCTAACGATCTTCGGTTTTAGTTGTATATTTACTTTCTATTGAACTTGGGTTCGCTACAGTTCAGTCTTCGCCAGGTCAGTTCTTATCCGTCACAGTTCTCTCCTTTTCTTGTGCTTGCTTCAGTTTCTGTGGATACCCAACTGCTTGCTTTGATATTTTGGAAACCAGTTCCTTATTTTGCTTCCATTACTGGGGAATCAGTATATCTCTATCAATATAGTTACGAACATGTTGGCCTGCTTTGTTATGAAATTTTGTTGGATTCTCTCTCTCTCTCTCTCTCTCTCTGTGCTTGATAATAATGGGTGGGTAAATGGCAACACTCTGCATTTCGTTAATGCTTCTGGGAAGATAATATCTGAAGTGTTTTTGACCTTCTCATATCGACTTATTCAGGGTATTCTATGAAATTCTTTACTATGAACTCACTTATTGTGTTTTTTGTTTTAAATTTCTCCTTTTAATTGAATTCAGGTAGGTATTGGGATGAGAGGACTAAAGCTGATCTCCTTGGCAGTTCTATTGGTTCTTACGAACCTTCCAGAAGCGTGGTCACATGGAGATCAGCCTCTGTCGAAAATTGCTATTCATAAGGCAGTATCTGCTCTTCATGAAAGTGCTTATGTTAAAGCTTCTCCTGAAATTCTCGGAATGAAGGTACGCTCCAACAGCGCCGTGTTTTTTTTTTTTCAAATAGCTCTTTTTTTTTTGGTAACTGTCTTAGTAGTTAAGCATTTGTATTCAAAGAAAAACTTGTTTAACTGACCTTGATGATGATGTTCAAGTTCTCATGCTTTTCATGTTTTATCATTGTGGCCGTTGATCGCCTGTGTAGATCATAGAATCTGCCAGAGAACCACTGAGGCAGGGATCAACCCCTAAAATCATGAAGAACATAATTTTGTTCTCCTGACTGATTTGAGTTTTATTCACTTTTCTAGGGACAATCTACAGAATGGGTTGCGTTGGAATATGGCTCTCCAAACCCGTCACTTGATGATTGGATAGGAGTATTTTCTCCTGCCAATTTCAGGTGAGTATATATCAATGCATTTCATTTGACATATGGGACCTTGCGACATCTTCATTGTTTCATGTGCTGCATGTGCGTGCAATTAAACCAAACGGCATGATCTAAATGGAAGCCTTTTACTTCATTTTTAGTGCTTCCACCTGTCCCGAAGTAAATCCAAGAGTTTATCCCCCGTTACTGTGTACTGCACCTATTAAGGTTCGTTCTGCACAGTGGGATAGCTTTTCTGAATTAATTCCTAGCGTGATATTCTTTGTAATTGAAAACGAGAAGAAAAGTGAACTGGGATTGTCTTACTTCTTTTGCAGTATCAGTATGCAAACTACTCCAGTCATAATTACAAAGACACTGGGAAAGGATATTTGAAGCTTCGGCTGATTAACCAGAGATCAGACTTCTCTTTTGCATTATTTTCTGGTGGCTTGTCAAGTGTATGCTAAAAAATGTCTTTTCCCTAACATCTGCATATCTATGCATGACTAACTTGTACCAAATTGTTGGGATCTAATAGTTCTTATGTGATGGATGCTTCTGATCTACTGCTGGATAGATACCTTTGGCAGCTAACCCTCTTGATAGTACGGTATTAGCATCTAAATGTGCAAATGTCCTGGCAGGAGCAGATTAATGGACTACAATATAAATCTAATAATGCCTTGGTCTCAAATACTTATGTTGGAAAATTGAATCCTTTTTTGTCACCCTGCACTCCGTTGACAGCCACCATTTTTTTCCTATCTCTGGCATTTTTGGCTTTCTGCAAGGCCTCTACCTATGTCCTTTTGGCTCTCTCCTCTTGTGTGCTGTCATCTTCTTTTATATTCAACACATTTACTTTTAGTTGTTATTTTTATTTTGAACTCGATTAGCCCTCACTGCAATTGCTTATTTATTTTGTGTTGTTTTTAATAATAGCCCAAGCTAGTGGCAGTGTCGAATCATGTAGCTTTTGCAAATCCAAATGCACCAGTTTACCCACGCTTAGCACAAGGAAAAGAATGGAATGAAGTAAGTACAATTTCTCCTTTCTTTTAAGGTAAAGGATTCCTCGTCTGTTTTGTGCCTAGAATATGAATGCAGAAAAAGATAGTTCATCGCATCCCACCTTTTTTTAAGCTATTCTTTTATCTAGAAGCTTGTGTTCCATTTGTTTACTGGCACCTTCTTGTACATTTTTTTTGCTGACTTTACTTTTCTTCTTTCCCTTCAGCTTTATAATTGGATGTGATAGTTGTTGTAATGCTACCTTTGTAGTTACTGCTTTTACTTAGCGTTCTTACAACTTTCAAGGAGATAACTTGAAATTGTACTCAGATGACTGTGACATGGACAAGTGGATATGGGATCTATGAAGCAGAGCCTTTTGTTGAGTGGGGTCGAAAAGGAGGTGACCGTGTGCATGCCCCAGCTGGGACACTGACTTTTGATCGTAACAGCATGTGTGGTGTGTAACATTATTTCCTTTGTACTTTGTTTTCTTAAAAGCTATCTGGGAGTTGGCCCTTTCTTAAAAAAATTTTCTTTATGGTTCATTTTGCTATGCAAAATTGTCAAAAATTCCCAAAATTGGGTTATGTCCCATTGGTATATATTTTACTTTACCAATGTATATCCACAGGTGCACCAGCAAGGACAGTGGGATGGCGTGATCCTGGATTTATACATACCAGTTTTCTGAAGGAGTTGTGGCCCAATGCTTTGTATGTTGTATCTTTATCCTTGCATATGATGTTTTTTCTGGATGTTTCACCTCTTAAAACATTGGCATTTTCGGGCCAAGTTTTATGCAGAGAGAAGGACCTTTGATGTAGACTTCTAGGCACATTCCATCCATAATATTCAGGTTTCTTTTGGCAGAATCTTACTTTCTGGCCAAAAATCATGGAAACTTCAATTTATATATTTAAGTACAACTACAAAGTTTAGTGCAAGGATTATGTAAATAAAATACATGGTGGAATGATATAAGAAATATTTTATTGTGCTGTCATTTTTTCCACATATTTTTAGCAGTGCAATCATCCATAATGATTAGTTCACCAAGAAGAAAAGTGAAAATATGGTGTTAGACTAATTGCTCTCTTAACTATTTCTCTCCATTATGAAGTGGTCCAATACATTTGAAATTCTAAATATAGCTCTCTGAAAAGAACCGAGTTTGAAGTAATAATAGTTTTCAAGATAACGTTACTATAAGGTACTATTCACAGTTGGCTGCTTTACTTTACTGGCAGCTAAACATTCAATATTCTTCTTATTGATTATTCAGGTATACTTACAAGCTGGGGCATAGATTATTCAATGGTACCTATTTTTGGAGTGAACAATATCAGTTTAGAGCATCTCCTTATCCTGGTCAAAATTCTCTACAACGTGTAGTCATCTTTGGTGACATGGGAAAGGTTTGAACTCATGGAAAATACTAAATATATCTCGTGAAAGCATATTATTCAGTCATGCTAAAATGACTTTCATATGTTTATGGTTGCAGCAATTATATATATATATATATATATATTTATATTTTATATTTATAGATTATCTATATCATCAGGAGCATAAGGATAAGAAAATCAATCAACAAGAACACACTATTATCGTGCTCAACCCTTTTTCTTACTATTCTGCAATAACTTTAAATCTATAAATATATGATCTTAAAGGAGTATATGCAATTTCTCACTCCCGAGTAGGATGTGCAGCTTGTTTCAACTCTGATGTTGATTTGTGACATTGCTATTTACCTTGCTTTATGTTTTAAAAGAGCATTTTCTAAGATAATAATTCCTATTCAATGAATACTGTGGTTTCTGGATATTCTGCTAAAATCTTTCACCCTGCAGGATGAAGCTGATGGTTCCAACGAATATAACAATTTCCAGCGTGGCTCTCTTAACACCACTCGAGAGCTTATTCAAGACATAAAGAACATCGATATAATTTTCCACATTGGAGATATATGTTACGCAAATGGGTACCTTTCACAGTGGGACCAATTTACTGCACAGGTTGAGGCAATTGCATCAACGGTGCCTTACATGATTGCAAGGTTTAACATAATCTCCTTGCATACAAGATTTCATCATATACTTGTCTTTTGCATCGTCTTATGTGCCAAATGGTAATTCTCCTTGCAGTGGTAACCATGAGCGTGACTGGCCCGGGACTGGATCTTTCTATGGGAACATGGACTCTGGGGGAGAATGCGGCGTGTTGGCTGAGACTATGTTTTATGTCCCGGCTGAGAATAGGGCTAAGTTCTGGTAATTGGTTCGACTTTGTTGAGATTTTCATTGCAATTATTTGCTTTCTAAGCTTTTTGTTATTGTTTCTGATAGTTGCTGAAGATTATTATACTCACACCTTTGACCTCAATAATTTATGAATTGAGCAAATCCAAACTCGTTTAATCATATAATAAATTAGTTGTTTAATCATATAATAAATATAAGGGAAAAATTAGTCATCGAATCATAAATATAAGGGAAAAATCCCCAGCATAGATGAAAGTTTCTGAAAAGCTCCTGTTACCTGCAGAAGAAAACACATGTTTTTCCCTATCAAATTCATTTTTCAGTAGTTTTTCAAATAATCACATGTATTCTTGCTTATAGTTGCAGATTTCTCCTCCTTGACCATAAGAACCAGCCCCCAGATGGTTCCTTGAAGATATTTTCTACGTTCACGGGAAACTGACCCAGGGGAGAGAAAAAGAGAGATCTTGATGTACCTTGTTGGAAATCCATTAGTCCGGGAACTTGGCTAACATATATATATATATATATATATATATATAAGCTAACCAGGCTAACACCCCTTTCTTGTGTCGGCATTAAACAAAGGATCTTGAGCAGAGGTCCTGCACAGCCACCCTGGAACAGAAACAGGAGCAATGTATAATGGTTCATTACTAACAAGGGTTCCTGCATTCAAATGAAGCACCTGCCAGATAAACAGGCTCTGATACTGAGTCAAAGATAGTTTTATGAAGAGTTATAGCAATATAGGATGTGAGAGGAAAGAAAGAGAAAGTAGGGCTTGAAACGAGATTACCTATCGATCATCATTCATCTCTCATTGCGATTATAGGCATAAAATTTAAAATTAAAACTACAACAATTCTGCCATAGTTTGCCCACAATACCTTTTGTACTTGGACTTGCTTCTATATGTTAGAAACTGGCTTGAACAATCTATTTTTTTCAGGTACTCCACTGATTATGGCATGTTCCGGTTCTGCGTAGCTGACACGGAACATGACTGGCGGGAAGGCACAGAGCAATACAAGTTCATTGAGCACTGCTTGGCATCTGTTGACAGACAAAAGCAACCATGGCTAATTTTTCTTGCACATCGAGTACTTGGTTATTCATCATGTACCAGTTATGCAGAAGAAGGATCATTTGAGGAACCAATGGGGAGGGAGAGCCTTCAAACTCTCTGGCAGAAATACAAGGTGGACATTGCTGTGTATGGCCATGTGCACAGTTATGAAAGGACATGCCCCATATACCAGGTCTTTTTTCTAATTACTTCATGCACAGTAATGAAAATTTAACTTTGGACTGTTTCCAAAGCAGCCTGCCAATATTGAAGACATATTTTGTGACTTTGAGATGTCAAACAAATTATTGATCTATAGGATATAGGTATTATCTGATGACTTTTCTTCCTATCTCCGAGAATGATAATTTTATGCTTTTCTCAAGACAACAACTACTAGCAAAAACAAAAGCATCAACAACAGTAGTAAACAATTAAAATCATGGCCATCGCCTCTATTGGAGTTACTTTGACAGCAGATGCAGATTTTCTTTTTAGCTTGTTATTTTTGTGCAAATCTCCCACAGCTATAGGTCGTTGGTGTGCAATTTATCAAATATCCCTTTCCAAATAACACGAGACATGCTTTTTGTGAAATATTTGTTGGCTATCAGCAATTGTATTCTAGACTTTTGTAAGTTGATATTTGTTGCCACTCTTCGCAGAATATTTGCACCAACAAAGAGAAACGCTACTATAAGGGCACCTTGAATGGAACAATACACGTAGTTGCTGGTGGTGGAGGAGCAAGCCTTTCACCATTTACCACCCTCCAAACCAAATGGAGTTTATATAGAGACTATGACTATGGATTCATAAAACTTACAGCATTTGACCATTCAAATCTGTTGTTTGAGTACAAGAAGAGCAGGGATGGAAAAGTTTATGACTCTTTCAGAATAACCAGGGATTACAGGGACATCTTGGCCTGCACTGTGGATAGTTGCCCTAGCATGACCCTAGCATCTTGAAGACGGTAATTCCTGTAATGGCTTCACATTGATTATCATGTTGTAACACAATAAGATGTGACCAATGTTTCCTCAGATGCCGAGAACCTATTGTAAGAGTTATTTAGCGGTTTCAGCTTTTCATCATTATGGTTTAAAAAAAATAACTTTTTCATCTTTTATAATAGTGGTGGTGTTGGTTTAAGTTTTCTGCAAAAGAAAAAAAAATGTTCGGATATTCTGATGAGAGACATTATCATGTAGCTTTCCCTAAACTATTTTTATTTCATTAATTTGAGCATATTCTGAATTGACTTCGTTTATGCATTAGGTAATAGAATATAACATTAAAATTGAGCATATTTTGAATTTATATTTATCTTTTTTACAAAAACAAATAGAATCTAACCATGATCGATGAAATGAATGATAAAAAATTGGAAGTCGAGAAGATTTGTATTTGTATTTGCAGTTGTTTTTAGAACATTGAAAAGCTTTTGAGAGAGGGAGAAGAAGAGTGTCAACTCGTGTGTCTCTTCAAGTTTCTATATTACCTAGGCGAAACTATTACCGGTATTGCTAGATACAGTTACAGGTTGTGTAAGCATCGCATACTTTTTTTTTAATAGTAGTTTATCACTAAAAAATTAATTTTTTTATGTGGAACTTGCACACGATTGCAAAGATCATTTTTCTTTTGAATATGAGTAATGCTAGGAGGGCACGGCGTATTGACATTGCATGTGATCTGATAACATGTTCATAGTGAATGAATCTTCACAAGCAATGTACACCCGAAATACAAAAGGAGTAAGCTTCTCCCGTTTGTTACTTTGAGATGCTACAAGATTTATTATATGTTTTACAAATTGATTTAATGATAACGTGTCAACAATCACTTGAACTTTCAAATCAATTCATTAGAAGATTTTGATGATAAATTTAGCATTTTTTGTCCCCCAAAAATTGAGTACATCACATGAATCTTCTTTCCATTCGAAAGCATTCCTAATATCAGAGTAGTTGAATAGCTCCCTGAAAGACAAAGGAAAACAGGAGGATCCGTGGTAGAATTAAAAAGGATACAAAATTGTAGTGATGGTGCATCTAAACCATCAACGTGTCAAAGATCCTCACCAAAATTAGATTAATAAACTAGTGACAACAATCCGACGAAACAAAAATCAATTGACGGTCATGATCTTGATAATAGACCCAGTGTTTATTCTGTGCAACGCAACGACCGAGTCCCCAGGCATGCAGAGTTTCTTCGTCTTTGCATGTTGGAGGGCCAACTCTATGCTTTCCTCGGTCGACTCTTCAGGTGAAGCTCTTGCAGATGCTGAGCTCAAAACAGGACACAGGCCCCTATAAATAAGGCTATGCCTTGCAGGCGCCTCATCACTGCAAGACCAGTCGAAAGAATCTGTTGTTATCTCTGGAACCACCACAGACAGAATGGGCATGCTCGGCCTGTACTTAGCCACCAGCTTTGCTGTGCTTCCACCTTTGGTTAGGACCAAAATCAAGGCTGCTTTGATGCTATGGGCAGTGCCCACCGCTGAGGAGGCCAGGCTTTCTAATGGGCTCGTAGGCATCGGAACAGTTTCCATTATTCTCTTAAAAAGTATTCCATAGTCTATAAAATTCTCTGCCTCTATGCAGATTCTCGCCATGGTTTGAACAGCAATTTCAGGGTATGCCCCAGCAGCAGTTTCTCCGCTAAGCATCACGCAGTCAGTGCCATCAAGAACTGCATTAGCAACATCTGTGGCTTCAGCTCGGGTTGGCCGGGGAGATTTGGTCATGGATTCCAACATCTGAGTAGCAGTCACCACTGGTTTTCCTTGGGTGTTGGCTTTCAGTATCATCCATTTCTGAGCTAGGAATATCTTTTCGATTGGAATTTCCATTCCTAGATCACCTCGTGCAACCATAAATGCATCTGAGTTGGCTAAAATATCTTCGAAATTAGAAACGCCTTCTTGATTCTCAACCTACCAAAACACAAGAAAACAGTTCGTATATCAGAATGTTATCTTGGTAAACTAGTGCTACAGTCAATATATATGATCTTGGAGACAGGAGAAATTCCTAGCTCAGACATGTCTCCTTCGAGCTTTGACAAAAAAATCTTCAAATGTTTGCCAATCCTAGCAAATGATTCACGTATCATATCGACATACCTTTGACATGAGAAGGATATTCTTTGCATGCGGTCCTAGCAATTTTCTGACCTCCACAAGGTCTGAACCTTTGCGAACGAAAGACAAAGCAATTATGTCAATCTTATTTGGAACTCCCCAATCCAAAATATCCACTTTGTCTTTATCAGTTAAGGTTGGCAGGTCAACAATAACCCCAGGGAGATTGACATTCTTCCTCTCACCAAGAACTGCAGAGTTTTCACAAATACAATGGACCAAACCTTGTTCCTTGTCACAATCCACGACAGTAAGAGAAATACTCCCATCGGCACAAAGAATAACGCTTTGTGGCTTCAAATCCTCGGCCAACTTTGGATAGCTCATACTTATCATATTCTCATCACCTTCTATGCTATAGTCAGTGGTGATGGTAATGGCTTGACCCTGCTGAAGCTGTATGGGTTTTGATCCCTTCAAACGCCCTGTTCGAATCTCGGGACCCTGTAAATTTTCAAATGAATATTAACAACAACAAAAAAAACATGAAATCAACAACAGACAAAAAAGCCAAGTATCCTCAACATGATCTGCAGCTAAATTGAAACTTCTTCTGAGAAAGGAAACTAAGAACCAAGTGCAAAAACACTTGAGTCCAATATTACTGGCTCGGTGTAGATAGATTCATGGACTCAGTCCCCCACGAGTGTCTTGTTTGGAAAAAGTCAGCATCGATACAATTAAGAATCTTCAAAGCACAACAAAGATCTTTTTTTCTAGAAAGTAAATTAATTAGCATCATTCTGGAGCACATCAACAGAAACTTGAAGAACACGAAAGAACTTTTAATGCATTACCTCTTCTTTTACAAAGCATCTCTTTCTATAACCGCAACTTTTTTTCTAAAGCTAGGAAAATTTAGACCACTGATGATTTATCGAGAAAAGTTTAAGGCAAGGCAGTTTCTGACCGAATATTAGAGATCAATTTTCATTAAGACTCAACTGTGAACTGTTGATGAATAATCTAGAAAAACCAATGCTTTTGCAACAGCAGTTCAATTTTTACTTGCTATACCAATACCTCATGGATAATTTTTCTTTTCGCGTATACTTCTAAGATATATATCAGGAAGGCTAAAATACCCAAATCTCAAAACTATCACCAAATTTTTTGGTGCTAAGAATTAAAGGAAGAATTAATCAAACATACATGTAACAAGATGAAAGATCGAAAAGAAAGCTTAGGAAGAACAAGGAAAGAATACCTTAGTATCCAACATGACAGCACAGAGAATGCTGGTATTGTTCATAGCAGTCCTGAGATTATTGAGGGTCTCTTGGTGGTAAGCATGATCGCCATGGGAGAAGTTGAAGCGAGCTACGTTCATCCCTGCCCTCAGAAGCCTCTCTAGCATGTCCACCGATCGAGACGACGGTCCCAACGTGCAAACTATCTTAGTCTTTGGCCTCTTCTCCGCCCCAGCCGTATTATTCACAGCCCCCAGAATCTGCTCCATTTATGCTATCACTAACTCACGAAACAAACGCAACAGATCGAAAGAGAGATCAGAAGACTGGAGGGTTTCGAAAGGTTTTCTTCGTAGGTGTTCTTTATGGCTCTATCATTATGAGGAGGCCCTGTATATATAGGAATGCTTCGTGCTTGTTTCACATTCCTGGTTGGTCGTAGTTTTTGAATTTGCTTAGGACTCAAGCAAGTGATCTATACCTTCTTGGAAAAGGAGTACCGAATAATAATACTAAAAACAATCCTAATAATAACAGTAACAAATATATCTAGAATGTTTTTTTTTAACATCCAATAATATTTTTTCTTCTTTTTATATATTAAACTATTTATCGAAAAGTGTTACAATCATAAAAAAAATTTTATAAAAATTTATTTGACATATTAAATATAATTACAATAATAATATTTTTATAATTTAACGTAGTGCATTAAATCAGGTTAATTTTAATTTGTAATTTTAATTTTATAAAAAAAATTGTGGTTAAAATATTTTTGTAGAAGTGCATATTTTTTGTGGAAATGCATATTAAATCATTGATTTTTCCTTGCCTTTTTATTAATTTATTAATCGTTGAGTATACACGTGTAAGTGTATTGGAAAAAGTGAAAAAGAATTATCCCTTAGCATTGGAAATGTAAGAGCACCAGCATCCGTCTCATCAAAAGAGAGTTTTCATTAAAATTTGATGATTTTGGAGTTAAAATGTCAGCATTGGATTGGCTATACCTTCAAAGCTCAAGCTTTGAGCTACAGTAACTTTACTTCCATCTTCATATTTGAAGATGCACTATTCATTATCTATACTTATTATTTTATTATAAAATATATTTCTTACATTTTCTATAATTTGTGCAATTGCAAAATATGAAAAAAAAAATTTAAGTGTCAAATTAAATTATTAAAGTACATATGATTAGTGTAATTGTAAAATATGAAAAAAAAATAAAAATATTATTATTAAAAAAATAATATTATATTATTATTTTGATGATTCTAATGGTTAATCTAATGTGGAGTTATGGATAGGTAAGTTTTGAATTTATGAAAATATGTACTTTTCATCAAATTTTGAAGATGAATTTGATAAAACCAATGCTAATGCTCAAACACAAGTGTTGGATCTGATGTTAATATAACAATTTTAGGCTAAATTAAGACTTGCCATTCTCTTTCTTCAATATAAGTGGCCTATTGAAAATATAATTCGTATATGTAATAATTTTTTCCTTTAATACTTAAAAATGAAATTAAGCATGAATTATGAAGCCAAAGTAATAATAAAGAAAAATTGCGTCAACGTCCCCATTATTTCTATTTAAAAAAAAAAAATTGGATAGAAATTTGATATTGCCATGACGCAATATATTTTGTTATCTAATTTCTGAAGTATCTTCTTAGTATTTATTGAGTCATTTTATTTTTATTTTTATTTTATCTTATTTACATATCTCAACCCTCCACATGTAAAAGGACTTTCCACGATTGGTAACCATCCGGTTTTTCGACATTAAGATTTAAGAAAAAAAAAAATTAAGACGAAAATCTCCTATCATTTGTAATTACTAATTTAATAAAGAGGAAAAAAACTTTTCATCTTAAATGATTCTCGTCATTTAAATCTTTTTTTATTTTACGAGAAGTGTTGTAGTCATAAATGAATTTTATAAAAATACTTATAAATTAACATGATTTCATATAATATATTAAAATTAATTTTACAATCTAACGTACCATATCAAACCACGCCAGTCTGTAAATTTATTTTTGTGATATTCATTTGTAATTTAAAATATTTCTCTTATTTTATTATCACTTTTTTAATAAAGAAAAAAGATTATTAATCTTATTGTGACTGGTTATTTATCCATTTGCCTTTTTTTTTTCTCTTGTATTTATTACACTTTGAACTCTTTTTATTTTCACTAGTTAATTGTGATGTTTTTTCATATATAAAAATTGCACTTCTCCGTCAAGATTATGAGAATAATTCTACAATTTAAACCCTTTGAAACAAAAATTTTAAACAATTAGGCAACGACTGTATTTTGAGTCGAATTCAGTAATCTAGTGAGTTAAATTGTGAAATGAGTTATGTAGAGCCCACTTAAAATGAGTTTAAATGTATTTATAAAAAGTTGAAAAAAATTGTGAGTATAACCTGTAAAGAAGTATTGAGTTAAAAAAAATTATAAATATCACATATAAAGAAGTTTTGAATTGAGATGAGTTTAATAATTTTAAATTTTAAAATTTAAATATTTGAAGAAATCTAAATCTGAACGAACTACCCTAAACAGTCGGCTTGACTACAGGTATTAATAATGAAAAAATATCTCACGTTTTTATTTTTGATTATCAGACCCTCATTTCAGTCCAAACAGTTGCAGATAACAGACTGACGTGCGTTGTTCCTCCTCAGTTGTCTGGTAATTGGAACTACGTCTCTCCTCTGCCGTGCCAAGCAAAAACTTTCCAAACAACACACTCCTTTTTCTTCTATTTTCTTTCTGTTCCGTTTCTCTTTCTTTAAAGCCAGAGTCCAGACTGCAGAAATGAATTTGAGAGCCCTGAGGGTTTGATTTTTACATCTCAGAAGAGAAAGAAGCAATGGATTTTTGGGTTGTTCCGGCACTTTATGGTGCTGGCTACATAGCCGAGTACTGGTTTTCTGATAAGGAAAACGAAGGAGCTTCCGAGAATTCCATTTACTTCCAGTCCGGTCCCCGTAACCAAACAGGAGGAAATCTTCCTTCAGATACCTCAAATGGCAGGTACGATGAGCGTGGCGATTTGTTAATACCAGAGGTTTGGGTTGGTAGAGCTAGCAGAAGCAGGAGGCCGTTTAAGGGTAGGTCTGTTTGTGGGTATTTTGTAAAGCCTGGGGCAGTGAGTCCTTCAGAAAATTGTGTAGTGACTGCACTGCTGTATAGAATGGAAGAGTATTATGCGTACACTTCAGTTCAGTCACCAACACCTACAACCTTGACGTCAGCGACGCCTTTTTTGGTGTCGGATGGGAGCCTGACAATCAGCAGAGGTAGCAGCAGTTCCAATGAGGATATGCACATGCAAATGGAGTGTAGAAAATCGAAGCGAAACATAGGGAAAACGGCACGTTCTAAAAAAAGGGTATGCTCCGTTGGTGATGAGGCATTCCATTCACAAGGTTGTGACATTTCGTTTTATGTTTATGCTACTCTCTCTCTCTCTCTCTCTCTGTGATCAAATTAATTTGTCTGATGTCTTGAATGCTTTTCACCCAGAAAAATGGGGTAAGAGCTTGTTATAGCTAGGAAGAAATTCGCTTGTGATGTGCCTTGAAATGTATGATTGTAGGAGGTTTTAATTAATTAGGAACTTAACAAAGTAACCTATAGAATTCATTACAGAGGCCGGCTTGAACTAGTTCTCCCTCCTAAAAGGATTAAGATTCGCCCTTTACACAATTCGGGATATATTTCACACGAGGTAATTGAAAAATTAAACTAAATTTGGGTGGCCAGGGAAGTCACACACAAAATTAAGGTGGCCATGGCAATGGAAATTGTTTTTGAAGATCTACTGCTTTTACAAGAGGCAATTTACATGTCCATCAAGCATCTTGATTTTCAAGTGCTTGTCTTGATACGTGATTGTATATCTCTTAATTTTCCTTTTGTGCTTAAAATATTTACCGTTATTAGGTTCACCCAATGGAATGCTTCTTTTCTTTCTTGGAATCACTATTGGAATGATGTCTACCATAGTTGCTCATAAAAGAGAAGCAGAAAAGTTAAATGACCTACTGAAGCAAACTAAGCAGTTGGTTCAAGATTTGCACGAGGAGATTGAGATGAAAGACTTGCTTACTATTAAGGTGCTTGGGAGTAGGGACTTAGAGAAGAAGCCAGATTATGGGAAGACAGAAGACTATGTGGCAATAAGTAAAATTGAGGCAGAGCTTGAAGCTGAACTACAAAGGTTGCAATCAAACATGAAACCATCTAGCCTGGAGACAATATCCAACTATGTTGAGGTAATTATGCCCCTAAATCTTATCAAATTTGTATGTGAGCCTTTCTTCATGCCCAAGAGCCTGGAGACGATATCCGATTATGGGAAGGCTGTGTCCTGCTGGTGTTGGTGTCCTCTTAGACAAACCTCAAAAGTTGCTTTTGGTAAAGCAGCTCAAGATTATATGTTCCATCATTTGCATCTCTCATTTTGCTGGAAGGTGCAGTACGTTTATATCAATGGAATTTGTCTTCGATCTCCTATGTAATTTGTTAGCTTTGCCGTTTGTGACGGAAAATAAGGAGTGCATGCAGGTTATTCAACAAACCTTCTGACAGCCATATATGCCTTGGTTACATAAACCTGTTCTACTCTTTAACCATTCCACAACTTACATGGCAGCATTGACCATTGTGTTATTTCCAACTTCCTCATTCATTTTTGGCATACTTTTAGAACCTCCTGCTGTGATCTCGCCTTCAAGAAGAATCATCTTCTCACGTTCCAGACCATACACTGAAATTAAACCAATATGTGGTACATTTACATAATCCACTGGACTCCGCATACAAGATGATTTCTGCAGCTATTAAGTAATTTACTGGTCCAGTTCAGATTAAAATTCTGTTTTCCTTGTAAACCACGAGAATTTACTTTTGTCTTCTGTATTACAATACTTCTGGATAAGTGTTTTTGCAGCTGGATCCCGACTTTGTGGTGGATGTTGTTCGCGGATATTTGAGACCCATCAAGATCCATAGGCTATCTGGTGGTTTATCTGACTCAGATTCTGAAGGAAATGAGACCTCCACCAACCACACTCATACTGAATACCGTACAGTGTCACCTAAGGAGTTGAGCATGCGTCTTCATGAGGTGATTCAGTTGCGGCTTGAAGCACGCATCAAGGAGCTCGAAACTGCAGTTGAAGAGAGCAGGAAGAGCTTGCCTTCTGTGGAATCAGAAAATATGACCTCTGAGAATGACTTGTGCATGGAAAAAGATTCTTTATTAACCAAAGAAAGCCGAACCTTTATAGATGAAATCAATTACATGGATGGGCCCTCCGTTATAAATCTGTCAAAACAAGCCTCGGATACTTATAATGAGGCTGAAAAAGACAATATCAGGATGGCAATAACAGAGGAAGAGGCTCCACTAGACACGAGATTTGACAGTTACTGTACTGAGAAAGAATTGAATCCTTTTGACCGAAAGCTGTTTAAGGACCAAATCGGTGATCTTAGAGATAATGGGTCCATGTTACAATATGATATAAATGGGGACAGATGGTCAAGCAATTCAAATCATGACGAGATCAGGATTCGGGAAGAGAAGACATCAAGGAGCTCAGAATCAAATGATATATGTGAGAGTGAAGATGGCGATGAGCTGGAGAAGGTTTTGATAGAGCGGATCGTGGAGAAGACAAGGCAAGGTTCTTCTGTGGTTTTGAATGCTCAAAGAATTATGTATTCAATGTATGACCAATAGTTCACATGACGAGAGAGAGAAGAAGAAGAAGAAGAAAACATGTATAGTTCAATCATGGATATCACTGAAATTTCTTTTAACAATACATATATTAGAAATGCTCTGACAGATTTAATATTGCAACTGAAAAGGAGAAATTCCTATAATCCCAAGATGTTCTATCAAATGTACTGATGGAAGTTTGCGGGTGAAGTTTAAAGACGGTTGCACAACAGGTGTTTGTGAAAAAGTCTCAAACACCGCCTTGTATTTTATATACATGTACAGAGAAGTATTTTGTATAGAGTTTGTGTAACATTACAAAGTTTGAAAAATAAATTAAGAGGATTCGATAGATTTAATTTCCATTCTAGTGTGAAATAGTAGCCGTTGGGCGTAGAGTTTCCTTGTGTGAAATTTGTATCGGTTGTTGTAGAGTCTGAGTCTAGGTTGCTATTGTCATTAAAGTTTATACTGGCACTACCTTCTCTGTGAAGGACACATCTTCGCTCTAAGTCAAAAGCAGGAGCTGCTACCAAATAACCAACTTAAGTGGTGATCAGATGGCCTAGCGTCTACATAATAAGGACCAATGTACCGTTCCAAAATAGGCACCATATACCCCTCATGTTAGTAGGAAGCTACCATGCACTTTGAATGCTTTTATAATTCTTTAATTTTAACACATACAGAGCAACATAAGTTGTAAAGTACCTTTTCTGCAAACCTAAGCTTAGATCTTTTCAAAGTAAAAAGCTCGTATCTTCATTACGTTGTAAAATTTTGCACTTGACTGCACAATTTACAACGGGAAGACTTTCTTGTGCCGTAAATAAAATAGGAAAGAGAAATACAAAAACCCACAGGCAACACCAGTAATAGCCACAACCCAATATAATGTAGACGGATAGTCAAAAGTCGAGTCTTCAAAATTCATTCCAAATACTGCTGTGACAGAAGCAAATATTGTAGCCACAAAGAGCGCAGCAATAAGAAGCAACTGAGATTGTATGAGCCGGTTCTGAACATTTGCCTATTGATGTACATTAACACATTAGTGTATATGTTTAGAATTTCAAATGAATGCGGGAAAACGCTACATAAAATCTGGAGGCATAAATCATGCCTTACCAGTTTAATATTGATCAAATCTTGAGTGTCATCAGTGTATTCTTTAAGCTGCATCAATAGAAGCAATGGAATTTTGATATCAGTATCAGCAAAGTAAAGTGGCAATTCCTCCAAATCACTTTTTGGAGGACCCTATCCCAATAACTAAGTGCCTCTCTTTCTGAGTATACACAAAATAACATGCTCAAACCTTCTAAATTCCATGCAATAAAGATTAATGATATGAATTCTTATATGCAAGCTGATCAGTTAAGATTAGAGACGTGGCAAAGTCAATCATAAGACATAAGGTGATATGAGTAACTTACTGATTTTCAAACCTTAGAGTTTTTAAATAGCTGGCATTTGTTTTGAACCCAAAATAAACATAAAAGGTCAAATAAATGCTTTACACAGGGAGTCAAAATATCTCATACCGTTAACAACTTGTTCAGGGTATTGTCAACAATGACAAAGTATGCCTCAAGCAACATTTCTAGTTCTTCAATGTTTTCCCCACCAGGAGATGAACCCATTGAGCTTTGATATTTGCCCGAATTCATGATACTACTAACAGCCCTTTGTAAAAATGGAGCTCTACTGAAGGCCCCCGCAGGTGAAACAGGAGAAGAATTTGAAACCTCTCTGGTCCCACCTAAAGCATTAGTTGGTGCACGAACGTCACCTAACAGATAAGCCTCGTACCTTTGTTTCTTCTGAGTCAGATACATCTCAGCCATGTCCCCATCATCATCCATAAGCTGTTCTATTTCATCTCGGATCTGGAAATTTAATTTAATTTAGGACATGAGAAGCATGAAGATATCCAAACCTGAAAGGCCTGACAAGTTTACCTTCTGAACCCGCTGAGTCAAGGCAAGGAGCTGGCCTTTGAGTCTACGCACACGTTCTAGATTAAGGGTACTAATAGATGTTGCTAACTCATCTAACACAGGATATATCTCCATTTCCAGTTCTTTTACCTATCAAATCCAGAAACTTCTTAGTGCAAGGAGTTGAACTGGCAATAATGTTTCAAGCTTTTGTTTGTCAAGTAGATGTTCAATATTTAACATTATACAACAAATGTACGTGTAAATTACATAATGTTTTGGAAATATTTTGATATAACTATCTATTCTTACCCACTTAATAGCTCTAGAAAACCCTGTTTGTCCCAAGCCCACCAATCTTACAAAAATACACGTGAAATAATAAGCTTGCGACATTGGAAGCAATCCTATAGGTATAGTTTCAGTACTATGTTGTTTTCCTACTAAATTGTTATGTTAAGAAATGTGGATGTAATTGACAAACTTTTAACAGAAAGCAAGAATCCAATTAGATTTCAATGGTGGAGAAGTCTTCATATAGGCACAAAGGAATGGAGATTGAGGTTTTGTTGACTGTCTAAATAAATATGGATAACTTAAATGGCTAATATCCAATCAGCGCATTCTTTCCTACATGCATGAAATGCATCCAACAGGGTTGGCAAAACCTAAGTTGAAGACAAAGTTATTTGACTAATAAAAGAACAACGAATGTTGATCTGGATTCAATCCGATCCAAGAATGCAAACCTAGTTTCCACCTAACATGAAGTAAGTTAGATTATCGTGTATACAAGGCCTCAATACATGTCTATTTAGTTTCAAAAGCCTATGCCAAGCAAAGGTTGTATTTAACTAGTTTGCACACCCCCACATTTTAAATTATATTCCACAAGAGGGGCTTGCTTATTTTAATCTTTAGGGAGATAGAAGCCCTTATGCTGGGTTAAAGTCAGCATGTCAAACCAACCATAACAATCAAAAGTAGCTAAGACTGATCATGGCACATCCCAGAACCAAGGAATGCAAGTCTAAGGGGTGAAAGATTGGTTAAAAACTCTCATCAGAAAGTATAGTGGACTATCAGATGGACGAAAAGCACCATACAACCAGCCCACCTTGTAACTCTTCTGGCTCATTAGCATTCCAAAATGGTCGCATCGTGGGATGGATTTTAAGTGTGCCATTAGCATACCTATCAGATTTGGAGACAAAAACCAAAAGAGAAAAAAAAAAGTCCAATGGAATATTCTTCTGAAACTTAAAGTTTAAGAACAAATCCGACACTATAAAACTGGATTCCTTCCCTATCAAGGACTTCCATAATTGTTTAGCAAGTGGTGCAGATTGTTACCTGAGAATCAAGAGACATGCAAACTAATTCCAAAGCCAGCTCCAATGCCCTAAATTCGAAAGGCAGATCCTCTGAATCAAATTGGTAGACATTGTAAGCAATCCATGCAGCATTTAATTTTGTAAACTTGAAAGTTTATAAACCACCATGGCATTGTACGAGCATCCTTTTTTGGAAAGAACTTAAGATGGGCTACTGAAGGTTAAAAGCAAATATTCAGTTCAATTCAGTAAACAACTTAGCTTGGTATGCTTTTCTTACCAGCTTGATCTATGTTTGTCTGAAGGCGTTTGCACAATTCTGACTTGTACTGAACAACACATTCATCCAAGGAATTCATCAGGATAACCTCATCAGCAGTGATTATACACCTGATCTGTTCAAGACTGACCACAATAGCCTTCTCCCTTCCTAATATTGTAGAAGGATAAATGAACAAAGGGTCCAAAAGTCGGAGATCCCCAGCAGGCAAACAACAATGTGTCATTATAGTAGCCTTGTCAAGCTTCAAAATCTTTGAGTTTCCATTTTTATCAATTTTTATCCAAGATCGACTTCCATGACCTCTTTTCTTCAATTCTGCTGTAAGACTAGACTCACGAATTCCAGACCCACTACTTCCAGACCCATCTAAATTAGATCTATTGGTGTTCCGAGAAGATGCAGACTCAGGAAGATCAAGTGGAAGAAAAGGATACCGTGATTCTTCCATTATATTTAACTTTTTCCGGCTCTTCTTCCTGATTGAAAATGTTGCTTGCGGGAGGCCCACATCAATAGACATGAGATGATTTCTAACGTCACTCTGTCCACAATCTTGCTTGCGCAAGAGGGTCACCCATAAGATTTGAAAGCAGAACCATTGAAATTAACATTATCCATTTTCTTTCTGCGTTTCTGAAGTAAAACCTAAAAATTAGAAGTGTTGTATAAGAAAACAAAAATCAATTGACTAATGTGAGAATTTTCGCAAACATCAGACTCGAGGGAAGTAAAAATGAAGGTTTTAAATGTGAACCAAATCCCCGAAAACTATCACTTCAATGGAGAAGCAATCAACTATGACTGGTCGATAGAAGCATCCATCAAAAAAATGAAAGGAAGAAAATTCCAGATCGAGTTTTTCCAATTTCAACAAAAATGCAATAGAAACCACCTCAGCTAAGCCTGTTTAACTAGCTATTTAAAAAAAAAAAAAAAAATTGAATACCAAGAAGAGCTCAAAGAAATTGAAAGCCAGATCACCAAACATTTATTCAATGATAAAATTTTTCCGATTAACTGTAACCTATGTTGTTTACTGAAAGAAAAGAAACGAAAAACAAGAAAAAGCAACAACAAAGAATGTGTTGATGCCTTTTGACATAACAAGCTGCTAAGATTATCAATCCGCCTCTGACGAAATGTAACCGTTTTGTCTCGAGGATTCCAACCTAGATGAAAAACTAACACCAGCAACTTCCATTTTCAATCTCATTAAAAATCTTAACACCAAAAACCCTAAAACTTCTAGTTTTTAAGAGCCATTATTATAAATTGCCCTGCACCTATTGTCTCCACCAAAACAATCGTACACACATGCAAATGCAAATTATAGCTACTGCAGTGGCACCAAACCCCAACCAATGATCAAATCGCAAATTCACGGCTAAACACAGAACCCTTATCAAATGAAAACCATAAAGAATAATAAATATACCTCTTCAGGATTAGCTTCAGACTTCAGAGGTTGTCAAGTTGAGAGTTTGGTAGCTGAAAGTGAAGAAAGGCAGAGGCTTGTTCAGTCAAGGCTGTCGAGTTGAAAGTTGGATATATTTGTTTTCTACCGCGGGAAATTTTTTTTTATCTGCTCACCTTGCCTGAACGAGCCTCTGCTTTTATTTCTATTAAGTTAATATATGCAACATAAAAATTTCGATTAGATTTAATAAGATTAAAAATATTTTAGGAGTTGGCTAGGCCTTAGGGGTGAAAGCAAGAAGAAATAAAATGAGAAATGTTGTGTGTACAGCTGGGCTCTTCCGATCGATGGTTTTTTTTTATTTAGTGATGAAGGAATTATTTTTTTAATGATGTTATGATTTTTTTAAAAGTATTTAAATGTGTTAAAAAATATATATAAAAAATTAAAAAAATAAATAGATGAAATACTCTAAAGGAAGAACCTAGCAGCAGCCTACAACGGTGGCTGTAGGACTTAAATAAACAGAAAATATTGGCATCAACCACTATTTGATATCAGCCAACACACACTAATGTAAAATGACCAAAAACACCCTCTAATAAAACTCACTTCTCTCTTATTTCACATTTCAATTTTGCATCGACCACGGACTCCCCCCTCGCCCAAGGCCTCTGCCCGTCGCCCATTCTCGCGCGTTGACTGCCGGGGTGCGGCGACTGTCGACGTGCCGTCGACTGTCACGAGATGACGGTAGCTTCGGTTGTCCGGTGGCACAGATTTGGCCGTGAGGGAGAAAGACCCGTGAGGGAGAGACGGCATGTGCGGGAGAGAGAAACGGGCTGCGTGCGGAGGAGCTACTGGCCTCGGGCTGGGGGTGGAGGACGGGCTCGGTGGTGGTGGTCGGTGGCTGCGGTGGGAGGCCGAATCGGCGGCGAATGTGAGCCGCGACATGGGTGCGTGTGTTGGGATCCCATAAAAAACCGCCCTAGGACCAGGTCCTGGATAAGGTTCTAAGCATGCATGGATAACAAAGATCGGGCCACTTCCAGAATTAAGGCTAGCCAAGGGCCAAGACATATCACGGGCCACATTGGTCATGCAAGACTATATCATTTATTTATATTTATTTATTTTATTTTATTATATTTCAAGGGACCTATTGGAGGTTTCCACTTTGTAATATCTATAAATAGGACCCTTAGGCATTTCATTTTACATCTTTTGATAATTTGGTAAATCCCTAAGTGGGTAGATTATTGTTCTTGAAATCAACTTTCGGTGCTTAGCACTTGGGCTACTTGGGTGAAATTCGTGAATCCCTAGTAGAGGATCATCACCTTGAAATTCGCAAACAGGTGTGATTTAATCTATCTTATTTCATCATCATGAAATTCATGAATCGATGGTGAATTATTTATCAATCTTATGAGTATTGTTTTTGTTTCATTCAATTTGTCAATTTTTTGTCTATGTTTTCCATTCTATATTCAAAAACCCAAAAATACATTATTCTTATCTATTCTAGTTGTTCTTATATTTTCCATCTTATTCATCTTTACTTGTTGCAAATCAAAGATATCCTAAACCTCAATCTTAGTATTCTTTGGTTTTACAAAATATCCATAAAACCATAAAGAGAGTCTTCATATTCGTTTGTCGAGTCTATTCATCTTTTGTTCATAACTTTTCTATTATTCATACATTGTCTTGCATCCTTCCATATCACAAACACAATCCATTCACCCATTTGATCTTTCACACTCACATATCTCGACCAACATATTGTTTGCCCTACTTTCCATACACATCACTACCATAAGACCTAGCCTCCATCATCTCCATAACCCTAGCCGAAACACTATAAGCCCCACTTACCAAAATTAGTCTTCCCTCATCCACATAAGCCCTAGTCGAAACCCTTGTCTTCCATAAACCCTAGCCAACCCTCAAGAGTCCCACTTGGCAACTTCCTTAACTTTAGGAAAGTTGACTCGACCCAATCAAATCCTATATTCCATCTCAAATCCCTTAATTCAAGGAACCACCCTTAAATCATTCAAATCCTAAACCCACCACTTCTTCCATTGCCTTAGCCAACATCCTACCAATCCCTAAATCTTCCCCTACAAGTTAGGAACTCATCTTCCATCTTCCAAGCCTCCAAATTCGAAATCCATCCTTAGCCTTAGTCAAACTTCAACTTCCCAACAACTCTCATGTATCTTATCACTTAGAATCCAACCCTAGCCACCTTACCCATCTTACAAATTATATATTCCTTATCTTACCTCAACCAATCCCTTGATTCTAGGAACTTCCCTAGAATCACTCTATCACTCAAGATACCCAAAGACTCCCAAACACTTGCCATATCTAAATCCTATCTTCCATATCCAATCTCACAAATCTCTCATTCCTATAATCACTCAAGTTAACCGAAGACCTACAACCTCTTGCCATATCCATATTCCATCTTACCTTAGCAAATCCCTAAACTCAAGGAACAACCCTAAACTCATTCAAACACCATCCATCTCCATCTTTCCTACCTAAACCGAACTCCTATCTTTCCCAAATAGACTCCATCAGTCTAGGAGTCTTAACCTCATTCATCCGCACCCTTCCAAACCCTAGCATCTCATCCTAGACTCCAACCCTAAGCCAACTCGTCTCGATCTCGAAATTCCTCTTAGCCACTACACAAACCCTAGCCCATCTTCACCATTCCAACCCTAAACATCATCCAAGTGGCCCCAACATCAAGGGCGACCCTTAAGCCGTTCCACATTGCATCAAACACGCATATTCATCACATAAATCACCCAAACTCATCAATCATCATCATCATTTTCATCACTAAACACCATACATTCATAAACTTAGGAACACATCATTGTCATTATACGTGCAAGCCCAAGCAAGAAAGCTTGACACTCGATCACCATCATCACCAAGGCGAGCTCGTGGACTTAGTGTTAAGGGACAAGACCGGGGTCCCTAACAGCGTGGTGTAGGGCGACGGGCGTGCGAGAGTGCGGGCGGGCCTCGAGCTGGGGGAGGAGGACGGGCTCAGTGGTGGTGGTGGGTGGTTGCGGTGGTAGGCCGATCCGGCGGAGGCGATGCCGGATTTGGGCTGCGACAGGGACACGGGAAGGAGAGGGGAGAAATGGGAAGGAGGAGAGAAATAAGTGAGAAGAGGAGAAAAAAAAATGAATAAAAGAGATGGTGACACGTAAGGTGTGCTATGCATCAGCCATGAACAATGGCTGATGCATAGCACTTCTAATGAGGTTAACTATAGATCAGCCCCTGTAGTGCATCTGCCGTTACACACCTTACGTGGATATCCCCTTTTCATTTCTTTTTCTTTTCTCTTTTCACACGTTTTGAAGACCCACCTAGCTACTTTTACAATTTTGAATTTCAACCCATTTGAAGCCCGCGTAGCTCCTTCTCTGCCCAACACCCCGTGTCGATGTCGCCCTTTCTTCTGCCCAGTGCGCGTCGCATTGCTACTCCATCTGCCCAACGTCGCTCCTCCCTCTGCCCAGCTTCTCCTTCCCTTTGTAATAACTCTCTCTCTCCCACCCTCTATTTTCGTTGCATTTTCTCGTTCATTCACTCTCTGTAATACTTATTTCTTATGCTTGGGTTGATTTCAAATTAATGCCTTTGTAAATGTGAGATTCTCCTCCCTCCCTTATCGTCAATGGTTTTTTTTTTTTAATTTGATTTGAGTTTTCTGGGCTTCAATATGCCTTTGTATGTTCATATACTTGAGTTTTCAGAGATTTGTTATATAGCATTTCCATTGTTTCTCTTCTTTTAGTGATTTACAGATCTTAAAGATTAAAGACTAAGGTACACGACTCGAAATCCTGCCGCTAGTTTTCCATTTTTTACTTATTTTATTTCTTTATTTTTTGCATCTCTCACTGTTTCTCTTCTAAAATCCCTCTTGATAAAGTGGGTAATCCGAGAGATATAGAGAGAGAAACATGGCCTCGCAGACTCATTTCAGTTCGCATATTTGGATACAGTTTGGGCAAATCTGCAGGCAGTAAACAAACCAAAAGCTCTGAGCTTGTCGTTGGTTCTAAAAGAATTGATTCCAGTACTGAATTTGTCGTCTTGGCAAGCATTGGCATATGGGAGTTTATGAAGAACCAAGAGGCCGTGAATCTCATCAGGCACTTAGAAGACCCACAAGAAGCAGCTGAGTGCTTGGCAAAGGAGGCTTTAACCAGAATGAGCAAAAGCAATGTTTCTTGCTTAATCATTCGCTTTGACTAATTGCTACCATTTTCCTAATTGCAGAGATTTAAAAAAAGAAGAAGAAGCATGAAGTAAGTAATGTTTGTGGGTTATGGTAGATTAATAATCCTTGCACTAAATGTAATATTTTATGAATTCTAAGGTTTATTTACATTGTCTTGTGATATTTTCAGGTGGTTTTGATGTTTTGTACAATGGATGAAAAGCCAGATTGGTGCTAAAAGTATACACACTGGAGGAAACAAGAAAATGAGACTACTTAGATTAGAATCTTGGATTTTGGAATGAATATTATGAGACTACTTAGGTTGTAATAAGCTGCTTTGTAATGTTGTATCCAATTGGAATGAATATTATGATTCAATATTTTCCTAGATGACTTAATCCAAGGATGATTATTTGATGGCAGTGTGAATGTGTCATAATTTTTGCTATTATTCAGATCAATCATTTTCTAATATTGAGAATTGTCAGTGTGACTGTGTAAATGTCATACTAGTTTCATATGGGTATTTAGAGTCGCAGCTTGAATGGACAAAAGAAGTTGGAAGTTGCACGAAGGTGGGGTTTAACAAAGACATTACGTGTCACATGCATTATCAATCAACCTAATTACAAGTCACATGCCTTCGTTAAACTTCACTTCCAAGTAGCATTTATTTTCAGCCCAAACAAAATAAAAAATTTGCAAGGTTAATTACATAACTTTTCATTACAATGGTTAATTTAATGGAGGTATAGATACCCCTACATCAATTAAGATTTTTTTTTTTAAACAAACCAATTGAACATTGCATTAATCAGGTAAAATACAACATTTATCCTTCAATACAAAGAGAAAATAGACTCAGGACAATCCTCCATCCATATTCTCTCTTCTTGCAATGACAAAGCCAACTTTGCTAAATGATGGGTTACAGAATTCCCTTCCCTTGGGAGTAAAACTTAACAACCAGTTTGGATAATGTTGTTACTACCTGCAGCAAGTCTTCCATGAGTTGACCATAACAGGCAAAACACTGCTCTTCAGTTTGAACTGCCTTAATCACCATCAAGGCATCACCCTCCAAAATAACTTTGCGACACCCCAAATCAGAACATACTCCATAGCTTTGCATAAAGCCAGTCCTGCTATGATTAGATTTGACACCCCACTCTTTTGATCACAAACAGAAACCAAGAGCTCCCCTTCCCAATCTCTCATCACCACTCCAATACCAATTTTTTGACTATTTTTATCCACTGCAACATCAAAATTTGTGCCCTCCCCAGTAGCTTTTGCTCATCTTTGAGGTCTTGTGCTTTCCTATAAGTTTCCATACTTTTTAGAGCAGACCCCACAACTAACCTTAGACTAGTGAATCTATTCTCAAAACATTGAAACACACAAGAGCAGGGTGCCCCTCCAATAAATGCTTGCACCTCGAAATAACTGCTATGAATTCGCCAAGTGATGCTTAGTAACGATCCATTTTTCTGGCTTGCAAGCAAATGCCGTTCTCCAGTCAAAGAATCTTTGAGGTGAATCATTGATTCAAAAATTTTCTGAGATGCGAGTGAGTTCGCGCCTACATCAATTAAGATTTGACAATTAAATTCAGTGAAAAATAGGACATGTTGTACACTGTTAATTGTCAGATTTTACACGAGTGTAAATTGTAATTCATTACTGGGGATAAATTTATTAGAAGATTGGCCATTTTGCCTTTTTTTTTCTGCATATCCTCCCAAGTCAGCTTTTCCACCTTTGCAATCGGTGCTTGCCAATGGCATGAGTCAATTGTGGCTAGCAGCTCCGTAGGTTGGCTGATTCCACCAAACGTTGCTGCCAATTAACTCTTTCATCCCTCATTTGAAAAAAATGTAATAATCACTTAGAGAGAGCAACGTATGAGTGTCATCATTTCTTCTGCAATTTCTAGTTTCTCTCCTCCCATATAAGTCCCAGTCAGAACCTTTTCTCTCTGACCCCTCTACATGATTTGCAAGTAATTAAAATTTTCTTTTGGTTGTCTCATAAGAATCTACGATGTTTAACCCAAGAGAGTTGCTCATCGAAATCATCACAATCCATGAGACCACATTGAGCCAACAGTTCACTCTCAAAGATATCATTAATTTACAGCTAATATAACTAAACCCTAGAAAAAAATTTGGAGCACATTTCTTGACGTTATGGAATCTTAATTACTTTAACAATACAGACAAAGAACCCATTTACTAAACATTACTTTTACTTGTATCCTCAAGACGAGAAATTTTATTCTAGATACTGTCTTGGATATCAGATCCACTTCATTATTTAACCAAATATGCGAAACTTTAAAACAGTATAAACTTGCTTCATAATACATGAACGAATATCACATAAAAAACAGAAAATACTATTAAATCAGAAGAAGTTTTTAGGATCACCTGCAGAAGATATCGAAATCACAGTGCAGAGGAGTTAGGGGCTTCGAGGGGGAGAACCAAAATCGAAATTGCAGTTGGGGGATTCGGGAACTCGAAACCACAGTAGAAATCGTAGCAAACCAGGCTGGGGTTTGGGGGGAAGAGAGGGAATCTCGCAGCAGAGGGGTTTGGGCGGGGTGGAGAGGGGCTCAGGATTGGGGTAGGTGCAGGACCGGTTCACTTTTAGTGAACCCGGTCTGCCAATGGGTTGTGCGATGTGTGCGCCCAACAACGGCTGATACCAAGATTTTCTCTAAATGTAAAATGAGAAATGCTACACAACATCCCCAACCTCCACACACCACATTTTTTTTAATTTTTTAATATTTTTTTAAAAAAATTTTTTGAGTTTATTCTTTTTAAATTAATTTAATTTTTCTATTCATTATTTATATATTAAATATTTGATAAAAAATAAAAAAATAAAAAATGTGGTGTGTGGAGGTTATGTGAATAGTAGGAGGTTGAGTAGAATTTTTGATGTAAAATATATGAAAATGAGTTATTATACTAAAGAATCATACACCACACACCTATCGTGGTGTAAGCCTCTAAATAAAATAAATTTTTTATGAAAATATTTTAAAATGTTTCTTTAAAAGCCATCGTTTTCTTTCCTCTTTAAGAATGAGATATGTTATTCCACGTTGATATATTATCTTTAGTTACATTAATTGATATTTTTTGTTGTAAATGGTTTCATAATAAAATAGTCATAAAAAATATCAAGTTTAAGGAGAAAAACAAAGAAGATGAACACAGTCTCAATAAAATATACTTTATATATGGTTTCATTTTTTCATTATTTTTGTTACTTTCTCATCATAACTTAATAATTAAAATATATTAAATTTAGGATTAAATATTGACATATTTATTGTGATTTGCTTTGGAATGGTTTCTCTATTATAGTTTTAATTTTTAATTGTTATCGATTAAACTATTACTAATCAATCAGTTAAAAACATCACCAATGACTGCATACCATATATGTTGAAAAAAGTAATGCTATTATGCCTTTTCAATTATACCACTCACTTTGCTCTATTGACGTAATGTCATATGTCTTGTTAAAAAAATTAAAAATATAAACACAAAAAAATAGAGAGAACATAAGTTTTCCTCTATTTGTTCTGAATATATTTTCTATATTTTTTTAATAAACTACATACATTAATGAGACAAAATAAATGGTATAACTGCAGCAACTCAGTAACATTTCTAGAAAAATATTAGGACTTAGATTTTAAAAAAAACCACAAACCAATATTACTAAAGTAAAATATCTTTTATAATAGAAAGAATTATATAGTTTAACATGGCATATCAAACTACATAATTTGTAAACTTTATTTTTATAAGATTACCCCATTAAAACAAAACAAAACAAAAACAAAAATACAAATAAAAACGCACCGTATAGTCCTCTCTCTTCGCCGACCGACCCAAACCGAGAGTAGTTAAAAAGAAGGCGCGAAACGCAGATATCGTTGGTTTCGGGCTGGGGAACAGAGCTGAAAGCGCCGAAAGTGTCGCAACGCCCTTCGTCGCTCAGATATTTCCCAAACACAACCCAAATGTCTTCCATTTGGCATTCTTTTGGTTCCTCCGTTTTCTTTCCTTTCTTTCACCATATTTATTTGGCGAAAACAGGAAAACAACAGATTTGGCAAAACAAAAACCAGAAAAGTTTACGGTTTCAGGTTGTACGTTTGTACTTTCCCCATCATTCAAATTTGATTTCAGCAACTTTCTCATTTGGGGTTGAAAAATCTTGGGTTTCATTTTGATCCAACAAATTATTCTTTTGTTACCCCTTTGTCTCTCTCTCCGGTCTATTTTTTTTTTTTTTTGTTGATAAACTCTCCGATCTCTTCTTTGTGATAAAGAAGAACGAGGTTTTTTTTTTTTTTTTTTTGTGTATTTTCGTTTTATTTTTCATGGCCTTATTTCCTTTGTTGAGTTATTTATCATATTGATCTTTGGCTCAAGGGGAAGCTTATCATTGCCGGTGCCGCATCCGGCGTTTCGATTTCAGTGGCAAGGCATTGGGTACCGCAAGGCTTTTTATTATTGAAGTAGGTTTCTTCACGATCCCATTTCTCGTTCTTCTTTTCATGTTTGATTTATGAAAATACATTGCCCCTGTTTCCTTCCTCTTTCTTCTTGGGATCAGACACATTAATTTCATGGTTGGCATTAATTGATTTTGAGATGCTTCTCTAAATATGAAAATGTTGAATTGAAAAGTGAAAAACTAGGCCGATAGAAAATGCATATAAGCAGCATTATCTGGGTTTTAGAATTCTGAACATGCCAAACGTTCTCGACTCCTAGAACAGGGTTACCAACGGTTAATTAGGAGCTTCTGATCTGAGCTAAAACAAAGTCAGCTTGTTGAGTAGAAAAAACGGTGATGTTTAGATTTTCAATAGGAAAATTAATGTAATTGACATGTCTTATTTCTTTGTTTTTAGATTTTAACCTTTTCCTTTGAATGGAACATACTTGCGACATTTTTTCTCCAAGGTTGTCTTTCTTTCTAGAGAGAGAAGATCAGCAATTTTATCTCAATGAAGCATGAATTTCTCGAATGTACATTCTCTTTTGTGTTTAAGTGCGTATTACTAAACAAATTGCCTCTTGGGTTCATTAATTTTCTGGTTGTCAATTTAAAAGGGTTATCCCCTTATATATTTTCCTTCTTTCTTTTTGAAGTTGGTTAATACATTGCTTTTGATGTTTGTTCCATTTAGCTAGAAATTCTTCTACTACCTAATTCCTGATGAAAACTTTCGTTGTGTCATGCATGTGAAATCCTTGACATGCTATTTAATGTTCCTTATTTTTCGCCCTTTCATCCATTTATGCAGTTGACTTGCAATACTTCACTGCAGAAGTAAAAGCCGAAATTCTAATCACACCTTTGGAACCTTAATGTCGGTAATTAATAATTTCAGTTATGGACTTGGAGCATGGTTGCCTTAGCAGTACGCATTTGGGAACACACCCAGAGATTACTGATGGAAGCGGAATAAGTAAGCATTCAGAAACACGTCCAGAGGTTCTTGAAGGATGCGGAAGAAGTGAGCACTTCGAAATAAATCCATTTCTTTTTTATGGGAGCCAAAGCATTACGGATGCTGAAACGCATTCAATTGAAATAGACAGGACTGGGAGCAGTAGGGATTCAGAGACACAGGCGAACGTTATAGATGGGAGTGATAGCTGTCAAGAGGATTCTAATAATGAAAGCGATCCACATTCCCCAGCCAAAAGGTTAGGGCCTTCTTATTCTTCAACTTCATCTTCATCACATTCGTCATTGGAATTTCTCTTCCAAGGAGATCCTGTTGTAGCCTCCAAATCTGGACAATCCACTCCTTCCTTCCCTTCACCTGAAAAAGATACCCAACTGGCATTCCAAGATGAAAGTGAAGTTTCCAGCAACATCTTTTCCAAATCAGATGAACGTGACAATGGTGGTCCAGATCCCTTATCGACATCTCAAGTTCCTGAGATATACCATGAATCAATGGTGCATGGTACGTCACCAACACAATCCCCTCAGGTACAAGTGATGAATCGGTCAGGAGGATACGATCCTTACAGAATTCCGTCTTCTGTGTTTGCAAGAAGTAAGTCCACAACGCCAATGGAATGGAGCGTTGCTTCCAATGAATCATTGTTTAGCCTTCACATAGGGAACGCTAGTTTCTCCAAAGACCATGTGTTTTTGTTTGGTGATCTTAAGCCTGAAGAACTGGTAAAATCGGGTGAGTTGTTTGCGCTCAGCCCAACCTCTCCACTTCCAGTACTGGGAACTGACAAAAAGAATATCAAGATAGCTCATGATTCTGAAGCTACAGTAGTGGCTGATGAGATCGTTAAGGCTTCAGAAAGAGTTGGTGTGGAAGCTCAAAGTGAGGAGAAGGTGTCACCTCCAGTAGTTTCCTGGAATTCCTCTAGTCTCTCCCACCGTTCAGATGAGAGTGAAGCCTCATTTGCTTTTCCCGTGTAAGTCTATGTTTATTCTTTTAACAGTGAACACTACCAACATTTTCATGCACGTTTTCTCTTTCCACATTAATGATTTACTGTGAACTTAAAGATGGATGGATATGCATTTTGTATGCATATTACGTAAACGGAAGTGTTTCTGTTTATACCCAGTTCACTGAAATCTGTACGTTCGATGACTCATCGTGTGTAGGAGTCGCAAAGATATGCCTCTACATTGAGGTGAATGCATGCTTGACTGCTATTTTTTTTCCACATACTACACGTATGACACGTCATACTTTAGGGAAAGTTACCAAGGCTAGCACTCTGTCAATGAGGAATACCCTTTTGTGTGATGCAGAAAGAAGAGATGTGCATGGACATTGTGCTACTGTTCTAATTGTAGCCGGGCGTTCCACTACTGTACATGGCCAAGCTGCTACTGTTCAAATTGTAGCTGGGCGTTCTGCTACTGTTGGAACTGTAGCCGAAAAAGACTTTGTTGTCATTCTTCTACCATGTACGTCTCTATTTCTTTACCTACCATAATAACTGCATGAGAAGCATCGATTGAACACGCATTTATTGTTACCTTCCATGTTTGTTATGATGGTTTGTGTTCCTAGTTGCATGCTTGATCTCTTTTCTGGTTTCTTGATCTTTATGATTTCCTAATGTTACTTAGCTCGTGGTACACTCCAAGGTTTCTTTAAACTATGCAATCACATTAATTTAGTCTGCTGTAATCAATGCAGTTTGGCTGAAGGGGAAAGGAGTGGTCGTCTCAAGACAGATGGAGGGAAGCGGCATCAAGAGCCACCAGCCCCAAAAGAGCCACCAGCCCCCAAAGTGACTTCAAATTCAAAATCCAAATGTTGTTTTCCTTGCCTTTTTTGGCGCCCATGGTGCGTTCGATCTCATTGTTGTTGAGCAAGTGAGTGCTAAAAATCCTTGAGCCCATTTGTTCATATGTCTATTAATTTCTAGGTACTTAAAACAGAGGAAAGAATGAAATCTATGCAAAAATTTAATTGAGAGTCTTATCAGGCCTTCGAGATGCGAGGGCCCAAAGTTTGTAGGACTTCTTACCTTGAACAATTATATGGCTCTCTCTCTCTCTCTCTCTCTCACACACACACACACACGTATGGGTCTCTCACATATGGTTCACATATGGCTCTTTGAATGTGGATATGTTACTTGGTGTTATCCTATTTGCTGCATTTGTTTAATATCGAGAAGAAAGCGTTAATGGAGGCATCATTTGGTACTTAGGCCAATGTCTATAGGGGTTTAGATGGTTAAGAGCATCCAGCATGTTACTCTGTTTCAATCTTCGATAGAGCAATAAAATTAGTTTCTGATATACACGTTATTTGAATTAGATTGTATTGACCTTCTTTAGTGGGAAATGCATTGAATTGGTTAATTACATTGTAGGTGGAAATGAGAAGATGCTGGGAGTTAAATGCAATGTGATAGTACATATATTTAGGTCCCCGTCAGTCTGCATTTGGTCTTGAGGCTCAAGAAACTGAGAAACTAAAGCCTATATCTTGCTTTGTCACAGAAATTTGTAAGTAAACAATCCAGGCCTTCCCTTTGCACATGGGGCAGTCAAGTGGGCAGTTCATGTCATCTACAGAGGTAGGGCACCCCCATCAGATCCCTTGCTCTATCCGGAAGTCTCGGGCAGTCTGCATTTTGGTGTGGAAGCCACAATATCTCTGCTAAATCTACCAATATATACTCAAATATAACAGAGAAAATTCCTCTGAAAAACTGTCGTCTTCCCTTGGCCGCCGCTGCATCAGAAAGTCGAATGCGCCATCTGAATAGGAAGGGTCACCCCATTACTAGAAATACTTAACTTTACCTGTTGCCTCTTCTGAATTTGCTTTTTTAGGGGGTTTTTTTTTCTAACCTTACATTAGCAACTTTGAAGGCAGTACTGTATGTATGGCTAAGGTGGATTGAGGATTATGAAAGATAAACTCCTTTGAGGGCGTTTTGGAAATGAATAATAGTAATTATAACAATTATATATAGAGAGAGAGAGGTGAATTTGAACAAGCACAATCAAGATTCATCGACTCTATACAGAATCACCCGGAGAAGGGTGTATGCACAATTTTCGTTTCTTTTAATAATTTCCAATCGTATAATGTTTGTTTGCAGCAAATAGGAAAAGCTAAGATCCTTTAATCTCATTTTCCAAAGAAAGTCAGAATCAAATATAAAAAACATCTCATAGAAGTCAAAATTTCTGTAAAAGTATATTTTAAAATAAATAATAAGGAAAAGCAGAGCAAAGTAGAAGTCAAAAATAAAAAAGGGAAAGTCAATGTCAAACACCAGTAAAAATTATAATTATAAGATAAATTCATTTTACTTCCTTGAACTACTAAAAACCTCTTTTTCTTTAACTCGTTGTACCTTCGAATTACCGAACAAATGATGACATCTTGCATTCTATATTGAGAGGAAAATTATTTTTACAGTATTAAAGATACAAATTTGATATTTATATAAAAAATCTTACTTTTTAACTATGGGCTTCACTATTTTTTAGAAGGACTCGATATTTACTCTAAAACTGTATCTAATAGTACTTAGGTAAATATTTGATTATTAAACTTCTATCACGACATTTTATTTTTTATTTATCTCAAAAATCCCAAGTCAATTAGGGAGGAAAATATTATTTCTTAATAATTTATAAATGATAATATGTGAGTTTTGATAATTTAAGATATTGTAAAATAAAGGGATTGAAAGATAAAAAGTACTCCCTAATTTGTACTACTTACTTTACCCTTTAACGTGACACCACAATACTTCTGATTGGTACTTTGTGCAGATCTCTTATTCTTAGGTTCTCTGAGAATCTAATCTCTGGGACAATAGCACAAAGTCTCGGGGATGTGAAATCTCTTGTTGTTCTTGACTTTAGTGGGAACAAACTGCAAGGTCAGATTCCAGCAGGTTTTAGCCATCCAAAACATCTTAAGCATCTTTAATTCCCTGGTTGGTAACAATCTGACTGGAGCTATCCCTTCTAGCTTCGCAAGTTTATGCTCTCTTGAGGTGTTAGAACTTTCATCAAACTCTCTTTCTGGTGAAATCCCAAAAAATATTGCATGCTCGAGAAATTTAATTGTTCTTCTGATCAAAAACAATAAAATCTCAGGACAGATTCCCTCTGATTTGGCTAATGTGACATCTCTTTCAACTTTTAATGCATCCTTCAATAACCTGTGGGCCACTTCCACAAAACCTTAATGTTATGAATTGTAGCGGGATCCTAGGAAATCCCCTCCTTTCCTCTTGCCATATAGCAACGTTGACAGTGCACGATCAACCAATGGATTAACCCCGATTGAGATTGCATCCATAACATCTGCTTCAGTCATTATCTTAGTTCTTCTAGCTCTAATCATCCTTTTCTTTTACACACGAAAATATGTTCCAAACTCCAGGGTACAGGTTTCTGAATCAATGGAAATTACAGTTTTCACTGACATTTGAGAATATTGTTGTAGCAACAGGAAACTTTAGTAACAGAAACTGCATTGGGAGTGGAGGTTTTGGGGCCACTTACAAGGCTGAGTAAGATATTGTTGGATAATGATGACTTCAATGCTTATTTATCTGACTTTGGGTTATCGAGGCTAGCTTTTGGGAACTTCTGAATCCCATGCAACAACAGGTGTTGCGGGAACATTTAGGTATGTAGCACCTTAGTATGCTATGACATCTCGTGTGTCTGCCTTCGCAGATGTTTACAGCTTCGGTATATACTGCTGTGCTGCTTGAATTGCTATCGGATAAGAAAGCGTTGGACCCTTCATTTTTCTTCACATGAAATTGGTTTCAGTATCGTTTCTTGAGCATGTATGCTGTTACAACTGGATCGAGCTAAGGAGATCTTCACGGCTGGGCTATGGGATGCGGGTCCCCATGATGATTTGGTTGGCATATTGCACTTGGCGGTGACATGTACCGTTGACTCGTTGAGTCCCTCTCGATCCCTCAGAGCGAATTAAGCCTTCGTCGCACTAGATGGATAGTATGCTTTTAAATTTATTCACTTGTGTAGATTTAATTACAGAAAACCTTTCATTTTTTACCTTTCCCCTCCCAGGCAGCATAGGAAGAATCAAGTGTTTGTACGTATGTGCAGATCAATGATATTGGTCCTTCCAAGGTCAGAAATTTTCGACTTTGTTTGCATGCCCCTTGTCTCTCTCTCTCTCTCTGGTGTAAATTAATTGGAGGATTTACTGCTGATTGGATTAGAAACTATATAAAAATACCCAATATTTTGATATTCTACACTCATAGCTTGTTGGCTCATATTTAGATGGTCACAACTCACTTCTTCAATATGTCTGATCCACAGAGCAGTTTTTCCATGCCCGTTCTAAAAATTCAGAGGCCATTCCATTGCACAAGCTGACCATTTACTTGTACGAGAGTATGTGGCCTGATCATACAACTTCTTTCGCATGTCAAATGTAGTAACATCAGCCAGTTCGAATACTTTATTTTTTTACCACTTCGTGACAACATACAACATGATCAAGAATGAAGAAAAAGAAGATCAAATTAAAGAAGAAAGTAATGGTAAACTTATGATGAACATGGAATAATCCCTAAACCATTGAAAATAAACGATGAAAGAAACCACCAAAAAAACAAATGTAACCACAAATAGACAACTTCCCTCATGTCTTTTTCTAAGATAAGCTAGTAGATATAATCATATAACTCTCATCATCATCATCCCCTTCTATGGGAGTCAATCAATGCTGCAATCTTATGCAATAAATCGGAAGCACCATCTTTACTTTCGGGAGGATAGAGGAGAAGTAGCTTCCTGATAACGGTGAAAGGTTCCGGTGAAGTCTGTGAAGAGTCCATCAATACCGATCTTGTTTATCCAGAAATCATATTCTGCATATGGATCTTGGTGGAAGTCAAAGTGCAGGAAAGAATTTTCATTTCTGAATGTATATGGATGCACCTGAAATGACATGAAAACAACATAGCTTTAAAACTCCGTATAAACAAGCCAGCCTTCACCAATAATTTAACTAAAAAAAAACTGTATGTACCTGTAGGCCACGAGCATGTGCTCTGGCAACAAGATCAGTAACTCTATCCAAATAGTTATTTCTTGGGAAAACAATTGTATCCTTCCAGGGTCCAATCCCCACCACATACTTCTTTATGTAATCAAAATACGTATCCGAAGTAATATCCCAGTATGACTGCACAAAATGTATATTGAATTAGGAAACACAATCAGAAAAACCAAAGCAATTGCTAGAAAATGTTGCTGCATGAAGCACCAAGATAATGCTTTTAACCATGACAACACAAGGTAATTATGTAGTTTATGAAGAAATGTCATGCAACTAGAACTGCAAGGAACAGGATGCAAATTGCCTCATTTTCATAACTATACTGAAAGAACAGGATGCCAAACATAGGAACAGGATACTCAAATAATCTAATCAATGAGGTCAGTAGGTCATGAGTCCAGAAATCACCTAAAGGATAACTGAACAAACATCTCTGAACATTGACTCCTGTAGAGAATATTGTCTACTGTATTCTAATAAAAATGGAAAGCATTTTTCTCTTATAAAATTAAGGCATCAATGGCAAAAGAGGTCACAGCTTTGAGCTCTCCTGCCAAATACACCACTAGCTCTAGTGTTCATTGATTGTAGGCTTTGCCATTGTGGACTTACTGAAATGAAAATTACCTAATATTCCTAATATAATGCAGACATAAAAAATAACACCTACACTGGGAGTTAGTGAGTGTTTATCAGATGAACAAAAAAAAATCAGATTTTCAGAATGAGGAAAAAGAACAAACCTGATTGGTATCTTCTGTCAGTATTGTCACATCATCAATTAAGAAAACTTTGGGCAGCGCGGTGAGGTTTGAAATATATACGAGTGAAGTTGGAGCAAAGGACTGGATAAATGCAGGTTGCTTCAGCCATTCTTTTGACATATATGAACCGCTATATCCGTATTTCTGAAGCATCTCCACAAACTTATCTTCAAACTTCTTCCCATCTGCCCATTTGACCTGTTGTAAGAGATTAAACTTGAGAACTTGTGAAATATATGGCCAAGGGACTATAAAGCAGATACTATATCCCATCTAATCGAATGAAGCAAATTAAAAATGAGACCACAGAACTCTGTGAGATGGCATAGTTTCAGAATCCGGTGTATAATAACGACCACAAGAAATCACTTACATGGTTGTTGACAAAAACAGGATTTTTAATCTCTGGATAAATTCCAACAACTCTTCTTGCATTTAATGCAATTGAGATGTACTCTTCAAAGGTGATAATTGGGAATTTCCCTGCGAAAAATCAATTGGAAAAGAGTAAACTTCATTTGATTAACTAGATTTTGGATACTTGGAACATAGAAAGAAACTTTACAAATGCTCAGGGTCATGTACATTGAAGTGGCTGGAACAAATGCCAACTTCAAGCTATGTTTCACAATGTTAGGACTGTCATTAAGCTCAGAGCCTCGGGGCAAATGCTTGACATATCATAACACCCTGATAATGACATGTCCTGGTGGTAAACTTGGATTAATATGTTCTGATCGATCAAGATCCTACCTACGTGCCTCCAATGACTGTTACAAAGTGAAACGTACCATTATATTGTTGATCTCGAAAACTGAACCGTTGCTTCGCCCCCAATGACTGCAGCTCTTCTAGTGTAAAGTCAACTGCAGAGAATCAAAGTCATGACGAGTTATATACAGTCACAAAGGAGTGAAAAGAGAATTGATGCAGAGATATTGCAGCATGCTCACACACGTAGATTCAAAATGGCATTGGCTATTGCATCTTATACTACACCCAGCATAAAATAGAAGCCCTACAGACGAATGCAAACATTCGAAGTCAACTGTGATGGAAGTAGAAAAAAAAGTTAAGGATTATCTTTGATACCTACGAACCACCCAGTCATGTTCACGCCTTGAACCTCATACGTTCTTTTTCTATCAGCAAACTCCGTATGGTTTGCAATATCAGTTGTGTCATCAAGTGTTACATCATGGTGGCATATCAGCACGCCATCTTTAGAGGCAAGGATGTCTGTTTCTATGAAATCTGCCCCCTCTTCAATAGCTCTCTGCAACGCCCAGATAATGTTTAGGCACTATTCATTCTTACTTAGAAAACTTACAATGCATAAAACGATAAACATGAACATAACCATCCAATGTGCAAATAAATTGATGATTGAACAGAAAACAAGGATGGCTGCTTGATAAATTATAATTCAAAATCCAGGTAACATGGAAAAAAGTGATGAAAAAAACTCAAAAAAAAGAGAGTATCTTCGGTAAGACATACCATGTATGCTACAGCAGTTTCTTCAGGGTACTCCCCATTTGAACCTCGATGAGCAACATTGTATGGACGGGATGTTTGTAGGGGCTGTTTATGGCGATGAGCTATCGTACTTGGAAGTTGATACAACGGTCTTCCAACACATTGCCCAATAAATAGAAGAAGTAGGAAAGTGACCAAGCCTGTCAAGTGCAACATGCATTATTGAATTTATTCCTATTAATTTTCTTCAAGCAGAAAAGAGAGATCATAAACCACGTAGTACTTTAGCCAACTCCAAAAGAAAATTCATGAAAGTAGAGAATAGATAGCTTTCGATTGATGGAATACACAAGCACTTTTTGAAGTAGTTCGAGATCAAGCACTCTACCAAACTCAATTATATATATCTATCAATTCAGTTAAATTCGCAAATAAGCCCTCGTGAGCTGTTCTTGAATAGTACGTTCAGGCTTGTCATGTATATTTGAGTTTCCCCATAAGAATTTAAGATCGATCGATAAGCATGCACCAATATAAGGAAACAATAACTAATGTTCCAACAAAAAGAACATAGCAAATTAGAAAATAACCAAGGATATTTAAAAATAACTTCTATAATTTTTTTTTATTTAAGGAATATGATCATATCGATAATGTTCTAGATCTTCTCGATGGGCGATTTATTGACCCCTTGATGAGGAAAACTTGCATTGCTTTGATTTACGAATTAAATGTAGAATAGCTTGATATTTGAGGCGCACAAACACGCACTCGTATGTATGTTGTAAAACACAGTAGAACACGACATAAGTGCAGATGGATTTCCGGCAATATATGCTGTAACCCGACAAGCTTCCACCCTTAAAAAGTACAAAGAAACAGGTCCCACTTCTTGGGATGTAAAACCAAACCGAGGATCTTGTCCAAGAATCACAGTTCAAAAGTCTCAAACATATCTCTGTTCATGGGGTACTGTAGCGTCTAGTCAGATGGTTTGGGCATTAGCATTGGCTTTATTGGAGCCATCTTCAAAATTTGATTAAAACTACATATTTTCTATAAATCTAAAATCTTTTTAGCCATAACTCCACATTAGATTAGTCAAAATAATAATATAATATTATTTTTTTAATAATAATATTTTTAATTCTTTTTTTTATATTTTACAATTATACTAATTATATGTTAATTAATAATAATATTTTTTTCCTTCACATATTTTAGAACTGAACACAAAAATTAAAGTAAAAGAGAGTTCGGGAGAAGTAAAAACTATAAGAAATGAAAACTAAAAAGCATTCAATTGGGGTAATTTTTATAATAAAATATTATTTTTAAAGATGAACAGTATATCTTTAAATTTAAAGATATATTTAAAATTATTATAACTTATATAGTTCAAACTTTTACTTTTTAAAAAAGTCAAATAAATTATTTTATCTATATTTCTTTAAATTTTGAAGAAGGATTGCCCGTGCTATAATAACCAGTTGCTTAACACAAGAAAACTTGAATATTTACAACTTTCAGAGACTCGGGTATTGAGAAAGCCCCCATCCTCAGATTCCATTCTGAACCTCTGATCAAAATCAAACGATTCTCATATATAAAACAAATCATTTCACAAACGAAACATAAGGCAGAAAACACAAACAAAACAAACCAATGCGAGTGAAGGACAAAGTACTGAGACAACCCAAAGACCGACTCCCAGCAAAAGGAACCAAAGAAGGCCCGAAGGAAGGAAAAAAAAGAAAAAAAGAAAGAAAGAACAGATGACAGCCAGTCTGCAGACATGCAAAAAAATTACAGAAAAGCAGCAGAGAAGCACAGATACGTACAGGTCTTACCAAAAGACGACGTCATTGTTCTCTCTCTCTCACTAGTTCTCTCTCTCTGGATACAGGAGATAGCGAACTGTTTCTATACTTATATAGCTGGTGGATTAACTCGATCGAGGCATATTAATTATAAGAACTTGGAATATTCTTTCATGCAGAGACGTTCTCGGCATTCCGTCCGTCTGTTGGGTTGTAAATCAAAATATCTTCGTAATTTTTTACTATTTATCTACATTTTATATATTATATTTTTTTTAATTTTTTTATCAAATATTTATTATATAAATAGTAAGTAAAAAATTTGAAATAATCTAAAAATAATAAATTCAAAAAAATTTAAAAAAATATTAAAAATTTTAAAATTTTAAAAAAATATAAAATATAATAAAAATTATGTAGCAAAAATCTTTATAAATATCAGATAAATATTATCATAGAGTTCAATCTTGACTCAATGACTAAACTTCAATCATTTCATTTGAGAGTCAAATCATTATAGGATAACACATGCAGTACGGTAGGTAAATACTGAATCAGTAAATATATTTTGAAACCACTCGATCGATCTCTTGAACCTTTGAGAATAACAAGGTGGAATATTCCATGCAGGAACTGATGATCTTGATCGTTGTAATCCATATGATTCTTAGGAATACTAATAGGATCGAATCACCTTCAACAAAATCACATTTTACATGAGGTTGGTTATTATATGCAATCCCGTATACACAGATACATACATGATGCATATACATATAATGCATATATATATATATATATAATATCATGTATGTATGTAAATCTATTGAAGCCTCCTACGTACATACACAATATATAATACAATACAAAAACATTATAAACATTAATTTGAAGTACAAAAAATATATCAAGTAGTAGAGGTTTATCAAGTACATGATGATTAATTCATTTAATTTAATTTATAGTATTTAGAGATAGATAAGAGTTTTTCTTTTTTTAAAAAAATAAATAAATATATATATATATATATATATATATTTATTGTTAACTAGAAGGAGAATGTTATAAAGAAACATAAAACAAAAATCATGCATATTAAATCTAAAGAATTAAATAAGAGAATTTGAATTTTTCTACTTATCACCTATACACTATATATTGTTATTGGAAAAATATAAAAATAAAATAAGTGTGGTGTACATATAGTGTGTGTGGATGATAAGTAAATTAGAAGAATAAAAAAAGATTGCATCCTAAGAGTATGAGGAATTTTCAAAATCTTTGAAGGGGGAATTTTTTTTTTTTAATTTTTACATGAAATAAAATAAAATGGGTTTTATTTTTAGTTTTTATTTTTATTTTTTATTTTTAAAAAGAAGGTTTTAGTTTTAGTCGCAGAGAATATCGTCTTGACTCTTTGATAATTACCAATTACCAGATAAAAAAGAAGGTTTTAGTTTTAGTCGCAGAGAATATCGTCTTGACTCTTTGATAATTACCAATTACCAGATATCAAGTTATTAAAAACTAAAAATAAATAAATATCGGCGTAATAATTAATAGGCAATAAAAAGCGTACCACAGGTGGCCGTCTACGTCTCTACATAGAAATATATAATTAGGAGCAAAAGAATTTTAACATCTAGGCTGTAGCAGTATTGATAAAGTCAATAAAAAAAAGAAGTCCTACTTGTAAGCGGTCGGGCTTCTTTTATTAGTACAACAGCCTTACACATAAGCTGCCACATCACAAATTTCATCAAACTTATAATGCACTCATGCACATCATAAAATATTGAAATCAAAAGCGAAAGAAGTCAAGGTGGAGAGGAGATTTTCCATTTTCTTAGCACCGCAACTTAAAATCCAGAGTTCCACCGTCACTAGTGCACCCCCACTAGTCCCGACATCCGTTGCCCACCATCGTTGTCCTTCACCCAAGCCAATCCTCTTTTCTTTCGCGTATTTGCCTTTGTAAAAAAATGTGAATTAGAGGTGGCCAAGATGCATATATTAACCATCCCACTTGATCAACACAAACACAACCAGATGAATGACTGAAAAGAAACCACCACCTCATTCGATAGAAAAAAACAAACAAAAAAAACAAAAAAACAAAAACATAACAAAAATGCCAAAATAATCGACGAACTTAGTTCTCCTCGAGGCCTTCAATCCAAAAATGAGTAACGAAACCACATAACATATAACAATGCACCAACAAAAAATTATGTTCAATCATACGACAAGCCTCTATTTTTCACACCCAAAAATAGAGCAACCCACGTCCAGCAGCTCTTCCACACATTTTTCCTCAGCCACAAATAACGCCAACCAAAAGTTCTATTTCGTTGAGCACCACTGTTCGATCGTACTCCTTTGCCTCTCACCATGGTTCATAGTCAACAAATGGTTGCTGGAGACTACAAAGCAAAACATAACACATAAGGGTAAAATTTTTCTACAGGAAAAAAAAAAAAGAAAAAATCTATCTTTGTACAGGGCACCACAGTTGTCGTCGCCCACCACACTCACCATCGCCCACCATAGTAGCTGCCCACTCAATGGTAGAAGATGAAGATGGCACAGGAAGCTTGGGGAGTTTTGTGAGTTCCATCCGCCACAACTTGGGGGGTCGACGTCCATCCATCGCAGATCTTGGGGTCGAGCTCCGTCACAGCTCGGCAGGGTGGAGTTCTAGGTTTCGTGAGGGTGAGTTGGTAGAAGACAAATACCGCACGGGGAGAAGATTTAGGGCTAAGCATAGGTGTTAGAGGGGGGTGCAAAAGGGCTGCCAATAGTTGAGAATATGATGGAGTGCACATGCAAAATAGCTATGGTGGAAAGCTAAGGTGTCACTTAATTATTGACGGATTGTCAATCGAAGAACCTTGGACAGACCGGTGTTAATTATTTCTAAAAAAAAATGATAAAGCTAGTACAAAAATCATGCATAGCTCAAAATTCAAATACTGCTAAACTGATCGTACTTATTCCGCTCCTCTTGTCTCTCACTTAATTACACCAACGATGGATTCATCATCACTGATTTTTCTTTTTGTTTTAAAAAAAAAAAGGAATTATTCATGTTGCAGCTTGGTACTTCAAGAATTTACAAATTTGGACTTTGTTTCTACATTTTCCTTGAAGTTTCTCGGATTTGAATGTATAATAATAGACCTTTCAACGGTCTTTTGACCCATTCAACAAAATCGTTCCATTTAGATTCAAAAAGTGTTTCATCTCATCTTATCTCATCATTACAATTTTTCAAATTTCTACACAAAATATAATAAAAGATTTAATTTATTCAAATCCCAAAACAATAATAATATTAAAAAAATAATATTTTAAAAATATTTTTTTCAACTTTCATATTTCATCTAAAATCATCTCATCTCATCTCATCTCTGTATCTAAACCAGCCTTATTTAACTCTCCTATACTGAAAGGCTTATAATTTTTGTTTATATTTTGAAAACTGATAACTTAGTATTACTCTTATATTTTTATTCTCTTAAACTTATTTTTATCTAAATTAATGGCGGTTTTTTTTTAAGAAAAATTGTCATCATTTATTCATTAGAGAAACTTACATCAATGGGTAAATACATTCTGGGATGTCCTCTTATCAAACATGACATTATAAACAAAAATAATGCATTTAGAGCTCCACCAGTACACTATTTTTTTTTGTGACTGATATTACTAATATTCTCTACAGACAAACGTCCAAAAGATAACACTCTTTACCTAAACAAAGACTCATCATCATCCTTCATAAAAAGAGATGACTCAACCTCTATAGACAAAAGTTCGAGAGACGGTTTATTTTTTTTAATTAACAATAAGGAAATAAAAATTGAAAGCAATGAAATAAATACGAAAAAAAACGGATTACAGTTTGGACCAATTTCGATAGACATCAGAATCTGTGACGGCCCGTGAAGATAACACACTTGTTTCTTTTCAGCCACAAAAGTCAAATCTGAATGGTTTGGTAGTGGCGAGTTTGGTGATCTAGCCCATGTGTCGAGAAGGGTTGCCGGAAGGAGTGCCGCATGAGGACCACACGTGGTGATTTTCGCAAAACCACAACTTTCCTTTTAACGATTTTAAACTTGTGAATCTACTTGTGTCACGTGTGTTTCTCTGAAGTTGCCGAAAAGTTGTAGATCTGTCTTTTTTGAATTTGAATAAAGCAAAATAAAACTAACTAAAAGAAACCTTGATAGACAACATGGGTAAATGAAGGAATGAGGGAAGGAGGGGAGGAGCCAACCTCCTCCCCCTCCGACGAAAATCAGATCTGAAACTCTTATTTTCTTTCTAGAAAGAGGGGAAAGAGTGATTATCTAAATTAATGACATTTTTAAGTAAGTTGATACTAAAACATTAATAAAAAAAGTTTCAAGTTGCATTGTCATCGAGTCAAAGTTTAGAGAAATGGTATTAGCAGTTATAAAGTAAATATGAGATCTACATAAAAAAAAATAATTAACAATTTTGCTACATATAGTTACTTTTATGTATTTCTTGCGCACTCTACTAATGTGGCAAAGCTCAACATTTATTTTATATTAAAAAAAGTGACACGGTCAATCACATCAGTGAGATGCGCAATGAGTACACAAAAGTGACTGCACATAGAGTTTTTGAAAAAAACTAATTTTTTAATAATAAACCCCACTATTTTTCAAAATGAGTGTGCATCGCTTACATAACACATGACTTTATTTAGCATGACTTTATTAACCCAAATGAAAATAGGTGGCTTAGTAAAGGCATTTGCCCGGCCATTTTTTTGTGGTGGCCATGTCAAAATAGGATTCAATATCTCATTATGAGGGTTTCTCCTCATTTTATAGAACAAATACAAGACTGGAAATCAGCCATATAAAGTTCCCTAAAACAAGGCTGGAAAACAGCCACTAAAGCACCTAAAGCATTCCCTAAAATAAGGCTGGAAAACAGTCACTAAAGCAGTCAATAAAGACAATTATATGGTCCTAGTATGGGAATCTAAGTGTACAAAAATAAAATTGTATGTTAATCATCTACATCTACATCTACATCTACTGTTATATTTAGAGCCACTATTATTTGTCAATATCGTTGACATCCCCCCTCAAATTGATTCTGGTGGATCAAGAAGTATCAATTTGTCAATCATTAATTGATGACGGTGGCGAGACATAGCCTTGGTAAAGACATCAGCAGTTTGGTGTTCGGTGGAGATGTGAGGAAGTGTAATCACATGTTGATCAAGTGCTTCACTAATAGAATGACAATCTACTTCAATATGTTTGATGCGCTCATGAAACACAGGGTTGGCAGCAATCTGAATAGCACTGGTGTTATCTGCATGTAGAGGAGTAGGGGTAAATTGTGGAATACCAAGTTCACTCATCAAACCTCGAAGCCACACAATCTCTGAACATGCGGAGGACATAGCACGATATTCAGATTCGGTAGAAGATTTTGATACTCGATCTTGCTTCTTACTTTTCCAAGAAATGAGAGCATTACCAAGAAACATATACCACCTAGTAACTAAGCGACGAGTATCCATACAACCGGCCCAATCAGCATCGCTATAACCCGTGAGTTGTAAAGAATTCCTAGTAAGGAAGAATAAACCTCTACCAGATGTACTTTTGAGATAACGAATGATCCGTCGTGCTGCTATTAGATGAGATTGACGAGGAGCCTGCATAAACTGACTAACCTGCTGGACAGCAAAGGAAATATCAGGACGAATAATAGTCAAGTAATTCAAGCTCCCTACTAACTGCCGATACAAAGATGGATCAGATAAGAGTTCTCCCTCATCCTGACAAAGCTTTAAATTGACCTCCAAAGGTGTAAGTACAGAGTTCCCTGATTGAAGACCAGCTAGGGTGAGAATCTCTTGGGTATACTTGTGCTGATGTAAAAGCATACCGTTGGGACAAGAATGGACCTCGAGACCAAGAAAATATTGAAGTGGACCAAGATCTTTCATACGAAAGGTAGTTTTGAGATGCTGTTGTAGACATTCAATCAATTGAGAATCAGAACCTGTAATAACTATGTCATTGACATATACTGGAAGAAGAACAAGTCCAATATCAGTTCTCTGAAGAAAGAGAGAAGAATCAAACCGACTCTGAGTAAAATGAAAATCAAGAAGAGTGGTGCGATACTTCTCAAACCATGCACGTGGTGCTTGCTTTAATCCATATAAAGACTGTTTCAACCAACAAACCTCAATAGATGAGGACATAAACATACCAGGAGGAGGAGACATATATATTTCTTCCTTCAAGTTTTCATGTAAGAACGCATTCTTCACATCCATCTGTCTAAGAGACCAACCTTTAGAAGCAGCAATGGCCATAAGAGTATGTACAGTAGTCATCTTGGCGACGGGTGCAGAAGTTTCCTCAGAATCAAGACCATACTCTTGACAATTTCCAAGAGCTACTAAACAGGCCTTATATCTCTCAATAGTGCCATCAGATCGTAGCTTGACAGTATATACCCATTTGCAGCCAATGAGTTTGACTCCCTCAAGACAGGAAACGATGTCCCAAGTGTGATTGTCCTGAAGAGCCTGAAGTTCATCTTGCATTGCTTGCCTCCAACAAGCTTGAGTAGCTGTCTAAGAATAAGATTTGGGCACAGAAGGAATATCAAGAGTGGCCTGATATGCAATATGTACGAATCCATACCTGGTTGGGGGATGTGAAACTCGAGATAATCGTCGAGGTTCAATTGGGATGGGATCAAATGTCGGTTCTGTGACAGGAAGGGGCAGCGGAGACTGTGGGCGACGTCTTTGATACACAAGCCCTTCCTTAAAGCGTTCAGGAGTATAAAACATATCATCAAAACTATGCAACTGAATAGAAGTAAAATCATGTGAAACACAGGACTGGAAGAAATATTAGTTTTCAAAAAAGACCACATTTCAAGAGATACGGAGTTTGTTAGCACCCGCATCATAACACACAAACCCTTTATGAGCATTACTATACTCAAGAAAAGAGCACCGAGCAGCCTGAGCAGAAAGCTTGTGACGTTCAACAGATAGTAAGTGAACAAAACAAATACAGCCAAATATATGAAGAGAATTATACTCAGGAACAACACCAAACAGACGGGAGTATGGAGAGTCAAATTGTAAATTTGGAGATGGTAAACGGTTAATCAAAGACACAACTGTAGATAAGGCTTTGACCCAAAACCGAGGAGGCACAAAAGATTCAATCAACAAAGTACGAACAATATCAAAAAGATGATGATTCTTACGCTCAACAACCCCATTCTGTTGAGGGGTGTAAGGACATGATCATTGGGAGAGAATACCCTAACTTTTGAGATAATCTCGAAACTCATGAGACATATATTTACCTCCAGAGTCAGAACAAAGAGTTTTAATACAAGTAGAAAATTGTGTTGCAACAAACACAACAAAAACTTGAAAAGTGGAAAACACATCAACTTTTAATCGAAGGAAATAAACCCAAGTAAAACGACTACAGTCATCAATGAAAGTCACGAAATACTTGTATTGAGCATGAGACAGTATGGGACTGACTCCCCAAACATCAGTGTGAATAATCTCAAAACACGCGGAAGCCCGACTGCCATGTAAAGGAAAAGGTAAAGATTTGTTTTTACCGAGTTTACAAGAACTACAATTAGAAGACACATTCGAAACTGAATTTCTGTTTCCCAAATGACCCTGGTTCCTAAGATAATTCAAAACAAAAGAATTGGGATGTCCCAATTTTTTATGCCAAACATTACTATCATTAGTAATAACTATACAAGCAAAAGAATCAAAACCAGAGATGGAAAACTGAAGGGGAAACAGACGTCCCACTTTAGGCCCGTTCGCGATCACGTTCCCCGACACTTGATCTTGCACACAACAACCATTATGATCAAAATGAATCTCACAATTATTATCTACAAGCTGTCCAATTGAAATTAAATTCGTAGATAATTCTAGTGATACAAAGATATCGTTGAAAGAGAGTCCCAAAGTTTCAATTGCAGTAATAGGAAGAGTATTACCGTTGGCAATTTGAATGTGCTGGTCACCTTTATATTTGTGAACACCATGTAAAGTATTGACATTTTCAGTCATATGATTGGAAGCCGCAGAGTCAACCAACCAAGGAGAGGTGAGAAAAGTTCTCTTACCTTGAAGACCAAGAGCAGAGAAAGCGTAAATAATCATCTGTTGGACCATCTCGGGTGTAAGAGTAGACAAAAAACCAGCAGTAAGCTGCTATCCCTAAGTAGGAACAGCAGCTAAATTAGCTTGTGCAGCAGTATGAAAGACTTGGCCTTGTCGATTCTAAGATTTTACACGACAATCTTTAATGATATGTCTCTCCTTCTTGCAATAATTGCAAAATTTTCTATTGCAATATTTTGCAATATGTCCAAATTCTTTGCAATTATAACATTGTATCTGTGTCTTGGGTCTTCCTTTCTCATGAGCAGCATATGCTACATTAACCACCTCAGTTGTCCAAGTTTCTTGCATGAGACCATGTTGAGTAGTAAGACGTTGTTCTTCTCTCAATAATTCCCCCAAGCACACATCTAGAGAAGGAACAGGACTACGGTTTATCAAACCGGCTGACGCAATCTCAAATTTTGGTCTTAGTTTCATCAAAAATTGATCTCTTTTTTACTTTCAACATGAACAACTTGCAGTGCTTCTAATACTCCCTTAAGAAATTTAGAATACACTATCCCAAAATATTCACTCCATAATTTCAGAAAACCATTATAGAATTGTTCAATAGAAAGATTACATTGTTTATAGTTGGAAATCTCTAACTCAAGTTGAAACTTACGTGCAGTATTATCCTGATAATATACTCGTCTAAAATAGTTTCATATCTCCTTAGCAGTAGTAAATGAATGAAGATTGTTGACCATATGTGGTTCAACTGAACTCAATAGCCAAGAAATAATCTTGACATCCTTGCAAGACCAAGTATTAAATTCTTTGGGATCAGTAGGGGCCACAAGGGACCCATCCAAATGACCCCATAATTCATTTCCTTTCACAAACATTCAAAATTAAAATTCCTAACTTCCATAATTTTTTCCATTAAAACAGATAATAAAATTTTCACCTGACATAATTTTCAATAATAGGAGAAATCAAGAGTACCAAAAAAAAAAATCAACCAGAGTGCCGAGAACTTTAAAGATCTAGTCCAAGAATAGACCAAACACTTAGATGAAGTTATGAACCCTGAAAACACTGATCTGAAAACAGACCAACCCGATGGGTCTTGGACCACTGAGAACACTAGGATGAACCTCAACAAAATACACTCAGTTGTATACAGATACTGCCGAGAGGAAGAATATACTAACCCAAAGACACTGTCGATGGCTGCTCCCTCCCGAAAACTCCACAGACACTGCCGATGGACTGTTCTCTCCCGACAGAACCCCTTGCGCTGCACAGTAGGTGCTGATAACCTAGAGTCCTCCACAGAAATTGCCAACAAGCACCAACCAGCTCCCCTGCTACATCGCACCTCCCTTACACCTTCAGACTACTGAACCAAGAATCTTAGGGACAAACACAAAGTTGCCGAAAACCAGAAGTCCCTCTCAACCAACACTGTTGAGAACCCACAGCCACAAAACAGAGAGTGCCGAAATTAGAGTGTCGAGAAACACCTCTAAAGACCAGAGGATTCCGAGAATCACCAAACAAGGTAGAAAATCACTTTTCTGTAAATATAAATTGTCGAAAATGATAATCCAGAGAAAACAAAAAAAAAATCCCGAGAGAAGAATGATACCCAGTGCCTACACAACCACAGGAACCCAAAAATCACTAGTCTGAAAACAGACAGTGTCGGCACAAGCAATAGAATTGCTGTTGAAAGAAAATTTGCCCCATAAATAATCTAGGGCTCTGATACCATGTTGAAATAGGATTCGATATCTCATTGTGAGAGTTTCTCCTCATTTTATAGAACAAATACAAGGCTGAAAATCAGCCATATAAAGTTCCCTAAAACATTCCCTAAAACAAGGCTGGAAAATAGCCACTAAAGCACTTAAAACATTCCCTAAAAAAAGGCTGAAAAACAGCCACTAAAGCAGTCAATAAAGACAACTATATTGTCCTATTATGGGAATCTAAGTGTACAAAAATAAAATTGTATGCTAATCATCTATATCTACATCTACTGCTATATTTACAGCCACTATTATTTGTCAATATCGTTGACAGGCCAGAAAATGGTCATGCCGTCTAAGAGCATTAGCATTGATTTCTCTATATGCATATACAAAGTCTCATCTTTTAGAGATTGATTTTGCATATCAAGAAAAACTCTCACATTGAATTATATATATTTGAGTCAAATAATAAAAAATAAAAAAATTATTTTTTTCCTTTTTTTTTTTTTATATTTTGCAATTAGCACCACTGCAAATTCTATCATTTAGCACCCATTAGAATTTTTTTTCCTAAAATTATATCTGTTGGTGGAGAGAGAGAGAGAGAGAGAGAGGAAAAAAAAGTAATAAAATAAGATTTAGAGAGTGAACAATACATCTTCAAATTTGTAAAAATATTGTTCATAGCTATACAAATTTTTGGATATGCATAATCTAATGTAGCCCAATTTAAGGTCATATTATATAAATATATAGATGCATAATCCAATACTAGCGCTCTGAGGTGAAAAAATGGCCAACCCCACCAAGTGGGACCAAGGGAGGGTGATAACTAGGAGTAACACAGACCTAGTCTCAGACTGTGAGAGCTTCTCTGCCAGCATTTCCAGTAAACTAAGTAGATCCCCTTCTCCCACTCTCCATTTTTTAACTGACTTTATAGCCTCTTATCATACATCATTCGCAGCAGGGCATTGCCAAAGTACATGCAAAACTGTTTCTTCCTCTTGCAAACAAATAGGGCACCTAGCATCTTCAACAATCCTCTTAGACAGCAAATTTTTCTTGATAGCTAAGAGGTTATTCCCTGCCTTCCATAGGAAATTTTTTGTTATGCCAAGAATTTTTAGATCCCAGATGCTCTTCCAAATCTTTCCCAGTCCATTCTGCTATGAAGATTCACCCATTGAAGCTCTTTTTCTTGCAAATAGTAGGCAGTCGTGACACTAAAGATACCTTTCTTTGAAAGACCCCAAATTAATATATCTTCCACAACCCTCTTACTTAAAGGAATGTACATATCTGTTCAGCCTCTTCCTTCAAAAATATTGATTTTATAAGACCCTCATTTCATTCATTCCTCTCCTCAAGTATTAGACCATTAACCTTAATACATGTGTCCAGAGAAGGATTGGGAGTTTGAACACTGAATGAAGATGGTGTTGACAGGCACCTATGACCCCATATATTAATCTTTTGCCCATCACCCACCCTCCATCTTAGTCCCTCCTTAAGTAAACCAATAGAACTCCATATACTTCTCCATATCTGAGATGGAGCTCTGCCCAATTTTGTATCCAACAGAGATGAGCTTCTAAAGTATTTTTCTTTAAAGATAGTAGCAACCATAGAAGATGATTACTTGTTATGTGTAATGGATATTTATAAATAAATAAAAAACCATTTCTACAATATCGATAGTGGAGGGTATTTTGGTAATAGTGGAGGGCGATTTATCTCCTTCTGCTAGGGCTCGACGAGATTCGAAGAAATACTCTGCAACCAGGGCAACAGCTCATGCCTGCTCTGGGTGGCAATCCGGCATCCCTCGGGGCTGGCGGAGAGAAGCAGAAAACGACCTGTGTTCAGCCGGAAGGGTCTGGACATGAGCATAGGGTCGATTTTGAGAAGGGCAGAGAGAGGCCGTCATTCGCACAAGCTCTGCAGAGGCCGTTGCCACAGTCCAAATTTTGGATTCCTCTGAGGAAGCCAGAACATATCAATGGCGAGCTGGGGTTCGTCTTCTCTAAGGTGGAGATAGACAGAATAGTAGAAGACCTGAAGTTCGCATTGGTGCTGAAATTCTTGGTGGCAAGACCGTAGATCGATGTCCTGCGGCTGAAGATCATCAAAACGTGGGGTCTCTCTAAGGTTCCGATGGTCAGTTTTATGGACGATTTCCATGTCTTCTTACATCTGGCAAGTGAAAAAGACTACCTTCATGCTTGGGCGAGAGAGGGGAGGATGGTGGCCGGATGTCAGTTTAGACTTTTCAACTGGACGGTGGACTTCGACTTAAAGAAGGAGTCTTCAATCGCGCCTCAATGGTTATTCCTACCAGGTTTGCCCCTTCATCTGTATTGGGTTAATTGCCTACAAATTCTAGCTTCTAGATTTGGTAGATTTCTGGGAACAGATAACGCAACACTGTATAGAACTAGAGCCACTGGGGCGAGAATCTGTGTGGAGGTTGATCTTCAAGAAGAACAGATTGGTAGCTTCCTGTTAGTGGTTGGGCAAAAGCCCCCTTTATGGCAGGATGTTGTTTATGAGAATAGGAGATTTTATTGCAATAAGTGCTTTAGGTAGGGGCATACATTGATCGTGTGTAGGGCTAGGGTAGTGAAGCCAAAGACTTTCAAAAAAATTGGGGCTATAAAGTCGAGGAAGGAATGAGAGGAAAAAACATGGAGGGAGGTTGGGCGTACAGAAACCCAAGTAATTTTGATGGCTGCTGGGGATAGTGGTGAAAAAGGTGATGGTAGTGGAGGAGGCACGACTGAGGGTATGTGGTTAAATGGGGAGGCTGATGGAGGTAGGGAAGCGGAGGGGGTTGTGAGTGTTATTCCGGACGATGAGATGAGGGAGGCTGCCAGGGGAATAGTTTCTGAGGGAACTATCGTGTTACTGGAGGCTAGAGTTAGTGAAGGTAGTAAAGATATGGAGAATGAGGAGGAGGAGAGAGTGGATCCAGAAACTGGGGGTGAAAGTGATGGGTCAGAGGATAGAGTTGCTTGCAGTAACAGGTTTGAGATATTATCGAAAGGAGATGTGGAGTTCATGGAGCAGTAACAGGTTTTTGGCAAGGAGTGGCGCTTTGGGGGAAAATAGGTCTTTCACAGAGGTGGTCCAGTTTCCTTGGGAACTGAGAGGTTTGTTCAGGTTGGATAAAATGGGTCTACCTTACATTAGACAGGTTTTTTGAGGATTGTGTTGGCATAGTTTCAGGATAGTGTTGTTCTCTTGTTTATTTCTTTGATCCAGGAGTGATGGGTTTATTGTAGGGAGTGGGAAAGTTGTTTTGTTTCTTTTGATGGTTTTCCTCCGCCTTAAGTGAGTGTCTCCTTTTATATATATATATATGGAGGTGTTGTCCTCCTTTTATCAAAAAAAAAAACCATAGAAGATGGGTTATGAAAGATTCTCCATGCTTGCTTGGCCAGTAGTGCTGTGTTAAAACTGGCTAAATCTCTAAAACCCAATCCTCCACACCCTTTTGACTGACTCATTCTCTCCCAACTTCTCCACAAGAGACCACACAAATTCTTCTGATTTTTCCACCAAAACTTGGAAAGCATTACATTGATTTCTTTGCACAGTCTTTTTGGCAACTTGAAAACACTCATAGTGTAAGAGGGAATTGTTGTAGAACAGCTTTGATCATTACTTCTTTTCCAACCCCCGACAGAGAGAAATTCTTCTAATTATTAATCTTTTGTCAAACTCTTTCTTTTATGCTTCTAAAAGTATTATACTTTGATTTACCTACCATAGTAGGCAGACCCAAGTACTTATCATAGCTAACTTGCACAAGAGCACCACCTTCCAATAGAATCTTTCTTCTGTCTTCCAGAAGAGTATTAGAACTGAAAATCACTGTTGTCTTATCCTTATTCAGAATTGACCCGAGGCCTTTTCATACTTGAGCAATAAATCCTGCATCTTCCTCCATTCTTCAACACAAGCTCTTCCAAATAAGATGCAATCATCTGCAAAGAGCAGATGAATTCAGTTAATTCAAGAGAAGACATAAGCGGGGATTTTCTTTCTAGAAGTAACAAGCCATGGCATTTTTGAGATATTCTTGACATTTTTGCTTTCATTTTCTGTTACAGTCACAATTCTGGCAACCGTTCAAATGTCTACTACTGGCACAATAAAAGAAATCAGCAGCAGTAATCTCAGGTAATTACATTCCTCATTTTCCTTCTGTATTTTCCCGTGCACGCTTGGGTTTTGATATAAATGAGAGAAGGGGGAGGGGTTGAAAACAAAAAGACCACAAAGACGTGCATTTATATAAATCTCTTCCATACCATGAGAAATTGTTTGAATATGGAGCAAGCTCTCTTTGAAAATCTAGCCAAAAAAAATTAAAAAAACGTTATTAGTTATAAATTTTCTCGTCTTCTATTTGTTGTATTTCACAACTCCCCTCATCCCTCACAAGCAATTCCTTTTTTTTTTTTTTTTGGTCCGGAGGAGCGAAAATAATGAAAACAGTACTACTCCATTAATGAACATATGGGCTAATCTTAGCGATCGAGCGGGCATCTTACTTCCACCTACATATAATTTGCCTAAATAGTCCAAGAGATTTTAATCTACATGATGATATCATGAATTCTTTTAAGCATGATCAACTTAATTAAGATTCTTTGAAACTGAGTCTTCCTTTCCACTTGACATGAATATACATATATCAAGGCCTAGCACACAAGCTTTCATAAAAGGAATCTTGCCCGCAGATTTCAATTTGGCAGTACTCGGAGATATATCTTTCTTCTTGATTCCTACTTAGTGGTATGGAAAGTCATCGAGTTATATTGCACTAGCTACGGGAAAACCAACATTATGAAAACGAAGCAGAGGAAGGGTTTACAACTATATGCCTCAGTGGGTGAGCGACATCACCACCACCAGCATGCTTGACAAACTCTGCCGGTGAGAGAAAGCTTCCATGGCATATACACATTATCCTCACATCCTCTCCCTTCCCATACTTGTACAGAATGCCTTCTATTCTTCTACCATTAGGACCATCTCCTTTTGTGAAAACATGTGGCATATCTTCCATTGCATTCATCCCAATTTCTTTACCTCTATTTTCTGCACAATCATGTTTCTTTGATGGATTTTCCATCTCCGCTATGGAAGTTCTGCATGGATTTTCCTCGGTCTCCGAAGAACATACAGTCTCCTGACTGCTTCGCTCCTGCAATGACTGGTTACCGGCAGGGCTTCTTGCTTCACCAGAACTACCCGATCCTGCAAGCATAAGAAGAACCCTGAGAAAATAAAAGCAGGAAGTTTTCCTTTATTATTCCATACCCTTGGCCCTATCTAGAATCTATTTTATTAGAAACTCATAAATTTAACGTTATAACGATAAAGTATTGCTGGTAATTCCAGCTACACATCTTTTTTAACATTACAGTTACAACATTAGCTCATACATGTTTACCATTCATTGTCTCCAAGCATAGCTAAGATTCTGTTTGTATTTATGTAAGTAGAAAATACTTTTAAAAGGAAATTAATTTGTTTTTATTATTTGGTTGAGATCCTAAAAATTATTTTCTAATTTTTTATCACACAAAAAATGTGTCCATTGCAACTAACACAATACAAAAACACTATTTATCAAAAAAAAAATACAATAACACTAAAGCCCATGCATTATGATGACATATTTGAAATGGACAGCTGACGGTGAATCTAAAGTCTTTTTGGGGTACCAATGTGGATTGACTTAGGCGACGGATCAAAGTTGGCAACAGTAAATCTAGAGTTGAAGACGGTGGAGAGAAAGTCTGCAGGCAGTGGCACCGATGAAGAGACATTGAGTGGGGTCAGATGGTGGTGGCCTAGGAATTCTGTGACATGTCAGGAAGTGAAGGTGAAAGGGAGAGGGACGTAATGATAATAATGGTGCGAAGGTGCAAGAATAGGTAGGGAGGTGGTTATGGTGGTGACTAAGTGAAAATGTTATAGGAGGAGAGAGTGCTGATGAAGGCAATATAGAGGAGTAACAGGAAAAGAGCTCAGTGCAAAGGATTGAGTAGGGAGAGAGAGAGATCCAAAAAGGCATAAAGAGAGGAAGGTCCAAGGGAAAGAGAGAGAGAGAGAGATTGTAGCAAGGATATGAGCCAACACGATGACCTAGGGTGGGGGAGACCTAGAGTGGTTAGGCCTACGGGTTGATAAGGGTAATAGCAAAATTAAGGCAGTGAACTCTGAAGTGAAACCTATTGTTAGGGTAGCTAAGATAATTCCGCTACAGATTGGCGAATGGTCTGGAAAGTTTTACTTGATGGTTGTGCCAAGACTTTTTTTCCCAAAAGCATCGATCATCAATCTGCCCAGGTCAACTTCGGATCATTCTCCTATCATCCCAGATACCACGGGTATGTACATTTCTTGAAAAGTATTATACATATTGTGGAGGGATAAAATACCACAGCCCATAATTGGGCCCAGCCCACCAGGCCACCACTAGAGACAAGGAAGACATAAGAGCATGCAAGTGTCAGGAGGGGTTAGGAGGCGTGGGGGGGGAGGGGGGGGGTCAGGAAGGTGTCAGGGGTCGGGAGGGGGGGGGGGTCAAACACGCAACCATCAACATTGGTAGGAAGTGTTAATGTAGATATTAGATATTATATTTTTCTATGTTACTGTATATACTCAATAAATAATGTTACCATGTATAGATGCTAATAATTAGGAGTTATACATTATACGTTAGCTGTTACCATATATGGTTCTTACCTTGTAAAGCATGGCTTTTGCCTAATGAATGAGACTGCAGGCTGCACATACGCAGATCAGTTTTTCCAAAGTTTTCTTGGTTTTGACATGGTATCAAGAGCAAATTCCTAATTACCGTGCCTCCTTCGAATTTTTTTCAAGCTTGTGGGTTTCTTAGTTTCAGCGCCTTCTGGTTTGTTTGTTAGTGAGTCCGACGTGAATTCCTCATCTTCTCGGAATTGTGTTTCTTCGACTGGGTGTTCTCGGCACTCTTGTGCCTTTGTGACTGTCGTAGCACCCTCGGGTGGGATTTCTCGGCTTCTTCTGGTTGTTCTCGGGAGTCTGTTTTTTGGGCTTTGGTGCTTTTTGTTGCTGCATCGATACTTTTTGTTGCTGAGTTTGTGGATTCCGGCACCTTGGTTGGTGAGTTTTGGTCCTGTTCTTGATTTTGGCATCTTCTCGTGTCTTTTCCGGTGCTAGTCTGGTAATTTGGTGTTGTTACTGGTGTGTGCAAGTTCTTGTTTCTGGTTTGGCTTTTTGTTGCTCTGGTCCTCTCTGTTTGGCACATGCCCTTTGTTTGCTCTGGTTTGGACACATATTTCTGCAACCTTCTAGTGGGATAATTTATTATCAATTCCATTATGTCTTCAGATAAATTAGACTCTTTTCATATTCGTTTTACTGGAAAAAATTATTCTGCTTGGGAGTTTCAGTTTCAGTTGTTTGTAAAATGTAAAGAATTGCGGGGTCATATTGATGGGAGTGATCCCACACCTCGAGATGTCGAGGCTTTGTCTAAATGGGAAATCAAAGATGCTCAAGTTATGACCTGGATCCTTAGCTCGGTTGAGCCTCACCTTATTCTCAATCTGAGGCCGTATAAAACTGCCGCTAAATTATCTAAACAAGGTTTACAATCAAGACAACACGGCTCGGCGTTTTCAATTAAGTATGAGATGGCTAATTTCACACAGAGAAATCTCACCATTGCGGAATATATTTCTGGTTTCAAAATCTTTGGGCTGATTATTCAAACATTATTTATCCTAATGTTCCCGCTACAACTCTCTGTTGTTCAAGCAGTGCATGAAACAAGCAAGAGAGATCAATTCTTGATGAAGCTTCGTTCCGACTTCGAAATTGCACGTTCCAATCTGATGAATCGTCATCCTATACCATCTCTAAATGCTTGTTTGAGTGAACTTCTTCGTGAGGAGGAGCGTATAGTAACTTAGGCTACCATGAAACATCTAATGTTAGTGCACCTGTTGCTATGGCTTATGCAGCACAAGGGAGGAATAAGGGTAGAGACATACGTGATGTCCAGTGCTTTAGTTGTAAAACTTTTGGTCATATTGTTCGGGATTGTCCCCAGAAGTTTTGTAACTACTACAAGAAACAGGATCATATCATCTCTACTTGTCTCATTCAACCTAAAAGGAAGCAGGGTACTACTTATCATGCCTCCACTGGTGCCTCTAGTTCTGCTGCATTGCCTGTTTCCTCACCGGTTATTCCTATTCCTATTCCTACTCTTACAGCCTTAGCAAATCCGAACACACTCACTCCTAAAATGGTACAACAGATTATCGTTTCTGCTTTTTCTGCTTATGGGCTCTCAAGTAATCATAAAGTTTCTTCTAAGCCATGGTATTTTGACTCCAGAGCCTCTAACCATATGACCGATGCTATTGTTTCTCTTTCCAATGTTAGAAACTATAATGGAAATCTGAAAATTAACACCGCTGATGGCAGTTCTCTGCCTATCAAAGTTTTTGGTGATCTTTCCTCTTCCTTAACTGATGTTTTTGTGTCTCCTGAACTCTCTACAAATCTTTTTTCTGTTGGTCAATTGGTTGATAATAATTGTAATGTTCATTTATCTCGTTCTAGTTGTGTTGTGCAGGATAAGTGTCAGGGAAAATGATTGCGAAGGGGCCCAAAGTGGGATGCCTCTTTCCTCTCCACGTTTCTCCTTCCACCATTATTCATAATTTTCTTTTACTTTCCTTTGAATGTAATGTTGTTGATTCTGAAAATAAAATGTAGCATAGACGTCTAGGCCACCCAAACTCTGATGTACTTTGAACTTTGTTTAATTCTGGTTTATTAGGAAATAAAGCATGTTCTTCTCTTGGTCTTTCTTTTGATTGTACATCATGCAAACTTGGCAAAAGTAAAATTCTACCTTTTTCTCATCATGCATCTCGTGCCTCACAATGTTTCAATATTATTCATAGTGATGTTTAAGGGATTGCACCAGTTGTTTCTCATACGCATTACAAGTACTTTGTTATTTTCATTGATGATTTTAGTCGCTTTACTTGGGTTTATTTCCTACGGACTAAAGCTGAAGTTTTTTTTTCGTATTTAAGCGCTTTCTTACACTTCTTGAGACTCCAGCATCAAGGTCTTGCGCTCTGATTCTGACGGTGAATACATATCTAATGAGTTTCGAGACTTTCTTCAAAGCAAAGGGATCATCTCTCAACGTTCTTGTCCTTTGACACCGCAACAAAATGGTGTTGCTGAGAGGAAAAATCATCACCTTCTTGATGTGGTAAGAACCCTTTTACTTGAATCATCTGTTCCTCTTCATTTTTGGTGTGAAGCGCTTTCTACTTCGATTTATTTGATCAATCGCTTACCCTCTCCTAGGTTACATCATGTTTCTCCCTTATTTAAGTTGTTTGGCCATTCTTCTTCATATTCTGATCTTCAGGCATATGGTTGTGTTTGTTTTGTGCATCTCCTTCTCATGAACGACATAAACTTACTACTCAATATGTTAAGTATGCTTTTCTTGGTTATGCTATACCTCAAAAGGGCTATGTTTGTTATGATCCTCATGCTCATCGTATACGAGTTTCTAGGAATGTGGTTTTCTTTGAAAATCAATATTTCTTTCCATCTCATGTTGGGCTGTCATCTGCATCGTATATCATCCACTATCTTCGAGGTTCGCCTACCCGTGGGTTATTCTTTTCTACAGGCTCATCTCTTCAACTTGTTGCCTATAGTGATGCTCATTGGGCTGGGTGTCCGGATATGCGTCAATCTACTACGGGTTGGCGTATATTTTTAGGTGATGCCTTAATTTCTTAGAGATGTAAGAAACAAGATTGTGTTTCTAAATCCTCTATTGAAGCCGAGTATCGTGCTATGTCTACTGCTTGTTCTGAAATTGTATGGCTACGTGGTCTTCTTGAGGAGCTTGGGTTTCCTCAAACTACTTCTACCCCTCTTCATGCTGATAACACTAGTGTTATTCAGATTGCAACCAATCCCGTCTTCCATGAACGCACCAAATACATCGAGATTGATTGTTATTCTATTCGTGATACCTTGGAAAGTCGGGTGATATCTCTTCCTTACATTTCTTCTGATCTCCAAGTGGCTGATATCTTCACCAAAGCCATGACTCGATAGCGACATTGATTTCTTGTTGGCAAATTGTATCGATACTCAATAAATATTCTTACCATGTATAGATGCTAATAGTTGGGAGTTATACATTATACGTTAGTTGTTACCATATATGGATCTTACCTTGTAAAGCATGGTGTTTGCCTAATGAATGAGAATGCAGGCTGCGTATATGCAGATCAATTTTGATAGGAAGAGGGTCATATAAAAGGAGATGCCCAAAAAACTTCAAACTCGCTCTCATCTTTTTCTCCTCCAGCAACCTCTCAAGGAAGACAGCGTCTCCAACAAGAAGAGCCCGACTTTCTTTGTACAGTGAGAAATGAGAGGCCATGAGAGACTGTAAATAAGCATATTATAATGGATTTTTCCTCCCCCAAACGACCATGGACGTAGGCGACATGCTGAACCACGTAAATATGTGTCCCTTACTTTTACTCTCTCTGCACTTGTCTTCCATTCATCTCCATGGATGCATGCATCGCCACCGTAAAGCCGCACCAGAACACTGTCGGGTGCTCCAAGCAACACCGATCAAGGCCCAGCCAACTCAGTGGGCCGGAAATAACTCTTTCTCTCCTTCCAGCATGTTGTGCGATTTTTATAGTATCAACACGTATAATAAGTATTATAAGTCTAATAAATATAATACGCATAATAAGTATAATACGTATAATAGGTATTATAGTATAATACCTATTATACGTATAATAAACAAACACTCACATTTAATTGAACCAATGACCTCACCCTTCATCTATTGTTTTCTGAGGAACATACCGTTCAAACCCAAAGACCATAGGCTCAAGGAGTTCAAACTAAAAAGGAAATCGGGGTGCTAATGGGAGCAACTTCCTTTTAAGAAGAAATAGAATGATTCTCATTCCCCCATATTCCCTAAATCCTTTGCAAGTACTCTTCTAATTTAACATGTTCCCCATTCTTATCAGTAGTAACTTGCTAGATTGCTGTAAGAATTTCACATTGAATTGAAAGGTTAATTTCTCCAAGGAACCATAATTGAGCAGTACTCTCTACATTCCATCTTGAACAAGCTGGTTGCACACTCACGCATGAGAAAAAACCGCTGGTCCATATCTAATTTTGAGTAATACACAAACAGCAAAATGAGTTAGCCTTCAGTTACGCAGACTCGTGTAATCACCTGATGCTGGGTGTGATGTGTAATACATTTGTCCAAAAAATTGCAATTAATGCTGTCCAGACCATACAGACTTGTGTGGTGTGAGGGTTAAATATCAATTCCACCAATTTCCAGACATTAATATAAAATAAAAATCTCTTTTAATCACACCATACATTGGATCCACTGGCATCCTGACCTGCTATCCCAAAAATTATTGTGCATTAGTTTCCAAGAATTGAAATTGGTCCCATACTCCCATGATCACCCTAGCATGTCAATCTTTACCACAATGTGCCCGTCTGGTCACTTGAGGAATATCTCACTACTTCCCACCAGGGAACCAACATCCCTTCATCCTTTTCCATTCAAAGTGGATTTTTGTTTTCACAACATCCCATGGGACGTTCATCAAAATCATGTAGTTCAACCACACTCCATCAGTCCATGAGTTCTGTCAACTCCCCCCTCTGGAAACCAGCCTCTCCTATATCTAGTCTAGTAACTCGAGTAAACCTGCCTCAACTTATTTGAATGTACGTCTTAATAATTTGTAAAAGTATAAACAAGCACATAAAATGGTCACATTGTTCGTATATCCATAAAATTATTTTATGCATATCAACTGGTGAACAAAGAGATCTGCACCTAAATGAGGACCAATCATCTGACAAGTAAACAATAGCGGACAAAGTATGCATTTCAAAAATATAATGTTGATCCAGCGACAGTGAACACATTAATGATGTTGTTATGGCTGAAAATATGGAAATGCAGTACCTTTACCCATCTGAAGCATGGACTCAGTCAACATTTAACAGACATTAAAGAGGTGAGTGATGAGTGTGGATGGAGCAGATGACAATACGCTTTTTGCATAGGGAATGAAAATCTGAAACTTGATTCAGAAGCCTGTTCAGTAAAAGAATTTTTTTTTTTTTCATTTGGTCAAAAACATGATACCATAAACTACCAACACATAAGTCTCTCTACCCTTCCCCTGAATTGCATACCAAGGCAACGGTATTTTGGCATTAGAATAAAACTTAGGTGGGTCAGAAATACCTTGGGTAGTAAGAGAAAATCATGAGAAAATGTTCTAGATCCAACCACATGAAGGTACCCAAGGGTAAAATAATTGACAGACTTGGAGGTTAGACTAATAACAGTCATCCACCTATTTTTTTGTTAGCAAGTGCAGGTTATAGGAGCCATAATGTGGGTAGAAGATTAGAAAATGGCATTAATTGTGTTACTAGTGAAGTGGACCAAGATATGCTTGCCAATTGGAGAAGGTAGGCTACATTAGAAATCAAGCTCTTTCAGGGAAGCAGCTTGGCTTTATGCTCGTGAGAGAGAGTCTACGGAGGGTGCTTGTGGACATGGAAGTATGGAAACTTGAAAAGTGGTTGGTGTTCCAACGAATTACATGGGCTTGCGGGGTTGGTCTATGGAAGAATATTAGAAGGGGTTGGGTAGATTTTTCTCACTGTATCAGATTTGTTATAGGTGATGGGTCCAAGATTCACTTTTGGCATGGTGATCAACTTGAAAAGTGCTTTCCAAGAGTTATCCAGACATGCTAGTTCAACTCCAGTGATGTGTCAATTTTTTTCAGGGAGATATCATCTTATTAAATCTTTTCAGGAGTATTTTCCCAGAGATATCACCTTAGATAGGAACACATTCAGAAAATAAAACAAGGCACTTACAGAGTTGATTACATACACAATGGTTCAACATGTACACACAGTCATTAACTGTAACATCCAGCAGTCATTTTGCAGCAGTGCCCAACAAATTCTTGGACTGGGAGGAACAAGTTTCCATTTCAATGTGCATAGAAACTTTGATGGGATCCAGCATATAGGTAAGAGAATTTGTATGATTGTAAAATTAAGCTGTCCACTGCCGTTGCCTAGGGACAGGCAGCCAATTATAACACCAACCAACATTCAGACAACTCCTTTAATAAAAAATGGTCCCCACCCCCTTCTTCCAATGTTTGGAACTTTGGCTTTCCTCTAAATTTTGAGCATGTTAAAAATGAGCGTCCAAACAACTTGAGAATAGCCTACTCATCAGGTTGGTCACAAGTACTTATCAAAAAAATCAGGTTGGTCAAAAGTTAATCATTGAGGCAAAGTTCCTAATCTTTCAGAAATTTTATTCAACTTAGCTCTACAATTAACTCTTTGTTTATTCCTGAGTTTACTGAGCATATGTTCAAACAAGCAAGCAAACAGAAGCATCCACTAAACTATCAACTTATATGTTACAGCAGGGTGGTTGTGGCTTTGGGCTCAATTACTGTGAAACAACCTTAACACAAGTACTGGAGTTTGACAAGTTGAGCAATTCATCCTCAAGAAAAGAAGGCAATATAGGCCATAATATTCAACATGATTTACCAAATTTCTCAGCAACCAAAGAACTGATGAGCCTCCCACCCAAAAACAACTTTAGAGTACCTTCTTTTATAAGCCAGTAACCGTAGAGAGTACATCACAAAAACACCGTACCAAACAAAATTACAATTAAAGAATTGGTAAGCTTCAACCCACAAACAACCTTAGAGAGTACAGAAACATCCAACCGAACATAAAATTAAAATTTAAAAAAAAAAAAAAGTAAAAAAAAAATCATAGTATTTGTTTACTTCTTAAAACGAAGGGAATAATCTCTCTTAATGCAATTGCAAAAACCAATTCCAATAGTAAAAAGAACAGTTGATCTAAACGGGCCACAAATATTAAGATTAGTCCAAATCTACGTACATACATAAAAACTCACAAATAAAAACACACAAAGAAAATCAGATAAGCATATAAAATAAAACAAGATAATACCTTGAAGATGTTTATTCTCCAATTCCGACATCCCCGACGAGCATCCCGCTTGCGATTCGCACGACCGCTGGGAAGTCAGGCGCACAAACCCCTGAAATCCCAAGAAACTACCCTTCCCTTTCGCTGCCGCCTCAACGACGCCGCCTAGCGCTGCCTCCCTCGCCGTCGAAGCCCAAGCGGGAATCCTCAGAGGCGACGCCGCTGCAGATTGCTGCTTATCTCTCAAATTCAACCCCGCTAGACCCTCGCTTTCCTTCCTTTCCTCCTCTTTCTCTGCCTTGGAGCTCCTTTGCTTCTCCGACCGCCTTCGCTTTGCCTCCATTCGCCGCAATGTCTGTAGCTCCTTCCTCTTCCGCCACTCCTCTGTCTCCGTCGGAAGCGAAGAGGTCCTCATGAGTGTCGGGTACGATGGAGGCTTCGGAACTAACGACTCATCGTCTCGAACCACCGGCATTATTCCCGCTATGGAGGACGACCGGATTAGCTTCTTTGCGCTCTTGTCGACCCCGAATCGACCACCCAGCGAGAGGCCAAGATTTAGCTCAATCTCCTCCGAATCTTCACTGGGTGTCGCATATTCGGATTTCTCCGTACTGTTACGCGTAAATCTCTGCAATAAATCTCTCGGGTACTTATCTAATTGTAGAGAAAGATTTTCCATTGCTCTCCTTCTAGCTTCTTTAGCTTCGCCCATGTCCCGTACAACAGGAAGAAAGAAGAAGGCAAAACCACAAAAGCTTCAGCAACTGCGTCTTTGCAGATTAAACAGAACAATTCTATGATCTGGTTCAGCTAAACCCATGATTATGATCAAAACTTGCACTCACTAACGCTACGTCTAGCCAAAAAAAGGGAAAAAAAAGGCTTAAAACAAGCATCCAACCCAACATGGACACGTCTTGAAACGTATGCTCTCTTTTATATCCACTGTTCTTTTATTAAACAAAAGATCAAGCGAAAAATTTTGGGCGAGGATGAAGCAGTGAGAATACAAAATCAGAGCATAAAAATGCAGAGAAGAACAGGAACCAAATCAAGGAAAACAAAAGAAACAGATGAAGATTATTTTGGGTCTGTAGCTGTTGAGGGGGAAAAATAAAAATAATATTCCGAAAATACCCTCCACGTTTTGTTTTTTGGGGACAGAAAAGTACTCAGGGGAGGGAGCCAAGTGGCGATCGGGAGAGGACTCCAGAGAGACACGTGGTCCAACTGACACAGTTATTAATTTGCTTTTTTTTTTGGCGTTCTCTACCAACAACATCAACATGTCAGTGTGGGAACGGGGACACACGTGTCGGGGGCAAAGAGGTACTCAGGGAGTAGATACCACGTTTCGTTCTAGGTTTGGCACCGTGGTAATTAGACACGTGGGTGTTCAGTTTTGGGGCCTCGTAAAAGCTGCGGCGTTGGGTTTGGTCGAGTTTTGCTGCTAATTAGCTGTCTTCGAGTCTAGATTCTCTCAGTAAGTCACGATACTGTGATCTGGTTCGGAGAACTCTGCTTTACCTCGGCTCCCCACTTTTTCTTCAGAGTAAATACTCAATATTCATTCTTTTACTTCACATTTATAATCCTATAATCTTTTTATAAAATACAAAAATATTTTTTATAAAATATAAGAGTATTTTTTATAAAATATGAGATAATAAATAGTGATTGATAAAAAAAAAATTCTTAAACAAGATATATAAATTTCACAAAAATATTTTATTTTACCTCGTTTAAATTGTCTGAAATCATATCACCAATTCAAAGTGCTCTGTTTCTAGAAGGCTAATTCTAGATAATGTGATAGTAACTTATAAAGCAATGTATTTTATGGATAAGAGGATGAAGTGTAGATCAGGTTTCATGGCTTTGAAATTATATATGAGAAAGGCCTACGACATGATAAAATGAGACTTTCTAAAAACAGTTATGACCAAGTTGGGTTTAAATCAGAAGTGGATTGGATTAATTATGAAGTGCATAAGTTTTGTTTCTTATTTTATTCTCCTCAATGGCTCTCCTCAAAAACAATTCAAGGTATCAAAAGGGTTAAGACAATGTGACCCACTGTCACTCTTCTTTTTCATTTTATGTTCTAAGGCATTTAGTGTCATTCTGAATTATGTTGAGGCCTCAAAGTCTATGACAAGAATTCTAATTGCTTGAAAAATATTATGTCTTAACTACTTGTTTTTTACAGATGACAGCTTATTATTTTGTAAAATAAATACTCTGGAGTGGAGTAGAATGGTCGATCGTCTAGATTCCTACGAACAAACTTCAGGCCAAAGACTCAACAAAGAAATTTTTTTTATCCATTTTAGCATGAACACATGAAGAGAAGTAATGAGCCTTATTCTGAGCATAGCTGGAATGAGATTTTCAACCTCATATGAAAAATATCTTGGCTTACTTGCACTTGTTGGAAGATCTTCATATCAAGCTTTTCAGAGTATACTGGATAGAGTCAGAAGCAACGTGAGTAGCTGGAAAAACCAAGGTCTTGTCACAAGCTGGGAAGGAGATTCTTTTGAAAACAGTAATCCAAGCTCTGCCCACTTATTGTATGGGGGTTTTTAAGCTACCTAGAACTATTTTGAAATAGATCAATCAAGTTACGAGGAATTTTTAGTGGAGCCAACGGCAGAATGAAAGGAAGATTCATTACGTTTCTTTGAATCAAACGTGAAAGGCCAAGTCAGCAGGTGGGTTGGGATTTAGAGAGTTGGAAAGCTTTAATTTGGCACTGCTTATCAAATAAGGATGGAGAATAGTGCAGTGTCCAGAAGCTTTAGCTAGCAGGGTTCTAAAGCAAAAGTATTTTCCTAGAACTTCTTTCATTAAGGCAAAATTAGGTTTTAATTCATCATTTATCTAGAGGAGTTTGTTTGCAACAAAGAAGCTGGTGGAAGAGGTTTCTATGTGAATGATTGGTAATGGTGAACAAGTGAGCATTTGAAATGATCAATGGATTCCTGAGCCATTCTCTTTCAAAATACAAAACTTGTCTTTTGTGTTGGACAATGATGCAAAGGTGTCAGCTCTCATAAACTCAAATTTCAAGCCTCCTTTTTTTTGCAGATGTGATGAGATGAGTTAAAATTAAAATTAAAAGTTGAATAAAATATTGTTAGAATATTTTTTTAATATTATTTTTATTTTACAATTTGAAAAAATTGAATTGTTTATTTTAATTTATATTAAAATTTAGAAAATTGTAATGATTAGATGAGAGGAGTTGTGAGGAGTTGTGAAAACAAACGAGTTAGAGTTGGAATGTGCCTCTAATTACAAATCTCTTTTCTAATAGTCAAGTGGAGCTAATTCAGCATATTCTCATCAGTGTAACTAATTGCCTTGACAAACTAGTGTGGAGATGCAATATGAATGGCCTCTTTTCAGTGAGAAATGCTTGTCATTTATAGAAGGAGGTTGTGGAGAATGAGAAAGGGTAAGGATTAAACTCAAATGTTCAGAGGAAAGTATGGCATACAATCTGGAAGTTTAATGTTACTAATGCTTCAAAAATGTTCATATGGAGAGCTTGTTTGGACTCTTTACCAACAAATGTAAGTTTGTTCAAGAGGAAGGTTGTTGAATCCCCTTTATGTCCAATCGGTTTGCAAGAAGAGGAGACATCTTCATTCTTCATGCTATATGGAGTGCACTTTTACAAAGGATGTGTGGAGTATGTGCTCAAAAAAATTTCAGAAGTGTGGATTGTCTGCAGTCAGATTTCTGGATCTGATTGCCACCATTATTAAGCTTTTTGAACAAGAGCTAATGGAGGAGATGGTAGTAACAATTAAGAAGATTTGGCAGTGAAGAAACACATCATCTTTAAAGGTACATTCATTCATCCAATAGGAGTTATGAATCAAGCAAGACGGTTAATTATTGATTGTCAGGATGCAAACAAGGTAGTAAACAGAAAAGAGGGAGGGTCAAAGTTCAATATCACTACCTAGGATCCTCCTCCTGATGGGGTGTATAAAGTGAATTGGAATGCAGCTCTACGTAGGAAGCTTGGAAAGGTGGGCATTGGAATCATAGTTAGAGATGGTGAGAGGCAAGTTATTGCAACCAAGAGAATGCAAAGAGTTTTTATGCAAGACCCCTTACTTGCTAAATCGTATTGAGTATTTCAGGATGTGAGCTTTTGTATTGGAGATTGGTATTAGGTAGATCATTATTGAATTTGATGCTCTAAATGTCATTAGGAGCATTGTACAACAAGAGATTTCCTATCACAGTTCCAGAGTGCTCATATGTGTCCACAAAGTATGCTCTTTCACAGTTTGATCATTGAGAAGCATCTAATATCAAAAGAGGGGCTAATGCAGTTGCAGATGCTTTAGCTAAAAAAGCTGTAGGAGTTTCAGAGGATATGGTTGAGATGGAAAGTTGTCCTTCTTGTATTCTTTCCCTCATTCGATGAGATTATATCAACAAGGAGCAATTATTTTGTATGGTATCTTATTTTGTTCACACATGTGGCTTATGCACGCACGCACGTGTCTTCATCGGTTTTGGTAAGTGTTAATACCTTGTCTTACACAAATATTAGAACTTTGTTTCTATATAAAAATGAAACGGTTCACAACATCTTTTCCCAATTTGTAACAAATAGAGAAAGAATTCTTCAACAACTCTACACCACATATCTATTGAAAGAAAAAATAAATAAATAAAAAGATAAAAAATAAAAACAGGTGTATGGTGTAGGGTTGCTAGATATAATTTTTTGATAAAGAAAGGTTAGCTATGCTATGCTAGGGACTCTTTTTATTTATGAATTTGGAGCAGATTTGAATTATCCAAGAGAAATATTTTAGTCACAAAGAGATTACATTAAAATAATCTCATAAATTGACGTAATTTGATGTGGTATGTCAGATTATAAAATTGTACTTATTGTAAAATAAATACAACGAATCATATAAAATTATGTCAATTATGAGTTTATTTTGTATTTTTTTTTTTGTGTTTATAGCCTATCCAATGATAATTTATTATATAAAAAATAAATAAATCTATAAGGTTTCATGTAGTACGTCATATTGTAAAATTATATTTATTGTAAAATAAATCTAACGGATTATATAAATTTATGTCAATTTATGAGTTTACTTTTATAAAAAAAAAAATTATCTGTAATCTTTCTCTTATCCAAAGACAAATTAAAAAAAAAAATCTATAAATTGATTGGGCCTATCTCATTGTTCACGAACACTATACTACATAGAGTTTTACTGTAAGAAAAACTTGCAGAGCCTTAAGGAAAAACTATGCAAAGAAATAAGGAAAGGCAGAGTAGTAGTGGAGAGGAAAAGTTTTTTCTTATTCCATCTTCTAAATACTTATATAGAACAAAAATGTTCTTGCCAGTAGAGCATTTACAATAGAATATTCTAACCAATTTTGCAGAGCTAAAAGAAATGATCATAGCACACTATACACTGCTATACACATCACGTTACACAAAAAAAGGAAAATGTCAGAAGAGGATAAGAATAAAAAAAAAAAAAAAACTATTGTACATTCTTGTGGTCCCAACTTTCATTGCTGAGCACAAAGGTTATTCCTTAGTTGGCAATTACACCCTTTCCTCTTTGTCCTTCATATTTCAACAGCCCCCCACAAGGTGGAGAGTAGATGTTTTCTACTCCCATCTTGGATAAATGAGTGAACAGATTATTAGAGTATAATGGCTTAGTTAACATGTCAGCAATTTGTGAGGTACTGCTCGCATGTTCAGTCACAACACTTCCATCTTGGACCTTATCACGGATCAAATGGCAGTCAAGTTCTATGTGTTTAGTCCTCTTATGAAAGACTGGGTTTGCTGCAATGTGCAATGCAGCCTTGTTATCACAAAATAACTTAGTTGCTTGAGGATGTTCTATTTGCAAATCATCAAGTAGGTACCGTAGCCAGGTCAACTCACAGCATACACTAGCCATAGCTCTATACTCAGCCTCAGCTGAGGATCTAGAGATTGTGTTCTGCTTCTTGGATTTCCAAGAAACCAGAGAAGCTCCAATGAAAACACAATATCCTATCACTGACCTCCTTGTATCTGGACATGCCCCCTAGTCTGAATCACTATAGGCTCTAAGGTCCATGGCAGATGCAAAGGGATAAAATAATCCCTACCCTGGTGCTCCTTTAATGTACCTTAGTACCTTGTGAGCTGTATTTAAGTGTGGCAGCCTAGGAGTTTGCATGAATTGACTCAACATTTGAACTGCATATGAGATGTCAGGCCTGGTTATGGTTAAATACAGCAACCTTCCAATAAGTCTTCTGTAGATTGAAGGATCAGGAATGAATTCTCCTTCGTCTTTTGAAAGCTTAAAGTTTTGATCAAGAGTGACCTTTGATGGTCTGGTTCCAATTGTCCCAGAATCTGATAATATGTCCAATGCATATTTCCTTTGGCAAATGTAAATCCCTTTCTCTGATCTTGCTACCTCTATACCGAGAAAATATTTCAACTCCCCTAAGTCTTTGATTTTGAATCTGTCAGTGAGGGAAACCTTAAGTGAGGAAATAAGGTCCATGTCATTGCCAGTCACTATGATGTCATCCACATAAATTAAAATTGCAGTGAAAGTGTCTTTAGTGGCCTTTGTGAATAAACTATAGTTTGCCTTAGATTGCTGGAAACCTTGTTGAATAATGAAGTCAGACAGCTTAGAGTTACATTGCCTTGAAGCTTGCTTTAATCCATATAAACTTTTCTTAAGCTTGCAAACCTTTGAATGACCATTCTTAGAATACCCTTGTGGTATCTCCATGTATACCTCCTCCTCTAAATCACCATGCAAAAATGCATTGTTCACATCAAATTGTTGTAGAAACCAACCCTTGGCTGCTGCCACAGCTAGTAAGGTACGAACAGTCACCATTTTTGCAACAGGGGAAAATGTTTCATGATAGTCCAAATCCTCTTGTTGTGTATACCTTTTAGCCACTAGTCTAGTTTTGTACCTCTCAATACTTCCATCAGCTTTGAATTTGACTTTATAAACCCACTTACATCCTATGGCCATCTTTCCTGGAGGTAAGTCAGTAACAACCCAGGTCTCATTTAATTCTAGAGCATCTATTTCAGCCTGCATAGCTTCTCTCCACTCAACAGATTTTTGGGCTTGTTGATATGTGTTTGGCTCAATATGTGTTGTAACAGAGGTGACAAACACTTTATGATTTTTTGACAGTTTATGATATGACAATGTAGCACACAAAGGATGAGGGTTACCTAATAGAACCTTGCCCTTGTCCAACTCTTTCGAATGAGGAAGTGAGGAGGCCTGCTGACAAATGTAGTCTTGCAAATGTGAGGGTGGTTTTTTGTTTCTAATGGACCTTCTAGGTAAGTGAGGAATGGTTGTGGTTTCTTGAGAAGGTTCTGGTAGTGACTCTACTTCTTCTTCAGGATCAAGATTTTCAAGTGAGAGGTTAGATTCTTGTGTAGTTTGAGACTCGGGTTGGAGATTTTGCCTATCTGAGTAGTCTAAAACAATGTTGGCAAGTTGAGTGAAAGGGAATTGAGGAAGGTCTAATGTGGTAGAATTTGTGTCAATATTAGTGTCCTTGTAAGGAAATGTGCCTTCATGGAAAATGACATTTCTAGAGATGAATTGCCTTTCAGTTTCTAGGTCTAGCAATTTGTAACCCTTAATCCCAAAAGGGTACCCCAAAAATATGCATTTCCTAGCTCTTGGATCAAACTTGTGTCTGTTATGAGTGAGGGTAGAAGCATAAGCTAGGCATCCAAATACTCTAAGGTGAGAGTAATTTGGTTTGGTTTTGAAAAGAAGTTCAAAAGGTGTTCTATTTTGAAGAAGGGGCGAAGGGGTTCTGTTTATAAGGTACACAGCTGTGAGAACACAGTCACTCCAATATTTAATGGGAATTCTCCTTTAAAATTTTAGGGCTCTAGCCACATTCAAGATGTGTTGATGCTTTCTTTCTATTGTTACATTTTGTTGTGGGGTTTCCACACAAGATTTTTGGTGAATGATGCCTCTCTCAAGGTAAAAATGTTTCATGTCAAACTCTCCCCCATTATCACTCCTTATAACTTTGATTTTGGATCCAAATTGAGTTTCAGTCATAACACAAAAAATTTTCAAAGCATCACCAGCATTAGATTTAAGTTTTAGCAAATAGACCCAAGTACATCGGCTAAAATCATCTACAATGGTGAGAAAATATCTTGATCCATCATGAGCAATTTCATTACAAGGACCCCATAAATCACAGTGAATCAATTCAAAACTGTTTTGAGACTTGTGTTGGCTGACAGGAAAAGGTAACTTATGGAGTTTTGCTAAAGGGCAAATGGAACAAGGTTCCTTTGTAGTAGCCTTTTGGATGGAGTTGAATTGTATTAAATCTATTCTAGAATATGAAGGGTGACCCAACCTATAATGCCACAGACCAAAATCATCTTGGTTTCTAACAACAGAAGCTGAGATGTTTGCTTTATTTCTAAAGGAGGATAGGGCTTCATCCAAGGCTGTAGGAGAGACATTCCTTTGAAGAAGATGATATAGACCTTGCCTCACTTCACCCATTCCAGTCGTTTTCCAAGTGGAAAGGTCCTGTACAAAACATGATTGAGGCAAGAAAATGAGATAACATTTTGAAGTTTGTGTTAATTTTCTGGCTGATATTAAATTGAAAGAAAAAGATGGAACATATAAAACATCTTCAAGAACTAAAGTTTCTGTTATTTTGACAGTTCCAATATGAGTGACAGCAGCAACATTCCCATTTGGGAGTGCCACTAAGTGAGAAATTTCTGCCTTGATGCTTGTGAACAATGCAGCTGAACAGATCATATGATCTGTTGCTCCAGTGTCCACAATCCAAGGCACATCAGAAATATCATTGGATTTGATATTATAAACAGAAAGGCATAAAGAGATACCAGAGATTTTGGGCATTTCAGCCTGATTTGATGAGGATGGAATAGTGGTTTGGACTTGATTAACCGAGGGGATGTAAGCATGTGTGTGTTGAGGTCTGAGCAAAGCCATCAGCTGAGCATATTGCTCCTGAGTTAAAGATACCTGGCTGTTGTGACTTACCTGCTCCTGTCTAGATGATAGAAGAGAAGTGGCTTGGTTGATAGAGTCTCCACTCCCTCTATTTTTGCCATGGAACTTGTGTCCTGGAGGATACCCATGTATCTTAAAACATTTTTTTGCTGTATGTCCAGGTATTTGACAGTGTGTACATGTCGGTTTATTGGGGTTTGCCTTGAAACATCTTTCAATAGAATGTCCTGCCATCTTGCAGTGTGTGCAGTAGTATTTTCTTTGAGAAAATCCAGTTTGCCTCCCAATATCTTTTCCATGTGCTGCAAGTGCCATTGTTTCACTGGTAGGGGTTTCAACAGAAATTTGTCTCCTCTTTTCTTCTTGTTGGATGATTGAATATACCTCATTGAGACTTGGAAATGGTTTAATTAGCAGAATTTGAGCCTTAATGTCTTTATATGAATCGTGAAGACCCATTAGAAACTTCATCACCCAATCTCTTTCTTTATCACTCATAACAGTTTTCAATCCCCCACAAGTGCAATTAGGAATGGACTCGTAGTTGATTAATTCATCGAGCAGAGTCTTTAGTTTTGAAAAATACATACTTACAGTGTCTTGGTTTTGTACCAAGGTTGCAATTCCATGTTTCACTTCATAGATTCGTGGTGCATTTTGCTGTCCAAAATGCTGCTCAAGTTCCTGCCACAGTTGATGAGCTGTCTCGGCATAAAGGGTGCTTGGTTTTATATCTGCTGACATTGTGTTCTGCAGCCAAGTGATGACAATGTCATTACAACGAAGCCATGATTCTGTTAATGGACTATTTGCATCTAATGGTTCACAAATAGTTCCATCAACAAAACCAAGCTTATTTTATATACGAAGGGCCCTTCTCATTGATCTTGCCCAGGAGTAATAGTTGCTGAAATCCAGCATTTGTGTGACCAAGAGAGCTCCAGAACTATCATTACCTCCAATGAAATATGGACTATTTGGTTGTGATGGATCAGTGACATTTGTATTGAAGGATTGGTTTTGATTGACATTTGTATTGAGGGATTGGTTTTGATTGACATTTGTGTTTGGAGAATTGTTTTCAGTATTTTCAGCCATGGCTCTGATACCATGTAAGAAAAACTTGCAAAGCCTTAAGGAAAAACTATGCAAAGAAATAAGGAAAGGCAGAGTAGTAGTGGAGAGGAAAAGTTCTTTCTTATTCCATCTTCTAAATATTTATATAGAACAAAAATGTTCTTGCCAGTAGAGCATTTACAATAGAATATTCTAACCAATTCTGCAGAGCTAAAAGAAATGATCATAGCACACTATACACTGTTGTACACATCACGTTACACAAAAAAAGGAAAATGTCAGAAGAGGATAAGAATAAAAAAAAAAACTGTTGTACATTCTTGTGGTCCCAACTTTCATTGCTGAGCACAAAGGTTCTTCCTTAGCTGGCAATTACACCATTTTCTCTTTGTCCTTCATATTTCAACACCACACATCACCCACCACATTTTTTTTTTTAATTTTATTATTCTTAACCTAATTGAATTCTTCTACTTGTTATATATACACCACACATTTAGTAGAAATAATAATGAATATGATGTGTGGTGTGTAAAAATGATGAATTATGGGCGGGTAACGGGGCCCCACCCCCCGTCCGCCAGATGCGGGGCGGGCGTGGCCTCGCTCACATTTGACGACCCCAACGGGGGCGAGGGCAGGATAAGGGTGATCCCCATCCCGCATATACCCCGCCCCACTCCATTGCCCATACATATATATAATATTTTATATATTGATATATATATTTATAATATATGTTAATTAAAAAGAAAAACTCAGGTATCAAAACTACGTTTTGATGCATGGGTTTTTTTTAACAACCCCCCATAATCAAAACGACGTCGTTTTGTCGATAACAAAATAACGCCATTTTGAACTTTGTATTTATAACCCTTCAGCCCTCCCCCCTCACGATCCTGAAGCCCTTAACCCTCTCGAGTCCCAGCGGTCAACAAGTTTTCCCCCTTCACCCGCCATAAGTCCTCTTTCCGTCTATGATACCATCGTGAGTCGTAGCCGTCTGTTAGTCTTGCAGAAGTCACTTTCTGTCACAATGAAGGTAAGACCGATTTCTTTAAATCTCTTAATAGTTTCTATCCATATAATTTATTTTTTATTTTTTATTTTTAGTTTTTAAATATAATTATTTTTGTAGTTAAATTATGGGCGTAAATAGTCCAAAAATAGATTTGAATGTATTTCTGGCCTATTTTAGACCCAAATAACTGAACTGAGCTAAAGATCCAATGAGAAATAGATGGAGGTCCACCCCCGCACCCTGTGCAGCGGATGGGGTACCCCTCTCCCGCATGAACAAGGGCAGATTGTAAGGAAAAAATTTCCACAACAGTCCATGCAGAGACAGGTGGCGGGGAAGGAGTGGCTTTGCCCCATAAGGGGCGGGTAGCACCCCTATGGTGAATAGACATAATGTGTTGCCACGTCGTCAGATACTTTTCTCTATCATTTTTTTTTTTTGGATTAAAAATATTGACTACCTTCTTACCAAACAAGTAAACGAGGAACTCTCTTCATCAACAGCAGGGGACATTATGTTCGTCACCACATGTACTATCCAAAGTACCAATCTAAACCAAGGGGAAGCGATGGCTCTATATGATAGCATCAATGAAGCAGTTGCCAGGTCCATTAAATATATAGTTATAGTCGGAGATTCTCAGATTGCCATTGATGTTGTTAAAGACCCCGAAAAGGTCATAGACTGGTCAATTCAACCTATAGCAAGAGACATCAACCATCATCAAAATTTTAATCGATGTGCGTATTCAATTGCTCAATGGACGAGCTCAACCAAAATGTATGGCTGCCTTCCTTTCATCTTTATACCGCCAAGTTTGCTGCGATTTTATAGTCGGATAGATCCTCCAGTGGATCCATAGCATGAGCACTAGTTTCCGTTTGTATTAACTAAAGAGAATGCAGCTGCATCTATCTATAATCTATATAATATTGCCTTAAAAAACAAAAAACAAAAAATAAAAAAGTAAACGAGGAACTCGTTGGCCAAAATCAGCAACAAGTGCGCTGAGCCACGTGGTTCCTTCCAGTCCAGTCCCAAATTATTTCTAGCGAAGTGGGACCCAACCATCCATGCTGTACGTTTTAAGGATCATGTTATTAACAAATCAAATATGACAAATTATTAACAAACTATTATTTTTTCTTAATTCTCTGGATTTTCTTAAATGAAAATGACGTTTCATTTGGATGTTTATTAAAAAAATTCAGGAGTTTCAAAATAAAAATTTTGTTAATAGTAATCAAATGTAGTTATTAAATGGAGGGTTAAGTATAATTTTTCTTTTTTTAGTACAAGCAAACGTTATTCTTTATCCCAATATTTATAATCTGTAATTATACTAATTAATGAATACAGGAGGAAAAATTGACAATCAACTTCCTGAACGGGAGGCACCTTCTTCCCCCAACCCTCTCTCGTAAAAATAAGAGTATTAGATCTGATTTTTTCCATCCCCTTCCCTCTCCTTTCATCCTTTCTTCATTTACTTATATTGTATATCAAAGTTTCTTTTATTTAGTTTTATTTTACTTTTTTTAAGATTAAAAAAGATAAATCTACAACTTTCGACAATTCTTAAGAAACACGTGTGACATAAACAAATTCACAAGTTAAAAATTGTTTAAAGAAAAGTAGTGATCTTGCAAAAATCACTGTGCGTGATTCTCATGTACCACCCACATCTACGTGTGGTCCTCACGTGCCACTCATTTTGACAACTCTTATCTACACACACGCCAGATTACTATACTTGTCGCCTGCAAATCTTTCATATATAACATTTGTGGTTGAAAAGAGACAAGTGTTGCATTCATGGGCCGTCACAGATTTCCAAGTCTACTGAAATTGTTTTGAATTGTAATCCATCATTTTTCGTATCTATTTTGTTACTTTTCCTTTTGTTTTTCTTATTGTTAATTAAAAAAAAGTATTTGTCTTTCAGACGTTTGTCTATAGAGATTGAGTCATCTATTTCTATAAAGGGTGAGGTTAAGTCTCTATTTATATTGACATTGTTGACTCTTGAACGTTTTTCTATAGAGAATATTAGCAATAGTAAAAATCAGACCAGTCAGAAAAAGAAATAGTGTACTGGTGGAACTCCAACATTATCTTGGTTTATGATATAATATTTGATATGAGGACATCCCATAATGTATCCGATCATGAATGTAAGTTTTTTTTATGAATGAATGATGACAGTTTTATTTAAAAAAATTATACTAATTGATGTGATATATTATAAATAATTATATATTTAAATGATAAATATAAGAATTTATTTAAAATATAATAAAATAATAAATATAAGTAAGAATAATAAAATTTAGAAAACGCTGCTCTTCTCGCTAGATGTTTCCGATGGTGGCTTTTGCTGAGTTTTTAATTTTTTTAATTTTTTTACTTTTAAGTAAGTATTTTTTAATAATATTTTAATTTTTGTAAAAAAATATTTAAAAATGTAAAAATAAAATAAAATGAATTAACGGAACCCCAGCTGTAGAACCACCCATAAAACTTATAATAAAAAACATTAGTCTTCAATTAAGTGCAAGATTGAATAATTCGACGACATGGCAAAGTTGACGAGCGGCACCACCATGTGTGACTCAGTTGGAGTCGGATCCAAGATTTTCTATTCCAAGTGTGAGTAAGATAATATATCAATATTCCCTCTCATGGTCATGCATATCATCTTAAAAAGGTGACTTGGGTGAGCCACGATTTATATTTTTTTAAGGCTAAAAATCATTTCTGTAGATATTATTAGATTGTATGATGATTTTTTTATAATTCTTTCCGAATTTTAGGTTTTAGAGAGAGAAAAAATATATATAAAAGTTTTATAATACTTATTAATTAAGTAGTCGACATTTTTTTTTAAATTATTAGAACAATAATAAATATTATGAAATTTATCTGGATAAAAATACTAAAAAATCATTTATGGGACAAACGTCGTACACTTAAAACATGTTCCTCGGGAAAAAAAGAGAGTTGTTTTGCAATGATATTTACCGATAAAGGGGATTTATCCTCGACCAATGTTAAGGGATGCCTAGAGTCTTTGTGTCGGATAATTTTGATCAGAATAACGGTGAGACTTTAATAAATCAGGGTAGGGAGAATATATGAATAAAATTACGAAAGGCCAATGGTTAACAGGCAAAGAGGACCAAGAAATTGAAGAAATGATGGAAGATTCTTTCTTTCTTGGTAGAAAGATTGGATAGGACACGTCATTGATTCTGATGTTTGATTTGAAACATTGTCAATGACATCTGCTCGCCACGTGTAGGGTAGTCAAAGAAAAAAAAAAGGGACAATAATTGATGTATGACTCTGGCCACCATCAGCCAAAAGCTCAAGTAGCCTCGCTTTGAGAGCACTATCCAGTGAAAACTCATGTTTCGAAGAATAAAAATTTTCTTATCAGTTACGATTGAGGGTTCATCTGAATTTATTATTATATTTTTTTAAAATTTTAATAAATAATATAATAAATAATTTATTTTTTTAAATTTTAAAATAATAATAATATTAACAAATTATATTTTATCATCTCAACTCAACTTAATTTAACATTCAAACGCAACCTTATTATCTCATATTTTACATTTTATAAAATATAAAAATACTTCTATATTTTATAAAAAACATTTCTATATATTGAATTAGTTAAACACAATTTATTTTAAAAATCAGTTACAGTAACTTCATTTCTAATAGTAATGTTCATCTAGATTTTGATCTGAAAACTAGAGTATACATTAACCGGAATCTGAATTTCAAAATCGAGCTGAAATCCGGATTGGATTAGCCCGGATCAAACTTGGACCGAAATCCGAATTGAAACCAATTTTTAAAAACTCGAAACCAGGGTTCCGAATTGCACCCCTTTTTTTTTAATCAAAAGCTATATATTATGAATATTTTTTCATAAAAAAGTAACATCAAAACATTTAAATTGAAAAAAAAAAAGTTTTTCTATGCGAGTATCAGCCTGAATTTGTTATGGGCCAAAAACAATATGGTCCAAATGAATAGGCCTAATTTATAGAGTCATATATGAAAGGACCTATAGTATCTTTATAAATATATATAAATAGTAATGCTACGTACAATCTACGTGCGTAAGTTTTACGTAATTATTTTGAAATATAGTGAAATTTATTATTAAAAAAATTATTATTTTTTTATGTGAGTTCTATATTTCATCATTTTTCAGGTGGCGCTTACACAATCATGATTACAAATATTATTTCTCATATATATAACAACTAATTTATATTTTTCTGATTACATAAATTAAAGTGACGTACTTAAATAATTTTATATTTATTTATATAATACAATAATAAAATTTAAATTGAAAAATGAAAATGTATTTTCACCTATATAACATGTTTTTATACAATTTTAAGTTATAGTGTTGAAATCAAGTTTTCGTTGCATTTAAAATCTAAGGCAACACCCTAGACATGTTGGGTTAGAGAGGTTTTTTATAAAATTTTCAGTTTTTTAATTAATTTGAGATATCATTTGTATTAGAATTTAGTTTGGATAAAAGTTTTGTGATTGGTAAATGATTAGATAGATTTTTTTTTTTTTAAATAGAGAATTCTTTGATATTTTAAAATAATGTTTGATGGAAGTTGAAATTTAAAAAGTCTTGAATAACAATTATACTTTTCATTATGCATTGAATTCATAAGGAATCGAAACCATTTTGTGAATAAAAATGTTTAATATATAAAAAGATTTTAAAAAATCATAGTTTTTTTAATAGCAAAATTTATAAACTGATGTGATTTATTATTCTGCATTAAATTAAAAAATTAATTTTAAATATTTTTCTTATAAATTTAACATATCTTTTATAAATATTCGAAAACATCTCATCCTCAATTTATTAAATAAAGAGGTTGGCATTAAATTTGATTACAGCCATTTGTGAGAAGTTTGGAATATGAGAGAGTATCATCCTCCTCATCCTACACTTGCAATTACCATTATATCGACATCAATAGAGAGCGTCAAGCATGAATCATGATGGGAAGCTTATTTTCAAACAACATAGATTTGACTTTTTCTCTCCCTCCTAGGTTTACATGTGCTGTGTTTGAGCATTGGATATCATTGTGTTTAAAGTCTGGCATTAATGTCCAAAAATTACAAACTGAATCGGTAAAATCCAAATGGTTCAAGACAGAAGGATAACATAAATAATACACGATATTTGTAGTTTAGGGCGATTTGGATTTAGAGATAAGTTGAGATGGTTTGTGAATAGTAAAATAAAATATTATTAGAATATTATTATTTAATAATATTATTATTTTAAGATTTGAAAAAATTGAATTATTTATTATATTTTATGTTGAAATTTAAGAAAATTATAATGATGAGATGAGATGAGTTGAAGTGAGTTTTGAATCCAAATAATATCGTGCATTATTTAAAAAAAAAGAATAAATTTGAAAGAAAAATGCCAGACTCTCGAAAAATTCTATTGACATTTTGTATTGAATTCTCTTTTTATTTTTAAAAATGTTTAAATAGATTTAAAAAATACTTAAAAAAAAAGAAACAAAAATAAAATAAAAAAATTTTGCAATGTTTATTTAAAATTTAAATATATATTTTTTAATAGTAGACCATATATATTTTTTTAAATGAATATGCAGTATACAACCATGACTGTTTATGGATGAAGTTGGACGGAATTTCTCAAAGAATTGTATTCAGCCGATATAGCCCAATCCAACTATTGACTGTTTAAGGCGACATAGCCCAATCCAACAGATCGTGGTGAAAACTTGGGCCCAGTCCAAGGTAGTTTTTAAGACTTGTTTGGATACAGAAATTATTTTATATCGTCTTATTTTATCATTATAATTTTTTTAAATATTAAAATAATAATAATATTAAAAAAAACATTTTGTTCAACTTATCTAAAACTGTTTCAAGCCTTATTTTATTAAAAAAAAACTATCATATCATTTCATTATTATAATTTTTAAATATTAAAATAATAATAATAATAATAAATAATATATTAATAATATTTTATTCAACTGATCTAAAACTATCTCAAGCCTTATTTTATTAAAAAATAAAAATCATCTTATACCATCTCGTTTCATAATTATAATTTTTTCAAATATCAAAATATTTTAATATTTATTCGACCTAAAATTATCTCAAGCTCTATTCTATTAAAAGAAGGAAAAGATTAAAAAGAGATGGAGCTCCCGGCGAGGATCGAACTCGCGACCTTTCGCTTACGAAGCGAACGCACTACCACTATGCTACGGAAGCTTCCGCCAATGACAATCCTAAAGTTATTATATAGAGTTTGTTAAATATACAAAGAAACCTTGGATTCCATCATGCCAGGGTTTAGAGGTAAGTGAGCTGTGAAGGGCGAACGCGCAGTAACCCAGAGCGAGAGAGGCATTGGGAGAGATGTGTGGAATAGCTTTGATTATCTCAGGCATTCGTATCCGTAAAGCGTCATCTCTGTTTCTCGAGTCGGAACCTCCAGCCTCTTCGCTCAAGGCTGAGCAAGTACAAGCTTTCCATCTCTTCGCGTCTGCGATTTTCTCATTTTCTTTTATTGCTTTCGTTCTTCTTATTCATCAAGTGTAACCAGAACGTACTTTACTGAGAATGATTCTTGTTTAGTGTCTGTCCAAATCTTCTTCTATATTTGAAAACTATACAGAAAAAGGGTCTTCAACAAAGTCATTACCGGGTGAAGCAGTTTACGGAATATGTTATAATACTATTTGTTGCCCGGACTTGAAATGTTATTTAGTTATTTGGGTTAAGATCTCTCTCAATAATCAAGGTTTTTTCTGTTGAATTTTGATTCTGTATGAACTATTGTATAACCCTTACTACTACAACTAATTTTTATTGGTTCACCAGCTGGTGTTCTCCATTGATGATCTTAAAGCAGCTCTGCGGGGAAGGGGTCCTGATAGCTTGAGTAGCAAGAAAGTTTTCCTTTATTCAAACACTTCAAGCACCGTCGAGGAACAAGAAATTATATCTTTTATTGAAGGAGAAGAAGAAAAAGAAAGGGACCTAGCATATTTGCAACGTTTTGAGAAGAAAAAGAAATGCTTATTTGGTGCAGATGGAGAAGCACATGAGCTAGAAAATGGTTTTCCCAACTTTGCAGCAGAACTTCACTTTGTTGGTGCCACATTACAGCTCAGGGGGATTAATCCTATTGTACAGCCCTTGGTGGATATATCTGGGAATATTCTTGTATATAATGGTATGTTTAACATGTCCCTGCTTGCGTCAAACCAATGGGCTTGTGCTTGATCATGGATTGACCTTTCTCCTGCATATATTTCTGTCACTCTTTTAGTCTAGTTTGTCACCTCGAGTTTTTTTTTGGATCAGGGTTCTACTGGTGTTTCTTGTTGGCAGTTATTCTTGGAGTTCATTTATTATGCTAATTTTTTTTTTCAATTTTAGTTTTCTACAATTATTTAATGGGGAATATGTCAATGTTCTTCAAGTAAATCTATGTCAATTCAGTGACCAGATGCATTTGACTTTAAACTAAGGCCCTAGTTTGACGTTTAAGACTGGAATCTTCAACTCCATTCATATAGTTTTCTTTCTGATAGATTTTATATTTTTCTGATGTTATGTTCCGCTTTTGAAGGTGAAATATTTGGAGGAATTTACATTAACAGTGATAGCAATGATACTGAAATTCTTCTGCAAGCCCTGGGAAAGTGCTGCTCCTCCAATTCCCATTTATGCACAATAGTAGACTCTGGTGATGAAAAAAGACAAAGTTCCGTTCCAGGTGTTCTTTCTGCAGTTAAGGGTCCATGGGCTGTCATCTATTGGCAGGTAACTGGTAAGTTAATATTTGTTTTGATTGCATATGTGCGAATTGCGATATCTTATTTTCCAGCATCTTATTTCTTAAGTTTACAATGTAATGTGCAGGAGAGTTCAAAATCCCTGTGGTTTGGTCGAGATGCAATTGGTAGGCGGAGCCTTCTTGTTCACTGGCCAACTTTGGAGGATGGTCGCTTCATGCTATCTTCCGTATCACCAGTTTCTTCCATTGAGCAGAGCTCTGGTATAATGCTTGGTAGAGCTTATTTCTTTCGTTCTTCTGGTTCAAACCTTTTTTTACAGTGTCTTGTAAAGCCAATTTTTTAATTACTCTTTATGGAGAAGGAAAATAAGTTATTGGGCAAGACTTTTAACACATGCACCTTTGGCAAATTGAGCTGCTCCACATAATTTGCATAGCTTGCAATGAGTCAAACTGAATATCATCCATGACACAGTGATTTAATGGAATTTCCCTATTTTGCATTGCTGTTTCTTTTTATCATTGTTTTTTTTTTTTTTGCTTTCAAATCTGAGGTGGAAATATTGATAATAACATATTTCCGTCAGATAAGATATTCAAGTATTTTTGTTGACGCGCTTCCGATATTTTAAATTATCAAACACTACTATAAAAACATTTTAAAACGTCAAATGACAGTGTACCCTGAAAATAATTCCTTCCTCCGATAAAAAAAAAAAAGTATACCCTGAAAATAATTCACTTCCACTTAATGCCTTATATTATTGTTTTGGCTTTTAATATACTATTTGCATAAGTTTTACACGTGTTGCATTAACCTGCAAGCTCCTTTCATTTTTCCTTTCAGTTTTTCCAATTGTTGAATCTTGAAACCAGTGATATGTAATATCAAGTGATGTCAAATATACCCCAGGTTTTGAAGCTGAAAATGGATTTAACAAACTCAAATTCTGGGAAGAGCTTCCATGTGGGATATACAGTATATGTTTTAGTTCTCATAAATCAGATGGGTTTATTGTTGGTGAAGTCAGAAAACATGAATGGAAAAATGCCATGGTAAAAGAACTGCTTGATTGGGAGAGAGTTTCTGTTGAACCCAAACCTGAAGATGCAAAACTTTCTCGTTGTAAGATTGCTAGAGAGCAGCATGGTATGCATTCATCTCATTCAAATATATTTCCTCCAAATTTGGTGAATACCATATCATCATGTAGAAAAGCTACCGGTAGAAATTCCAAACTTCACTTACAAAATACGAACTATTTTCATTTTGACTCGTTAAGAGATGATTGCTGAATCTAATTGTATGCTTTTTTGTTTCCTTTGAATTGTTTTTTTAATGGTGCTCTAAGTGTGGTTTTATATTGTGAGTAGGGCCTGCACAAGCTTCAATTTCAGGGCCAGCAAAGACTGTGCTGATTGCTTTAAAGGAATCTGTGATGCGCCGCACTTCACTGCATACAATTTTTCAGGTTTCTGATTGAGCGTAATTACAATTGTACTCAGTTTCATCCTACAGTAGTGGGAGACGTGTATTTTTGCTTGAGCACTTTATTGAGGGGTAGAAAAATTGCGATTATCTTGCAGTTTATTAACCTTGAGTAAGCTTTTGGTTTTGTTATTTTTTGGCTGTTGTATTAATAATTTTCTTTTGATATGAAATGCATAGGCAGTTACCTGTGATATAAGACAAGAGGCACATGCACCAGTGGCAGTTCTCTTCTCTGGTGGATTGGATTCAATGATACTTGCAGCATTACTGGATGAATGCCTAGATCACTGCTGTAAGTGTTGCAGTAAAAGCCAATTTATTGGAGTTGAAACTGGGGTCAAGAGAATTACATGTATTTCTTTTATATCTGCAAACAAAATTTTTATTAATGATATTGATAGGCATAGGCCAAGTACATGGGACATATACAAGAGCAACACCTAAGGATGAGTGTTTAGGGATACAAGAAAGTCATGGATATTCAGGCCATTAAAATCTATTAGATGTATTATAAAATTCTTCTGTGAATTCAATTGATAAGCTCACGGCTATCAAATTTCATTGACAGATGAGATTGATCTGCTTAATGTGAGCTTTGATGGTCAGTTTGCTCCTGATAGAATTTCTGCTAAGGCAGGAGTAAAAGAGCTGAGAAGAATTGCACCCTCGAGAAGGTATGCATTATGGCAAGGAACTTTGTATGGAAAATTATGCACATACAACCTTTTTGACAACCCTGTTTTAAATGAGGAGCATTTTTGTAAAAGAAAAATGCTACTTTGACACCTAAATTTGACACCTCACTTTGACACCTCCTTTATTTTAATTTATTTGAATTTTTTTTTACTTAATGGTTGGGGAAAATAGAGATGTCTCCTATGTTACCCATAATATTTGGAAGTATCGACGTAATTTCATAGAGTCATTCGGTCTGAATGCTACATGAAGAACATAAGCCAGATGAAGGAACGGGAAAACCTAGGATGTAGAAGATCAAGGAAGTAACTATTAGTGCATTGATTTTATATATATATATATATATATATATTTTTAAAATGATAAAAAAATATGAATAAAAAAATTGAAAAAAAAAAAATGCAATTTAGCCTATCGGTCAAATGGAGCGGTGCTACTCAGGTAGCAGAGTAGCACCGCTCTTTGTGAAATAACTTAATAAAAGTAACACCGTTTTACAAAAATACCCTTAATTTAAAGCATAGTTGTATAAAAGGTTGTACGTGTATCATTACTCCTTTTGTATGAATTGGTCTTTGGTATTTCGAAAACTTTTATAGGTAAGACAGTTTTTGAAAGAAGAAAAAGGGTGTTTCACCAGTGCACATAAAGTATACAAGATATCCACCTAGCAAATAAAAGGAAAAGTGCTAAAAGTAGAAAAAAAGCTACCCTAGTTTGGACCATTATCCAATGAAAAAGTGTATTAAGGAAGGATAACTTGAGCTCCGACATCTACTATTCAGAATCTTCAAAACTACTCTCATTTCTTTTCTCCAAATATGACACAAGCATGACGGGGTCTTCCTCCACAATAGTGTGCATTGCTATCAAACTGCCCTTTCCAACATGCTAGTAGATCTACCACTCGAGAAGGCATAACTTACTATTTTCCAAATAGGCCAAAAACCATAATCCAAAGTGCTAGCACCTAGAACGTGATCCATAACTTCCCTATTCTTGTTGCAAATGCAACACTGGTTAAATACTATAATATCCACTTCCCAATGTTATCCAGGGTAAGAATCTTCCCTAACGCCGTTGTACAAATGAAGGAATTCACTATATAGTCTAGGGAGACCCTTTTCCTCCAAGTAAGATTCCAAGGGAACCCACCCGTGGGTAGCCCAAGTGGTAAGGGTGAACTTGTGTGCATGTGCCTCATGTCACAGGTTCAATTCCCCCTGGGATCAAATTGCGATTTAAGTGGGAGGCTATGGCGGTGGGTTGCTGTGCTAGTCTCCCCGAGGGTTTAGGTTCCATGGGTGAGTCCTAAGGGCTCTACCGTAGAGTGGTTCTCCCGAAAAAAATAAAAAAATAAAAAAGTTTTCAAGGGAAAAGATCTCTATCTTGAGCACACAACACATTGCAAAATTGCTTTAACTCAAACATTCGTTTGCTGTATGGGCCCCAAACCATTTCATCTTCACCAATATGTCCCTCTCAACTTGACTACAGCTAGTCAAAGAACAACATGAAGAGATTCACCACTGAAGAGAATAATGCATAGTTGATAATAGTGATCTGAGACATAAGTGTCCTTAAAACAAGCAATTGCAAATTGCTTAGGAAGGTACCTTTTCAAGGATTTGATTACCACACCACATATCTCGCCAAAAACCTGTCTTGGAGACAAATCTAGTAAAGTAGAAGTCCCCCAAATCCCATTTGATGCTTTTCCAGAGGCCAACCTTGAAAGACACGTTTACTTCATGGGATGACCAACTACTGCCTAAGCCTCCATGCTTTGTGTCCACTAGCATCCTCCAAAGGCTCTTTTTTTTTTTTTTTTCTCTTTTCTAGGCATAACGTCGTTTCTATACTTTTTATGTTGTGTGTTTTATAAGTAATTTGTTTTCCACCTACCCACCCATGGGTAGCCCAAGTGGTAATGGTGAACTTGTGCACATGAGCCCCATGCCACAGGTTTGATTCCCCCTGGGATCAAACTGCAATTTAAGTGGGAGGACATGGCGGTGGGTTGCTGTGCTAGTCTTCCCGGGGTTTAGGTTCCATGGGTGAGTCCTAAGGGCTCTGCTGTGGGGTGGTTCCCCTGTCATCAAAAAAGAAAAAAAAGTAACTTGTTTTTCTCCTTTGTCTTGATGTCATGTTCTCTATAATTATCTTGCTTGTGCTATTTCTTATGGATTCACATTGTATTGGAAATGCAGGTGGAAACTGGTGGAGATTGATGCTGATTTATCGAAATTGGACCTTGAAACAAAGCATGTTATGTCGCTAATAAATCCTGCAAATACTTACATGGTCAGTTTCCTTTTATAGCCTAGTGCTCTTATTCTGTGATATGCTGTGCATATAGCATCGATGTAATAGTGTAAATGGTCACATATTCTTATGGTTTTCTAGCCGATACGAAGTTCCTGACATCATGGCATAACGTTATTGAGACTCTTAATTATTTGAGTAGCATGCTTTTTATTTTGTGTGTTCTTTTAGCAATTTTATGGTGTATTTCGCCTTTAGTTCTCATAAGGTACCTTATAATCTCTAATATTTCTTTGTTCCTTTTTTTTTTGGCCCCATGAAAACCATAAATAAGAAGCAAATTTTCTAATCCCAGATCCCTCTTCTTCTCATTTAATGCAACATTTCCACTATCACATTTATCTACATGGACAGAATATCACATTTCAATAAAATTGCAGGATCTCAATATAGGAATAGCTTTATGGCTGGCCGCTAGAGGCAAAGGTTGGGTGTATGAAGGTAATAACAATGATATTGATGAGGATCTTGAATGTGTTGAATACAAGTCCAAGGCCAGGATTCTCCTTGTTGGTTCTGGTGCCGATGAGCAATGTGCTGGCTATGGTAGGCATAAAACAAAATACAGACAGGGAAGGTATTCATTTTTCACGAATAAATGGATTAGTCTTGTGACCTTTTTATTTGCATGTCTGAAAACTAATTTGTGTGTGCACGCATGTTCTTTGACTGTTCACATCTATACTGTAATGTAGCAATCTTTTGCTAATATTGGTTTATATCATGTAATGTTTGAAGTTGCCTTACTACATGTTTTCATGGTTGTTGAAGAGGGGATGCACATAGGTGGGTGGGTTTTCCTCTAGGGAAAGAAATAAACTTACACTTTTTTCTATGATGTGGAACCTCACCAAGGCTGGGTCCTTTGGACACACCCCTGGGGAGTAAACCCGGATATACAACCCATCCCCACAACTGTGTATCTGGTAATTCAGGGGAACTTCTAGCCCGGAATCAAACCTAGGATATTTGAGTCTACAACTCATCCCAAGTCCATCTTTTGGCCACTAGGTTGCACCTTGACAGGTAAGTTTGATGCACTCTGGCAAAAAAAAAAAAAAAAATATATATATATATATATATATATATATATATATATATATATATATATATGGTAACATTGAAGTTAACTGTGTAATACAGGTTGGCAAGTTGATTCACAAGCAGTTTAAGTTGTGGAATTGGCCTCTAGCCAACCCCGGGGGTTGGCCCAAGTGGTGAAGGCCTTGGTCTTGGGTTATCACTCCCTTCAAGGTCCAAGGTTCAACACCTTATGGGTGCAAACAATCCTTTGGGGTCATGCCCCTTGGTGAAAAGCCAGCAATTTAACCAGTTCTATGTAGGGAAACTTTTGAGAGTGTGGTGCACGGGACTAGGGTTTACTCTGCGGGGGTGGGTCTGAAGGGCCCTGCTTTGGAGAGGTTCCCCGACATGAAAAAAAAAGGCTCCTAGCCTATAAGGTTATGGTCTGGTTATGAGAAAGATTGGCCAATGGTGTTAGTAGAAATGGCATTTCCTTCTCCCTAAAAGACTTGGAGGGTGAGATCACTGGTTCATTGCCATGTATATGCTGTATTTTTCTAATAAAGAAACGGAGAGAAAAATGGGCTGGGGGCAGGTGGCTTCAAAATTTATCTTCTTGAGATAGACTGATCCCTGCATGCGTATGGGTGTGTCTGTATGTTTTTCGGATCAAAGCCTTCATCATTGTTTAGATTCTTGTGCTCGTGTGCATGCATATGGGTGTCTCTGAATTTTGTTTCAGAGTCTATCTACCAAGATTAAGTGCATGCCATGCTCATAATTATGGGCTGACTCTACAGTTACAGCAGGCCTGCATCTGGTGGAATTGTATTCATGTGTTGTACATGTTAATCTTAATATGCATGTTGCACAAACTAGGTAATTCGGTATTCTGATTTTATTTCTAAATTTTACAAGGAAAACTCTGCATATCATGCATCATCCCACTCTTATCCCACTATGATGAGGTGGCATTGTCCATCAACTCTTAATTTTTTTTCCTAAAACAAGAGACGATCCAAGGGTGATGGAAAGTGTCACATTTCAAAGTGGGATAGTGATGTGGTATCTAACACTCTGTTTACAATAGAAGATGTATTGGTGCTAAACTCGTTAAAAAAATGGCCTGCTCCTTACATATTAATGTGTTAGCACCTGATATTTATCCTGTTTAGAGCCACCGCAATATGGTATAATGCCTGGCCTATTTCTAAACAAAGCATTGGTAGTTTGTGGAGTGATATATGTTTGTTATGTGCCTACTCAATCTGGTGGTCTAATATGCCGTCATCACTCATCAGTTGGCTTGGACTGCATGAGGAAATGAAATTGGACATGCAGAGAATTTGGAAGAGAAACCTAGGAAGAGATGATAGATGTATTGCTGATAATGGGAAAGAGGTATTGTTGAAGCCTCAGACAAAGATACTTAAAAAAAAAAAAAGTCTCAGACAAAGATAATTCCTTATGTCATTTACTTGTCTCATGTGGTAGGCATCTAATTCTTCCCTATTTCGTTTGTTTTTGTCATTATTATTTTTTCCCAAAAGGCTAGATTTCCTTTCTTGGATGAAGATGTTATAAGGACTTTGCTTGATATTCCTTTGTGGGAGGTTGCCAACCTGGATCAACCTAGTGGAACCGGTGATAAGAAAATTCTGAGAGAGGTCAGTGCTATATCTTTTATTTAGCTACATTCTCTGCCATGCCATACTATGTGATAGATGACATGGACAGAAATACTGCTATGTACTTTTGTTTGATAGTTTTTTTGGTAGCATACGAGAATATGCCAGTATATGCGCATGCTTTTGTAAGAGCATTTTTTCCTGGGCTTTTATGCATGATATTTACAATTGTTATTTTCAGTACATAATGTAATGGTATGTGAAGTCAATCATATGTATTAATCGGTATCTGAGAAATCAGCAGAGTTCTGCAATAATAACATTACCTCGATCAACAAATTGAAGCTCTATGTGGTGCAAAGTTCTGTTGGGAAAAAAAAAGAAGACATCCTGCTCAACAGGATTTAACTATGAACAGAGCTCCATGGAATGAAGTGGATGCTCTAATGTAGCCTCTGAGATGAGGGAGTCCCAGAATGGTAGGTGGGGTAGGGGATAAGAACGAAACCTTTTTATCTAATCTAGGTTGAAGTTTCTCGAGTTTCACTCCGTCCCATCATCTGGCATTGTTCAGTTGGTGTACATAGACATCTCTTTTGCTGTTAAGGTTCACTTGAGAGGGAATTTCAATTGCTTTAGCACTAAAATTTGCCTTGTATGTGTACTTGGGCCATGCCTATTCCTGTTAATTTAATCTTTTTACTTATAAAAAAAACTGCCTTATATGTCCATATTTGATTTTGCACTTCATTACTAAATTATTTGCTATCGTCAGTCTTACTAATTCATGTGGTGAATGCTGGTCAGAAATTATATCCATTCTCTACCTATCCTATTTAGATTATTATTTTATTTATTTTGTTTTTAATATTCAATATTTAATATAGATATCATTATGTTTGTGAAGGTTGCACAATTGCTTGGTTTATATGAAGCATCAGTTCTGCCTAAAAGAGCAATTCAGGTATGATGATTTACTTATTCATTTGAGTGTTATGACATTCAAAAGCCTGTATTCACATGCTTTGATTTTATGCAGAACTTAGCATAATGCGTTCCTTATCCTTTTGTTTGTAGATAGCAGTATTATTTCCCATGGGGATGCCACAGTACTTGAAATTCATATTTTACATATACATATATGTAACTGTCAATTTGTCTGTTTATGCTATAATCAGGACTATTCATCATATTGAACAATGATTAAATCAATAATATCAGTTTTGAAAAGTTTTCCAGTTGAAAAATCCATGACACAACTACAAAAGAAAATGAAGCATACTTGATTTAATCGCAATGGCAGTTGCCTAGATGAACTTTGAGTTAGTTTCAAGCAAAAGCACTTGAAAGCTGCGCTGATGCTTAATCTGGAAGAAGGTTCTATTGCTAAGCACTGTTTAATTATGAGAGGATTTTAATCTTTCTTCTTTACTGGTGTAGTTCGGTACAAGAATTGCACGGGAATCAAATCGAAAGAATTTTGGTAGTAACCGTGCAGCAAATCAGGCATCGGCAGGAAGTGCAGCAATTCACATGCCATCAAATTTGACTTGAGACTGCCCTTTCTTAATCCCCGGCATGTGTTCCTCTCTATCCTTCAAGAATTCCATGTGCTTGGCTCTGGAGTTCCTATTTTTGGTCCTGGCTCTGAAATTAAACGAGGACAATGGTGACAATGAGCCGGCAACATTGTTTTGGTGCACTGGGGCACGTTATGTTCTGCTGGCATCATAAAATCTTTCCATTTTTCCCAACAAATTTAAGTGTGTTTTGTTGTATTAATTGGGATTTGAGAAGATTATAGTTGCTGTAGCTGATCCTGTGTCATTTTTTTTTGTCCAGTTGGGAGGTCTGTCAGCTGTGGTTTGTTGCCATACTAAATCAATAGGGCCTTTTGTTTTTTGTTTTTTTAAAGAAGAGGACGGTATCTTAATTTTATTGATAGCTTTCACTTTTGACGGAAGAATACCGTAGTTACAATTAGACACCTGGGGGTTACAAATAAGCATAAAGATCAAAATCTAGGTATCAAAAACTAAAAGACCCAACCACAAACTAAGAAAGCTAAAAAATTACAAACCAAATAGAAAGAACAATCCTAAGAAACCAACTTGCAAGAAATTACACATAAGAAAATAACAAAGAGACGAGAAGCAAAAATGAAGTCCTTCACTTTGATAACCTCAAATAAGAAAAATCAATTCTGTCCATGCGAAGAAGGCCTCTTAACTGACTAGATAAAATATTTCTATCATCAATTCATTCCTTATTTAAACTCCCAGCACTTTGCTTAGTAAGAAAATCAGCCACAACATTACCTTCGCTATAAATATGAGTAATTTTATAATCCATGCAAAGAAGGCATCTTGGATTTAATCCCAAAACTCTTCAAGATACCAAATATTACAAATACCTCTAGTAACTCAGTTGACTAGAAGTTGAGTCTTTTTCAATATGAACATGATAAAAGCCAAGCCGATAGCACCTCTTAACTCCTTCTAGTAAACTTCTCATTTTGATAAAATTATTAGAGCCTTGGGCGAAGAGCACAGAGTAAGCCACATGCAACTTATTACTAGTATCTCAAATAACACCCCCGACACTAGTTGGATCTGGATTACCCAAACTACTGTTATCAGTATTAAGTTTTACCCAATCCTGTTAAGGTCGAATCCACTTTCACCAGAGTAACCTTCTTAGCTTTAGGAGTTAAAATTAATATCCAACTTCTTTAAACTAGCAACATCCTGCTTAGGGAGGCTCAAAGATTTCATAGACACTTGCATAACACGATGGATCTAGAATTTAATAACATGCTAAACCGACTCTACTGTATCAACCTTACCCTCATACAAGGCTTTGCAACGTCTATCCCATAGCTTATCGACTCTACTGTATCAACCTTACCCTCATACAGGGCTTTGCAACGTCTATCCCATAGCTTCCAAGAAACAATAGACGAGAGGAGATCAAAGGCAGTCCAAATGTAAGAGGAATACCCAGTACGACAAAATCAGAAATTAACTTGCTCTTGCCAGGTGCGAAAAAGATCTATATGCACATCTAATTGGACCACTGTCAAACGCCATATTTGTCTAGCAAAATCATCCGTACAAAGAATGTGATTAAGATCTACAAGATGACCCACAAAACAACAATTATATTTAGAGACCATAAGAATGCCAGCCATTTTAATCTTCTCATCCACACTTAAACATTTATTGGTAGCTTATTTCTATGCGACCTTTGATTAATTATTACCTTTTAGCAAATAGACCAGCAAACGTAAAATTATGCAATTCATAATTACTTGACTACTTACTCCATAAGTGTTTTTCATTACGGTTCTTGTAAATGATGTTAATCTATAAATTTCATTAAAGTGACAAACTTTCATCTTTACAATTCCATCATGAGCAAATGTTATTCATGTTGAAATCCGAATAAATTTTAAAAAATAATTAATATTCTATTAAAAACTTGTGTAAAAGTTGTATATATTTGTGACATTGTCTATCAGTAACTAATGCAGTAGGGAATGTCATCCCAGTAAGATGCTCTCTCTCGTCTGCTCCCCAAACCCTCATAAATAAATAGCCTTTTATGATGTTAATCTTATGATTGCCGATTGGCACTGGAGCAGTGTCTGTATGTTAAGTAAACTCTGTTATTACCATTAGCATTAACATAAACTGTATTAGCATTGCAATAAGTCCGATTTTACAAAGTGCCTTGTGGGTGATGAGTTAAGTTGAAAGCAACCCCATCTCCAGAAATCAGACATTTTTTACACCAACACAACAAAATTATATATATATATATTTTTAAAAAAAATTCAAAACATTAAAATAAAATAAAAAGTCAAAAAAGTTTTTTAAGAAACTAACATTAACTCATTATTTGTACAAAAATTATATACAAGTTGTTTCTTAATCATTTCTGATATACTATATTATAATATTACATATAGTCGTAGAGTGCGTAAGCGTCGTATAATCATTTTAAAAAAGAGTAGAGTTTAGTATTAAAAAATTAATTTTTTTCATAGAAGTCATATATTTAATAACTTTTTTTAAAATAATTGCAAGATACTCACGATGCAAGTATCATTTGTTATTCTAATTTCAGTGTGTTCACGTGATACCCGTTTTTCAATTCTTATATCAAAAGACCAGCAAGACTGGTTCTGAATTCACTGTGGTATTTTCTAGTTGGTGTCGTTAATCACAAACAAAGACAACTCATGTCCCAAAGCAGATTCATGAAACAAATACGAAAATCTAAAACTTAAATTACAGACATTATTGCATTATTGCTTGTGGGGTTCAGCTTCATTACTCCCAATTGTGCTACGCACTTGATCTAATCGCCAGCGCTAAAAAAAGCCATTAAAGACCAAAGCATTAGCATTAACACAGGAAGATAGGCCGCCTCGCCGTCGATGGTTATGTTTATAGAGGCATTCCAATTTCCCCCACCTATAAAGGATAGCCCGGTGGGCAGCCACCAATGTCCTGTTGATAGATAGCTGCCGCAGCGGCTAACTGCTGGCACGTTGACTTTAAAAAAAAAAGAAACCTACACATTTATTATGCATTTCCTCCCACGCGAGATGACCCACCATTTGTTTCCAGTTTGCGCGTGGAATTGACAAAAAAACACACAAAAAATACTCTGTTTCGTGTTTATGTGCTTGATTTGCTTATTATCTACGATAAGAGTGCATATCTCGAGTCCGAATATTTACGTGGAAATTATATTGTCCAAGAATTTCGTAAAAACGACGTTAAGTACTATGTTTCCTCTCTTTCTCTCTCTCTCATACGTACTGGTTTTTCCATATCTCATATAACCTGGACTCCAAGCCTCCATGAACGTATACTCCCTATTTTTTTCACTTGCAATGCCTCTCTCTCTCTCTCGCGTTATGGTCTTCTAAATTGCATGAGAGTCTGATAGAGTGCATATATCAGAAGGAGACATGTCGGTGAATTTCGGAAAATTTATGAATCTTGATTAGACTTTTCATTCACAGGATATTATTTTCAGTAATGCTGCTTTTAACACTTCATCTTCACGTAATTTATGAAAGCGACGGATGAGAATTAGTCGTAAAAATATATAAATTTAGAAATCAAGATTGATGGTTTCCCTCTATATTTTAGCTTTCTTTTATAGTCTTAATATTGTACTCTGCTATCCTATCTTATGAATAACGTCTTCATTTCAAAAAATGGGGAACTCGTGGGCATGTTTCGGTCCCAAGGAGGTGAGCTTCAACGGAGAACCCTCCAAACGCTTTCCCAATTCTTCGCGCAAAACCAGAACGAGTTCTTCCCCCAGTAAGAACAAGGGGAAGCTCGATGAAGACGCTTTTATTCAACAGCAGGCCATTGCCGCGGCTCTCCTCTTCCGCCATCATCAGCAGAACGGTTCTCTGTCCCTTAGCCGGTCCACTTCTCTCGTGTTCCCATCATCTCCTGGTCCTAAAAAGCTTCCAAAGAGTTCGAGTTCTAGGCAGCGGTCGCGCTTTGATTCTCTCATTCAGCCTCATCAGCTTGTAATCGACAAGGTTTGCGAAAGTTTCTCTTGAATTTGATTTCCTATTAAAGGCATGATAATGTTTGTCTTGAACGATGCCAGGCTACGGTTTCTTGTGTGCTTCTTTTTTAATGTCACAATCATGTCTTCTCCTGTGAAAAACTGGGCTTCTTCATCAACTCTTCCATCACTCTATTTTCATGGGGGGAACTATTTGTTTGTGGGGCTTTGTGATCCTAAGCTTCTGGAAAATAATAGGAATTATAGTTTTCGTCGATCTCAGTTTCACTCCCCGTATCCTTATGAATAGTGTTTGACTGGGTTGGTCAAATCATTGCAATGGAAAACTGACCAGTTCAAAGTGCTACCTGTTACTCATTTTAAATAGCTTCAAGATTATGTTTTGGGCAGAAATCAATAATATCCTATTCTAAAGGATTGATTTATTAAGGAATCAAATTACATCACCTTTCTTATTGTTTACGCGACGAGTTCTCATATGTTGCAGGACCAAGATATTGCATCATGTCTTGTTTGGCTGAGCATTTTCAACTAATAAAATTAGATGGGTTTGGAGAAATTCCAAGTCCACCTGAAACACTACCATTCTTCCCTATGGAAGAGAGATCCATAAACGTCGACGAATCGATGAGCATATATAGTTCATCGGAGTTCAGATGTTTAACCGAGTAGGGACCTTTCCCAACTCTTCAACCCAATCTAACAAAACTTATTAGGCTAGTTTGAGTAGTGGATTTTATTATTATTTTTTATCTACTTTTCATTATTATTTAATATTCTATCTTTATTTTTTATTACTGTTAACAGAATATCTAATATCATCTAACTATCCAAACGCAACCTGAAAAAAAAAAAACAAAGAAATTCTTTTTGTCGTCTAATCCTGAAGGCTTAAGGTTTAGGCCTTTGGGTTTAATGATGATTATTTGTCATCCAAGAAAGTAAACTTTTCAACTTATATATCAGCCATCATCTTATTTTGCCCATTGTCCTTCCTTAGGATCCAAACGTTGATGCTCTGGAAACCAATCATTTTGTCCTTGTTCATGGAGGGGGCTTTGGTGCTTGGTGTTGGTATAAAATTATGACACTTTTGGAAGAAGGCGGATACAGAGTTGATGCAGTTGACTTAACCGGTGCCGGAATTCATTCATTTGACACAAACAGCATTGCGAGTCTTGCACAGTATGTAAAGCCACTTACTGATTTTCTAGAGAAACTTGGAGATGGAGAAAAGGTTTTTGCTCTCTCTCTCTCTCTCCCTCCTCCCCCCACCCTTGTAGTATGTGTCAGATAACCATGCAGTGGAATAATTGAATAAATTCAGCATTGATCACAGTAAACCTGTAATGTTTCATTTGAATGTGATAGAACTAAAATTTGTACTCTAAATGCAGGTGATCTTGGCGGGACATGATTTTGGTGGTGCGTGTATTTCGTATGCAATGGAGTTGTTTCCATCAAAGATCTCAAAAGCGATTTTTATAGCTGCAGCAATGTTGAGCAGTGGGCAGAGTACCCTTGATATGTTTTCTCAACAGGTTGGCCTCCACACTCAAGTTTTTGGGCTAAAAAAAGTAGTTTTCCGCCTTGACTCCAAGGGCTACCTGTTTCCTACATAGTCACAGCATATGCCTCCTTGATCTGCTTTCTTCTTCATTTCTTAATTCCTTCAGTTCGATTTACTTGAACACCTTCTTCAGTCCTTTTTGTACATTATTGAATGCATCATTTCAGTTCATTCTAGTAGTTTCAGTCCCTTCTTTATATATATTAAATAGGCTGTGTATCTCTGCTATTTAATTGAGTTTGACTAGGAAACTCTTGAAGTCTCATTTCTACTTGCTTATTAAAGGATCGCCTATGCTATTACAGGCGGGCTCAAATGATCTAATGCGGCAGGCTCATATATTTTTGTATGCCAATGGGAAAGATCAGGCTCCAACTGCTATTGATCTTGACAAAACATTGGTTAAAGAGCTATTATTCAATCAAAGTCCTGCCAAGGTATGTCCACAATACTCTCATAACCTCTGGAGTTGAACATACTCGGAGTAGGTGTAATTTGAAAGTGTTATATCAGGATATTACATTGGCATTGGTTTCAATGAGGCCAATCCCTCTTGCGCCGGTGATGGAGAAGCTCTCGCTCTCTGATGAGGACTACGGCTCCGTTCGGCGATTTTATATAGTAACTCAAGAAGATAGTGCCATACCCGTTTCTCTGCAGGAGAGCATGATACAAATAAATCCACCAGAGCAGGTGTTTTGGCTAAAAGGTTCCGATCATGCACCTTTCTTCTCAAGGCCTCAGTCCCTACACAAAATACTAGTAGAGATAGCACAAATTCCATCAAAGCAAGTCTGAATCATAGTACTCCAGAGCCTGGCATGCTAAAAATAGCTGTGAAAGGCATTTAGTTAGCAGCATCATGCACGTCTGGTCAGACTCAACCACCACAATTTATCATGCCCATGTGCATGCATATGCTATTGTTCCCCTTGTGTGGCTGTAATTCATGGTATGATACCATACCTTTTGGCATCTTCCAATCTGTGTATAGTGTTGTCATGTGTGCTTGTGAGCCTCTGATAAAGTGCTGATTTGTAGTTTTCATCCTACACATTTTAGAAAATAAGGTACTCACCTGACTCATTTCAGATCTGTATCTTTTCATCCTACATATTTAGAAAATAAGGCACTCAGGAGAAGAGATAGATGAACTTGAACTTGTGTAAAGATGGAACATTGCAGCTGTACTCCTTTGTGCCATGACATGGCACACTATGATTGGTGAGAGGCCCTAATCAAATTAAGAGTGGGACTGCACAAGTAATGCTATATACAGTTTTAGAGTGTATAAATGTTGTGCAATCGCTTTGAAAAAAAGTGGGGCTCGCTATTAAAAAATTAGTTTTTTTCATGTGGATCCCGTATTTACTCTTTTTTTTTTTTTAAAGAGATTGCGTGATATTTGTGTACTTTACGACTGCAAATATCATTTATTTTAAGAAAATATTGAAGTGGCTTGATGAAGGTAAGGGCAATGCTTCCTAATTGTATAGATAAGAGCGGTGCTACTCCGCCGCCTGAGTAGCACCGCTCATTTTGAACACTAGGCTAAAATTCTGTTTTTATTTTTTTTCAATTTTCTTATTCATATTTTTTTTATCATTTTAAAATATTTTTAAAAAATGTAAAAAAAATATCAATACACTAATAATTACTTCCTTAACTATTAAGTAAAAAAATAAAATTAAAAAAATTAAAATATATGAAATATCAAAATGAGTAGACAAATTAAATGGACGAAATAATATTTTTCTATAGATAATAGTAGATTCCAAAATAGTTATTATTGCATCGGAGATTTTTTAGACAATATTAAATATTTAATTAATGTTATATAATTTATTTTATTTATTTATGTTTATAAGATTGTAATTATCATTTACTTTTTTTTAATATGCTTAAATTTTGATAAAATTAAAAATCTTGATCTAATAATTTTAAAAATTTTAAAATATAGCCCTCTTGAAAATTTTATAATTTTTCTCGACTATCTATTAAGTATCAAGTGATACCATTCAAATCGTTATCGATACTGATGGGACCTTTTTAATTTGACCATTCTAAGAATAACCAAATATTTTAAAAAATATTTCTACTGCTTACATTTTCTTTTTTGAAAAGTATAAAGGAAATCCTTTTTTTTTTTTTTTTGAAATCATGATTGTGCTGATGGGTTTAATCGCTAGTTGATTTTTTTTTTAGTATTAAAAAAATATGCAAATTTATTAGTAATATTTTTTAAAAATATTTAGAAAAATATATATTAGTGGATTTATTCTGTATTTACAACACCTTACCTTTAACAATTTCGTTAAAAATATATAAAGAAGGTTTTAAAAAAATAAACATGAATTTGAGTGTTATAAATAATCACATCAATTATTTCAAAATTAACTAAAAATTAATACTTAAAATTTTAAGCTTTTGACAGATTGAGATCTAAGTTTTTAACTTTTGAAAAACTAATATTTAAAATTTAAAAATTTACAATTAAATATCTTCGTCAATTTCTTATTAAATTATAATTTTTTTAAAATTCAAGTATTCATTTATAAAAATTAAGAATCTATCAGTGAGAATTCAGGTCAATTAATCCATAATTCTAACAATTAAGAAAAATTAATATTTAAATTTATAAAAATATGAAAATTCAGGTACAATTGATATTTAAACCATAATTCTAACATTTAACGAGGAAAGTGATCTGGTAAAAGCAAATAAAGACGTGGAAACGTCAAAACCGTTGAATCTGTCTCATTCTTCACCACCTCCACAGTACAGTACACACGCTCTCCACAATAAATAACTCATAAATAAATTTCACTCCCCCTCACACACTCTCACTGCCGTCACGCTCTCCTGCTCCAGAGCTTCTCTCCAGATCTGATCCCAGCAACAGGGTAACATTCCAAACCCTACCACTCGATCTCTGTTCCTTTTTGCTCGCTTTCTATGGGTTTCAATTGCAACTTTTTGCCCTCGTGAAGATTCACGCTGCCTCTTACTGCTTAACTGTCACTGATTCGATTTTTTTTTTTTTTTAAATCTCGTTTTCGCTTCCTTGAATGAAAGTTTTGATGTTTAATCTGAGCAGGTTTTAGTGATCTTTCGGTGGTATTACTGGTAATTGATGTAATGATCTGCATTTCATTTTTTTGGTCAGATCTAATTTTCTCTCCTCCTTTTTTTTTTTTTTTTTTTAAACTATGGTAGTGTGTGATCAGAAATTTTTCTTGCTTCGATTTGATTGGTGTTGCTTCGCTGTGGAATCAAAATGATAGTGGATCTGATTTTCTTATGGGATTTATAACATTTCTTTACATATTTACTAAACCTCAATCGCCCTGCCGCTGCGCTGGAAATGGAATAGTTTATCTTACTGGTCTAATGCCTTCGCTCTTACAAAAAAAAAAAAAAAAGAAAGAAAAGAAAAGGAAAAAGACAAAGAATGGAAGAATAAGCTATTCTGATTTCAAGAGAGGAAAATAAAGGGTTAGGAAGGAAAGCCATACTTGATTCTGGCAAGTCCAGCAACACTGCAATCTATTGCAAATAATATGAAAAATAGATGCATTTTGGAGACATTGGAAGAACGCGATGCAGGGTTGAAGATGGTGCGTTAACTTGAATAGTCATATTTCTGGTGCTTCATTGATTTTCTGTTTCTTTGCTTTCTGTTGTCTTAGATGAATAAGCATGTGAACTTTTGGTCCTACCGTTCCAGCTAGGCTGATGGCTTTGTTTTCTTTTACTGGTTGAATTATGTTTTGCTTTTATTGAATAAGATTTTTCCATCCATCTAATAAAGAGAGAGAGAAAGAAAATTAGTAGCGGTTGAAAAGTGGACGAATCTTTTGAGAACATGATTGGAACTAAAATAATAATCTGGGAAAGAAATGTTATTTGGATCTCACTTTTGTGTTGAGCCACAAACTTCAGGGTTGAGCCTTGAGGCTGTTTCTGTAGCCTTGCTTTGAAACAGAAGCCTACTCATTTTGGATGAAGCCCAATGTAAGGCATCAAAGAGTGCCACATTTAAGTTTGAGAATCAAGTTGAGGGTAAAGGTTTTAGGATTTGGTCTCTTTATTATTGTTTCTTGATGTTAAGAAAAAAGTGGTCTGATATATTGTATAAGTGACTCACTTTTGTAAGAGAAGCATATATATCATGCAGTGGTTGGAGAGGATGAGACTAATTTTGATTAATTTTCATGCTTTCTCAATGGTGCTTGCATGAAATAGCATGACTTATGCCATCTTTAAGTTGCACCCAACTCTTTTGCTTTTTTGTTTATTTGCTTTGATGTCAGGTTTTCGAGTTCTTTGTTTTATCACAACTGCAGAGCATGGGTCGAGGAGTTAGTAGTGGTGGAGGACAAAGTTCGTTGGGCTATCTGTTTGGGAGTGGAGAGGCTCCAAAGCCAGCCCCAACTAATGCTGAAACTGCTCCAAATGAAGTGCCAGCCGTGAATAATGTGCCTGCTGTGAATAATGTGCCTGCCGCAAAACCTGCTGCTGCTCCTCAACCAGTAGATATTAGCAAGCAGGTTCCTGCTGGTATCAATAGTACTTCTACAAATAACTATATGCGGGCAGATGGTCAAAACACAGGGAATTTTATCACGGTATGGATATGCTCTTGGTTTAGTTGCTATTCTCCCAATGCAATTGAAACATGGATTTTGGCATTTTAAAAAATTCCAATTTTTGTAACATTAAAAGACTGTAGGATTATTAATCTTTTTTTTTAATGAGTAAGACTGTAGGATTAATTTCTAGCATGAGTGGGCACAGATTACATATGAAAAAAAATTGATGGGACAGTTTTGAGATAAAGATCTAGAAAGCACATTGCCTTATTAAGCTGTTATGCATTTGAGGTTTGAGATGACATTTTCTTTTCCTAAGTATTGAACATCATCTATTTTAGAGTTAAGATTTAGCAAAAGGTAAGTACTAGATACCGCCAATGTGAAATTTTTGGGGACATGATGAAGTTGAGAGAAAGGAATTAAAACTGATTTAGAGTAATATTATTCTTAAGGCATTTTTGGGTAATGAGATGAGATGAAAATTTTGTGAGTAGTAGTGAAATGATTTGAGTTAAAATGTTTTATTAGGTTTTGGGAAAGGAGAGAAAAAAAGTTGAATAAGAATATTATAAAGTTAAAAAATTGTTAGAATATTTTTTTTTAATATTATTATTTTTTTGAAATTTGAAAAAGTTGAAGCTTTTTTTTTTTTTTTTGAAAAGTTGTAATTATTAGGTAATGATTAGATGAAAAAGTTGAAGATTTGAATTTGAAAAGTGTTTGTTTTTTAGTGATGTTTGGGAATGAAGTTATGAGAAGTTTTTCACTTATCAAAAAAAAAAAAAAAGTTATGAGAAGTTTTGAGATGAGATGATCATCTCACTTCCCAAACAAGCCCTTAATATTATATTTTTCATCCTGTCATACTAGCTGATGTGGTGATTTTTAGGTGGCTTCCTATGTCAACTACTTAAATGGAAATCCACTTGAAATGCGCAATATCAATCGGTGGGACTTATAATGGAAAAATTCAAGATGAAGAGTAGCATTGTTCTAGAAATTAAGATGATTGATCAATATTTTCCGAGTGACAAATAGATATAAAGATTAATAAAGAATAGATAGCTAACATTGATACACTGAGATTGATAATTTTTCTTTCTGGATGCAGGATCGACCCTCTACTAAGGTCCACGCTGCCCCTGGTGGTGGATCTTCTTTGGGTTACCTCTTTGGCAGTGGACCTGGTGGTAACTGAGATATGTTGTCACATTTGGAAAATGAAAGTACGGTTTGTTGATTTTTGTGGAACCTGTATTTTGGATGAAGCAACGCTGTTATCTTTTATATAGACAATTGAAACTTGCTGGATAATGTGATGTAATATATTGGTTTTCTGGTTGTTTGAATCGTCGGTGAAAACTACCCTATTTTAAATGCATAAACGTCCGAAACAAAGTTCAGCCTGTCAAGTTGGAAATACATTTTAATGCGTAATATTTCTTTTCTTACCATGTTTTTCGAGCAGTATCTTCAGTTTGACTGGGAGATTAGGAGATTTTCGTTCATTGATTTCTACTTTGCTTCATCTCTCTCCGATTACCCCGAATGTTCTCTTGTGTGTTTTTTAAACCTACTGGATTGTTATGAACAATAGTGCAGGCTAATGATTTTCTTTTAATATAATGTTTCTCGAAGATCTATTTGCTAGGTGTTGATTACAGTAAATGCACACCATATCTGGTTTCTTCAGCCTCTTCTTTTGCCCTCCGCTGCCATTCTTGACCGTGCATGAGGCTTATGCACTATCACATTCTGGCACAAGTCTCGTGGTCCACCTATACGTGGCCTTTCCACCACTCTTTCCCCGGCGTAGCTGCTGGTGTTCGTGTGAGCTTGTGCGACATCCTCGCCTAGTTTTCTTTTTCTTGCCGTATCCTGGCATAACAAACAAAGTACTCAGTTTTCAAGATAGAAAGCACTGTCCAAGTTTACCTTGATTTTGATCCCACCCAATTTCACCACCAAGTGGCAACGACATCCCTAATGATCAAACCGCCTAAGCGGTTTCTACCCTTTCTCTGCCATGCGAGAAGGTTTTTCTTTCCTGGCATTTCAGCCAATTGTTGGTTTGGACCTTAGACCCACTTTAGGCAAGCCATGCAGATAAAATAATCCTTGTACTTGCTCATGAAGATGCGCGGATATCCCCCTGATATCCTTGAGCCCTGAAGCACATTACGATGGCAATGTGTGACAGTTTGTCACAGACAACGGGTTCTTAGCAAATTGTTTCTTTGGTAGCGTCTCCCATTTTTAATCCTTATATTGCTATATGGTTGCAATTAGCGTACTTCTCCTATCCACGAAATTAAAGGATTCTTGAAGGGTGTTAATACCCCGTTCTTGCGAGTAGCAAGTCTTCAACATTTACCATATTGACAGGTAAATCGTTGTGGCAACAGTGCTGTTATTGCACGATCGGAACCAACATTATGTTGCTCTCGGGGCATTTGCATGACGTGTGCAGAAAATTTAATGCTATTTTGGTATAAACTTTGTCAGGTTCTACCTCACGAATCCTTTTTTTATTGGTAAACAAAACTTTATTGATCATGAGAATAGGCAAGAGCCCGAGTATATAAGACAGATACAAGAGGTATATAAGACAGGTACAAGAGCGTTGCCTATGCGTGCTAGTTTAAGGTTTTGCCTCACCAATCATTTCATACTAGAGCACAAGTACTACGGCGGGACAACTTAAAACCCAGCATGGTGTCTTGTCTAGCCTACTGCTGCTCAAGTAACATTTTGTTTAGGGGGAGGAGGAGCAGGAATTATCCCCCATTTCCTCCTAACATCTTCCAAATCCTCGTGAAAGTGCCGTTCGTAGTATATGCACATTAGATCTGTGCACTGCATGCCAGCCTGGATGGCCCATGGGAAGTAGTGCTGAAAGAACAATTTCCTCTGCTTCTCGTTGAATCTTGCAGTGCCTCCTATAACAGACAGCAGGCACATGGGAAGGTACATTTGATTAAACTCTATCACCTTGAGTGCTGACTCGCCAATTAAGTTGGTGGGGAGGCCAAAAAGGGTGTGCCATAAGTCATGCACCTCACGAGCCCGTGTGGCCACATATGCCAGTTCGTCTGTGTCCATGAATCGCACTGGTGGTCGGTCATCTGGTGAGAAGTTCCTGGATCCCATGAAGTTTGCATAGGCAGCCCCGAATGTGTTTGGTGGTAGTTCCCACGCATGCCCCACATTTACAGATATCACACGTGGTTGATCCAACAAAACTGCCTGTCAAGGAACACTGGTGTTAGTTATAAACAATGTAACCAAAGCCAACCCTTGCAGCCCAAGGAGTATTCAAGTCCAGCAAAAAAAAACAAAAAAATGGTACAAGACAAAAGCAGTAGCTAGCTGGAAATGCCAAAGCGATGCATTTGCACTAGCACTTCAATATGGTTCTCATTCCCTCAGCAAATGAAAGAATAAAGGATTGATCATGGACTGATCAGCATTAGCATGGTTCATAGTGAAGCATCATGGGGAACAAATCTGTAATCAAATGGCACTGAGAGAGGAAAAGAATCAGTTCCCATTGCAAGAACAGAAACAACCAAGGACCAAAATCGAAAAGAAAAATCTTGGCATCTGAATGGAATTAAGCAAGTTTAGCAGTATCGTATGGTATTTAACCAGTTATTCCAAAAGGAACCAATGCAAGTTTCTATAGAACATATCAGCCGCTAAAATCAACCCAAAGACTGGACAAGTCGTATGAAACTTTGGAGCCGAACAACTTTTATTGTCACAACAAAAGAAGAACAAAAACAGGCTAATTAGATAAAAAAAAAGGCCACACCTGTGAATAACACAGTCAATCAAGATTTGAATAGAAAGACAACAGGCCGTCTAATCAGTTCAATGTCACCACCATTAATCAACAAGTTATGATATCTCATATAACCACTAGTATGTGTAGAGAATAGTCTTACTCTGCCTTCTGGGCTTCTCTTCATTCTTTCTAGCACTCTTTCAAAAGCTGGCTTTCCGGTAGTCTCCCCAAGGGCTGCTATTAGATCTGCTCTTCGTGGGTTTAGTAATGCACCAACCGCTGAACCAACTGCAACGGCCGCCTGCTGCCACCTATTAAGCCGGATACGTCCACCTTCTATCATCTCAACTACCACCTCACAATCAAATTCTGACCAAACCCAAATCAAACAAGAAGGAAAAAAGCAAAAAAAGGTAAAAAATAAATTCAGTGCACCAATAACAGGAATAATCTATTCTCGGATCAGATTAAAACAAAATCTTCGGGAATTTGTAAGAAAACAAACTAAAAAAAAAAAAAAAAAATCACAAGATTGGACAAAGTTAAAACTCTATCAAGCATTTTAACAATCACATTTCTCTGTGGCAGGGAAAAAAACGAAATAAGATCACCATAAAGTGTCATTGGTTAACATATACAAAGGCGAGAACAACGTATCCTCATATGATTAATGTTAACAACCGCCAAAATCTACGCTGCAATTTCAAAAGGTACTATATACAATAATGTCAATATATATCTCGAATTTCGTAAAAACTGGTAATATCACGTTTTCATGCATCGTCCTACACTCTCAATGAACCCAGCACGAATGGACAAGACTTTTACCATAATGAAAGTTGAAGATCAATTCGACTGCAGGGAAATTGTGTCAGAGTATGAGAAAGTTTGGGACTAATTTAATATTAAGGTCACTATAAATTTTTTATACAAGGTTGAAATAGCCGGAGTTTTATCTATTTTTCGCCAATTTTCTATGAAATCAGACAAAGAGCTTCATTGGGATTTCGTATTACCTGCAGTTGGCTGAATAGACAATACGACCTACTCTTTCGACAGCTGAAGAAGAACACAAAATTCCCACAGAGACACAGAGAGAGAGAGAGAGAGAGAGAGCAAATTACGACAGGCAAAACCGCCAATTTTGTTTGGGTCTCTACAACTAGCCTTGGCCCTTAATGGTGTGCTAAAGCCCAGTCCAACCTTTTCTGCAGGCCATTTTACTAATTTTGTTTATCGAATATTACAGAGCCCAAGGCCGAGGATACTTTTTTCTGGATTTCCAATGAAACGTCTTTAATTCAGACTAGATCGGATCCACTGTAAAGCTCTTATTCTGTTAATAAAGAGAGAATAAAAGAGTCGAGGAAGGAAATATCAATACACAACATTTAGAACTTAATTTTTGTTATAAATCGCGAGCCACTGACTCGGTCTCAAATGTGCTTCCAAGTGTAGAAGTGTCAAGTTGTATCAAGGATGAGTCCAGGATCGTATTCCATAGGGATAAAGGACTATCAAAACATTTGTGAGATTTCAGTTTAAAGATTATCCTGACTAAAAGATATGAAAAGTAAAAAAATGCAATGTGCAAAAGTTGAATTAAACTTGTAAGAAATAATAAAACAAACACTTGAGATGCAATTTTCGCCCATTTCTGATTTGAAGTTGGATTTACCTCTAGTTTTATTTTCTCTCAATCATTTCCTCATTCCAAGAGATTATGATCGGTTAATTAAATAATAAGCACACTTTTTAGTTTAATCAAGGTACTTGATAGATTGTATAACAAATGTAAAGTGAAAGAAAGACATCAAAATCTTGTTACGAGTTCAAGTATTAATCGTGCCTTTACGTCTACGACTGATCAAGTTCAAGTACATAGCATTTTAATCCTTTCCATAGGCAAGATGAAATACAATCTATCAATTTAATCACTCAAAATTTCATAACTTTGAAATAAATCCAACCCCAAACAGTTTTGAGTTACTCATTGAATCTCAAGCTAAAAATCTAGCTTATCATTTCTAAATTAGAAAAATGCACAAAAATGATGAACCCTAACATTTGGAATTACTATATAAATAAATTTGCAGAAGAAAGATATTGATGCTCAATGATAATAATTGCTGAAAAGAGAACTAAAAATAATGAAAGTACCAATTGTGCTCCAATTACATCCAAACGTACTCCAGCGGAAGAAACAAAAAATAGAACTAAAATCTAATCACTGCAATGCAAAAATGAAAGTCTGAAACAAATAAAATAAAGGAAACCAAAAGCAATAAAATAAAACTAACTAAAGAGAGTCAAATATTTGCAAAAGGAAACAATGATATAAATGAAGAAAAAAAATAAACTACTGTACGAACGAAAAGCGAGAGAGCATGAACGAAAAAGTAAAACAAATGATAATAGCCCCCTAATTGCCGAACTCCCAAAAAGTATATATATCAAAAGAATAAAAAAAATCCAATTAATCAAAGTCGGCTCCCTCTTCTCTTTTTTTTCCTTTCTTTCTTTTTTACTTTTCTGCCGCTCCACTCTTGCGTCAACTGCTCCTCGAGGCCACGTTAATTCCCATTCCAGCCCCTTCGTCCGTGCGTTGCTCGTGCGAGTGAATCTCCAGTCTTCATCATGCGAACGTGCGTGAGTGTTGAGGCCGAATGTGAATCCGGCTGTGCCTTAGACTATTGTGAGCCCGAGCTCCTTTGCTTCTCATTTTAAAAATACCCTACATTAATTCCTTTCTAAAAATATCCCTGCAAAAATTAAGATTTAAGTATTCATAATAAGGGATAAAATTGAGATATAAATTCTGATATGATTTTACAAATTGTAAATCATTTTAAGTGCAAAATATCAAAATTTATCAATGAATCAAGTACTAAAAATTATTGCATAATTAAGTGTTTAATTCGGTTTTTGAATAAACAATTTAATCACTTTAACAACTTAATTATGCAATTTTGACATCTTATCAGCCACCACATTAGAGTCAAAGAATCAGACATCTCTATTTATATATGAATTATTCTATTTTTTAAGTTGGTGTATAACATATAATTCATATAATTTTAAATTTTAAATGATAAAATTAAATTTGTAACATTCAAATTTTAGAATGGAAAAATCTATTTATAAATCTTATTTTTTACACACTCAACATATCACTAAAATGATTGGTATTTTATTTTTTTAAAATTATAATGAGTTCTACTATAAGTGATGTGTTAACACACCGACTTATGTGTAGTAAAATTTTTTTAAAATTTATTTTTCAAATAATATTAAATATAATTATAAATTGTGTGAACGCTAAACATTCATCGCTCGGATAAATAAATAACAAACCTCATTTCTTTCGGCTGGCACGATTCAGTGATTCACGAATCAATTCACTAAAATAATGGGACTTTTAATATTTAAAGCCAGGAAAGCCCAAGAAGACCACAATGTTTTTACCATTGGCAGTTGCATGCCAGAATTTGGTGTGGGCCGACTCAGCTGATCCAAACAGATTCGGCCTATTGAGATCTTCTCTTGCTGGCTCTGCTCTGGCACCCTGGCAGTTTCCTTCGTACTTTCAGTTCCAAACTTCCACTTCGGACTCGCTCACTCCGAGAAATGGATCCGAGCTCCGCCTATCGCCGGGCCCGCAGCCCCCCGACCAAGTCTGATCTCTACTCCACCGTCGTCATTCACGGAGACGAAGATGCCTCCGATTCCGACTCCGAAAAACAACAAAACGAAAAGCAAAAGCGACGCAAGCCCCAAAGCAAAGCACAAACACGGGAACAACAACGAGAAGAAGACCTTTACGCTACAATGGTGTACAAGGACCAAGAGGAAGAAGAAGAAGACGACGAAGACTACTCCTCTCTCCCCCCACTCCTAAAACGCCTCCCCAAGGACTTCGGCGGCGGAGCCTCAATCGACTATGACGACGACCACGATTTCGACACAGTGATCGTCAAGACTGATCGCACTCGCTCCCGCAACCTGTCTTCTTCGTCTTCCTACTTCTCCTCGAAGCCCCGGAGCTCGCCACTCTCGGAATACTATTCTGCGAGCCCCGGGAATAGAATGATCGGTGGTGATGACGTTGAGGGTGATGGGGACGGCGAGGGGTTTTCAACGTTTGTGGTGAGGTCTACAATGAGGGCGAGCGAGAGGGAGTCGTTGAGCGGGACCGTATTGAGGAGGACCGGTGGTGGCAAGGGGACGGGGGACTCGACGATGGGGCGGGCCGTGGCCAGCATGCAAGCGGTCGGGGAATTAGGGTTTGGGAAGCAGAGGAAGGGGAGCGGGTCTTCACAGGGTGGGGAGGAAGTTCGGCAGCTCACGACGAAGATCTCTTCGAGTTCGATTCCGGACAGTGTTACCAGGGAAGATCCTACGACCAAGTACGAATTGCTCAATGAGCTTGGTATGCTTTTTAAAATTTGAGTTTGATTTTGCACCTTCACTGCATATTGGATGAGAATTTTGCTTACTTTTGGTATTTGTGTTACTAAATAGTGCTAGTTTGATGCGTTCTTGGTGAATAAGTTGGCTGTAGGATTATGTTGTATTTAGCTGATTTAGGGGGATTCTGTGTGGTTATCTTACCGTGCCGAGTGGGGTTGCTTTTTGGGGATGGCAGGGAAAGGGTCATATGGGGCCGTTTACAAAGCTAGGGATATAAGAACTTCGGAGCTGGTCGCTGTCAAAGTCATATCGTTATGTGAAGGGGTGGGTTTCCTTGTGCTTCTTGAATTTATGCGATCTTGTGTATGAACTTTTTCGCAATGAATGAAAATCTTCATCCATGTTTAGGAGGAGGGATATGAAGAAATTCGTGGTGAGATTGAGATGTTGCAGCAGTGTAGTCATCCAAATGTTGTTCGTTACCTTGGAAGCTACCAAGGGGAGGAATATCTTTGGGTAAGAAGCAGAAGACGGGAAGAGTTTGATTTATATGCTAAACAAACTTCATTGAGTTTTTAAGTTGGGAATTACTATTTTCATTATCTTGGCAGATAGTGATGGAATACTGTGGGGGTGGAAGTGTTGCTGACTTGATGAACGTGACAGAGGAGCCTTTGGAGGAGTATCAAATAGCATATATTTGTAGGGAAGCATTGAAGGTATGGTTAACTCTGATTGGTTTGAATTGTAGAATTAATGAGGCTAATCAATTTAAATTATTATGCCTGCAGAAAACTTTGTTAAATTTTGTGGAAGAAAACTCAAAGTGTATCTTTTTGCCGTTGTTTACATGAAGTAAATGATTCCTTGGCTTTTATGTACTTTTTAGTCAATATTTTGTTTTGTTTATTTATCAATATTCTTTTTACATGTAGGGCCTTGCTTATTTGCACTCAATTTTCAAGGTCCATAGAGATATTAAGGGTGGGAATATTTTGTTAACTGAACAAGGAGATGTCAAGTTGGGTGAGTAAACTTCATGTATATTTACGTAGAACAAATTAGTCTCAATACTGTGAATCATGAACCTTATTTTAATCTGTTTGACCTTGTTGATACTTAATACTTGTTTCATCATGCGTGAGAACCTTTCTGGGCTAACCTTTGATAATCATCTCTTTTAATTTTATCTCAGCCCTTGCTTCTGATTCTTATATTTTTGTACTGGTACATATTTTTCTGGTTCTGATTTATATCCTTTGTATCTTAGAGATGCGAGATAATAATAGAAAAAACTTTCTTGCTGAAAGTGTGGTGTAAACTGTTTCTAAAAGGTTTTTTAGTAATCGAAGGGAAAATGAAAGTTTTGTTTCTATATCTGTATTAACTCACATTATTGCTTGCAACAGTTCAAATCATTGTTTAAACATCCACACACCATAAAACTAGACAAACATGAAATAACCATTCTATAAAAATGAGAAATTAGTCTAATTCTATTGCTGGAAAAATTCACAGAAGGCAAATTGACACTCTTAAAAACATTCTTCTTCATTCTTTAGCTATTGTAAATCACTAACCCCATAATAATTTAATGAAATTACACTATAGGATTGAATCTATGTCCTTACCTAATAGGGTTTCGATCAAAACCCTAGAAAATCACCAAGAGTGGCTAGGTACCGAGTTCTTGATGAATAGTATTGAAGATTGGATTTTGCATGGATTTTCATGACAAAAACAATTCAAGAACAGTTTAGATCTTTTTTTGTAATAAGGATGGTTGCAACACGAGGACTTCCTATGAGGTCACCCATCCTAGTACAGCTCTCACCCAAGCACGCTTAACTGTAGAGTTTTGATGGGATACGGTGCACCGTGCATTAGCAAATTAGAAGGTTAGTAGATATTTAAACTTGAACCATGACGAAAAGAATTGAGAAAACTTTAAGAAAATTCACTGCAATGACCAAAGGGACCCATAAATAGGGCGCCTCCTTGCTATCTTAAAAAGAAAAGCGGTTTTTTCTAAGGGAGGAGAAGGGCTTCTATTTTAGGATATTTTTAAAGTTTTAGGGGCTGAAAAAGGGGCAAAAACAAGGAAGACTTGTGATTGGGTTGAGATAATAAAGTTTAGTGTCATTTTTATAATAAAATTTAGGGTTCTCTTGGTACATCAAGGGTGACAAAAGTAGGATTTTTAACTCTTTGTAAGAATTTTTTTTCTTAAAATCTACTGGTATTCCTAAAAGATAGGGCTGGCTGCAGAATGACATTCCTAGCTGGAGGAATTGATTTTTCTTATAAAAAATTTTAAACAATTTTAACTCTTCTAGGAAAAATTTAGCAGCGCACTCTTATGAAATGGTACCCTGAATTTAGGCCTCATCACTATAAACTATGAAGTGACAGATTTGAGTGGTGAAGAGGAATTCTATCTGACAATGATTCCTAGTTTTTTTTGGATTCAATTGGCTATTCCTATTAAAACATGGATTTGGCCTGTTACCCTTTAACAATAAATAGACTTACATAATGAATTTTTAAGCCCATAATATAGACCTACATAAATAATAATAACAATAACAAAATTCTCATTTTACCCTTTAATTAAGTCTCAGTGGGATGTAATTATTTTTACACAAATGCCTATAAATTGGCTTTCCTGTTCCATTTTTGTTTTGACATTTAAATTTAATGTTTAATATTGCTTTTGATTTTTGAGAAACACGTGTACTTATCAAAAAATAAAATTGAGGAACACACCATTCACTACCTCATGAAATGTTGAGTCATGAGCAGGTGATTTCGGGGTTGCAGCGCAGCTGACAAGGACCATGTCAAAGCGCAACACGGTACAGTATTTGTTTAACTTAAACACCTATACTGTAGTTCACACAATTTTTTTCTTTTCTTTTTGCTTCTATTTCTCTGCTGCACTTCCTTTAATTTTTTGTTCAATGGGCCAGAATTTGCTAGTACCATACTCAGTGGTTTCCTGGTGATGCCTAGGTGATTTGGGATCCTAGATTAGAAAACTTGGCTAGAAGAGTGGGCAAGGTTTTATGGTAAACATGAACAATTATTCAGTTTTCAATACGATCTCATATCTCCTGGTGAAATTAGAAAGCAAAGAGTTTTAGAGACGGAAGATTAAAATATAGCTGAATGCAAAATATGAAATAAAGAGCAGTGAAATGAAGTTCTATTTTTTTGCTTTAAATCACCTATTTTATCAAATTTTAATAGAGGGTTAATTACATATAATTCTAGTAACAGTGAAAAATTGGATAAGGTGACATTGACAACAACAGATGAGCATTGCATGTGCTTGTGCATCACTCAGAAATTACAAAGTATTTTACTTTATTTTTTTAAAAAATAAGTAAAACTGATTTTATTAATACAAAACTTTTGATATTAAGAGGTCAATAATTGGTATCTTATCAAAATTCTCTTCCATGAAAAGTAAGTCACCTTTGCTAAGATGCTGCAATGCAACCAACTTTTCAGGGACATCAGATTGCCCCCATAAACAGATGCTATATAGAAGTTTTTGATTGAGGAGGCAGCTCCATATGAACAAAGCTCCACAAATGTATCTTGACAAATTGGCCAATACCTGGACCTGTTGGATATTGCAAGTTTTGTCTTGCAGGTTTCAATCAAACACCTGACTCTGCAGTTGCCTCTATCTAGAAAATATTGACAAGTTGAAAATATATTTGGAACATAAATTTGGGATAGTGCCACAAAAGGAACCTACCCTATGGCGTAACCAGCCAACGTTTGAATTTCTTGATGTTGCAGATATGAACACAATTTCGTCACAAATGTACTAACTGCAGCTGTAAGGGGCTTGAGACAATTAGAGGCTCTTCATCCGTTCAAAGGCCCACAGCTGGCTACCATAATTAAAAATTAAAGGAAAAAAATCTCTGTTTTTTTTACAAATGTCAGATGGTGGTGGAAATCGAGTCATTTTTCCTCTTCAAAAAGTACACAACCAATTAAGGCATCTGAAACCTTTAGAGGTAACCTTGATCATATACTGCTTATAAAACCTCCGCCATCTTGGAGGGCTTTTGGGAGAAAAAATATTGCGTTTATGCTTACAGTGAAGTATTCTAACAAAAGCTGTTCTTAAAGTTAGTGGCAGTGTTTGCTTATAAAACTGAGTTAGCAACAGCATTGGTGAATTGGTAAAGAAAGTTCATCAACATGAGCATTCCATTTGGGGATACGTAATCTGGTCACCAAGTGCTGTCTTTTACCATATGTATCTAATATCTTATCCTAGTTTTGTTCCACTGAAGGACTTAGCAATTTGCATCTATCTCAACGTTTTTTCTACTGTCTTTTTAGTTTATTTTGTTTTCATTTTGTTCTTCTACGTCTGCAAATTTATAGGTTCCTTGGAAGGCCATTGCCACTATTTTATTCTCAAGACCGTGACATTTGTTATTTTTTGTTTCTGGTTGATAGTTTGAAATTTGTTTTGACATCTCTCTCTCTCTCTCTCTTTTCAGTTCATTGGCACTCCACATTGGATGGCTCCAGAAGTTATTCAAGAAAGTCGCTATGATGGAAAGGTTCGTATTCTTGGTCTCAGTGCATTTACTTCTCTTTTGAGCCTCTTTTCTAAAATCTGTGCCCACATCCTGCCTTCTCTCTTTGTGGACTGCTCACCTCCTTAATGAAATTTTGAAACATCTGGTGTGCTTTAGTAAGATTGATTTATTTATCAAAAGGAAAGAATCATGTTGCTAATTTTGAAGGAATTGTATTTATGATGACTAAGGACAAGCTTGGGGAGTGAGATGAGATCAGAATTTTGTGAACAGTAGTAAGATAGTTTGTGAATAGTAGTGAGATAGTTTGAGTTAATGTTTTATGAGGTTTTGGGAAAGGAGAGAGAAAATGTTGAATAAAAGATATTATAAAGTTAAAATATTGTTAGAATATATTTTTTTAATATTATTTTCGTTTAGGGATTTGCACAAGTTGAATTATTTTTTATTTTTTGTTTGAAAGTTTGGGAAAGTTGTAATGATTAGTTTGAAAAAGTCGTAATGATTAGTATGAAAATATTTGTGTTTGAGTGATGTTTGGGAAGAAGATGAGATGGGATGAGATGAGAATTTTATGATGAAATATTTTTCCAAACAAGCCCTAATGAAAATAAGAATCTAGAAAGTTAGGATGATAACGGTTCTAATTTAGAGTGAACGTCTTACTTTGTGTGTGTGTGTGTGTGTAAGACGCTACACATAGCTATTTTTATTGAGTACCTATACATTGAATATTACACCCTTATTCAAATTCAGGTGTTCAGTAACATTGTTAATTTCATTCTTTGGAAGATTGCTGTTTTTTTAATCAAATTTTGGGTCTTTTTAACTTCATAGTACAATTTATTTTTTTTACAGGTGGATGTGTGGGCTCTTGGTGTGTCAGCAATAGAAATGGCAGAGGTATTTCTTCCATGTACATATGTTGTACAATTCAATGGGCAACCATCTGCTATGGCTTTTTTGTTTTGGTGGGGATGGGACTCGTGCCCTAGTTGCCAAAGTTTCTCCTCTTTAGTGTTAAACGAGCCAATGATATCGTGGGGACTTATGTCACCCTTCAGTTTCTAGGATGAATTAAACAAAAAATTATGGCTTAGCTTATGCAAGAAAGGAGTATTTTTGTGTTGAATGACCATTTCTGTGGATCCTTTTTAAAATGGCATTTGTTTTTTTTTTTTTTATAAATTTTTTTTATGTCTTGAAGTCCTTAATATATTTTCCTCTGCTTTTCAGGGACTTCCTCCAAGATCGGCAGTACATCCAATGAGGGTAAGCGCACAATTTTCATGCAATTTTGAAATTCACAGGATAGTTTGTTATTCTGTTGTAATTTATATTTTCCTTTGCCTTGCTTTAATCCATGTTCATTGTAATTTGTTATTATTTTAGGGCATCCATTCAAGGATCCTTGTATTACGTGCTCTGTACTTTGTAGCGTAGAGTTGATTACTGAATTGATATACGTTCTAGGTCATTGATTAAGGATACAGATCCTTAATCACTTACTGTTGGTAAAATGGCCTTCACTGTTTAAGAAAATGCCGTTTTCTAACTTCTGCTTGCAGTTGCATGTTTGGAAGTAGGTGAACATGCGGCATGATTTAGTGTTATACTGTGCTGAGGAAGTGTTTTGACTTATTTATTTCATCTCTATAGGTTTTATTCATGATATCCATTGAGCCAGCTCCAATGCTTGAAGATAAAGAGAAATGGTTTGTTTTTTACTCCATATCCACATATTCTAATAGCAGTTATCATGAGTGGTAACATGCATGTAGCAGTTCATTTCAGCCACCTGATATCATGACACTCAATTCATACGATTAAACAAGAGCAAAAAATATCCAATGTAAAAACTGGAACGAGTCTGCATTGTTGTGTGTTTGATCTTTTTATAGGTTTGGTGAACTGCTCCCATTACCTCCTTTTACATGAGTTAGCAGGTTCTTTTCTTTCTATTGGAACCCAAGCCATGAATGATGATGGAACCCGTGAGAGAACCCTAAACACCTGACCCGCCGCCGCCGCCCATCCCCCACCCTAGCCGGCGTGTGGGGGCTCACCACTGACACAGACTCGGTGGACGGCCCCCGTCGTCGCCGCCGATGGTGGTTCGTCTTCGGTTCTCCCTCCGGCGACCGGATTTCTCAGAGCCTCTTTTGAATGCCATCTGTTAGTCTCTCCGTCTTTGTAGGTTGTCTTGTCTTCGTCAGCTGTCTCTGCCTCTGCTGCCGGCGTCTGTCTCCCCATCTGTCTCTATCTTGCCATCTGTATTCGTTTGTCTTTGCGCTACACTTGCCTCTATCGCATGTCTCTGCACCATCTCTGTTGCAGGCATCTGGCTCTCTATTTGTCTCTATCTTGGTGCCTACCTGTTTCCGTTGGTCTCTATCTTGGTGTCTCTGTGTGTTTCTCCTTTATAGTATTCCAGTAATGGAGTATTCCAGGCACTTCAAGGTGGAAGCAAAATCCTTCTCTTTTACGTTGGAAAGGGATAGTAACATACGCATTACTGAACGTAGTCGAAGAATGGTCACATCCATTATAGTAAACAAAACCTTGGCTTCATGGGTGGCTCAAATGGTGGAGGAAGGGCTTGCCTCTCGGCGTTGGGATTCTTTCTTTAGGCAAAAGAGGGTGGGAAGTGGTGTTCTCGCCATTCAAAGACATGTAAACGCCAGAGGGTGCTTCTTGCACTTAGCCGAACTCGGTTTCGATAAGAAAAGGGGATCGCTGATGGTTCCTGAAGGCTCGAAGGGCAGTGGCTGGGAGGATTTTGCTTACCACTTGGGTAAAATTGCTGATTTCCATGCAAGAAGAGAGTCACTTTCTGTGATAGCGGAGGAAAAGAGTCTTCCATCCCCAAACAGGGTTTCTTACGCTAAGGCATTGGGTCTTGAAGAAGATTAAAGATATTCGGCATTACGCAAGAATCTCTTGCGCTGGTTTTGAGGACCAACTGACAGCGCTTTTCACAGCGATGGTAGAAGAATAGTCTCATTCACAGCGAAGAGATAGGGAACTTAAGAAGCTTTTTTGTTCCGTTAATTATGATTCAAGGGAAGGAAGTACTTGCAGGGGGAGGAGCATGGATAGGGCGCACCTAGGTGATCCATGAAGCCCAAGATCCTTTCTTGGAATGTTCGGGGCTTGAATGACTCGAACAAACGCCTTAGAGTAAAGAACTTAATCCGGGATTGGAAGGCAGACATTATTTGTTTGCAGGAGACTAAATTGAAGCATGTGGACAGGAAAATTATAAGAAGTTTATGGAATTGTGTGTATGCGGGATGGACTAGCCTTGCTTCAAAGGTTGCATCAGGGGGCATTATTGTGATGTGGGACAAGAGAGTAGTTGATTTGGTGGAAGAGTTTATTGATGAGTTTGTGGTTGCATGTTCCTTCACTACTTTGGAGGATGGGTTTGTGTGGGGTTTTGCAAGTGTTTATGGTCCTAATAATGACAACAACAGGCAGCTTCTTTGGGATGAGATTGCTGGTTTGTGCAGCTGGTGGGAGGGCCCTTGGTGCATTGGAGGTGATTTCAACATTACTCGGTTCTCGAGTGAGAGGTCGGGGGCTTCTATCTCGGGATCAGCCATGGCTGAGTTTTCAACCTTATTCCTCGAGCTGGACTTGATTGACCTCCCACTAGCGGGGGGTGACTACACTTGGTCTAACGGGAGGGCATGGTCTCGGTTGGACAGATTTATTGTCTCTCCTTCATGGGAGGCTCATTTCCCCACACTTTGTCAGAAACGCCTCCCTAGGCTTTGTTCTGATCACTTCCCCCTTTTGCTGGATTGTGGGGGTATTCTTGAGGGGCGGAGATATTTTAAATTTGAGAATATGTGGCTGAAGGTGGAGGGGTTCTTGGATAAAATCAGATCATGGTGGTCCTCCTATCAGTTCTCAGGCACTCCCAGTTTTTTCTGAGCTGGGAAACTTAAAGCCTTGAAAAATAACCTGAGGACTTGGGCCTTGTTTGTTTTCAAGACCAAAATCCAAAACTTTGAAAACTTTGAAAACCTCCCATCCCATCATTACAACTTTCCCAAATTCTCGTACAAAATAAAATAAACAATTCAACTTTTTCAAATCCCAAAACAAATATAATATTAAAAAATATATTCTAATAATATTTTATTCAACTTTTCAACTTTAATCTCATCTCATCTCTGAAAACAAATGAGGCCTTGGAATCTGGAAGTTTTTGGAAATCTAAATAACCAAAGGCTTAATTTCTTCCAGGAACTGCAGCGTTTCGAGGAAAAAGAGGTGACTGGGACCCTCACAGCCGATGAGACGGAAAGGAAATTGGTTGTTGTAGCTGAACTGGAGAAAATAACACTTTTGGAGGAGATTTCTTTGAGACAAATCTCGGGCTCTTTGGTTGAAGGACGGGGATAAGAGCACTAAATTCTTCCATCGTGTTGCTAACTCTCATAGAAGAACCAACGCCATTGAGGTTCTACATTTCGAAGGGAGGATCATATCAGAAAGGGTAGCCATCAAGGAACACATAGTCCACTTCTATGACCATCTTCTTAAGGAGCCCCATTCCTGGCGGCCCAAGGTAGATGGGCTTTCTTTTGATTCTATCGATGCATCTAGCGCAGTGTGGCTAGAAAGGCCGTTTGAAGAGGAGGAGGTACTTCTTGTGTTAAAAGGGATGGCTTTCTTTCAGGCTAGCTGGGACATTGTTAAGGAGGATATCATGAAGGTTTTTTCTCGAATTTCGCTCATTCTTGAAATTCGAGAGAAGTCTCAATGCTTCTTTTATCGTCCTCATTCCAAAAAGGGCAAGGTTGATTGAGGTACAAGATTTTCGCCCCATTAGTTTGATGAGCGGGGTCTATAAAATCATCTCCAAAGTGCTAGCCAAGCGGATGAGCACAGTAATGGGAACGATTATATCAAAGTCACAAAATGCCTTTGTAAAAGGGAGGCAAATGCTTGACTCGGTTCTCATTGCTAACGAATGTTTGGAAAGTCGAATTAAAGCTGACATCCCAGGTATCTTATGCAAATTGGATATGGAGAAAGCTTTTGATCATGTAAATTGGGATTTCTTGGTGTACATCCTTGGTAGGTACGGCTTTGGGGAAAGGTGGTGCCAATGGATTAAGCATTGTATCTCTATAGTCAGTTTTTCTGTTTTGGTGAATGGCACCCCCGAAGGTTTCTTCAATGGTTCTCGGAGTCTAAGGCAAGGGGACCCTTTATCTCCTTTCATTTTCATCTTAGTAATGGATGTCTTAAGTAGAATGTTGAATGGAATGGTACAGGGGGGTTTCATCTCGGGTTTCTCAGTAGGTGGCTCCACCCTTGGTAATCTCTCTATTTCTCATCTTCTCTTTGCTGATGACACGCTGATTTTTTGTGAGCCAGATCTTGATCAGATTCGCTCCCTTAGAGCTCTCTTGCTCTGTTTTGAAGCCGCCACCGGTCTCAAGGTCAATCTTGCTAAATTTGAAATCGTACAAGTCGGTGTGGTTGAAAACCTATGTGTCTTGGCGGATCTACTGGGCTGCAAGGTGTCATCTTTGCCCATGAAGTATCTTGGCCTCCCTTTGGGAACCCCTCATAAATCCAAGTCAATGTGGGATGGGATTATTGAGAAAACTGAACGCAAACTTGCGGGTTGGAAGCGTCTTTATCTGTCCAAAGGTGGCAAAGTCACACTCATTAAGAGCACACTATCTAATCTACCTACATATTTTCTCTCCTTATTCCCTTTGCCCGCAGGAGTGGCGCACACTGGAGAAGACCTTCCGTGATTTCTTATGGGGCAATTTGGAGGACACAAAAAAATTCCATTTGATTAAGTGGGATAAGGTATGTACACCTTTGTCTAATGGTGGCTTAGGGCTTCGCAATTTGAGAACTTTCAACAAAATTCTACTAGGTAAATGGTTATGGCGGTACCACAGGGAAAGAGACCCTCTTTGGAGGGAGATTATTGATGTTAAATATGGGTGCATGCGGGGAGGTTGGTGTTCCAATGAAGTAAAAGGGACCTATGGTGTGGGTTTGTGGAAATTTATACGTAATGGCTGGGCAGATTTTCTTGCTAACTGTAGGTTTGTAGTGGGCAGTGGCACTCAAGTCAGTTTCTGGCATGACACTTGGTGTGGCGAGGTTGCCCTAAAGACCGCTTTTCCCTCCCTTTTTAGAATTGCGTTCGCTAAGGAAGCTACAGTTGCTGACAATTTGGACAATTTCGCTCAGTGGTCAGTGAGATTTATTAGAGCGGTGCAGGACTGGGAGCTGGGGGATATTACTGATTTTTACAGCGCGTTGTACACATTGAATCTACATGCTGATGGAGAGGATCGCTTGCTTTGGTCACCCTCCGGGAATAAGAGATTCTCAGTGCGTTCCTTTTTCAAGGTTTTATCGAAGCACCCCTCCAACGGCTTCCCCTAGAAGAGCATTTGGAGGTCTAAAGCTCCATCAAAAGTGGCTTTTTTTGCTTGGCTAGCATCCCACGGGAGTATTCTGACTATTGATAAACTGAGAAGGCACGGCCTTTTCCTAACAGACTGGTGTTTTATGTGCAAACATGATAGTGAGTCAGTGGATCACCTACTCCTTCACTGCGAAGTTGTTAAAGTTCTATGGGATGACATCTTCACAAGGCTAGGTATGGCTTGGGTAATGCCTAGAAGTGTGAAAGAGCTTTTGGCAAGTTGGAGAGGCTTCAGGGCACGGGACAGATTGCAGTCATTTGGAAAATGGTGCCTCTTTGTCTAATGTGGAGCACTTGGAACGAAAGGAATAGCTGCTGTTTTGAGGAGAAGGAGCGTGCACCGTCAGGGCTTAGGGAATTTTTCTATCATACTCTATTACTTTGGGCCTCTTCTATTGTACTAAATGGCACTTCTTGCCACGATCTTTATGTTGCTTTTCGCAGTTCTTAATTTGTAACAAGGATTTTGTATACCCCCTGGGTATTCGGGCCCTGCCCTTTTCTGATCTAATATATTTCTCCTTACTTTTAAAAAAAAAATAATATCCAATGTAATAAACCATATGACACTCTTTCCCTATTATTTCCTTTTAAAACTGGCAGGTATCATATCATGGTTTGCTTTTGTATGCAACCTTTTGGCTGTCAAGGGCATTCCGCCTCTATCCCGAAATTATTGTTTTGCCTTCATTTTTAACAATTCTCTTGTCTTTTTTAAGGAGAGAATAATGTAGGAATACATACATACAAGCATGCATGCATGTGCTATTTCAAACTAAGACAAATTAAAATTTGCATGATTGCTGAAACAATGAAGGGTTCTATCACTTCTTTGTCCCAAGTCTGTAAAGTGAAAACTAACAGTGCTTGTATTCTAACACCGTGAGACAACCGTGTAGTAGTTGGTTGACATTGTTATAACTAAGCGTACCTCTCAAGACAATATTCTCAACCTATGTTCTTAATGTTTTCAGCCTTGGCTAAGTAGGGTGTTTGGTTTTTGTGGGTCGAACTTTTTTTCTCAATTCCATGATCTTTTTATCAGTATTATTCCAGGAATGTTAGAAAGGTCATGAAACACAAACACACAGGCACATGCACATGCAACACAGAAAAACAAACTCAGAATGGTCTTCCTCTCCTATAGCAACGATGAGTAGAAAAGTTCTTGCAGGACATCTCTGGCATCTCTGTTTTGGACATATCCTTGAAGTTTATGGTTCAAATCTGTCCAAAGTTTTGAGAACAGATGTGTTTCTTCAACCTCATTTGTGGGTCTTGGTGACTGTCTTGAGTAGATTCTTTTTTTCTCAATTGGTTCCCTCACTGAGAGATCTGGACTTGGCACACCACCCTAAAACTTTCTCGCACAGCAATTTTGTTCCAAAGAAAAGGGCGAGTATTTTTTTATTGGTAAGGTAACATGCAATTTCCATCAGACTAAGAGTGGCAAAAATGTTGGGGAGAGAGATTTGTGTTATTTAACTTCTGTTTCATTTATGCCTGAGCTTTTTACTATGTTATGGCATTTCTTTCTTTCTTAAACCATGCATTGATTAATATCACATCTATAGTTTTCAGACCTAAGTTTTCTCCTCTGTCAGGTCTCTTGTGTTCCATGATTTTGTTGCAAAGTGCCTAACAAAAGAGCCTCGTTTACGCCCTACTGCATCTGAGATGTTGAAAGTAAGTTAATTAGCATCTCTACTTGTCTAGTGAAAAATACACATTTTGAAATTTTTTGGTGCAATATATTAATGTTCTAATTGTCTGATCTCTAAGGCCTTATTTTAAATAGTACTATGGCTTTACATTTTTGCTCAGCTGCATAAGTAATTCAGATATTTTATTTTATTTTTTTCTGATTTATTATGCATATATTTTGTGATGTCTCAAGGGAGGCCCAAACCACATCTAGGCCTATATTTTAAAAGAACTAGTCAATGATACAATTAGAGCCCTGTTGGAACCATTATAAAGAGCAAGAACTTCTACTTCCCAAGTAATGTGGGATCTCATACACCACCTACCCTTATCACTTATTAGTCAGTATGGATTGTCACATTCTTCCCCCTTAAAATCCCAACGTCCTCGTCGTGCCAGCCATCTTAGGTGGCACAGCTCAAGTCCCACATTTCTAGTTGGGACAGACTTCGATACCATTTGTAACACCCCAAGGGATTCTCAAGCCACATCTGGGCCTATACTCCAAAAGGACTAATCAATGATACAGTTGGAGTCCCATTGGAACCATTATAAAGGGCAATAACTTCTCCTTTCTGAGCAATAACTTCTCCTTCCCAAGCAATGTGGGATTCCATACACCACCTACCCTTATCACTTATCAGTTAGTATGGGGTATCACATATTTCTTGCTTGATACCACTAGAATACAAATTAATCTAGCATTGTGTACAGTCAGTCCAATGTGAAGCATGGATGATATATAAGATTGTCATATATTTATGAAGATTTCCATAATAATTTTTATGTTCAATTACTTGTTTATTCTCCAATAACGAGAAAGAGATATGCGGACTTGAGCCATGCTAATTGTGCTGGTTCAAGTTCAAACACGTACACTCTCTCTCTGTTTTGGTTTTATTTAAATAACCAATTGCTTTTTGTTACCTTGGTGCTTTTTGTTACCTTGTATGCATATTTCGTTAAGTTCATGTATTTTCATTCTGACTTGAGTGACCTTTTCTGTATTTAAAACATAGCACAAATTCATTGAGAAATGCAAATATGGACCCTCTGCAATGTTCCCAAAGATTGACAAGGCCAGGAAATTTAGGGCATCCATGGCTCTGCAAGCACAAAGTCTTGCTCCAGCTTTGGCAGGAGATGATGTATGTTGAAAATTCTCTTTTTGAGTTTCTCCCTCAATTCCCCCCCCCCCCTCTCTCCCTCCAATAAAAAACATAAAAAACAAAAGACCATGTGTCTCTTTTTATGAAAAATATTTTATCTTCTCTTGACTGTTGGTAATTTGAAACAGCCACAGGTAACTCCAAAACAGAATGAAGATTATGGAGATACTGTTCCATCAAGACCTTATAATATTGGGCTTCAAGTTGCAAATGAAGTACCCACAACTAGCACTTTGAGGAAGCAGAACATATCAGATGCTGGGAAACTGGTTGGGGAAAGTATGTATATCTTGCATTTTATATTTAGTTGGAATTGAATTCTTGTAGAAGTACAAATACTTGCTGATGCTATGTTTTTGTTCAATAACTGTAGACTAAGTTCTATCATGATATTTTCAAAGATAATTGCTGATTAGATTTAATTCAGTTGTGTTCGTGGTAGTGAATGTCACCATCAATTTGAACACGACAATATGTAACCTAATTTATAAATAAACCTTGAACAATCTGTCAATACTTAAGGAAGTATTCATTTGGTGTAAAACAAGCATTATTTTGTAAAATGTAAAACCGATATCTATGAAGGGCATTTATAATTTTTTTTTTAGCTGTGGCAAATCTCCATCAATGTCTTGATTAATGCTTTTTTTTTTGTGGGACAAGTTAGGTCTTGATTGCATGCTTCAACTTGCCACCATAAGCATTAATAGTTGATAATTGCTAGTCTGCTGTGTGATGGTAATATCATCTTTGGGTTTCAAGACAGGACACCGGGTGTGTTAATTTGAAACTGTGTTGTCTTTTATCTATAAATTGATTAAACATACCAAAAATCTGAAGTGCACTTGTCTAGTAGTCCATGGTCATCTTAGGATAGTATGTAATTTGATCATTATAGTTGTAATTTACATTTTAAGGACTACTCAACGATATTTCTGACTGCTATACAGAGATCAATGAATACAATTATAGAGTGAAATTACCTATAAAAAAACAATTTATAGAGTGAAATTGTGTCATTTATTTTTCGAGCAAGGAAATCCTTAGATATTGCCATATTTCCTTTACTTGTCAAAACATATCTAAGAGCCAGCAGGTTATTACATCTTGCTAAATGAAACTGCTTGTACCTAGCGACTATGGTTTCTAATGTATGCGGATTTAATGTATGACAGGTAACTTTGACACTGTAATAGTTCATGGTGGAGACGAGATAGAAATTACAGCCACGCAGACACAAGTTTCCAATGATAAAGAACCCTCACCTACTCTTGAACATGTTGAAAGCCTTTCTATGAATGACACAGGAGGACAATCAGCTGTGCTCCTGTACGTCCCTTACTATTTTTGCCTTTATATCTGATGTCAAGTCCTTCACTTTACCTAACACTTGAATTATGATAACTGTTGCCAATTTAAAGCATTTTTTTTTTAAACTTTTCTCCAAATTTCTTGGGCTAAATTCGCAGGATGGAGAATAGTAAAGATATTGATGTAAACAACACTTTAGTTGGAGAGCCAAAAGAGGAGAACCTCAAAACAAAAGTTATTTCTCAGGCGGAGCTTGGAGGTGGCAGCGGTATAAGCAGTGGCATGTTGAACAATGATACTGTTAGCCGAAAAGCTTTTGCATTGCAAGATAAGGTGATGCTTGTTCTGAGTCCTATATTCACCTACATTATAAATGAGTCGTATTTTTTATGCTATAAACTGCTTTATTAGTAAACAATTGAAACTTCATTCAACCTTATTTTATGATACAAATGTACTGAGATCATAAATTGTAACACCTGAGTCTTATATTCACCTACATTATAAATGAGTCGTATTTTTTATGCTATAAACTGCTTTATTAGTAAACAATTGAAACTTCATTCAACCTTATTTTATGATACAAATGTACTGAGATCATAAATTATAACACCTGAGTCCCCATATTGGGAATTTGAATAAACTTTATAGAGTGGGTAAATTATAAAAGATAGTCAATGGGTGTTAAGTCTCACATTAGCTACTTATTAGGTGATTGAGCTTTCTAAATAATTCCAGGGAAGCTTCAAAATTCAGATATTTTAGTCTTTTTGGGTTTATAACGGAGTGAACTTTTCATAAGGATTCGAGTTATTGTGAACATTGGGTTTGGATTAGTACAATAGAAATTTATACCGTGCATAGCTTAGGATTTCTTGTCTAGAGACTAATGATTGCTTACTTGTCCTGCTTTTATTTTTATTTTTTTTGTATCATTTGCTATGAGAATAGCTCACTTCTCATGCAGTTGGATTCTATTTTTTTTTGTTTGACTTCTTGCCCATTTGACTAGGCTCTTTTTGTCTCCTTTTAGACCCTTTGAAAATGCTTATTGCTGTGGCTGCAAATTAGGCCTGTTAACTAGTTGTAAATGTCATTGCAGCTTTGGTCTATCTATGCAGCTGGTAATACAGTGCCGATTCCGTTCTTAAGGGCAACCGATATATCCCCTATTGCTCTTCTGTCAGACAATGTGCTTGGAGGCATGCAGTGGGATAATGGTGGAACTGTAGCCATAGAGGCATTGCAGGAGCTCTTTACTGGTGATGGACAGTCAAGAAAGGGTCGAAGAGGTCAAAATGAGGTTACAGCTCTCTCTCTCTCTCTCTCTCTCTCTCTCTCTCTGTGCTGTTCCAACATGGGATTTATACCCATTTGATGTGGTGCAGATGCCCCTTCCTGCAAGCGTTTACCAAAGGCTCACTTCAAGCTCTACCCTACTGAATTTGGCACAGGCTTTAGCATACCACAAAATGTATGGCTTCTCGTGTCCAATTATATTATATTTTCTTGATGATTACTTGCACAGCCAAAGTGACTTCCAGCAGCTCAATCATACACTCAATTTCTAGGACTGCATGTGTTCATTAGTTATTTGATTTTGATACATTGTTTTTCCTTCGTTTCTGTTGGAATTTAAACCGTCGGATTACATAAATCGCCAATTTTCTTGTTGCGCTACTGTATGCAGGTGTTACGAAGACATGCCACTTCAGGAGTTACAGGCAACACAAGAGCAGCAGACCATTCAGAATATTTCTGATACTCTTAGAACTATTCTACGGTTGTAGATTCTCAAATTCTGAGGCCCCTTTGGCTGTTTGATTTGTTTCTTTGTTTATGTAATTGTGTGGTGTCTTATGCTTTCTCAAATTTCGAAAAAGCAAAAACTGGCTGGTAGTTGCCACCTATTATTTACAACATATTATTATAATTCAAAGCTGTTTTTTTTTTTTAAATTCTCTATCAAGTGTTACCGCAAGAGCATCATATATCCCTTGTGACATTCGGCCCAAAAGGTAGAAAGTTGGTAAGTAGGATGCTAGAATAATTCTCATCTCCTTATAATTATTGATCCTGAAAACTCATAACTCATGACCTCTCACACCTTCCAAATCTCATGGAGTGAGCTTTATCACTGAGCCAACATTCCCGTGATATAAGGGGATTTTTTTTTTTTTTTGGTATGTATATAAAAGAGGACTTATTAGTTGTCAGGTATATAATATACATATATACTCCCATTCAGCTATAATGTAATACTTCATCAAAGGGGCAAAGTTTAGCTATAAGCCTATAATATAATTACTAATTAAGTAATAATAATAGGATTTTTGTTCTTTTTCCTGCCCACAATTGTTACAAACGAAGAAGTTCTAACGCTGAGAAGTTGCTCTCACTCACTGGTTAGAGGAAGGTGTGGTTCACTTGAGAGCATCATAAGAGAAATATTAATTATTATAAATATAGGTAGAATGAAGAGAAAACCTTCCAATTGGATGCGGGGTGAAGTGTTATTTTTACATCCTCTAATAAAAAAAGGCTCATGTATTCATAGTAGAATTGATTTGAGGAAATAATCTCCCCTTTCATACTTAAGAAACAATAATCACAATATCAACCCTTATATCAAGTCCTATATTTCACCAGACTCACAACAAATACACCAGATTCACAACATTAACCCTTAAAATATTGTTTCTTTTTTAAAGCAACAAATATACACGACTTATTTACAGAGCAATCGGCCGACGGAGATGTCCAAATCAAGTCCAATATATCCCCATCTCATATCTGTCAGGGGGCTTGAGGGGTGAGAGAAAGTGAGAGCTTTGGCTTGGAGAGAGAGAGAGAGAGAGCAACTTGGGAGAGAGTTGTATTGGGTCTGTTTACATGCACTCGATTCTATCGTTCACTTGTTAGACGACATATACATCACAAGAATATTGGAGGGTGTAAATTTCATATTAACATTGAGTCCAATCTCCAATGTCTCTCTAAAATGAAAGGAGGAGAAGATATCAAGTCAAGATGGGGTCCATGGCTCCTTATTCATCCCAAAAGGAGTAAACTAGCAAGGAACCCATCATATACGTCAAGCTTTGATAATGCTTGGATTCCTCAATATGGGGTAGGAAGTTTTGATTTGTCATGATGTGGGGGGCTTTGATTTGGAAGGATTAGGCTTTACAAGTAATGTTAGATGTAATCATGAGTTGTGCAAACGCAACTCATTCCTTTTAAAAAGAATGAGATTTACCATTAAAAAAATTAATTTTTTCACTTGAATTCTATATTTATTCACTTTTTTAAAAGGAGTGTGTGATATTTACATATTCTATGACTGCAAATATCATTTGTCAGAGTTATATATCTTACTTTTTACTTAAATACCCCCATTTTCTTTTCACTATTATTGTCTGCTTTTGATATTTCAAAAAGAGTACATGATACTTACGTACTTTACGACTACAAATATAATTTATCTAGTTATATATTTTACTTTTTACATTAACCCCCCGCGGGGGTTTCTTTTCACCAATGTTGCGTGCTTTTGATATTGAGGGATTCTTAACTCTCTCTCTTCTCTTGATATGTTGCTTTCTGTTTTCTACGTATGTGGAGGTTGGAGAAAAGTTGGTTTCTATAATTAAGGAATGTAGGCCCAAAGATTGCGAAAACCCAATAAACTCTTTCAAAAATAACAATCGAACAAAACAATATGGCTAATGGTAGCCTATGCCTATGGCAATTTAAGGGATTGGAAAATGAGTCGCTTGCTGTAGAGATCCTTAAGAATCGTATGCCGACAAGAAGTGACACTTCTATATTTTTCTTCAAATAACTCTTATCACTATACCTTTACTGAGATATATGTTTGATAAACGAGTCTCGATACGGACACAATTATTTATACAACGCCACATATTTATAATTATAAAAAAAAAAAAAAAAAAGTTTGTGTATTGATTATGTGATTACCAGTTTGTTAGAAAATGGAGGCCTGGCAAACGCAAGTTGTCCCTCCCATCTAGGGGACCAGTGGATTTGACTTCAGATAATTTGTACTCCAAAGGACAATTAATGCATTTTAATATTAAAAATTTTTATCGTTAGACAACGATCTTATACTACACCTGTTAGAGAAAATAAATAAAAAAATAAAAAATAAATATTTACGTCAGCAAGTATATATTCTGAAGTGTATATTGTAGAGATGCTGAATAGAATAACTCTTAAATATTTATGTTGGTTTTAATGTGCTGCTATCTCAGCCCAATACATGTAACATCTACAACCCCTCTTAGAGCATTAGTATTGGTTTATACGCATATGTAAAATTAGCTCTTTTGCATAACCATTTGGCCATTCAAGCAAAACTCTCACATTGGCTTAGAGCATTAGCATTGGCTTCATCAAAATTATCTTTAAAATTTGATGAAAAGTACATGTTTTTCATAAATTCAAAACCTCCTTATCCATAATCCCACATTGGATTAGCTATTAAATTCATCAAAATAATAATATAATAATATTTTTTTAATAATAATATTTTTATTTTTATTTTTTTATATTTTACAATTACACTAACCATATGTAAATTAATAATTTAATTTGATACTTAAATTATTGTTTCCCAACTAATTTTTTTTCTCAACCTAATTACCTAACAAACACATTTCACAAACTAATTTTCAAATCCAAAATAATAATTTTCTGTATTTTGTAATAAAATAAAGGGATAGACTTATGAATAGTGACTCTTCAAATATGAAGATGAAGATAAATTTACTGTAGCTCAAAGTTTGAGTTTTGAACTTTAGCTAATCCAATGCCAGCATCTTCACTCCCATTCCATTCAAATCTTATACATTTCTTCATTTTGACCATTCCACTGCCAGTGCTCTTATACATATTTGAGACTAAATAATAATAAAATATTATTTTTTTTTATTATTAATTTTTTTCTAAAATCAAAATTTTTATATATATTTTGTAATTAGCATCCAATATATACATTTGATATTAATAATACAAATGCAATAATAAAAAATATAATTTTTTTTATATATTATATTAAAAATATAATAAAATAAAAAAAATATATATATAATATATTATAATAATAAAATGAATGTGTATGTGAAGATTTGTTGTGTTGTTGAGGGAGGGAGAAGAGGAAAAGATTGAGAGAGAAAGAGTGGAATGAGAGAGAAATAATAATTAAAATATGTTTGATGGAGTGAACAATTGTTATCTAAAGTTGGATAACAACTGTTCACTGCTAGCTAAATTTATGCATATACATAAGCCAATGTGGATATTTTTTGAGTCATATTATGCAAATATGATTTTACATATAGATATGCATAAACCAATACTAGTGTTCTTAGTGGAGGAGCAATGTACGGAAAACTATGGGAAGACGGGCAAAACGTTATATGGTAATCCAAGTCTTGGAAAGTGCCAACAATTATTTATGCGCCACCTTGCATATATTGATCTATTCCTTTGTGTGTATATATATATATATATATTTGAAACAAATTATACCCTATTTTATTAGAAAAACTCTACTCATTATTTTTATACGGTTATACCACACACCGTATATGATTTTTTTATTTTTATTTTTATTTTTTCTCTACCAAATGCATGAAAAGAATTTCTTTAATTTAGTAAAAATAAAACAAAAACAAAATAAAAAAATCAAGTGTGGTGCAGTATATAGTGTAGAGATGATAAGTGGAAGAGCTAATTTTATTATAAGCCCTTATTAATCCAAAGTAAAAAAAAAAAAAAAAAAATCTCAATTTTAATTAGTGTATCACGATTAAAGAAAAAAAAGACCAATACCTAGTACAAGAAACAGATAAATTAAAAAAAAAAAAATTGCTGCATATAAATTGGTGTGCTAGCATATTAATTATAGTGAGATCCATTATAATTTTAAAAATTAAAACATCAATAATTTTTTAGTTAAAAAATAAGATTTCTAAAATTAAAAACTAAATTAAATCCCACTAGCCTTAATAGGATGGATGATCCTAGTAAGACCCACAGATGACAGAACTATTTGAGCGTCAGCTTGGGGCAGGTGTCATCTTAGCCTTCCATTACTCTTCTCTCATGCAATTTTCTATTTCCCATCCCAAAAATAAACAAAACACGGTAAACACCCTTATAAATATTTCCAACTTGCCAATTGCAAAATTTAATTATTTTTTGTTTTCTTTCGGCAGAATTATAACTCGACAAGATTTATATGTATTTACTGAACTTTTATTTTTCCTTGGTTTTTGTCTCAGATGTTTCTGCAGAGGATCTAGAATTGAGGAATTTTCTCGTCATCTTCTGTGGGGAAAAGCACAGAGAGAGAGAGAGAGAGTACGTGTGTTATGTCGCGGTCATTGGACGCACGTGGAAGCCCAGAAGGTAAAAATTCTTCTCAACTACTTGCGAAAGGTTTTGTTACAATCCGAGTTAATGGCTTATAGAATAATGTTCCTGTTTAGCATTATATATAGTGATTTCTTGTTCATACCAATCGTCCACCTTCATCGGTTTTTGCTTCTCTTGCCATTGCCCTTCTCCTTCTTCTTCCTTGTAAGCATTTCTCTTTTATTTTGCATTTGTTCTCCGACAAGCGTTAAGCGTCTTCTTAGACTCTTAGATTGCTTGGAATTGTTTTTTTTTTTTTTTTTTTTTCTAAATTGTATATTTTGATTTCTTGGTGTAATGGGGTTGCGACTTGAAAATGTTTTATGATCCTGCTATGTCTATATTTGCTGAGAAATATGTCTGTTCGACTCGATTTCGGTTCCTTTTGTTGGATTGTCTTCTTGTCATCAGTTTTGACTCCATGCACAGGGTGAGTTGTGTTACCACATGTTCATTATTCCCAAAATCTTCTTTTGGAAAAGAAAATCATTCAGTCATGGATTCTGTAGAACCTAAATGATCTAGACTTTTACATTCCCCTGTATAATCCGATACCTACGAGCTGCAAGGAGGGTGATGTTTCTGTTCTGGTCCATTTTCTTCGAAGCAATTATACAATGTTCTTTTCTTAGGATTGATGTCATATTGCTTCTTACTTATCTTCATATTTAAACCGAGAAACCGTAGGCGAACTTGTATTCATGGAAGAGAAAAAGAAAAGAAAAAAGGAACCAATCTGAATTTTGGTCTTCTTGTCGTTCTCCTGTTTCTAGGATAGAGCTGATAACTTGTTGCAAGCATGGCTGTCTCTGGGGCTCGTGATGATAGAGGGGAGGTGAGAATCCATGAAAGTTTGGATGATCTTAGCACCAATTTGGCAGACTATATTGCTGAATTATCAGAGGCATCGGTGAAGGAGCGGGGTGTCTTTGCCATTGCGCTGTCCGGTGGTTCTCTTGTTGGCTTAATAGGGTAATCAAAACCTTCCTTTTGCTGTCTGATTTCTTTAGTTTTACGATTTTGGTGCTTTGGTTTAAAAATAAGGTGAAAAACAGAAAACTCTGTGAAGCTCCGTACAACAAGACTGTAGACTGGTCCAAATGGTATATATTTTGGGCTGATGAGCGTGTTGTGGCCAAAAATCATACTGACAGCAATTATAAGCAAGCAAAGGATGGCCTATTGTCCAAGGTTTGTACCTCCACTTCATATGTTCTTCTGTCTTTAGTACTTTCACCTCAACATCCTTATACTTCCATTGCTTTCTTCTTGTTGAGTGATTAGAAGATTCACACTGGGCATGCCTTTTCTTCTATTAAAAAAAACAAAGATTCAAGAGATCTTCTGGATTTTCTAGTAGATAGAAAATACTAAAGGCTTCAACTGGAAGTAACAGGAACTTATTGCATTTACTTAGTCAAGTTTAGACTACGTGGAAACTTGCTACCTAATGCTAAAATTCCTGGTTTCCTTAAGATTACGATGTCGTTTTTACAGCCGTCCTATGTTTGTTAAAGTTGTCTTCTTTTGTGGACATTCAAGTTTGTAAAACTGGCTCTTAATTGATTGTAAAATTGGTGGGAAAGACTTTAGGCAAATATCATTTTGGTGGTTATGTAGCCATTTTGTCCTCTATTTTTTTTTCAGTTCAAATTCTGAAATAACTTTCCAATATCTACATCAGGTACACCCCATTTTTCTAGAAAAAGTGTTGCCTTGTGTATTATTGTTTGCTTGTTTTTACAGAGTTTAATTAAGGCACTTCTTCCATTCAACTGAATTCATTGTTTTGAAATGTAAACTACAAGGGGTTGGCAATACATATCCTGTTTCACTTTCATCTTTCATCCAGTCTTGTGTGTGTGTGTGTGTATTTGTGATATATGTCAGCAACTATATCGTTCCTGTCATCAATTGGCACTGCCTTTAATTGTTGATCTCTGGAAAACAAATATATGATGGTAAACATAGAAGAACAAACGTGATCTGAAATAGTTTCAAAAATAAAAATAACAAGTAAAAATAAATAGTAATAATAAAAAAAAACCCTTAGATCTAGAAGAAATGTCCCGAGATGGTGGAATAAATAATAAGTACAAGCCAAAATCTTCTCACTTTAGTCACTGACGAGATGCAGTCTACCAATATCACCAAGTAAATGTTTTTTTGAGTGTCGATTAGAGTTCCATGTAAGTCTCTTGATATAGACAGGAGGCCTAGGATCAAAATCCTACTTATAGCATAGGGTTGGAGATACCTACCTGCCATCCACTGGCTTCTAGGTCGAATGGGTCTAAGGTCTCTGATGGGCTAAAAAAAAAATTGAGATTTGAAGACCCTTTGGGTCATAATGGTATTGCGGGTTGATAGATTACATGTGCTAGTTTATTCATAAAATCTTAGATTGCATATCAATGTTAGAGGATGTGTGTATGTGTGTAATTTCTCATCAGATCACCTTCATTTTATATTTCAGGTGCCTATAGTTCCCAGTCATGTGCATTCTATTAATGACTCACTGTCGGCTGAGGAGGCTGCTGATGAGTATGAGTTTTCCATTCGTCAATTAGTGAAAACTCGTGTAGTCAGTGTGTCCGAGATTGGTGACTGCCCAAAGTTTGACCTTATACTCCTTGGAATGGGCCCTGATGGCCATATTGCCTCACTATTCCCTAACAACTCGGTGCTCAATGAAAGAGACGAGTGGGTAACTTTTATTACAGACTCTCCCAAACCCCCACCGGAGAGAATCACATTCACTTTGCCTGTCATCAACTCAGCCTCCAATGTAGCCATGGTTGTAATAGGTGACAGCAAAGCAGAGGCTGTGCACTTGGCAATTGATGACGCGGGACATGACTGCCCGCCACCTCCCGCGAGGATGGTCCAGCCAATGAAAGGGAAGTTGGTATGGTTTTTGGACAAGCCAGCTGCATCAAAACTTGACCGTTCTCAATTTTCTGAGTAGGTTTGAGCTTGGGTATGCTTGTATGTAGTGGTGGGATTAAGACCCCTTTGGATTATCTTCTTTCCCATTTTTGCCTTTTCCTCTTTGGGTTAAATTCTCCATTTTGCCTTTCCTTGCTCTCTAATTCAGCAAGGCTTGGAGAAGTATGATTATCCTTCTTTTTTTTTTCCTGTTAGAAGAGGTGTTAATAAGATTGGGGCCTCAATTCCAAAGTTTTTTGTTCTGGTTCCTTTAGGATCGACTTAGTTTGATGAGTAAGCTTTGGAATAAAATAATCGTGCTTATATATTTTTGTTCGTGAAATTCAAAAGGATCTTCCGTATACGTGCACACGCATTGTTGTCATTGTTATGGTCATTATTAAGTGTGTTTGGTGGCCTAATGGCTAATGTCCACAACATGATACGTTAATAGTTGAAACGAACAGCCGAACAGGTCACCAAAACATAGATAAGCTAATGGCTACGTTTGGATGACGAGCTGAGCTGAGATGAGTTAAGTTTTATATGAATAGGAGTGAGTTTTGTAGAGTCCACTAAAACAATTGCTAAGTGCTAATGTGACGTTAGATTTGAGGCATATAATGTCTTCTTTTTTGGTTTTTCCTTTTTACTCTCTTCTCTTGGATTAGAGCAAGGATTATCTTATGGAAGGAGAGCACACCTGCTCAGTTGAGAAAATAAAATAAATATTTTTGTATAAAACAAAAACACTTCTTATCATCTTAGAGCATTCTCATTGGAATCCTCATATCCTATATATCCCTATAATTTAGAGATAATTATAATGTTTTCTCTAAAAGTCTCTCCCTATTGGATTTTTCATTTTAGAGAAAAGTTTTAGGGAATGAGAGCATTGGCATTGGCTTCATCAAAAGTCTAGCCAAATGTAAAATATGATGAATTTCATCAAAAGAGAGCTGCATTGGATTAGCCAAAAAGATAAATGTGAAGCTTTTAGCTACAGTAAATGTATATGTTTCTTCAAATTTGAAGGGCTACTATTCACTCATCAAATCTATTTTTTATTCACTTTTAATCTCCAAAGGTCTTTTCTATTAACATTTAATCTCCAACCATCTTGTAATAATAATGTAAGAATCAAATTAAATTATTAATTAACATATGATTAGTGTGATTATAAAATATAAAAATAAATAAAAATATTATTATTAAAAAAATAATATTATATTATTATTTTGATGAATTCAATGTGAAGTTATGGATAACTGCACATTGGATATATGAAAAACATGTACTTTTCATCAAAATTTAAAGATGAATTTGATGAATCCAATACTAGTGCTCTGAATGGTGGTTCTCCATATTCGGAGAACTACTATTCATTCCCTAAATCACTTTTATCAATATTTTATTCATTTCAATTAAATTAATTCTTCTTCCAATCATCTATAATTTTTCTCATACTCATATTTATTATAGTTTTAAATAATAGTTTTAAAAATAATTTAAATAACTCTGAAAATATAAAAAAAAATTAAAAATAATTTAAATTTTATTTAAAATATTCACTAGAGTAATAGACATAAGAAAAAATATTGAGTAGTTAAATTTATAAATGGAAGTGAGAGAAAAAAGTAATAAAAAAATAATAGAGAAATATTATTTTAATAGAATAGAAATAGAGGAATGAGATATAGAAGGTTTTTGAAAGATGAGTAAAATTTAAAAAAAAGTTTTAGAAAATATATTTTTTAACTAAATTATAAAAAAATTTATGAGAAATTTAATATGGATGCTCTTAGAGAATTGAATTTTAAATTTATTTTACGAATCAAATTTTGCAGTGACACAAGACTCCCAGATTTCAAAGAATAGTTTCTTCACCCAAGAAATGCTATATACTATCCTTTTTTGTCACAATCTCTTGAGTCTTATCCATCTTTTAATGCGGCAATAAATGATTGAAGAATTATTTATCATCCAGTACTCATAATCCAATCATTGGATGAGAAAATGGCGATTAAGGACGTGGATATAATTTTTCTTCTTCACCCACCCTCAATTTCATAAACTGTAGCTTTCTAAAAGTAATTGACACTGCCATGCCTGTCAAATATATATCGCACCTTTCATTTTAGAATGACGTGTCATTGACCCCATTGTATGAAAGGTTGCAATGGAACCTCTTTATATATATGCTAGATTAGTGCATTGATTCTTAGTGCTATCCATTGTGCATTGATAATTGGGAGGAGGGGGTCCTCTTAAGGGCCATTATCCGGTGGTTGAGAAACATTTAATTAGGATTTAAAGAGTGTCGTATTGATTATGGGTGGAATATTCTTCTTTTGAAATGCCTAGTGGGTCAACAAAAAGTCGATGATCTGGTTCAATTCTTTGCTAGTCGTAAGGACATGATGTTTTAATATGGTTGAAGGATACCAATGATAAGTTTACTACTAAAAATGCTTGGGATTGTGTTAAAGTTCAGGCGCCGCCTTTATCTTGGACTCATTGGATTTAGTGCACCAACCTTCTTAAGAAAATTTTCATTATGATGTGAAAGGTTTCTAATAATTGTTTGAGTGTTGATAAAAAGATTAAAATGGTTGACATCCATATGGCTTCTAAATGTAATTGTTGTGCTATGGATCATATTGAATATCTTAATCATGTGCTTTGTATTGGTGATTTTACTTACCAAATTTGGCATCTAGTTGCGGCTCAGTTAGGTGTGGATATGGGTAATTTTCGTACATGGCAGGAGCAAATTAATTTTTAGTTTCGTTGTGCTGGGAAGTCTACTTAGTTACAAACTGTTTTTTGTCTTCTTCCGTCAATTGTTTCTTGGAAGCTTTTGGGAGAGGCGTTGCAAAGCCAGGTTTGAAGATAAGTTTGACACGGTTGAGTATGTTTGGCATGTTATCAAATTATGGCTTCGTTGGATTATGCACATGATCATGAAAGTTTTCAGGCTACCAAATCAGGATGTTGCTATTTTAAATAGGTTGGAGATCCCGATCTTACATCTTAAACGTAAGAAGGTTCGTGTGGTGAGGTGGACTAAGCCTCAATAGGATTAGGTAAAATTAAATACGAATGGTAGTAGTTTTGGAAATTCTGGGCTGACTGGAGCCGAGGGTGTTATTCGTGATGTCTATGGTAAGTTGTTCTTGGGTTAAGGTTCTAATAATTTTGTTGAAATGCGGAGTTTGTTGGAAGGGGTTCGAAGGTGCTGTCAGTTTGGATTCAATCAGGTAGAAATTGAGACTGATTCCCAAATCTTTATTAACTAGATCACTAGGGGTGACTGTAAGATCTAGTATTTAGAAGATTTTTGAGATGTACACGTTTATTTTGCTTCCATGGAGTACTGTGTTAAACATGTTTTTCGAGAAGGTAATGCAGTGGTTGATTTTCTCACCAAGCATAGAGTTAAGGGTTTAAATATGGATTGGACTGGTGATAGAAATAGGCTACCCAACAATTTAAGAGGCATTCTCTGCATGGATAGAATTGGACTTCATTACTTACGAATCTCGTTGTGTTGTTCTAGGTAAGCTAAATTTGGTTTATTTGCTTACTTTAGTAGCATACGTTTCTTTTTGTTTCTCTTGCAGGTTTTACTCTAGTTCTTTTCTATTGGATTGTTTTGACTTGTTTTGGTCTTTTGAGTTACTTGTTCCTTTTGGGCATTTTGTATTGTGGTTGGAAGTTTTGGGTTTTTTTTATGGCTTGGTTTGGATTTTTTTGATAATTTGTATTCCCAGGTATCTATGTTGTAACCACAATTTTCCTCTGTCATAAATGAGGGCTTTCAATAAAATTGGAGTATCTTCTTTTTAAAAAAAAAGAAAAAAAAAAAGAAAAAAAAACAATATGCATCTATCCCTAGTAAATGACCAAAAGGAGAAAATGCAATCTCTCCAAAACAAAAGAAAGCATCTTTTGGTTTAACGTTGAGCCAGAAAGATATGGGTCTCTGAAAGGTGCATAATGCAAGAACAGGGGATGGGGGTAGTCGGGACTCAGAGACAGGATCTTTGCCACTAAAGGGACCGACCTGTGAATTCCACCTTTCCGGCTTTGATCATAGATGAGATCCGTACAATACAAAATTGGTGTTATTAGCAACGTCCAGAATCCCCCACCAGTTTAGGAAGGAAATAATCAAGCAGAGCCCCTTAATAGGGGAAGAATTTTTTTCTCCATCCGTCTATGCCGTGCAACAGTGAATTATATTAATCAGTGCAATCACCTTAATAAACTTACAGGCTTTAGCGTTCGGTATTCCATTTCCGTTATCGACCTAATGCCATTTGGATCAGGGGCCACTTCTTCTTCCATATCTTCTTTAGGTGGGAAGCCGCGCACTTGCCCAAGCAGCCATTGGTCTATGATCCCACATTCAATTGCATACTTGATTGTGTGCTCTATGTATCCTTTGTCAGTTATTAGATGAGGCTGAACCGTCAACATTCTCATGAGAGCTGGAGTTGTCAGAAAACAGAATTTAAAAGTAAGGTGGAGTTGAAGTGAAAGATCAAGGTTCATCTAGCAAACTATAGATCATCCGAAATCCAAAGCGTGAAAAAAAATATGTGAAGCTAATTATATGTATGCATTGATGATGCCAAAGAATAAAAAACATAACAAGAGCATCCAAGTGACTAGAACAAGAAACTAGTTGGTATTAATTACTTCCAAACGGTGCACCATATTGACGGCTGGAATATACACCTTTTAACACAGCACTTCACCTATTATGAGAATGGGCTAGTACAACACTATTGGGCTGTCGCATTTCTTGTGTAAACCAGTACTCCACTAGATAATAGGTTCCAGTGAATGGCCAGTGGCTGCCACAAAAATGCAGGCTAACCAGGCCCCACACACATCATTTCCAGCAATAACATTGACAAATATGCATGTTTACAAGACTATACCTGCAACAATGCCATCCCCTGATGCTGACATATCACAAGTGAAAGGTGTAATCGGGACATCCTCCATCCCACTAACAGCGCCATTGTGCTCCTTGGTGTAATAATGTACCTTAGAAGTCCCATTTGTCACAAACAAAACCTTAAGATTTTCATGCCAAAGAGGTGTAACCACTTCCGGGTTATAATGGACAAATTTTGAGCTCGCATTATTTTTGGTGTCGAATTCCTCCGATGGCTTGATCCCACATAGGAACTCAAGCTCTTGCTTAGTAACCTCAATAATATCTGCAAGATTCCACACCTGTTGAATAAACATCTTGGTCTCTTCGACAGACTTCCATAGTGGCAATGGAAGGTTCACATCATAGAAAAGGACTCCTCCCAGTTTCTTTGAGATCTTGATAGCCTGCAGTGTAGTCGATCTCATATTTCGATCAAGCAGGGAATGCGTGCTGACGTAGAACATCTTTGCCTGTATAATAGATCACTAAAGACTATAAGCCATCGAGCTAATCAAATTTGAACAATCTAAAAAGCAGCATCAGTTGCACTCAGAGTCTACATAGTATAAAGTAAGATGACTTAGAAGAGTAGTCAATACTTCTTTGGATGGCACTTCAATGGGAGAAGGTATGCAAAATGCTGATGGAAATCAATACAATTCAATATACAATACCCCAGCCATGGAACCCATACCCAAAAAAAAACTCTTCATCTGAAAGCGCATAATAAGATGTCAGCAGCGTCCAATAGACAAAACTCCTATGAAGATAATTTTTCAGAAAATCAAATTGTCAAAATAACAACACGCTCCAAAAGGTTTTTGTGATTCACTTAAGATTCAATCTCACCTACAACATTTTCATACAAGTGAATGATTTGAAATTCACCAATACCCACATAAATAGACCTGGAATCATTCATTTCATCTTCCATATATAAGAAAACTTGGATTTTCTTCTGTAAGAAGCAAAGCATATATGAAATCAAGCTAAAAATATTGACATACCACCAACGGACAGGAGTGAGGTATAATAACTAAAATCAAGCACTGTAAAGTGAGAGTCAAATTATCTTTCTACACAAGACCAAACTACTATACCTCCTTTAGCACGTCAATATTGATCTCAGACTTTGATAAGGAATCCTCTGCACAGGGTTTGGCACAAGTCATTCTCAAGTTACCCCTCTTGCCAATCTTCATCTGTGATATCGCTGTCGCTCTTTTACTATCAATGTGAACTGAACGGGTTTGAACATTGTTCACATTCATATAATATAGCATGGCCTTACCATAGTCATCATCTCCCAGTTTTCCCATGAAAGCGACCTTACCACCCAAGCTTGCAAGAGCAATTGCAACACTGCCTGCAGATCCCCCAGGAGCCCTAATATATTTTTCAGGCGCCCAGAGTGTATCCTTCATTGATTCATGGATTTCGTAGTCTATAAGTCGGTTGGCAGGCCTTCCTGAGGGCACAAAAGCATGCTGTGCAGCTCCGAAGCAACAAACAAGAGGGGGCCAACCATATGTGTAGCTAATATCCTCTCCCTCCATCATTCCCAACTCCAGGTCCTCCTCAATCTCAACCTCCACATTTGCAATAAATGGAGACTCCTCATGATCAGTAACTTCTGCTTCACTGCCCTGATCTTCCACATCTCTATCATCTTTCTTCCTGGTCCTCCTCCTCAACTTCTTCTCAGTTTTCTCTTCCTCCAAGCTAGTAGAATCAGACACAGCTATAAATATAAGTCAGTCCCCATCAGGAATGAAAGTAATGCTATAAAGCATTTGGAACGGAACCAAACACCATGTAGCTAGTATGGGAAATACCTTTCTTTCGAGTTCTTCGCCGTGTTTTCTTGGAATCATCACTTAGTGCAGAAATGATGCTTTCATCACTCGTGGCATCACTAGCTACCACCAATTCAGGCTTCTCCTCCGTAATATCAGACACAGATTTCTTTCTTGGCGGCCTACCAGCTCGTTTCCTAGTTGTCTTCTTCTTTACAACAGCCCCATTTTCATCAGCCGGTTCATCGCCAAAACTCTCAGCAGCTTTCTTCCTGGAAGCAGCTGAAATGCCCGATTTACTGTGTAATCTAATGTCCTGAAGCTGCATATAGTTAAGTGAAGGATAACACGGCCAATTCGAATGGCACCTGCATAGTTGAAGGGCCAAATTACTGGCATAACCATTGCTGAGGAGTTGGTAAGAAAGACGACCATAGTTGGTCTATGGAGTGCATTTTATTTAGATTTTTTTTTTTTTTTTTAACGTTTCTAACAGAGAGTTGAGATTCATTTCGATATATCCCCCCACTAGAAACATTAAACAAAAAATATATATCTAACAAAATACCCAGTTAACCTTTATTTTTTTCAAATTAAAAAGCTTGCTTAATTTACATAGTCAATTAGGACAATACAGGCTCCGTTTATCTACGCTGTCCCACCTTGTAGCTCATGAAAAAAAAAATCGGTTTTAAAAGTGTAATCAATATGTATAAAGATTATACCTACATGAAGAGAGACAGAGGGAAAACCTGGGGAATAAAAGAAACCGAGTGAAAGACAGAGATGCCGCCATAGAAAAGAGCTTCAAAACAGGTCCCAGTTCCGGTTGAGAAGTTCCGAATACTGGGTGTTCGAGTTTGTGTTGGAGGTAGTGTTAGCCACGGGTTTAAGTGGATGAGGCCTGTTTTTTTGGGGTTTTGGCTTTCCAGTGTCCCCTTGCTCCGGTTTTTACAGGGTAGAAACATGTACAAATTTAAAATCCAAAGGTCAATATTTTGACACGTCATTCATCTCTAAAACCCCGTTTTCCTTCTGGGTCTTGGGTACTCCAAATTCATTCACTATGTTTGTCCGTCTTGGGAACTCCAAATTCTCTCCGACCCTTGCAATCTGTTGACCTTCATCCCTCTAAAAACTGGTCTAAATCAGTGCAAAGGGGACTGGAGCATTGGAGAACCGAACCTCTGCTTTGTCAACTGAGCTTAAAAGCGAGCTAGGGAGCAAGCAAGCAAGCAACTCTCAACTTGTTGGGAGCGGGAAGCTCCTATTATCAAGAGGGAGCGTTTCGAAGTCGCAACAGAAAAACCCACGAGTTCCGATTGTGCTCAGTCCATTTTATGCTTTAAACGCATTATATGTACCAACCGCAATAAGCTTTTCTTGTTCTCTTATTGTAATATGTATGTGTATGTCAATACAATTTATTTGTTGTCTGTGTTATTAATGCTGTTATTAAGGTGACCCAACATTGGATGATGAACACGCAGCTTGATCTGGGCTCTTGAAGCAAGGCGATTAACCAAGCATGTGAGGAGCCCGTGCCCTTTTGCAACTGAGAAATTGCTTTAGTGAATCGTTGGATTTGATACACGTGGCAACATCTGTTGTAACATATATATATCGTTTCATTGTAATCCTAGGGATTGATTCATTTTGTACATATCGGGATATTCAGAGAGAGGAGAGGCAGAGAGAACGAGTGGCGAGCCTAGGGTTTTCTAGGGTTTGCATTTGAGGAAGAAATCTGTGCGATTTTTTGTGTTCCTTTTGTGATGGCTCTGTAATACTGAATGTACTGAGGCTTCTTTGTGAAGTGTTGATTCTCAATAAAGATCTCTGAGGCCCATTCCTGCCGTGGACGTAGACCATTAGGGTCGAACCATGTATATCGGTGTGTTCTTTCCTTTTCCCTTTTATTATTTCCTTTATTCCTTTGTTCATTTGATAAACTGTTATATTCCTGCATACTTGTGCTACGAAGTGATTTTTACTGTTCGATATTTGGTAATCTGGTTGTATCTTGAAGTATTGTTGGTCTCTGATTTTAAGGGATATAAATATCAACCTGTAATCTGTTATTCTTGGATTTTCTGTTTGGGATTAAAAATAAAGAGTTTTGTAACAAACAAACAGAAACGGTTTTATAACTAAAAGAAACCAAAATTTCTTTTATAACCAAAAACAGAAACGTTTTTTATAACACTTACTGATACGTTAACTGCGTGTATAATTTTCTGAAGCTTTTTTTGTGCATCTGATTCTTTCGGACTTTGTTTTCTGTCATCTCTCCAACTTTTGCTCCGTGAATTCCAAATTCTGGGTTTATTCACTCTTCCTTCAGAAGGCACCTTTCTTGATGGGGCTGGGAAAGAAGTGCTTTTGAGAACGAAATTCGGGGGCATTAATTGATCTTGATCGAACTCCCTAGCTCTTACATTTGTGAACAATCCTTCGAGGCCAAGTGCGTTGTTTAGACGAGCACGTGTTTGCTCTCTCTCTCTCTCTCACGCACCAAAGTCTCCATCTTTTAGCTTTGGCTGCTATATTCTGTGCAAACAAAAATTTGCAACTGCTATTTTATGGCTTTCTCCCTTTTATCGCCTTTATTGATGAATGGGAACTCTTCTGATTTTAAGTTTTCATGAAATGCCTTCTTTTCACGCATTATATAAACCGTGCAGACTGAAAAGGAATGGAATATTTACTTCAAACTTCACGTTGTTGACAAGCCACTCCCGATATGAATACTTTGAAGCAGTTCGTGCCCAGCAAGAAATGGTTTAGAGGTGATGTAAATTCAATTTACAAGTTCTGGATACCTGTTTTAATGATTGATTGATTTCTTGATTTTTCAACAACTTAACACCTGAATTGGGTGAAGTTATGGTTTTTTAATTGAATGCCACTTAGACCACTTAATCCTGATTACCGAAATCAGCTCTCAGGGATTACTGTGGCATATAGGACATAACCTATGGTTACTAGTGATCCTCTTGAGTAGAAAGAACTTACATAAGCCCCCTTCTTTTTTGGGGGAATTTATCTGGGCCAGTTTGTATATACTCATTCCATTTTTTCTGCAGCACTGTGATCTTCCTATAGCCATTCATCACTGAATGCCTCTGTTGAGTTCATTCTCCAGAGCAGGAAGTAGCTATTGCTTTAGGAAGCAATGTGGGTGACAGACTACATAATTTCAACAACGCCTTGGAGTAGATGAAAGGATCGGGCATAAATATTACAAGGCATGCTTGTTTGTATGAAACAGCTCCAGCCTATGTGACCAATCAGCGTCACTTTCTCAACTCTGCAGTTAGAGCTGTCACTAAACTAGGCCACATGAATTATTGGGAGTGGAAGTGCTCAAGAAAATAGAAACAGACATGGGCGGTACTAATGGTATAAGGTATGGACCAAGACCCATTGACTTGGATATATTGTTCTATGGAAAGTTCAAGGTGCACTCTGATATTCTAACTATACCCCATGAAAGAATTTGGGAGAGACCATTTGTAATGGCCCCCCTAATGGATTTGCTGGGATCAGTTGCAGATTGTGATACAGTTACTAGTTGGCATACATTCTCCCTGCATACTGGTGGACTTGAGTTATGGGAGAAAATGGGTGGTGAATCACTTATTGTGAAGGAAGGCATGATTAAAAGCGGTTTATGGGGCTGGTCACAGAGAACCTCTGTCATGGGTATTCTTAATGTGACCCCAGATAGTTTTAGTGATTGTGGAAAGCTTGTCTCCGTGGAGTCTGCCCTTTCTCAGGTCTGTTTGATGATTTCTGAGGGGGCTGAAATAATTGATATTGGTGCTCAGTCTACAAGGCCAATGGCCTCTTGGATTTCCACTGAAGAAGAATTAGATAGGCTTATCCCTGTTTTGGAAGCTGTTGTATGGATGCCTGAGGCAGAGGGAAAGTTCATATCAGTGGATATTTTCGATTCAGAAGTTGCTTCAGAAGCAATTGGTAAAGGGGCTCATCTCGTGAATGATGTTTCTACTGGGCAGTTAGATTCTAACATGTTCAGAGTTGTTGCAGGCCTTAAGGTTCCATATGTTGCAATGCACAAGAAGGGGAGCCCATCCAAAATGCTGAACTCTGAAAACGTGCAGTATGATGATGTTTATAAGCAGATAGCTTCTGAGTTATACTTGCAGGTTAAGGAAGCAGAATTATCAGGTATTCCTGCTTGGAGGATAATGATTGACCCTGGCATTGGATTCTCCAAGAGAACTGAACATAATTTGGATATCCTAAGGGGATTACCAAGCATTCATGCAGAGATTGCTAGGAAAAGTTTGGCTGTGACTTATCAAAAAAAAAAAAAGTTTGGCTGTGTCTCATGCCCCAATATTTATTGGACCCTCCAAAAAGAGGTTTTAGGTGACATTTGCTCTCGAACTGCTGCAGATGAGAGAGGTCCTGCCACTATTGCCTCTGTCAGGGTGAGCGTTTTAGGAGCAAACATTGTTAGAGAACATAATGTAAAGAGATAACCTTGACGCTGTGAAGGTCTGTGATGCAATGCTAAAGCAGAGGAGTTCTTGCATCCTTCCATGATTAAGGGAATAATAGATCATGTCTATTCTATTAGTTCTTTTCATTTCTTCTTTCTTGCGGCCTTGCCACTAGAAATCCCGAAATTTTTTTCTTCTGTACTCCTAGTCTCTGGATCGGTTGTAGAAGATCATAAGGCTCTCATGTGAAACATTTGTTTTGCGAAATGTTGTTCAATTGGTAACCAAACTGACGTCACCTTACAGAGGTGCATTGCATTTCCTAGATTCTTTTCTTTTTTCTTCTGATTTTCACCAACCCTCAGTACCCAAACTTCGTCAAAATTTTGTTGTATTGTATTGTCATTCTCATTGCTTTGTCAATAGGCTCCAAGTGGAAGGCACTATGGAGTGACTTAACTGCCATGGTAAAAATTGTAAATGGCGAAGAAGTTTGGGTAGCTTCAAAGTAGTTGAAAGATGCAACTGAGAGTCGAGTTCTACCCAAAATGGGTCAACATCTGGGAAGAGAAGGCATTTACCGGTCAATTTGGATATCTAATTATCTGCCTGGTACCTAGCAAAGTTGCTCAGTTTTCAGCTTTTTTGTGATACTGCTTGTGAAAACCACATCCAAGATCAAACGCTAAACTGAAAATGAGAACCCATATGACCTAGGCGTGAACGCAAAATTACTATCATGGACCATGGACCATTGTCCAGTGTGAGCCATAAAGTCTCCTGGGGTAGCCATGAAGGCAGAACTTGTGAAATAAAAATATAACAAATCATATCAACTTATTTAAAAATAAAAATAAAAATCAGATAATTCCACCAGCTTTATCAAAGAAGAAAGTGCTCATCTACACGAATAGAAGTATTCATTCCAGACGCAATGTTCCACATCGGGGCTGTGACAGATTACAGAGATATGATGTAAACAAAAAAAAAAGGTAGGACTTTAAGCATTTCCCTCATCAAATGCGGGTTTTGGTAGCTGAGAACTAATTGTTCTGTTCCAAAACCTCTGCTTCAGCCCTAGCCATGGGATCATCTTTGATCGCTATTTCGTCTTCCTTTTCCCCTTCTCGCTCTTGGGCCAATTTCTTTCGATGCAAGTCCTCTGCAGCCTGCATTGTAGCCCGATTCTCTGCCTGAATACGCTGCATTTCTTCTTCTTGCTGCTGCCTTTCAAACCATGTGTCCGCATCCGCCCAAACTAAAATATTAAAGAAAAAAAAAACAGAATCAATCAAACGAGCATAAAATTATTCCAGGGACTTCACCACCAATAATGTGTTACAACCATCAACCCTACTCAGAACCTGATACGTGCATTGATAAATATGGAGAAGTTGAAGGACCCAAATAGTAGCACATATCATTTGACATCTGAAAGAATAAAGATCTGGTCGAACTATCCTAAAACAATGGAACGGGTGTCTTGGTGTTGTCGCTTATCATGTCAGTCTACACTTTGAAGGTCTCTGGATTGAGAATGTCCATGAGTCTTGAAGAACAAAAAAAGAAATTCAAAGCAATTACTCTGTTTTATTATATGTGATCTGACCCCATCTTAGAGAGGTTGTTCAGTCGTTAGGAAACAACACTCCAACACAAAAATTAAAGATATCATGCTTTTCTATTTTCTTTCAATTCTATTCTGTTTTCCATCGTTAAGATGAAACTTTCCAACACTAACCAGAGTTGCTTACCGCATCTAGAGTCTAACATACAAATTGTTCAGAACTAATTAAATTTCATCAGAGTATCTAGAAATCTTATGTAGCAGTTCTACCTATAAAAAACAAAATGTAGCAGTTCTGGAAGCAATCCTCGCATGTCTTGCAGCTTTAACATAAGACTGTATCCGAAATTAGGGAATCCAATTCATGGCATTGAGGGAGTGAATGTAGCATGGAAACGCTTTGAACTCGTTGAGTCAAACATTGCGAATCAACTTAAATTTCTGGCTGCCAGAATTTTTGGGCGTCAAAGAAAAATTCAAAGGAAGTTTCGTGGTCTGGCATTTATTCAACAAACAATTGTTGATACATGTTGCGCTTATGAACAGAAATGGTTTCATTCTCAATGAAAAGTTTGTACAAGTTTAAGCTGTTGAAAATTATCAGCTATTTAACTAAAAGGTATATAGAATCCTAAAAACCCTAAACCCCAGAGTTACGAATTGCAAGAAGAGCGTTACAAAAACTGAAGGTCCGAGTCCTCGATTAATAAATAAAATGAAGAAAACCATGCCAAACAGATCAGTATTACCGAAAGAGAGGGAATGAAAAAGAAGAAGAAAAGGGAAAGGAAGGACGTACTGGGGTGGGCGGCCCAGCCCTGCTCGCCACCCTTGATTTTCTCGGGGAGGGCGTAGTTGACGGTGAGGACGCGGCCGTAGAGCTCAGCGCCGTCCATGTTATCCATGGCCGCGGCAGCGTCATCCTTCTCCAAGAAAGTGACAAAGCCGAAGGAGCGGTGCTTCTGGGTGGCCTGGTCGAGCGGGGTCTTGACGTCCTTAATGTCCCCAAAAGGTATGAAGGCGGCGTGGAGGATGGACTCGTTCACCTCCTCCGCAAGCCCTCCAACGTACACCGTGTTCTTCTGGACTGCTTGTTGCGCCATTCACTTGCTTCTCCTCGTACCTTGTTTCTTTCCCTGTCGTGCTTACAACTAGAACAACATTAATAACCAGCGAAGCAGAAGCAGCAATTCTGGGTGAATCGAGAAAATAATAATAATAATAATAATAGAATTAATATTTCTTCTCACTTATTTATTATTTTTTTATAATTTTTTATTTAATAATTAAGAAATTAAATATTAATAAAAATATATATATTTTTAATGATTAAATATGTTAAAAAAATACTTAAAAAATAATAAAAAAACTAAAAATTTTAAATACATTGTAAAATAATAAAAAAGTGATAAGAAGGTAGTAAACTAATAATTATCAATAATAATAATACATGAACTTATCAAGGTCGATTTTTTTTTTTTAGGTTGCCGCCTGGCGGATTGGTTTATGGCATAAACCAAAGTTTGAGATGGCGTTACAAATTGAAAAAGCTAAATAATAGTTGCAGTTGAGTATGTAAGCATTGCATAATTATTTTAAAAAAATAAATAAATATGATATTTATTTAAAATAATAATAATTTTTTAATAATAAATCTTTTTAAAAAAAATAACTATATAACATTTGCATTATATATAATTTTTCTCGCTGAAAAATGCCGTGCTTACAAAGATTTATTACAAAAGAGTTACATATTGACGTGACACTCGGGCTCGAGAATTTGTAAGGTACTCGAAAATGTTAAGCATATTTGCTTGAAAATCGAAATACTTAGTAAAGTAGGACTCTTGCAAATTAGATCAGCTGAGCTCAACCGATGAGATGGTCCGATGAAAAAGAAAGAAAGTTTTAAAACTGCTGTAAAGTCAATACTTTCTAAAATAATCTCATGAAAAAACTTGCGTAGACATAGGCAGTTGGACTCCTAATGTATATTTCTCTCTAGAATAAGGTCAGGCAATCAGACTTATCTTTTTTTTCATTCCGAACGGAATTCCAAAAACAATACTCACGGATTATAGGAAACAAAATATGCGCATCAATCGATCATCCGAGATTCCGAATCAGTATGCCAATCTAACACTCATGTTTCCATTCCAATATTTGAAGGTAAATAACAATTGGACAGTTCTTTTCATTGCTATCATTACTAATTATTCAAAACTTGTGTGACAATTTCTTTCAGCACCCAGGAAGTGAACGACTCTGTTGCATTACGCATTACGCAAGTGCAAGAATTCAAAACTTGTGTGACCATTTCTTTCAGCAGCCAGGAAGCGAACGACTCGGTTGCATTACTTCTTACACAAGTACAAGAAACCAAGCACCACAGAGATACCGACAACGGCTACAGGAACAACCCAATATTGTTTTGTCAATCCCACGAGCTTCTGAGCATAATCTGTTTGCTTCTTGGAAGAAATTTCAAGTTCTGGAATGACCGGGGAGGATGTGTCAAGCTCACCTATGCAAAAGGTCTCCATGAGCTCCTTTGCACTTTCGCTATGCCCGGCATCTTCAAAATCGTCCGTTGCATTTTTCCCTTCAATGAAATCAAAGCAACAAGACATATCAAGAATTTCATCACAATTATAGTGGTAGTTTCAAATTTTGAATATTGCATGCTCCAGTACAAGTCATCACAGATCATCCATTAGGGAGGGGGAGCATAAGAAAATTTACCAGTTGCTGCAAGGACTACATCATCCCCGCCAGGGTGCTCATCCAAATAAGATGATACATCATATACCTGGAATGATAAAAGAAACATTAAATGAATACGTGAAAGGGAGAGAGGGAGGAGATTAGAAGCAAGACAACAATATGCATGCATTGAATGGCCATCAAAAAGTATGAGATAAGGGACGCCTTTCGGCGACCCAACTTTACAGAGTAGAGGCTACCTATCCTCCAGCAGCTGATTTATTTGCTGCCGAGAGCAGACAACATATTTTAAAAGATGTGGCCCACCCATAAAACTTAGACCTTGTTTACACAAAGCACTAGATAAACCGCAACACAATTCTAGACATGAAAATAAGGCATCTGGTGTATTGAAAAAAGAAAGTTGTCAATTTATTATATTTTTTTATGCAAGGAACCCGAGATCAAGTAAACACAACAAGTCTTTTAGCTGGTTAAACCCCAGACTTATATAATGCGCTCACATCACATGGATCAAGTAAATCGTTGGCTTTCACTTATGGAACGTGGCCCCCAGAAATTGTTTGCATCCAAGTATCTAGCCTTGGACTTGAGGGGGAGCATTCTCCCAAGACCAAGACCCTTACCATTTGAGCCTTGTAACTTCTCCAACACCAGAGATAGATAAGGAGTTCAAAGTTTACCATATCCACAACTCCAAGACTCCTGAGTTACTTATAGTATCATGAAGTACAACACGATGTAACAAAAGTTGTTTCCGGAAGCACTTTGAAGCATACTTAAAGTTAGATATAAATTCAAATAACATATGCAGCCCCAACAATCCACTGTATCATGTCAACTTGAGCAAATTCATACTCAAGCGCAGGCCTGACTATTTGCAATCCTAGTATCTAGGTATATCCTAATGCTATCAAGATACCCAGGGAAAAAAGTAATGGAAGTGCATTTTTCATTTACTCCAGGCACATGTTGAGTCAAAGGCCTGAAGCAAACATGTGACAAATCAAAATAAAATGAGAAGATTGCTCCCTTTTTCCGATAATAAAAAAAAGCATAAAAAAATCCCAGAAAAGAGTTCTTCAACCCCAGGATGTGATGAGTCGACATCAAGGTGCCAAACGACTCCGTCGATAAGAGCTCTTGGGAGTCATCAGCCTGTTATCCCCGGTGTATCTTTGATCTGTTGAGCGAGAGCCCTTCCACCGGGACTCCCGGATCACTATGGCTGACTTTTGTCTCTGTTCGACCAGTCGGTCTCACAGTCAGGCAGGCTTATATCGTTACACTCACGAGCAGAATTTGGGGCAGATGCCTCCTAAAGAGTAACAGAGGTGTGAGAAGGTAGGCTCAAGCTAAGATGCCGTCTAATCATAGAGAGACTTCAAGGAAAAAAAAAGTTCAGCATCGCTAATGGTGACTCACATCTCTCCAAAAAGCCCGCATGCCTTTCTATCCAAAGATACCATTACACACTAATTTCCTTCCAAATTTCACCATTACAACAGCTATCAGAAACCCTTTCCAACGTGTCAATAGATTAATCACTGCTCTCAGCATATCCAACCTACCATGGAATAAACAAAACAAGAGTCCACAATTCCCAAATAACCTTCCTGCTCCTTATCTAAATTATGCAAAGCTAAAGATATTCCAAAAGAAAAATTATATAAGCACAGGTTTTGTATGTTATATAAATATAGGTACAATACATTTAGACCAAGAATAAAGGCAGAGAAATAAATTATACAATAATATTTTTACTCTCAAACCCTTCATCAATTGTATCTATTTTGTAGGGAAAAAAAATTATAATGCAGGCACTACTTTTTTTTTATTGGCACCAGGTGTTCGGAAACAGCATCATGACTAATCCCGTGGTGCACAAGCCCTCAGGGAGTTTCCCGCAAATGTATCTCGGATAATTCAAGAGAAAAATCTCCCAGTCCAATAGCCTCTAGAGATTGTTTGCAATAATTTGAACTTTAGACCCGAAGGGAGCATACCCCCAAGCTGATTCCTTTACCACTTGAGCCATCCCCTAGGGGTTTATAAAGCAGGCACTACTACCACATTTATACAGAAATTTTAGGTTATTGGAATCCTACAATACTTACAAAGAAACTTCAGGATATTGGGATTTATTATAAACAAAACCCACTAATGATTTGCACTTAAAAAACGACGGTACAACAAGTTGTAACCGAGGATTAAAACTAAACAGCAGAACAGATCTCAGAAGAAAGCCATGCATACCCCCAAAAAGGTACAAATAAAGGGAAAAAAAAGACCCCAAATGGTACGTTAAGATGATCTAATTGCTTCGAAGAGAAAACGCACACTAGCTCATCCATCGAAGATACAGAGCCAATGGAAAAACTGAACGAACAAAAAGAAATAAAAACATAGCGAAAAGGAAAACAAAAATTACATAGGAAGGAAAGATATATATATATATATATATATATATAGTTATAGTTATATATACATGTGTATATAGAAGCGTACCTTGCCATCGATGACGACCCAACAGTCTTCTTTGGAGTTGTGTTGGGAGGCTTCTTGCATTGTATAGAGCTTCGTCAGAGTCGGCATCTCAGGTTAACTACGCCCAACTGGCCAAGAGATATTTTGGAGCCGAATAATTCTGTCTCTGTCTCCGTGTCTATCTCTTCCTCTGTTTTAGGCTTCAGCCTCTGCGTAGAGCATACATAAAAGCCGAAGTCACGCATGATCGGGAGAGACCAAGCAACCCTAGCTCGCGTGAAGCTGATGTCACTGTTCCCCAAGCTGGGCCTGCCACCCATTTAGACCTAAAAGACTACGGCCTCCCAAACATGTACATGTGTATAGATACATACAGATGATGCGTACATGTACCTACATGTACACAGGTATGCAATGGGTCTTATGGTCCAATGAAATTTTCTTATTTAGATTAGGTTTGAACCGTGAGCTGACATGAAAATGTAAAATTAAATAAAATATTATTTTTAATAATATTATTATTTTAAAATTTAAAAAAATTAAATTATTTATTATATGTTATATGAAAATGGAGCCTTAAGAGTCACAATAGAAACGTAGTCATTACTAGGAGAAGGTAACTTATAAAAATAATAATTTATATTTTTAAGTGTCGCACACTCTCTTTTAAAAATATTAAATGATAAATGTAATATTTATATTAAAAATTTTATAAATTTGAATAGTAGATTTCATTATTTTTTTGAAAAAGTACATTAGGCTTACTTAGAATGTATAGCATGAAAAAGGAAAAACATACAATATTTTACCCAATTATGTTTTAAAATGAAGATATTCTACTAATAAATAGAACTATATATAGAAGAGATGATATTTACAGTCCAAAATATTGATGTCCTGTGCACTCTATTTAAAAAAATAAATAAGTCTAAGATCTACATAAAAATTATTATTTTAATATCAGACCTTGCTTTTTTCAAAAGAACTATATTTAATATTACTCAGATTAAAAACCCTTTCGCCTATTTATTATTAGCAATACCTGCATGTGCACCAACCTCTCCAAGCCTAGGTTTTTTATTTTTAGCTCACTTTTTATCTTCAACATGGCATAGCCTCATCTCTCCCACTATGAAATACGGCAAGGCCACCATCGTTTCTTCCTCCCTCCTAATCACAACCACCGTTGCCCCTCTATCGCACTATGATCGATTTTGTGTCAAAAATTTTAAGAAGCAACATTACAAAATAAGTAATTTGACCATAAATTAGGATTAATATACGTTAGCTAATTATATATATTATTATTAAAGTCAGTGTTTATATAACAAGTATGTCATGATATTTGCAAGCACATCATTCATCATGTTTCATTCTACATATTATAATTATGTATGCATTATACATCTCATGCATCCAGCGTTGCATAGGTCACGTAAACTTTCTTAAGATAAAATGTAAGATAAAGATCAAATAAATCAGATGGTCATTCAGATGCATAATACAAATACAGTCAGGGTAGACGTGCTCAAGTGTGATCCACCATAGTATTTTATTAGATCAAATCAGTGGTTCCCCTTGTGGCCATAGGATGTAAGACCGGTATACCACTTTGCACACATGGTTGAGTGTATTGGCCAGTCAGAACAATTAGATAATTCAGATCAATCAATATACTAGAAATATTTTCGAGTTATGCATGTCATCATCATATTTATGAATAGTCAAACAGGATTTCAGGCTTATCTGCCCATTTGCCAAGTAGGGGCAAGCGAACCCAGAGCTCCTAAAAGGGTGGGGAAAAGATAACCATCTTGTCCAAGTGGGTATTGGAGACGGGAAGGGTAGCTACTTGTCTGTATAAGGCAGGTAGTAGCCCTAGGTGGAGTGAAGAAAGTGAAAAAAAAAAAACACCAATAATATGGGATGGGATGAGATGAACCATCACTTAGTGATAGAGTGAGTAGGTTTTTCCTCTCATGCACCCAGGTCCCACCCCACTTGCTATTAGGGGTGTAAATCAATCCGGGGGAATGATGGACCCATCATTTTTTCAGACCAGACTAGACTGGTCACCCCTAGTGGATCAGACCAGACCATTAACTATTGATCCAATCGGTTCATATCAATCTGAGCCAGTTTCAAAAGGGGGCTCAATCATACAAAAAAGCACATCATTCTTAAAGTATACAAACAAAACGTGCAATGTGCATTTTCGACTCATTAGTATAAAAAAAGGCCACAATGTTTGTAATTTTGAATAATATAACTATTTAACTTTATTTGCACATTTTTACTTAAAAATGGCTTAAAAAAAGTTGTTCAAATTATCAAAATTGATAATTATATATCAGTTAATTGATATTAGTTAATTAATAATTAAATATTTAACATTTTATATTGTCAATAATCTCAGGTTAGATGAAAATTACATAATTCATTTATATAACTACTATATAAAAAAATATAATTTATAAAAAAATATTTAAAAATATATATTTAAGAAAAAGCTACTATGCCTACCTAACTTGATTGCTCTAATTGACCGCTTGGTAAAAAAAAATTATTATTTTTTTACTTAATGATTAAGAAAGTGATTTTAAGTATATTGATTTTTTTTTTTAAATATTTAAATATATTAAAAAGATATAAATAGAAAAATGAAAAAAAAAGTTAGAAAAGTAACTAAGTGAGCGGTGCTACTCAGGCGGCAGAATAGCATCATGTATATATAGTTTGGTCGGCTCAGTCCGGTCCAGAGTGAAAAAATCCAACCCTGGGACTGGACCGAAACCCATTCGGTTCAACAAATGGAGGATCAAAACCAACCAATCAGGTTTTCAATCCAGTCCATTCGGTAGATTTTTAAGTCCAAACCGAAAATTTTACACCCCAACTTGCTATGAGACCCACCTCTTTCAAAGGGGGAAGGGTGAAGGGCGTGCGGACGGTCCCCACCTACTTCTGTTGTCTCTGGAGGCTTGGAGCATAATTGAAATTTCACCAGTATTTATTTTAAAAATGAGAGCATAAAATCCTTTTTTCAATGTCATCCTTCTACAGAAGGTTTCAAGCATCAACTGGTTGCATTATAAAACGTTCAAATTTCAGATACTTGCAACGATATTCATACGCGTTTTGGTGGTACATATTGCACACGCTCGTCTTCACATAAATTCTGCAAAAACAGTCCAACAGAATGATTAATGGAAAATGTTAGGAATATAACTAATGGGACAAACAAGACAAGAGTTAGTTCCACAATATCTACAAGCTCCCTTTTATCTCTATGGAAATATCTAGTTTTACAATGCGCTCAAAAGGAGAAAAAATAAATAAATAAATAATTCAACTTTTCAAATGCATGCCAACTGAAATTTTAACAGAGTTACTGTAGCTACTTATTCAGTAGTATGGGCCACAGTTTGTCCGGTGACCAAATTCTACCCAAACCAACACAACCAGAACAGGATTGGGATTTCAACCCAAACCACCATCCCAAAGACAAATGAATAAGAATGTGAAAGCATACTCAGTTCTGAATCATTACAAGCATATATCCCACTAATTTGCTTCAACTGCAAATATTACACAAAATCAATGTAAATAAATGAAGAAAAATGATCAAGACATGAAGCTCAACAACTAGATTTCCTGGGACAATACCATAACAAATGTAGCATAAGCCATGTGTCAACAAATAAGAATATATGTGCAACCATGCTTATACTGTCGGGGCCACCAGGCTTCTTATTAACATGGGGTGTATAATTATGGCTGGTCACAAGGACTGTTCTAGTTTCAACATTTGGTCTTGTTAATACCTGTGGTTTGCAACTAGCACGTGCAACATGGCTAGTTGATTTATTTGTCTCCGACAACTTAATGGAACCCTTGTTGCATAAAATTACCATTAACAGCACACCCATGTTGCTAACCACAAGAGTTAATGGCCGAGTATATATCTAACTAATTTGCATCACATGACCATTTCCTTGGCTGTTTTTTTTTGTAGTACATAATTTGCAATGCACGTATGACATTAAATGGAAAAGTCTATCAAACAATTTGGATGGATGAATAGATTGCAAGATTAGCATGCAAGACTGCTGATCACACATTTAGTTAATTTAATGAAAGAGATACTTATAGGAAAAGTAACATAAGTACTTTCCTAAATCAAAGAAAGCATATGAATTGAATTTAAGGTAGAGAGAACACACACACACACACACAGACAGAGAGAAACCTGTAAGTCCTCTGGAAGTGCCTCTGAGACTGCAAGGGTGTAACAACCAGGGACAAATCTTCCTGCAAAAAGTTTTTGGGGGAACTCAAACTCAAAATTACAAAGACCAGTTCTTGCAAACTTAGATTTTTTAAATGCATAACTCTGTATGAACCTAAAAACATTAAAAAAAATCTTAATACAAGATCTAAATAACATTTGAATTTGTTTAGGAAGAAGCATTGCTATGAGCAGAGAAAAAGTATGCTCAGAATGTAGATCATTGTGACATGCAGGCTGGGCACAAGAGCATATTGTACCACTTACCCCAGAACATGGAATGATTGATGTGGGAGGTATATATTCAACTAATATAGATAATTCTGTTAAAAGTTAGGACGCGATAAGGTAGTTTTAGTCAAAACTTCCAAAACTAGAGCATAATTGTGAACAAATGTATCATAATCGAAGTAAGATAGAAAAAATTATATTAGATTTTTCCTTTTAAATAAGTTTCAACATAGAAAGAAAAAGTACGAAATATCTGGATGGAAATAATTCGTGCATTATAATTGTGATTCGCCATGATACCAGTGAACTATGGCAACTGTAATGTGCCTCCATAACATGCCCCTATGTGTTATCAAACTAATATGACATTCGCCCCGAACGATCTTAGTATAGTTTCAAAGCTGCATGCTCTTATCAGCACCTGTATAGCACACTCAAATATTCATACATCAGATCAATTACTTAAATTTCTTAAAATCTTGAAAAGCCAATAACAATACATAATCCTATAATTAAAAGACCTTTAGAATATGATATATATATATTTTTTTGATAAGTTAGAATATGATATTTTTATTAATAAGAGATATTTCATTGTAGTTTAAAAAAAAACATGAACATTGACAAACACTATGGCAATATACTAGCTCTTTTAAGAAATGAACCTATAAGGAATCTTTGGCTTGCAGTTGCATATAACAAGTGTTTGCCAATTAGAACAATTCTAAATAGTGGAAAAAAGGAGATCTAAGGAATTGCTATGTAGATGCTAAGATTTTGCTAGAGCCGAAAAAAGAGAGAGAACAAGAAAAAAGATGGGGGTGAAAACATGTATAAGAAGGTGTCTAACATACAAAAAAAGGTGTTTATCATACCAATTCTCAACCACCGAGCAGCCCAACTTCTACTTGGATCCATGACCGAAATTATACTGCAAGAGTTTCAATGGACAAAAATGATGAAAATAGGCAAAAGGAAAAGTGAATTTAAAAACCAGCAAGCCCAGGCAAGACTGGAATAGGATCCTTGCGAAGTAAATAGTAATTATTTAGTTGGAAATATGAGGACTTGTGATCATTATATTTCTCAAAGTGATTCTAATGATATTTGAAACGACCAAACACATCATATGCTCAACCAAATGAATACTATCCATTTCAAGTGACATGGACAGAATCCTTGTCCAGAAACACTACCCTAGGGAACTCAATGATACTCAGATAATTGACGTTTCAGTCATACATAAGAATAATATATAAGGATACCATAAGATGCACAAAACTGGTTCCTGCTATTTCCCAGATAAGAAAAGTGAGCAAATATACAATGGGAAAAGTTCTTTTTTAACTCAAAGTACAAGTTTTTAGTTTACAGATACGTCAAATCCAAGGGAAGTATCCAAATGGGTTGCATTGGAGTGAGTTGGGCACGGTTTTAAGCACAATAAGTAAAAGGAAAACAAAATAAATAACTTAAAACAACAAAAACAAAACAAGATCTTTGCACTCTTTCACCTTGAGGAAGTAATAAACATCACAATAACATTAAGATCACCAGCAGTTGAGTTATGATAAAAATTAAAAAAAGATGCATACCCAGTGAAATTAGGAGTAGTGCAATCAACGATACGTTCATGATCCTCGTCCATCTTGAAGAATGGACAGTTCTCGCACCCTGACTCCCTAAACTGTGTAATATGTCATCCATTGAACTCGAAGAAGAGAACCTATCGAACCCTAACACTGATCTTTTAGGGAAAGGATTGCACCTGATCGTAGGTTTTGACGAGACGACAACGAAGGCAAGCCCTCAATTCATGACCGAAGCTCGTCGGAATCTGTGCCGGAGCGCTTCCCATTTTGATATACTACAATGTTTTTAGCAGTCGATGAACGAAGTTGATGACTAGAGACTTCGAACTTTTATCGGTTCTTTTTTACTATAGTTTTTTAACTTTTTTCTAAGCAAGCAAAAGTAAAGATCAAGATACGTGAGAGCGAGCGATTTGGTAATCATAACATTTTACTGCGCTTTTGAAAATGGTATTAAGTGAAGTCTTTAAAAAGAAAGGATTATTACTGGATTAATATCGATAAAGTAGATCATTAACACAATAACATTTGACTTAACACCATTTTCATACATAATATCAAAATATTTTAATTCAGATCGTCTATTGTGTGACTTTAACTCGTGACGTTGGTTTACGATTTCAAAAACCTTTCATTAGTCTTTCCGCATTTTCGTTCTCATGATCTTTTGATTATAAAAGGCAATAACATAATTTGATAGATAGTATGCCAAGCGCTAGATTTTATAGGGAGAATGTTTTATTATTATATAAACTAAACAAAAATATCTCAAAATTATAAAACTTGAAAACAACCCAATGCTGATGAGGTTGTTTTAAATCATTAGTTTCCACACATAACACAGCTTCAAAACTTTCAACTGCTTCCCAAGACTAGTTCAAAGATAAATATCCCAGTTCCAGTTAATTCATCTACCATGAGATTTTGTTTTCTTTCAGCTTTACCATTTTGTTGATAATCATCGACTACTTTATTTATTTTCAATCCAAATGAAAGCTGAAAAAATGGCATAGAAACATCTAAACAGCAACTTATATCTTCTTTGGGATTTCTTTGAAACCTCTCCCCTTCAGACCCAAGTTAAGACTCAAGAGTGTAAAATATAGAAGCAGTAAAGGGAACTTGTACAACAAATAATTCAATGCAAATAAATCCTCAAATAATGAAGATGTTTTTTTACTAGGACCTACAAAATTTAGACTACAAGAATTAGGACAGCCTTGGCAGTCATTTGCTCACAGCAAACTGTTTGTGCACCAATTTGATGCTGGTGTTCTATAGGGAGCCAAAAAAAATTAGGATTCGCCACCAGTGCCAGTGCTGTTAGCACTTTCTCTAACCATAGTCTTAACAAAGAGCTCGCCAGCCCTATATGAGGATCGAACCTGAATAATTGATGCATATCAAACTTGTAAGATCTGTTTTTTAATTCCAAAACATTAACCGTTTGGATTCGGAAATGTTTCATTTCATCTCATCTCATTATTACAACTTTACCAAATTCCCACACAAAATATAATAAACAATTCAACTTTTTCAAATCTCAATTCAACTTTTTCAAATTCCAAAACAATAATAATATTAAAAAATAATATTCTAACAATATTTTTTTCAACTTTCATCTAAAACCATTTCATCTCATCTCTGAATCCAAACCAGCTAAACTATTGAACAAATTATCAAATCACATTACTCCTTAGAAATTAATTTGAAAAATGATTTTCTTTTTGGTTTTTATTTATTTGCCCAATTCCTAGATAGAATAAAATATCTAGGATGTTACCATCAATATTGCAAACCATAATAGAGAGCTCACCAGTGGCCCACTGGCTACATAACGAAATCCGATTGATTCACCATATTCCTTCCAGAAAGCAAACTTTTCAGGGGTAACATACTCTTTGACAGTCAGGTGTAATGGAGTTGGCTGCAAAAAACATTTGTAACCACGTTTAAGTTACTATCTCTTCCAAGAATGAGATAAATAGAGCAACTGGTCTTAACATTACAAAGGGCCAATTAGTGCCGGATCACAGTCATGAGCCAGCTTCAAGCATCAAAGAAGATTAAGCTCAGCCAAAATACCAGGCACAAACTTGGCCGGACTCAAGTTAAAAATGATCCCATTTTTCATCTAGCTTAAGTTTCAGATTTTACTTTGACACATTACATAACAAATACGATAGAACTGACTAGGGCAGATTACACCAACCTCTCTCAACATTTGGGGAAATATTAAGAAGTCACCTCCTATTTAGAAGTGACAATTCCACTCCAGAGATCTGTAATCCACATAACATGTATACCCATATGACCACACATTCAATTCCAAACAGTGACATTTTTTTTTTTTTTTTTCCAGAAATCAAATTCCCCATCCAAAGCAACCTCGAATGATGACTGCTAGCCAGACTGGTTAGAAGAAGGAAAATCATAAAAAATAATAGCAACCTCTGGAGGCATTGTCATTTTTTAAAAAAGGACGTCGAACCCTGATATTTTCCCACACAGCAAGGGAACTGGTGTTATCCAATTAACTATTGCTCATCAACTAACCTGTAAATACTGTCCAAGTGTCAAAATGTCAACATCTATAGCCCTTAAATCAGCCATGGCTTCTTCCAACTCATTATCAGATTCTCCAAGGCCCAACATTATAGAAGATTTTGTTATCATGCTCTCCTTGCTGAGTTTTGCATGTTTTAGAACTGACAAGCTCTGTTCATACCTGCATAAGAGAACAACATACATATATCATAAATAGATCAGCAATCATATATTTAGAATAGAGAGGCAAATCTATAAGGGAGAAAACATTTTGCAAAAGATAGGGAAAAAGCAACAAAACAATGTATATCACAATGACCAAATACGGCATGCAAAATAGCTCCACTCTCTCAACTAAAATATCCAATTCTACTGGTTGGGGGAAAGATCTTGTAACTTTAATGTTTATGTGACCAAGTAAGCTGAACAACTTGAAAAGCAAGAGAATAATTAGTCCATGTTGTGAATGCAATTACCAAGAGGGAGAGCAACTTAGGGTGCCGAACATGTATGTGCACCAAAAAATAAAAAGACAAGCTTAGTCTTATAAGTTAATGGGTGAAAATTTAACCATACAGATGAGAAGAAAAATAAAATGAACATAACAAGTGGTGCGTCACTGGTAGAATTTTGGCTCAATAGTGAAGTTTGCTTTACTCACGAATGAATGAATGAGTAACAAACAATCAAGAACTATTCAGCAAAAATTAAGAAGAAAGATGACCAGTATTGCCAACTCACCCAGCCCTAGGATCTCTGACAATTCGCTGAAGCCGTTTCACAGTCTCAATATTATGGGCAAATACATCCAACCCGGAGTGTGCCAGAGTCTCTACAGCCTTCAAATCGCCCCGAAAATCAGAAGTTAAACACTCAACCATGATCTCGGGCTTGAGTTTCTGCAAAAGGAGTGGTAAAGTATCCAACAAAACTAAATTCGTACTCCAACCTCTTTTGCAATGATATGCATAACAAAACCAAGTAAAATGTACCTCAAGACTATAGCCAGAAAGATCTACACACCTTCATAGCTTTGACGGTCTGAGCAAAATGCCCACTTCCACCATCAGGTAGATCATCACGATCCACACTTGTTAGAACAATATAGTCCACACTTCATATATTTGAAAAAAGAACATAATTTGAGTTATCAAAATTGCATTTAGGATGCACATGATAAAATATGCATAATAAGCCAGTGCTAATGCAAAGATATCAACTTAACAAGGTCTAATAAACGTTTAAGTTATTGACAACTTCAAGATTTTACAAAATATAAAACTATCAGAAACAAAAGTCTTATCGAACAGAAGAACAAGTGTCAAGCATCATATTATTATGTTCTTGTTCCAGATATTTATAATGGACCGCAGTAATCTAGCCCTTTATTTAGGGAGCCATAAATTTACAAGAAGAAATCACAATGGCTCAACATATATGAATTTTAAATTGTCATCGTTACCAAGCTCAAAAGCATTAACATACCCCCAACTTGCGATAGCGTTAGCAGTGTTTTGTGGTTCCGATGGATCGGGAGGTGCGGGGTTTCTGCTGGTTTTGACAGCGCAAAATCTACAGCCTCGGGTGCAAGTATCCCCAAGAAGCATGATCGTAGCAGTGGCAACACCGTCTCCGCCTCCGTTCCAACACTCGCCAATGTTAGGGCACTGGGCTTCCTCGCAGACGGTGTTGAGATTCAAGCGTGAGAGCGAGTCCTTGACCTGCTCGTACCTCTCTCCTTGAGGGGCTCTCTGCCTCAACCACTCGGGCTTCTTCGCGTTCGGGTCTCTCCCCGTGTAGGGCCCCATTCCTCCTGGGTAGGGCCAACTCTTCTTCGCCACCGAAGAATCCCACGACGGCGGCGGCTTCGTGTCAATCTTTGACGAATCCACGGCCTCACAGTCACAGAGAATTCTCATTCTCCCAGAACTACCAGGCAAAGTACATGGAAAACAAATACTGGGAGAATAATTCGAGGATTTGGAGTGTGGGAGTTTTGGAAATGGGATTGAGAAAGGACAAGGATTCGAAACCGATTGCTGAATAATTTTTGCCATTTTCGTCGAAAAGCACCACCGAATCTGTAATTTTAAGAATTCAGAAAGAGAACTCGTGTGTCTGAGAGAGAGAGAGAGAGTGTGTGTGTCAATTTGATAATTCTTAAGAGAGGAGGCGAGTAGAGTGGCCGTTGGGGGTACTTTGGTTTCTCCGTCGGGACTTGAACAACCACAGCCATTTCTTTGGCTGGTTTGGTAGTTTCAACCCCCAACAGAGCCAACACCCAATTCCATTTTGTACGTGCAACCCATGGATTAATATCCGACACATCTTAAGTATCGACCATTCTTAAATAATATGTGATATGTAAATATTAAAATAGTGCAATCTTTTTATGTATACTGTAGGCAATACATGAATCCACGAATGTATTAGATTAGTAAAGAATAATTAAAGATGATCATGTTTAGATGAATGATGAAACTTTTAAAAGCTTAAATCGTTATTCTCTATATTAACTAACTCACTAGAAAAAATGTCGACAATTACTGATAATTAATTTTAGAGAGAAGCTAAGGATGAAATATCTTATTTTAGACCCACAAATGAGCTAGCACGCATAGACTGTAGCAAACTAAATAATAGATTCATATGCAAAGAATCTCTCTAATTTCTTTAGAATCATCTAGCTTGATCTCTCTCTCTCCTCCTCCTCCATATATATAAAAAAAGTATTTTTTTTATATTTATATATATAAATAAATATATTGTATATAGATATATACAATTTGTTGATAATAATTGCATATGGGCTTTAGTCAAACTTTACAAACTGTTGACCTATCACTAATGCTGACCCTATCAACCACTCTACATCGGCGAGTGACCCATCATTGCCAGCACAGACACTTGTCTGGCGTTAAGCCTTTCGCCGGCAATCTGATTTTTTCACAAAAACTAATTCGCTCGTTTCATAGAGGCATATCGATCGTCGTTTCTATGCTTCACTACCAAAGACAAGGGCGACGGGCTCAGGCGAACCCATTAAGGGCCCGCCGACGTCAGTATTCCTCCAACAACTGTATTTTGTTTAAGATTCACCGGTACTGTTTCTTTTCTCCCACTCACAATTGGCTAATCTCTACTCCTCCGCCATAGACACGTGCGACGGGCTCAGACACACCATTTAAAGGCCTTCCGACGAACCATTTAAGGGCCTTCCTCCAGCGACTGCATTTTGCTTCAGCTTGTGCAGATCTGGTTTCCTCTCAACTCCAAGATCTGTTTTCTTAGGTGCACCAGATCTGTGCTTGTACGCATGGACATTCATCAGGAATGAAGCTGGGGAAGTCACTACATTTGATTCTGAAACTTGGATATTATTATGGGCCAAATGGTGCGTTTTTGGGTGGAATCAAAGGCTTTTGAGTTTTTTCTAGAAAAATTGAGGTCCTCGTTGAAAATTGTGGAGAGGAGCAGCAGGGTTTGGAGGTCTCTAGCTATGGGATGTAGTGGTATAGGATGACTGGTGGTCACGATGGAAGCAATATTATAAGCAGGAAGAAATTTGAAATTCAAAAAACATTTGCATGAAGGGAACAGAACATTCATGGCTCAACGATGCTCCAACGAGCATGGTAGGTTTCTAACTATCACTGAATATGGTGGAGGAGGCCAGAGGAGTGTTGTAGTCATTCCTAAAGGGTATGAAGGTCTGGGTTGGGAGAAGTTTCCTGCGGAATTACGCAGAACTGCGGATATGTTTTTTGCTAATGGGTTAAGGAAGGATAACCAGAAGAAGAATGAGAACATTAACTTGGAGTTGAATCATAAAGACCCAAGTACATCCACGATGGCAAGGCGATTGTATGCGGCAGCTCTAAAAATGAGTCATGCTTCGGGGGTTCAAAGTGAGGGGGGCCTGCAAATCGCGCCGCAGAACCAGCTTGTTAAGATGCACACTTCTTTAAAGGAGATGGAAACCCAACTTGTCGAGTTGAAGGCAGCAATAGCTTTCTTGTCTACGAAAATAGATCTGCTTTCAATTGGAGGCAACAAGGTTGTAAGAAACAAGACTAAAATAGGTCTGAATCCTTTAAACTTAGATAAAGGAAAACAGAAAATCGGATTCGCCCCTGTCCCTATAACCAGGTCCAGGAGAGTATGGCGGGTCAAAAGAAAATCAGGATTATTTGAAGTGGGGTTTACATCGGATATTAGCGTAGAGATATCAGTATTGTCTCAGGTAACACAGGAGCAACCGATAGTCGGTATTACACCTTTGGCCCCAAAAGAAATTATGGCTCCCTCGTCGGAGTTGAAGGAAAATTGTGTATTGCCGAGATCTGAAGGAGATGTAGGATCCGCTATCACTCCAGAGGTGAAGGGACTTGCTGTCACCCTAGAATCTTCAATGGGTTTGAAGTCGGTGCCTTGTTTAGAGGAATGTCTAGAGTCGATAGTGCAGTTGGATACTGTGTCTGGAGATAATTTGGCTCCCCTAGTCTCTCTTCCTCCAATAGCAGATTGGATTTTTCTTAAAATTAACGAGATTCAGCAGTTCGTGAAAATTTCACATGGAGGATGTGAAGATCAATTTAAAGAATTAATTATTGCGATGGAGGCAATCCATGCGCTTGAAACCAAATCAAGTTTCAAGAAAAGCAGGGAGTTACAGCGTCTTCATTGGGCAATCAAGTACGACTCTAAGAGTGCTAACTCAACTAAAGGGAAGTCTAAAGAGAGGGCATTGTGAAGACGGGAAACAAGGGGTTAGGGTTGGGTGTTTGGGTAGAGTTCTAGATCTACGAGAAACAAATGGTTGGGGCTGGGTGTTCGGGTAGAGTTCTAGATCTTCAGGAAACAAGGGGTTGGGGTCGGACTTGGTGTATTTTGGATTTTTTTCATGGGTTTTTTGGGGCATTAGGGGTTTCTAATATGGGCAATGTGTTTTCTTGTATATATTCAGTGTATTTAGTTACTCTTTTTTATATATATAATATTTTTACTTATAAAAAAAAGAAGATATATACAATTTATTAAAAACTTGAAATTGTATTCAAGTTATTGGATTGTCTTGATCTCCTAGACCGACTTTTATATATGAGGTCAAAATAATACAATAGTCATCCTTAAGCTATGTGAGATTTCTCACATTTTTTAAAGATGACTATTTAAGTCCCACATTGCTTAAATGATGACTATTGTATTGCCTTAGCCTCCTATATAAATATTGGTTTAGGAGGTCAAGACAATCCAAAATCTAACTCTAATGAGTTTAAGTTTTTTTTATATTTATAATTTAAATTATATTATAATTTGGGTGTAAAAAAATATTTTTGAATAAAAAATTTTTTTTTTAGACTCAATGTGTTGGCTTAGGCGGGGGGTGAGGCAGATGGGGTTTTTTCTCTTGCCCCCCGGCACCGGGGCAGGGGCCCTAGCCTTTGCCTCTCGGGAGCAAGGGGCGGGGGAAAAAACCCCACCTCCTGTATGGTGCGAAGTGGGGTGAGGGGAAGGATACCCTCACCTCGCACCATGCAGATAGCAGCCTTAATAAGAATGTCACACGAGGTTGCAACTCGTCGTTACCAGGTAGATTCTACCCTTCCTGTAGTGATTTATTAGCACTTATTAAAAATTTTATAAATTAAAATATCCATAATTAATTTTTAGTTGGAACTTTAACATATAAAAATTAAGAACAAAGTGAATTGAATGTTCAGTTAACATTACATCACGCAATAAACATATCATACTTAAATATTTATTACCATTTATCATATATCATATCAACTTATCAGATCTGTCGTAACATTCATAATACATAGTTATGCCAGGTGTCAAAGTAATTCTTATTTTTATTTTATTTATAATGCTAGATATAATTATAGAGAATCTTTTTGAAAAAGTAAAGCTCACAACTAAAATTAATTTTATATTTTTGTATAGATGTTATATTTTTTCACATTTTTTAAAACTAATATATTATATTTGCACACTCTAAAACTATATTTAATATTTTTCACTAGATAAACTACCGTACATTTCTTCTAATTAAACATCTAAACTCCGCATGGACTTCTAAAAAAACTGCCCTGCCTACCATACTTAGCAAAATCTCTGACTTTTATAGCTAGTAGTTAGTCTTGAATGCTCAAGTATTTTAGCAACACAATAACGAGTAGTTGGCCACATAATTATTTTAAAATATTTTTAGATATTTTTTTTCAAATATCACTCAAATATAAAATATTTTTTAAATTTAAATATTTAACTTTTTCATCTAATTATTACAACTTTTTACAAACTCTCAAACAAAATATAAAAAATAATATAATTTTTTAAAATTTCAAGACAAAAATTATATTAAGAAATTATATTCAAATAACTTTGTAACTTTATAATATTTTTTTTAAAAAAATTCTCTCTTATTTTTCAAAATCTAAAAAAAATAATTTAACTTAAATCATTTCACTACTATTTATAAGTATAAAAAATACCCACATATTCAATGAAAAAAAAGTTATAGATATGAGGTGTGAAAGTAAATAATGGCTGATGTATAAAATTTTTCTTAAAGATATATTGAAACCTGGAACCCAAATTTTTAACTTGCTACCTGAGTTTTTTCAAAAACAGCCCCCAGTCGTCTTAGGGCTAGTTTGGGTAGGAGAGTATTATCAAAATACTCTACTACTATTTATTATTTTATTATTAATTTTCACATACTTTTCACCACTATTCACTACTTCTTAATATTTTATCATTATTTTTTTATCATTTTTTACTATTATTCATAGAAGATCTGAGATCATCTCACTATCCAAACGTAATCTCAAATGATTGGCTTTTTGAGGACTCGGTCAAATAAAAAATAAGGATATATACTACATGACATTTTTTAGTTTATATATATAATATAATATTATTTTAGTTTATATATATAATATTTTTCGTCTTCATCATTATATATTTATCTAATTGAAAAATGGATCCAATGAACTAGAGAAAATATTTGTCGTTTTGGTCATTAAATTATCTAATTCAAATATGGATTCAATCAAGCTGGTTTGGTTGCACAAAACCAAATTATCTTATCTCATATTATATAATCATTATAATTTTTTTCAATACCTATGCAAAATATAATAAACAATTTAACTTTTTCAAATCTTAAAATAAAAATAATATTAAAATATTTTATTCAATTTTCAATAAAACATCTCACCTCATGTAAACTATGTAACCAAACGACGCCAATACGACGATATTATTTTTGCGATTATTTATGCAAAGAGAGCCGTTGTAGCATCTAAAAACAAAAGAGACATAAGTCCGTGACCAATATGATTAACTATATTTTTTTAAAAATTCTATTGCAAGTCACTTTTGCGTACTCTTTATACACTCTATTACTGTAATTGGTTGCATCATTTTTTTTAATATAAAATAATTTTTTTGACTAATCACATCATTGAAACGTATAATGAATATGTAAAAGTCACAGTATGTAGCAAAAGTGACTGTGATTAATTTTTTTTTTTTTTACATGTATTTAGTTAGGAGTTAAGCTACGCAGCACTTCACATGAATTTTTGACAACTTTTTTTTTATTCTATTTCTATTCGTTCCTGAGTCCTGCTATTGGAGGCCGGCTAATAATTTTTTATTTTTTTATTTTTTATTTTATTTTAAATGCTATACAAAATTTAGTTTGGAGGTCTAGCAAAAGGGTATTGTCACCGCCAAAAGCTAAACAAGATTTTTTTTTAATCAAATATTTTTTTCATTTTTTAAAAGCTAAATAGGATTTAGCTTGCAGGTCTATGCCGCCAGCTATTTTTTCTTCAAATATTTTTCTAACCTAAGCATTAGTTGTTTATAGGCTTATAACTCTAGCTATTTTTGATAGAAATTTAGTTTTTCATTTTGACATATTTTAGTTTTCTACATTTTTGCTTGAAAAAATTGTAATAAAATATAAGCTTTTTGATAAAAATAAAATAAAATAAAAATGCTTTTCAACACTATTTTTTCCTTGAAACAAAAGTTAATAACATTAAGCTTTTCTATATTAAAAAAAAAAGGGTTATAGCCCGGAACCCCGGAATAACCCGAATTTATCCGGGTTCTAGCCCAGGTCATAACCTGGTTAACTCAGTTCAGGTTTGAAACTTGAGTTCTGGCTCGGGTAGACCCGAGTACCTAGTCTGGAAACTGGATGAATAGTGCTAGTTCAAGGGATGTGGTTAACTTAGACTCATGTATAATTTTAGAGTAATGATAGGTACAAGTTTTAAATGTCACTAAGAGAAAAAAGGCTTTTTGCGGCGATTTTATGACTGTTGGAAATAAAATAGATGCAAAAAGCCTTTAATTGCGACGATTTTCAAATCGTCGCACGATTTTGACATAAAATTTTAAAATTAGTCTTTTGCGGCGATTTTTTAATTTTTTGCGACAGTCATATTTGCCGCAAATAATAATTTGATCTTTTGCAGCGAATGTTTAATTTTTACGACGAAAAATTTGTTGGAATACTAAATTTTTTTTGCGACGATTAAATAATCATCGCTTTTGTGAACGTAGTCATTTGCAGCGATATTAAATCGTTGAAAAAAATTATTTACAGCGATTTTAAAATCGTCGGAAAAAGATTTGCTGCTAATGAAATGACAATATGGATTTCCCTTCCAATAAAAAATCGTGCGATACCAATTTATTATTTAGAGCGATACCAATTTCGTTGCTAATATTTTGTGATATTTGCGGCGAGGATTTTGAATAGTTGCGGCGATATCAAGACGCCGCAAATTCCTAAACCTAAAATTAAAATACCCGCTCGGGCTCCTTAATTCCCTCCAGCCCTTCGCCCCCCCCCCCTTTCCCTCCCTCCCGAACTCTTCCTTCTCAAGCAGAACCTATGCCGGTAAGCACTGGCTGTCGCGAGCGACCCCACCACGCCACCGCCATCTCACCTCGACGGCACCCCCTCGTTCTCCCCCAGCCCCTCGCTGATCTTTTTCCTCCCCAAATCTGGCCTCACCTCTCTCTCTCTCTCTCGGATTTCTCTATATTTCCGCCACTAGGGGCGCCGTTCGCCACCAGCCACACGTCTATGCTGTCGCCAGTTCTCCGTTGGAGCTCCTTCTCCTCCACGCCTAGCCCAGCAGCCCGAGGCCCTCCCTCTCTCCCTTGCTCTATTCGCAGCCCACGGCCACCAGCTCTGCCCAGCGCCACCGTGCTCCTCCCGAGCCACGACCACCCCTGAAATTGCCTTATGTTTTCACATTTATGGGTTCTTTTCATTCCTGTTATATTTGCTTGATTTCTTGTTTTAGTTCCATTTGGATTAGTTTTTGTGTTTATATCTGTGTGGTCGCTAGTTTGTTTATGGGTTTGTTTATATCTGTGTTTATAAAACATGTGCATGGATTTCAAATATGGCATGCTATTGGGGACATGAAAATCTGAAAAATGTTAAAAACACACAAGTGACTCATGGGACATGCTCTCGAGTACTACTTCTTAGTTCTTAAAACTTCTTAGATGGGACATGTTCAATGAATTTTTCATGTTAATTATTTTAGAGAGGGGATCGAAGGGGATCAAGGCCAATAATTTGGATGTTAGCCATAGGGAGCTACTCACAATGTACTACATTTATTTGTGACATCTTAATTGGGAAGATTTGAAAATATGAAAATGCACAAGCTGTTAGTTGTCCAGCCGTATGTTATCATTGAGGAAGATTCCTTACAAGTTATCAATGCTCTACATAGTGATAAGGAAGGCTGGAGTAGTGCTAATATGTTTATGTGTAAAGCTAAACAGTTGATGAAAAATTTTGCTAAGTGGGAGATTTCTGATCATGTTAGGAGAAATGGCAATTTCATGACTCACTTATAAGCAAAAGATGCTCTTTTCATTTCTGATATGATTGTAACTATACATGGAAGATGCTCCTTCTTGTATCTCTTCTTTATTATAATGGAATGACAATATGGATTTCCCTTCCAATAAAAAAAGAGTCGTGGAAGGTCATGTTAGCATAAAATAAAAAATTCTAATAAGATATGGTACTAATTTTGTCCACTAGCTATTATTGAAACTTCCATTATTTTGGTAAATCATTTTCCTCTTTCATAATGAAGGCAAGTCATGATCTTCATTATGAGTATAAGTATATTCAGTACTCATGTAATTCTGGTATAAGTATATTCAGTACTATATTATATATAGTTGCAATTATGTTCTGGTTTGTCCTTGTTAATGTCTCTATAGGGCATGGGTTTCATTACTCATGAATTATGCATGTAATTCTTTATGCACTACCAATTAATTAGATTTATGGCAATATTCATCTTTGAATTTTCCATCTGATCTAATTATAACATTTTTAATTAACTCCATGTGCCAATCACTTAACAGCTAGCTGCTTTAATATACCAATATATATATAAAGAACGTGATTGAAGATGACAAACTCGAAGATGACTTAACTCGAAGATGACTCGAAGATGATATTTAAATTATGCTTGAAGTAACTTGAATGGTAGTTGTTAGGCTACTAGTAGGGTGGTAAAAAAAAATTTTAACAACTAACAATATGAATTATATTTTAAGAGGAGTTGAAGAGAGGAATACATGTTATGGATTTGGGATCTATTTGATTCCTCTTTCTTTAACTATAGAAATTTAATATCACTGGATAGTTTGGATGTACACACAGCTGGAGGAGCTTCTTCATGCTTGCACTTATTGATTATGATGAAATGCTACTGCATACTTGAAACTTCCTTTTTTTGTTTGGTTTCTCTTTTGAGGTTTCCATTATAAGGTAAATGATAGTAGGCATTCTAGCTTTATTAATAATGGATCAAGTTATGATTATAGTTTATTGTTCTGTGCATATAATCTCATTGATTCTTGTAAGGTAAATGTCAAATCCATTAAATTGGTGTTATATATGGACCTCAAAAGCAAAATGAATCACAATGGCCAAGTAATGTGATCATGTCCTTTCCTTTCGAAGTAAAATGTTGCATTTTTCCTCAAATGAATTCCAAGTTATATGTTATGATACTAGAGACTTTCTTGTAAGCCCATTTTATGGTCCTATTATATGATGTGTTCACAAGTAAAGTTTTACAAATGTGATGCATATGCTATATATATATATATATATATATATATATGTCTTTGTTATGAAAGCTAAGTGAATGTCTATGATTTGAGAAGTTGTGAAAGGGCTCATGTTATAAAGTTATGAGAAAGTAAATAATGAAAGGAAAGAAGGAACAATTATGTATGACATTATAGTTGTTGCCATTATGTAAATAATACTTATTTATGACATTATGTAAATAAGGCCTTTTGTTGTTGCCCTTTTCTTCTAATAATCTCTTTTATTTTTTGTTGTTGCCCTTTTCTCAAGAAATGTCCTGTTTCATGTCCAGATATTTATAAATTTCTTGGTTTTGGCTTGGACAGACCATCCTCTAGCCTTCTTCCTCATGCTACCACTCCCTTCCCTTTTTCTTTATTTTTGTTAGAAGGAATGGAATCTTGCACTTGTTGAATGTGAATGTATTGCACGTGTCGGACAGATTGTGTTTAGTTTTATGGCTTATGGATTGATGTTTTATGAGATAATGAAGCATACTAGTTGGACAGATTATCTCTTGTAAATTATGCTTTACAAGAGGCTCCTTATAAATAATCCATACTATTTATCCAGATTGCCTTTACTTGTTTGGTATTTCCCTGTCTTGTTTCTTGCTTACATGGTAGTTGGTCTAAAGGCTGCATGGGCCATAGATCTAAGGACTAAGAAGAAACTTAACTTGTACTCCTACTCTCAATTATAAGCTGTTATAAGTTCACAGCAGTGGTTGTTTCATGGGTGCAAGCTGTTAGCTCTGTACAATTTGTTAGGCTCTTTCCAATATGTTGAATTAAATTATGACATCGCATATTTGTTTTTGAATCATGTCTTGATCCAGGGACACTTGGATTTCCTCACTATTTGCATCTACTAGAGTTTTTATATCCACATTGCAGTCTAACCGTTAGACTTTCTGGCTGCAGGTTGAGTTATATACAGATTCTGAAACCTTCCAATTACTGGGTAATATGAAACTTTCCTCTCTACTTTTTTTTTTCAATTGGGAAAATAGTAAGTTTTTTAGTAACATCTATCTACTTTTTTCCAATTACTGGGTGAGGAAGAGGTAACATCTATCTGCCTGTTGGTTCTATGTAATTTCTTAGTATGTTTGGTCATATTAGTAGTTTGGATCTTTTTTGAGTATGTAAAAAGGACTATAAACCAATCCATAGTGTATGTAATTTCTATGTAATTTCTTAGTAAGTTTGTTCATATTACTGGTTTGGGTATGCAATAAGTGGGTATGCGGTAAGCTCAATTGGAGGCTTATATTTGTGACATTTTATTCGATTTTCATTCTCAAGCTCACTTGTGGGTATGCTGTATTCTTAGGCTTAGCTTAGACTACTTAATCAAGAGCACTTATAATATGAAAACTGGAGTAGGAGTTCTTGGATCAGTACAATTTATCACTAGCTAATCCAAAACCATGGCATATAATAAATCAGTCATTTCTATCTTTAAAAAGCTATAGATAAAGTCACATTTTTTATGGAGTTAAGTGCAGTGGATTAGACCATGAACACTATAGGTGATTGCAACTGTAAAAATAATTGACAAAGCACTAATTATATGTCATCTTTTGTTTTTATTGGTTTTGAACAACAGGATGGATATATGTTTGATAAAGAAAGGAGATGCTCATTATTCCTCAAAGGGAAATTATATTGATATTTAATTGTTCAAATCAATATCAATTTAATATTGATATGCTCATTTTCTTTTAATTTTGTAGAAGAGTATATCAGCTTGTAGTGCAAATGCATGCATATGGACCACCCAGGTGGCCTGCTTTTGGAGGCAGACTTGAAGGCTACAATAAGCTTATTTCATGTATCCTGTTTAATGCAATTTTTTTTTTTAATTTTGTTAAACGCCATTTCCGGCGATTTGAAATCGCCGGTTTTTTTTTAAAATACTGCAACACTATTTGCGGCGATACAATGTCGCGGGAAATAATTATATGCAGCGATATAAATCGCTGAAATTATTATTTGCAACAGAGCAAATCGCCACTAAAATTCCTCAACGACCATGGTTTAACAGACTTTTGCGATGAATTATTAGCTATTTGCAGCGAAAAATAATCGCCGCAAATGGTGTTTCCCAATGATTATATAAAAGCAATCGTCGGGATTTTTGCGGCGTTTAAATTCACTATTTGCGGCGATTTTTTTGCACCGCAAATACTTCTATCGCAGCGATTTTTTGTAAATCGCTGATAAAATTATAAGCAACCACTTTTTGGCGTCCAATCTGCAACGATTATAAAAACGTTGCAAATAACTTTTTGCAGCGTTTTTTAGACTTTTAGCAACGAATTTATAGCGCTGAAAATGACCAGTTTTCTTGTAGTGTGTACAAATTTTTTTGTAAGAATGCGAGCCCATCAAGAAAAAGTGAGCTTTCCATACCTTTTTATAGTGGGGTCTATTTTTTTTATAAAGGGTAGAGCTACGTACAGTCCACTTTTTTGGACTTTTTTACATTCCAAATATAGGAATAGACAAAAATACGCCACTTTATCATAGATTTGACCAAAACGCCTTTATTTTTAAATAAAAAATTACCCAAATAAGAAAGTAACGTTTTCTCCATCTCCTTGTCGTGCATCTGCTGTCGTGCATCTGCTCCTCGCCTCCTCCACCATAGACGACTACAAGTATGTGAACAATGTGTAGTGCTATTTGAGAGATCTCCGAATGAAACACTATTACAGCAATATTAATTCTAATATTCCCTTACATTTCATTTTTCATTAAAATTTTACTAGTTCCCAAAGCATGAAACTTTCTGGTTTTTATCAACACATCAACAAACATAAGCTCGTTGAAAAGCTTGTGCAAGCTATTGTGAGAGAAAAGTTAATAAAATTCCAACCTTGTGTTGTCTATTGCATTTTAGTCGGTGATATATCTGGCCGTAGTATAAGGTCGTGCAGTACAGATCCTACAAGTCACTACATATAACTGCAGATCATATAACAAGGAGAATTTCACTCAAACTTTCAAGCTAAAGGAAGCAAACTAAGACAAGAATTCAAATCTATTAGATATGGGTTCTTGTAAACTAATAAAGTAATGCTAATTGTTTATAAAATGTTCTGATATTTTTTTGGGTTCTTGTTTTTGTACAATAATTTAAAAATTGTTGTTGAAATTGTTTTGAGAATTTTGTGTTTGTTTGTTTACATAGCCAGTGCTAACTTATTTAATTTTTTGATTTCATGTTGTGCATAAATAGATCAAGAGTGTTCTTGATGGAGAAAGGGGAAGAAAGCACATCTAGTAAGTGATCCTTTTTTTTAAAAACAGTAATTATATGAATACTCCAAATGTGAGAGATGATGAGGAAGTAACTGATGATCACGAGATTTTAGAGCCAATGCCGGGAATGATGATGATGATGGGATTTTAGAGCCAACTCTTGAGAACGATGATGATGATGATGGGGTTTCAGAGCCAATGCCACAAAATGATGATGATAGAATTTCAGAGCCAATATTTGGGATGTTTTTTAAAACTCAGCAAGAACTCATTGATTACTATAAGCAATATGAGAGACAGACTGGATTTGGCATAATGACCCAAAGAATTATAAGGGAAGCTTATGAGAGTGTTAAATATGTAACATTTGGTTGTGCACGTGGTGGTAAGGCAATGAATCGTATTACCAACCTTTCTAAATCATGCCCGAAAATGAAAACCGATTGTAAGGAGAAAATTAATGCACACTTGGTTGGTGATATCTTACGCATAACTACTATATAAAATGCACACAACCATGGACTAAGTCTACAAAAGGTAAGATTTTTTAGATGTAATCGAACTATTGATGATTTCGTAAAGAGGTACTTAGATATCAACGATAAGGCAGGCATAAGCATATCCAAAAGTTTTAACGTCTTGGCTATTGAGGCTGGTGGATTTGAGAAACTTCCATTTATTGATAAAAATGCAAGGAATTATATTGATAAGACTCAACACCTTAAACTTGGCAAATGAGGTGCGGATGCACTTCGTGGTTATTTTGAGAGAATGCAGTATAAGAATAATAAATTTTACTCATTGATGGATTTAGATGATGATGAACAATTACGTCTTTTGGGCTTATGCACGTAGCAGAACAGCTTATGAGTATTTTGGAGATGTTATGACATTTGATACAACATACTTTACAAATAGATATGACATGCCCATTGCCCTGTTTGTTGGAGTTAATCATCATGGACAATCAATACTTTTGGGAGCATATTTGATATGAAGTGATTATTTGAGACTTGGTTGAAATGTATGGATGAGATAACGTCAAAAGTTATCATCACTGATCAAGACAGGGCCATGAAAAATGCGATTACAATAGTTTTTCCACACATCCGATACAAATATTGTTTGTGGCACATAATGCGAAAATTTCCAGAAGTGTACATGAATTCTAAATTTAAAGAAGTACATACAGAAGTAATGAGAATTATCTATTCTCATTGTGTTTTCATAAAAACGGAGGGGACGATTACAACATATCAAGTAAATGACCAGAGACAAGTTGAAGATTGCATCAAACGATCAATTGTGCAGACATACTTCAATGAAGATGAGTGCGAGGTGAAGTGCATGTGTGGACTATTTGAGATGAGAGAAATTGTATGTAGGCACATTCTTTCAATTTTCACCATAAGGGATGTCTGAGAGTTGCCGAAAAAGTACATTATGGATAGGTGGAGGAATGGCATTAAACGTAGATATGCTGTGATTCGAAGTAGTTACGATGATTTGAGTGATAAACCAGAGTCTAGTAGGTACTCTACTTTGATTAAACTATGCTACCAAGTAGCTACAAATGCAGCTGAAAGCGAAGATAATTCCATAGACACGACACAGAAGTTACAGGCAATGAATGAAGTTTACACCAATCAAAACCCTATGCCACAATTGCAAGTACTCATACTTCCATTGATGCTAAAACTGGAAGTTTGAAAAAAGTGCTAAGTTCTCGCGTTGTTAGAGGAAAATGGAGGCTTCCATCGAAGAGGGACCAACCTACAATAGAAAAGTTACAAACCAAAACCAAAAAGGCTGATGGAAAGCGATATAGGAAAAATGTGGGAAGACTTAAATAATGTGAGTTTAATATATGAAAACATTTTTAATTAAGTTATTTAATTTGTTTATGTATTCAAATGTAGGACTGTACGTCCAGAAGATGTATTAAACCCAACAGATTCAATAATACTATCTAGCACACAACAAAGTGTTGTTTCTCAGGTATATGTAGTTAATTTTTCCTTTTATTTCTATGTTGAACAATTAATGAGAAGTGTTTTACTTAATGTTTCATACTACTTGTAGGTGGACTTTCAACATCATGGCCCTCTTGAGGACTGATGAGAAAACGTTGTGTGACTGCTACATTTTGATGATGTTAAGAGATGAGAAAACATTGAAGACTTCATTTTGACTTCTAATATCATTGTGTTATTTAGCTATTTGTATTGTTGACAATGTTAGATATTACAATATTACATAATAATCCAACTGTGTTGTTCTTGAATATTACAATATTGATAAATGATCTAAACCTATTACAACCTATCCACCAACATGATATTAGAATTGAAAACCCCTAATACATGCAGAGTTCTTCCCCACACTTTTGGAGTTCTTCTCTCTCTTTTGGAGGCGACGTTTGATTTCCATTCAACATTCTCAAAGTAGATGTCAATGCTTTCTGGGAAGTACCTGATGGTAAGACAACGGAAAGTCATTAGGACAAATCTACATGCTTTAGATATTGTTATTGCACCAAGAACATAGACAACAGATCATTTTAATAAAAAAAATTAGATTTAAAACTGGTGCCTGGAAGGTAGGAAGAACATCTATCCTTGCCCAATAATGCCAAAATGCCAAGAGAGAAATACATGGCCAAAATAAGAGGAGATTTGGCACTGTGTAGTAAAGGTTGAGCCAGCAAGATTCTAATATGAGAAAGCATGCCCATCATATTTTCCCTAGATACTGATGGCAGTTAAACCTTACTCAAGGATTCTTATAAAGCTATTATTCCGAGAAAACCACAATTACAAAATAGAGACTGATCAATTCTCCAAAAGGCCATACTTCTGACATTCAAATATTCTCTTCTTTCAAAACTAAAAGCCACCGTTAGAGGTTCATACTCCCAGGCAGATGGTAGATAACTAAACAATAAACATTTAAAAGCAAAAAAAAAGGTCTAAAAAAAAGTAGGCAATTACAATGCAAGCTTGGAACGTTGTCTACATCTCTAGATACATCAACATTTATTGTCATTGAGTAAATAGGTTTGAGTTCATATTAAGAAAATGCACATCATCTAATAAGCTATTATAAAGGCATCGAATAACATTTTAACTCTGCTTTGATCAAACTATGCATGGCATGTCAAAACTTGCCTGCGTCTAATTGTCACCCAATCCAAACTAAAGGCAAAAATAAACAGTAATGTTAAGAATTAATGACTACCAATAAAACAACAAAATTTACTTCAATATGAACTAGATGCCTTTTCCAGACCATCTGGACAATTCCATATGAACCAAGGTGGTAATAATCCACCTTTGGCATGATGCCATTGATAGCACACAGCAGATGCAAATTGCAAATTAAATTGTTTCTTTGTAATTATCACAACCACATTCACCATCCTTAGGATCAGATACTCTAGGAAGTCCTACAGAACGTTTCAACTCCTAGCCAGAAAGAATAAATAAACAAATATGTAAACAAGACCAACAACATAGCAATCCATCAACTTGGAAAATTGCCCAACCCGCATATTCACCAATTATCTGAGTGAATTGGAACCCATTCATAGATTTTTACAAACAAGTAGAGTGCACACCAAATTTAAAACAACAAATGAAAAAGTTAAGAGAATTGCAAACATCAAAATCCAACAAATGAAACAAAACTTGAAAATAGAAGAGAAAATAATTTGAAGGTAGAGGAATTGCAACCTAGGTACTTGAATTGAAGCTGACTGGAATTGCAACTTGGGTCGACAGGGCACTCGACGAAGAGGGTCCTCTCTTGAGGAAGGAGACGGCGACGTCAATGCTGATGGGCTACTGCGTAGGTGATGACTATGGCAATGGTGACAGCGAGAGGGCGACAGGTGACATTGATTTCAAAGGCACTTTTGGAGTTGCGAGTGTGGATGCTCAAAGAGAAAGACAGAGATACATCTTAGAGTTTCAAAGGCAATAGCTTTTGGTCACTTGGGTGAGGTTCAAAGTCGAAGAGATTAGGATGTCCGAATGGGTTGGATTCAAAGCTCAGAGAGTGGTTGCTGAATCGCCACAATTCAAATGAAATGTCAAAGCCGACGTTTAATTTTTCTCTTGATGAAATGCTTCATTTCATCTGTAAATGAAACGAAGCATTTCATTTAGGCCTGCAAAGCAGTCCACATATGTGGATAGCAAGAAGAATTATTCTTTTACAAAATACATATACGAGACTTGTACATTTGGAGTTTGTATATATAATTTGTCTCATAATTTTATAGAGGGATGTGGCAAAGTTAGACAGTTGTGGAAGAGGAGTTCTCATGGAAGAAAGACTCGTGGAGGATTAACTGTACCGGGAGAGAGTCGAGAGAAAAATTATAGAGGTGCTTGCTACCATTGCCTAGAAGGATGCAATGTGTCTCGGGCTGGGTTTGTGCCATCTAATTTGTTGAGTGGAACCCAGTTTCTAAAACTTTAGGTCATAGGTTGGGATTGTCATTTAATAAATACCCACTTATCCATTAAAATAATCGAATAATGCTTTAATAAATGTGGGCCGATCAGCCCAATAAGATTCCTAACAAAGTTGGACCCCATGTTACATGGGATTATAGTAAGCAATCCAAAAAAGATAAGAGTTCTTATACGCATTGTCACACGAATAGTCACTATTTGCCAAACAATTCAGTTTTTCTTATTCCATTGATTAGGACGCTGGTATAGAGACAAAATCTTTGGAAAATAAAGATAAGAAACATTAACGTCTGTTTCGTATATCTTTGGGTCAGATTCTAGCAATTTGGGTCTTGGACTTTTCACCTGCACATTTAAAAAAAAAACATAGAGAGTGAGTGGCCTTAGTGGTGGCCGGGGAGGCTCCGATGTTTAAGTTAGTATATATCTTTAGTAGATTGTGCAAGAGCTTAGAGGAATCAAGGGGCGTTCTTCGTACCTGGGGGTCAACTTTTATACTAGGTTTTTGGGTGGGAACAACACATACTTTGCCTCAAGGAGTTCATATCACTTCAACTATTCATCTAGTCATAATCTTTTAATGCAGCATGGCTCCTGGGGTGGAAGATTTAATGCGGTGTGGATTCTGGGGAGTGGTTTCATTAAAGTGGCATGACTCCCTGACTTACTTTATTCCGCGGATGTTCATTGTTAAGCCCCTCCATCCCTAATGTTAGGAGATCAAGGGTTCCCCGTGTCTTCAGAGCGTGTCAGGGCGGTGAGTCTCATATGTTCTTAACGTCCACTTTTCCCATGCGAGAGTTGCTACCTAGGTGGGTTTTACTCATGGGCCGAATACTTTATAAAGTCTCATTGATTCCTTTTAGAGGAGGGTTGTTGGGCCTGATCGGGCTCTCTCTCCTCCTATAGAGACCCCTCATGGGCTCTCTATATGGACCAATAGGGGAGAAAACTCCTTACATAGTTCATGGTTAGAATGTTAACATTATTTAAATTAATAGACCTACGTACATAGATTAGAAATTTCACATTGTATAATTACTTAATATAAAGTTTGGATAATGTTTGTAAAGCCCAATAAATGTGCTCAATAATGTGACATATATAACTGGGCCAACACATCTCTTGAAGCCCATAATTTTGGTTAGGTCATGGGATAAAGTGGTACGTCCAATTTATGTGTAGAGACTCATTAAGGATCTATAAAATTTCATTATTTTATGATAGACAAAACTAGAATTTTAGGTGTTATATAAAGTCATGGTCCCCACTCCAGATTCATCACTGTTTTACTCTTCACATTCCATTATCGTGAATTTTTTTTAGAAAGTAAATATTAGACGTAGAAGATTATATCGTTGCGTTCTTCTATCTAATGACTACATGTATGTATTTTTTATTATATTTTTACATGGGTTTAACAAGAGATGATCTTGGTCTTTTCGGATTTTATTTAAAATCCAACACAGAAAAGTCAGAGAAGGAGGGGAAAAAAAAAAAAAAAAGACGAGACAACCAGACGTTCTCAAAACACATTTAGAGAGCGAGAGATACAGAGGTCTAGGAAAAATTTCCTGATATAGATACGAAATGGAGACGACCATAGGCGAAATGATTGTGTCTAAATCCGTTAATGAACAGAACTACATAGAAGAGTGTTATGAATGGTACTGTCTGGAAGTGTTAAAGGCAGACATAAAGGAATCTCGTGGCCGGGCATCATCAAAACCCTTCATGAATATTATTATTGTATCAGAGAACGTTACCCAGTAGAGCAGTACGCGCGTAGTACAGAAAAATACAAATAAACTACTATTAATTACAGCTAGCAGAGACCAAGGAGAGGCCTGGAGCTGCAAGGAAGGGGGAGAGGCTTGGGAGAATGATTTTACACCAGCAGAGAAAGGTGGAGATTCCGAGTGTGAAAATGGTTTCCTTGTTTGGAATTTCTGTCCGTATTAATCGTCCCATCAAAAAATGAAGACAGTACCCATCCTCTCAAATTCATTCACTGTGACAGTGAAATGTGATTTTAGCACCCGTCTGTTTCAGGTTTCCTTCTCTGTCGTTGCACCCACAAAATAAGGAATGGATTACAGGACCTCTTCTCTCGACTATCTTTTTCATGCATTCACATTTTCTCTCTCTCGATATATATATATATTATACACACACACATGTATATATATACAATATATGAACCCAGGCAGGGCAGCTAGGGTTGCCTTTTAACTTTTCTGGTTTCTTTGGATCTTGTAGTTTTTTGTTTTGTTTTTCTTTTGGGGGCCGGTAAGCATCGTTCTTACGTGAAGGGCATCAATATATATATTTATATATATATATATATATATATATATATATATATATATATATATTAGCTTGTTCAAGTATATATTTATCTTGTACGAGATCAAGGGTATCTCACTCTTTGAAAGCAGTTTCATACGACTACTGATCTAGCTAGCTTTTAGTTCTACATATATATATGCTACACTGAAAACAAGTCGATCTACAACGTCGTGGTGCAATCATATATGTATATAAAAAACGATTCCAGAACGTCGATCGTGGGTGCAAATGCAATCGTTCATGCATGGTTTCAAATGATGAAAGTTGAGTTACATTCAATCTGTCGACATTAACAAATTGAGTTATATGAAATCGCGCTAACCAACATACGGCATGGAACAATGCATGCCCTGTTCTCAACCCACAAACTTTCATTAATGCAGACGAAAGAATGTTCCTAGCTACTCGAATATATATGAATCTATTTCTGAGACTGAGAATACTTGAGATGCATGTATTGATCTAGATCTGGAGTACATACATATAGTACCCCAGCTTGGAAGAGCTAGCTAGCGTGCATGCATACCCTCATTGATCTATATAATATATACATGAATCGAACATGCATGAATCTAGTAGTCATGACCAGTAGTACTACTCATGATCAAGTCCATGGACAAACAGATCGAGGTTTTTTACCTTGATCTTCTTTTAAGTAGATTACTTTTGATCTACCTTAGCAATTACGACTGCGTACGAATCATGTGGGTACGTATATATGTATTTCCATTTTCGTGATCTCAATATCATGTACATGGACTAATTAATTAATCTTCTATATACATATATATGAGCAATGCTGCATTGTTACTTTAAATTTGGTTATCTCTAGTACGTTATTATATATATACATGACTTGTTACTATATATGGTACGTACGTAGAATATTGTTATTATAAGTCATGACTTTAATTAAGAGATGTTGTAACGATATAATCATTAAGTCCATCTCGATCTTGTTCAGTATTTTTAGTTAATGACCAAAGTATATACTGTTTAAGAAAAGATTATCTGAAACTTAAATTCAATAACATTTACATATATATTAAATATGCCTTGATCTGCTCGATCGATCGTATGGGCGGGGTAGCTAGCCAGGCGCGCGCACGACTTAATTCATTGACATTTCACTGAAAAGGGATTGAGTTCCATATATAGTTATGTCCCGGCCAGCTTGTACTTTCGGATTGTAATGAATTATAAAGTGATGAAAATGCATGGAAAGTGGAGGGGTAAAATAATTAACCAACAAACTCGCATGTAGTAGATCTATCGATCGATAATGCATGTAGTACTACGCTAGACATCAATATCCATGTGCTCCGTCACGGTCATGTTGATCAATAATTGTCCAATAATATAATTGACTATTCACTCTTTGAATTACGGTGAGAACTGCTACATGCAGATTATATAAAATAAACTCACAAATTGATGTGATTTTATAAAATTTATTAGATCTATTTTATAATAAAAGTAATTTTACAATATGACGTATTACATCAAACTATATTAATTTATAAATTTACTTTTGTTTAATCCATTTGTAACTAAGATATTTTCCATTCAATTAAGCTACAACTTGCTATCGAGCAATGTGGCAAATGAAATATTAATGAGAAAAACATTTTACACCTTAACTCCAAATTATCCTAATTCTTCCATTTTGTATTAATTTACAGTAGTAATTGGTTTTTGAAAAGATTTAGTGTTCATCCAAAGTAAGTTTTTTTTTTTTTTAAGTGGAATGAAGATTTATCAGAACATGATGGGCTCTAATTCCCACATGCATACACAAGAAAACGACGAGATTTGGACGTCAGTCGCTTTAGTGTGTCAGCTCATGTCTGCAAAGTGCAGCAGCGGAGGTACACTGCTAGTGTAGTAACCCTAGACGTATATGTTTTTTCCCCTCAAGCTATTCCAGCACATCCACTAAATTAATTACCATATATCCAGCTCGATCCTCCTATTATCACAAACCCTAGAACTTTCCTGGCCTAGCTCTTACCTTCAGACTTCACACCACACTTCTTCTTCTTCTTTCATCTTCTTCTTCCCTTTTCTCCACTATGAACCTAGAAGAGAAAGTTACAATGGACTTGGTTCCACCATCAGAGCATCTCTGCTATGTCCGGTGCAACTTCTGCTACACTGTTCTTGCGGTAAATTTATGCTTAATTATAAACCAACCTCATCCACCTACTGTTCTCCAACCCCACAATCTTATTATAAAGTGTGTAGAGAGAAACTAAAAAAAGTAACCTTTTTCATCTATTTTTTCAACGAAAAAGAACTCGTTTGATTTCTATGTATATCGCAAGAAATGTCATTTTCTTGAGGGTGAATTTTCACGAAAAATAGAGGTAGGATATAGATCAAAATATATATCCCTTTAATTCTCTGTTTTCCTTCTCTCCATTCCTCATGAATCCTAGCATATTTTCCATTAAGTATTAAACAAAAAGTCATATTTACTGAAAGATTAATGGCGCTGGTGTACGTACTGCTATATGTTGAAAAAGAATCTTGGCTCAAATTTGCATCTGGTAGTTAGCAGGTGATCATGATCTGATTCCTCCGCTTTGTAATTTATCTCTGTCTTGAACTGTTGTATGATCTTCTTGTATATACTAGGTTGGGATTCCAATCAAGAGGTTACTGGACACAGTGACTGTCAAGTGTGGTCACTGCAGTAACCTTTCTTTTATCAGCACCAGAGCTCCACTCCAAGGCCAATGTCTTGACCTCCCACTCTCCCTTCAGGTAATTAGTCTTAGATCTCCAACATACTCGTGTTCTTGCGACTCGCTCCAAACCAACGTCCCCCCCCCCCCACCCCCCCAAAAAAAAAAAAAAACAACCGAAAAAAGGGAGGAATTTTCGCTTTACGTACCCCAAGACCTACGCATGCGCATGCATTCAGAAGAAAAGAAGAAGAAAAATCTGAAATAGCATCTTTTTCTGTTTCCCAAAATTAGTAAAACTAATGTTAGGAAAGACAGCAGCACCGGCTATGTTCATTATCCTTCTTTAGACGTAAGTAATTTTAATATTCATGAAGAGGCCAGCTGAAGATCATCGCATAACCTTTTGACACTCTTCAGGCTTCAAAACAACTATATATCTCGTATAACATAATTTAAATGAAGAAATACAGGATATTTCTGATCACTAATATTGGAAGCCTACTGTCTGCGTTTCATGGAGAAGCAGGGCTTTTGCAATGATTTCAGAAAGGGCCAATCCTCTTCATCGTCCTCATCAACAAGCGAGCCATTGTCTCCCAAAGCACCCTTTGTTGTGAAACGTAGATAATCTTCCACTTTTCTACCCTACCCAGTGAATTCTATATATAAAGCTATATATATCCATACTTTTTTTTTTCTCTCTCTCTTCACGAATTTATGTCGATTTTTTATTTTTATTTTTGTAGCGCCTGAGAAGAAACACAGGCTTCCATCTGCTTACAACCGATTCATGAAGTAAGGGGAAGTCCTTTTCTCACTGATTATTTTACCACTACTACTTCTAGCTAGCTAGCACTGCTACATGAACTACTAGTACTGAATCTTAATATATAATAATCAGTGCTTTTTGAGGTTCATGAGTTACTGTTAATATTATTGATCATGTAGTTACTAGTTTTATAGTACTATGAAAGAAATTAGAGTGATATTGTATGTGTTTGATCAATTTATGCAACTTTGAAAGGGAAGAGATACAGCGCATCAAATCTGCTAACCCTGAGATACCACATCGAGAAGCTTTTAGCACGGCAGCAAAAAATGTAAGTTGATTTTCATCATGATCACTAGACGTACTACTACTACTCATTTTTCATTCAAGGGTTTATACGAATCATGTGTACGTACGTGCGTGTGTCATCTCTGATCTAGAACGCCCTCGGACTAGTACATGATATTATCTAAACTGATTTTCTTGGGCAATATAATTAGTGGGCTAGGTACATTCCAAACTCAGCAGCTGGATCAGTTTCTGGTGGCACAAATAACTAATGTAAGAGTTCTGATCTATATATTCTGATAGCAGGACATGAGTAGTATATATAATATGATCTCTCAGCCATATTGATTTGTTTACCTTGATCTTATATATATATAATAATATTGTTGCAGGGATGATGTAAAATATTTCCAATCGATTACAATATTGCAGTGACAGTACTCATGGACATGCGCGCAATTGGGAAGTAGTAGTAGTAGTAGTAGTAGATGAGATCAGAATGCAGCAAATTAGATCGTTAATTTGATTTATGTAGTAGTAGTACTATGTCTCAAACTTGATTTGATGATCTGGTTGTCACTTGATTTTATATCATGCTGGCCTGCCTGATGCTATTTAATTTGTTTCTTGATGAACTAGGCATGCTAGCTAGATGAGAGTTAACTAATTAAGACTATCATCATTATATATGTAATGTTAATTTGCTAATTAGATCAGCTTAGAGCTAGCTAGCTATCAAAATCGCCTTAAATTAATTCTGATGTCGATCTTCTATTTGATCTATAGTAGTACTACGTGCTAGCAAAAGTATTAATATAATTAAGTACAATATCATGTGTAGAGATCAGTACTACGACGACATACAATTTTAAAACTTATATGGCTATTTTGAAATTACTTTATATTAAATAAATTTAATTATTCTCGCACATTAATCATGTAATGGCTCAAGGTCTAATTTTATTAGAATAGTGAGGCTAAGGGGTCAATTAAAATAAATAACAACCTAAATGCTATTGCTTATAATATATATCTAGCTAGGAATTTCATCAACAGTGCCACGTGATCAAACTCTAGAAATTAATTTTCCCTTTTAGAAAACACGATCCTAATCGATCCCCAATATTCCCTGATCATGCATTTTTAGGCTTTGCTTATTAGCCCAGTAAATGGTGGGACAAGAGAACGCATAACTCCGGGCCGAATACGGATTACAGATCTACGTAATTTCTTCCGCTTCCACACAAGACCCACGTGATGCAAACGCTTTCAAATCAATTCAGTTTTCAAGATAATGTATTTACATTATATATTATTTACATGTCATAATTTAATTTATAAAATTTAAATTTTAAAATTTATCTTCTAAATCAAATTATGTCACGTAAATAGTATGTGATGTAACAACTTTCAAATAGAATTATTCATATAAATAATGTAAAAGTCTTAAGTGTACAAATCTTGTCAAATTGTAATAAGGTGGGCTCCACCAGAACAAAGTGATTTTTTTTTTACTTACTTTTTTATGATAAAGTCCATTTTTTTTTTTTATAAAAAGGTCTGCGTAAGATTTGTATATTAGAAGTTTGTACAAATAATTACTCAATGTGTATATTACGAAACACACAGCTTTTGAGAAATTCTATTATCAAGCAATGTGCAGAACACACCTAGTAAATTAGTGTTTACATGGCATACATTAACTCTAGAATATAAATTTTAAATTTTAAATTTTACCATTTAAGTGATGTGGATGATATATTCTACATATGACATGAGAATAAAATATATTATATTTTTTTCGGCTTGAAAGTCTGTTAGATATTGGGTTTATATTATATGAAATAAAATGTAGAAAAATAAGGAAACAAAAGTACACGGGAAATATTGGGAGACACACATGTCCGATCATATAATTTATCGATAATGTTCGTTTGATTTATATAACAATTTCAAGTAAAGTGATAAATCGAGATAATTTAAGTTAATTTATTCCGAAATCGAGACGATTTGAAGAAGTGAAAGTGAACATTTACAAAGTCTCTATATGCGGACTGGCAAGAGTTGGGTCCAGACCGACCCAGCCCACCTGCCCAAACCCTTCATCATCTCGGGGAGAGTCGGAGACAGGTTTTGCCTGCTCATTGAAAATTTCTTTATTTTATTGGATGGAAATCTTCGACAGTGAGACGAGAGCGGGGCTGAGATGGCCACCTTGCCAGCTGCCTAGGCGGAGGCAGCGGGCGGGAGAGGTTGCTACGTTGGCCTTACTAGGAAGGGCACAACGTGCACGTGTGCCCAATTAGAAAAAAAAAAATGATAATAAATGAGAAATGAGAAGTTGAGTAAAAAAGATTCAAAAAATTTGAACTTAAAACATGTCATCAATTTATAGAAGTTGAAGTAAACCTAATAAAAAATTAACAGAAGTTTTATATTTATACAAGTTAGTGTTTTATTTAGAGATATAATTATAACACTGGAAAGTTTGATAACAAGAAATTTTGAAATTTTATGCTGTTGTTCCACCGATAGGGTTGATGGAGAGAACGTTTAGTTTGTTTTGATGCAGTTCTCTAGGTTGGTTTATTTCTACGCCAAGATGGATGATCCATTCCTTTTCTAGAACTTTGATTGCAATATTTTGGAAATATGGTAGATGATCTTGTATGAAATAATGAGAAGATATAAATGTATGAATATAAAGATTTTTTAATTTTACATTTTTGTTGTTTTTTTAAGTGTTTAGACACTTTATATAATATAGTTCAAATATTAAATATATAGTTTGTAATTTGATTGAATTGTGTATTTTATTATAAATTTAAATATATTTTCTTCTGATCAAAATAATAATTCATTCATAAGTTGTATGGTTCATATGAATGCATTTATTATTTAATGAATATTGTTGTTATGGAATGAATTTTTGTTTATTATACTTAACTATTAATCATATTTATGTCAAGGCTTTCTAGTGCATTAATTAAGAAGTACGAGTTTTTTTATTGCTTTGTTTTTAAATAATTTGTTCATTTTAAATTAATATGTATTTAAGTAATATTTTATATGGTTGTTAAATAGAATGTATGTATTATTAAATAGTTATATTATAATATAGCTAATGTCAAATATTTTTATTGAATAATTGTTTTACCTCGCCTAGAACCTATTATTTCTTCTACTGTTGATCCAATAAGAATTGTATATTTGCATTTATTAAATAACTCTATAATAATAATAATAATAATAATAATAAGAGATTTAATAAATATGCAAATCTATTTAAATTATTAAGAAATTATAACTCCTCCCCTGATGGAAATTTATAATTGTACTAAGAAACCTATTTAATTTGGAAGAAAATATTCAATTTATCCGGCAATGAAAGAAATATTTAAGTTTAGAAATTTTATATCTTATAAATCTTTTAAAAAAATCATTACTAAAAGGGGAGAAAATTATATAACTAAATACAGATTTGTCCTAAAATATAAGAATTCAATTCAATATTTACAGGACTCAAAATTAAAGGAAATAAAATGCTGCACAACACTAAAATTTAATTTTTAAACATTTTCTTATGAATCTCATGGAGGGAATAAAATACTGTGCAACATTAGAGTTCATCACTTTTAAATTTTTTATTTCCTTGAGAATTTTATGAAAAGTTACTGTCATTTAAAAAAAAGACTCAAAGCCATTTTTGATAAGATCTAAAATGTGCTGGTCTATAGAGCCCAAAAGAATTCATATAAACCCAGCCCCCATGAATTCCACATACGGCGCCGTTTAGAAACCACATAACCCTAATTTTTTTCCTCTCTCTCTCCCCATTAGTGGGTAACCCTCTCTATTTCATTTATCTTCCACAAACCAAAACCACTATTTTTTTTTTCTCTCCATCTATGATAGTAAAAGTGTTTGATAATGTTTGTGAATAGTAGTAAAAAAGTAATAATAGAATATTAAATAGTAGCAAAAAGTAGGTAAAAAGTAATGAATAGTAATTAAAATAGGTGAAAAGTAATAATAAAGTAAAAAATAGTAGTGAGAGTATTTGAGAGTACTTGATGTATTCTTAGTACCCAAACCTAACCTAATCGTTGCCGTTAACCTACAACAACCCTTGGTTTCTCTCCTCTCTATTCTGTCAGTATTTTACTCACAATCGTCATCGTCCTCCACAAAATCTATGAATATTGATGTGAAGAAATGTTTGAGGGCGTGAATGTCGGTGCGAGAATCAGAGAGTTAGCATATTCATGGCTTTGGGTGAAAATCCTCCATGCGTGGTGGCTCTCATGACGGATTTGGGTGGTTTTGGTGCAGTCGTTGTAGATCAGGGTAGATCTAGTGATTTGATGGTGATAATTTTTGGTGTTCTAAGCACGACTGGGCTTCGATGTTGGTATTTAGTGAGATGTACACATATATTACAAATTGTTTTTTAATTTTGTTTGGTTTCGTGTATATTGGTATGATTTTTTTACTCTAAGTTGTAATAATTTCAACATTTTACAAATTGCATTTGGGTATAATTTTCTCTCATGCATATGCATATAATTTATTTCCCTTTGTTTGTGAAATCGATTGAAGAATTTTTTTTATTTTTTATTTATTTTACATGTAGTTGTTTATTACAGATTATGTTTGAATTTAGTTTGGTCTGATATATATGGGTATGATTTTCTTAGTGAACTTGTAGAAATTGGAATAGATTTTGTTTCAGTTTGATTTTGTCTCATGCATATACATATGATCTATTTAGTTATCCTGTAAAGATTCAGACATCTTTGACTGAGAGAAGAATAGAACGAAATTTTTAATTTTAATTTAAAACCATTTCATTTCACCATTTATACGGCATCCATACCGGATCGAAGAAAAAACACAAAACTAAGGGAATTTTGTGAGAAAACAGAGGGTAAAATTGGAAAAAAATATTGGACGTAAACACTGTTCCTATATATAAAGAATACCAATATCAATATGAAAATACAAAAACTTGCTGGGCCTAGGTGATCCAAATCCACTCGTGGGAAATATAATAATCATCAAGGTGCATGATTTTTGTGCCTTTTAAGATGCGTAAGCAGTGACGCCAGAGGGACTGAAACAGGTTGAGCGCGAAGCACGACGGCAACAGCTTGGTTGCAATGCAATTGCATACGGCTGTGTCCCCATTTGCAAGCGCAACGGGCACGCATAGATTAAATAAAATAAAATATAACTGAGTACTGTGCACTCTTGTCCCATTTTACTGAGTGCATGTCCACTTTTACTTCATTTTTTCTGAAATAGATAAACTTAGTCCAGTTTGAAATTTGGATTGAATTGAAATTAATTTAGTTTTGTCTAATTTTAAACTAAATCTAATATCTAAACATCTAACTCTCAAATCACTAAACTAATCTCAATTCAAAACTTCTTTATACATGAGACTCACGACCTTTTTTAACTCAACATTACTTTACAGGTAGGACCAATAATCTTTTTCAAATTTTTATAAATATATCTACACTCATCTTAGATAGACCCCACAAAACTCACTCCAACATTTCAATTTATTACTACCATCTCCACTTATTACTATTCATAAAGAACTCAATTCATCTAAACTCAGTTCAATATCCAAACAGAACTTTAAGAACAACATAACGGAGCCTTAGGGGAACAACATAGACGAACATGCTTCTTTCGTGATATAATATATAATATATTTATATATATATCTGTAAAGCATAACTTGACCAAAACCTTGAACTTTAAGAGGAATTTTATACCCATATAGTGGTTGGAAAATAGATGCAGGAAAGTCATCATGGCACCAACCAAGAGGAAGTTCCAACCGATCTTTCAAAATAAAAAAAGGAAGTTCCAACGGCATGCACACTCCCACTGCAGCATTATTTTAATAGATAAAGACGATGACAACAGGAAGTTGTGACCCAGTAGGTCAAGGTTTATCTATTTATGTTCAGTAATGTCAATTACCCCACCACCAATCTCGTATAAAAATGGTATCTTTAATATGCTAATTAGTGACAGATGACTTCTAATTACTTCTGGCGGTCGTCTCATTCTTTTATTGCATTTAAAGTTGTCTCCTCAAACCTACCCACTAGTGCAACCAAAAGAGATTGCAGGTAGGGGCTTTTTAAGAGCATTAACAAAGGAATATTCTCAATCTCCATTATTGAGATATCAGTCTTGACTGAAATGCGTTCAGAGTCTCAGATCCGTGTGAGCAAGTTTTACCGGCTAGCAACTTGCTGTTTCGTTTCCCTTCTCATTACTTGTATGAAACTGGGTGTATCACTTCTAACGAGTTTCATCAATGGCTAAAATCCTTGGATTAGCATAATATTTGTAGAAACAAAGGGAATAAAGGTTCTTAGAGGGACTTACAGATGCAAACTTGCATTACTTTACAGTAGAGAAAGCCGCAAATCATTCTTATTTACCTTTTTAGAGTAGGAATGCTCCAACTTACGGTATCCAAAGTTTCTATGATCCATTGAAACAGCACAAATGAAGTTAGTGGATCATTTGCAGCATGTCCTAAACTGCCTCCCCTTAACCTGCACCAACAAAACTCTGTCGATTTAAACATCACAATAACCAGGTGTAATCAGCATACAAAAGGTGATTTACCTTTCTTATGGGCTTACTCATTTTGCTGAAAAAAACAAAAATAAAAAAGCTTACTCATTCTAAGGAAATTTAGTATATCAAAATCCTTAGTCTCTTTTAGCTGACATCAAATTTGGACAACTCCCAAAGTAAAGGACCAACATATTGTTACTCAACAAAATTATTCAACTCAACAGCGTAAGTAGCTATGTGCTCTTATTTCTTCCTATAATATACTGATGATGGTACAAAATCATGATAGTCATAAATTTTTCTTAATTATGCTTCAACTTCAACATGCACTACCATAAATCCTCGTACCCTTGCCTACACTGATGCACTATCACACCATAACAAGAAGTATCCCTGGGAAGCATCCTCACTTTCAAAGTGTGACAGAAAAGACCAGTAAATAGGGATATGTTTTTGTACCTTGTTGATTGCATACCACTCTAAAGGTTGGGAAATAGCATGAGTCCTCATTTTCATGCTTTACTTGAATGGAATTTTTCTGTCGTTCCACTCTTTGAAGATGTGATGACAATTGGAGCCAATCAACTGTGGATCCATGTTCAGGAGATGGACAATACTTAGCATTCAGCATATCCGAATCTTGAAAACCGCCTTCAGTACAAACTTGAAAATCAGCAGCATGACTAGCATCAGAAAACATTATGGATCCCATCTTACCAACGTCCATGGAGTTCAGCCCACGTGAATAGAATCCACTTGGTCCACATTGTTCCATAGAGCTTGCCCTTAACGGCTTCTCAAAAGTTTGAACACCAACATGATGGGCAGAGTCACCCTGCATACTCTGGGGGCTAGCCATTGGAACTCCTGTCAAATGACTTGACAAGTCCTGTGATTGGGCTGACAGAAGAGAGAGAGCACGACTAGAGATTGAGGCCCCAGATAGTTCCTGAATGGTTGAAACAGTAACATCACAGTTTTCAGTTCCTGCTGAAGGCACTCCCAAACAATGTTGTTTCCCAATGTCATGCAGATGAAGGAAAGATTTTGGGATCAACTGCCCATTTGCGAGAGGTATTGCTGATTGAGGACTGTAAAATGATTCCCCTTCTAACTTGATATGAGTAAACCAATTAGTTTGATCAGATTTTCCTGGATGAACAATGCCAGCTCGAAAAATGTCCGGGAAAACGAAGCGTGTTCTCGGGAAAGAAGTCCCCAGATATCTGGTTTCTGCAAAACCGTCATAATGTTAGAGAAATGGTAGAACAACCGTTACCAAAACGAGATTCTACAGTCAAAGATGAAAGTAACTCATTGCTAGAGAAGTTTAGATCTCAGAACATATATATAGCCTTTGCATATTTCAGTTTATGATCCCTTACTGATCATGCCATTAGCTCTTAGATTTCATAAATCTTAACTACTAGACAATCCATACTGAAATAGGTTAATATATTTAACCAAAATCAACGGAGGAGCTGAAAGTTTTTTTCTTTAAAACATTGTTTTCTTGGGTGGGGGCTATTGTTTGTAATGGACTCAATGTCCATGACTTTCTTCTTTCAGTTGTAAATTATAGTTACGTATTTCTCATGTACTTGGGCTTTGCCTATTATTATGAATAAAACTTCTTGATTACTTATAAAAATATATATATTTAACCAAAATACCATCTATATTTAAATTAATCAATTACTGCTTATACAATTATTTACAACAGGCTCTACAATTCTTTTGGTCAAACTGCAAAAACAGTTCATATCCCTTGACTAGATCACAACCATACATAATTGGTCCACCTGTATTTATCTGGACATAGTGCACCTGTATTATGAAAAGTAGTATCAGCAGATATATAACTTGTCCCCCATATGTACCAATCTGTTGGTAGAAAGTGAATCACAGTGGTCACAATGTTAAAAAAAATCATTGGATAGACAGCATTAAGAGGAGCTCAATGATGGCTGATGTGGCCACTTGCCCAGTTTTCACTAGGGAAAATTACTGCTTATATTTCTTTTCTTTTGATATCTATTGAATCAGCCTGGTCAAAAGGTTCAATATCTATGATAAATAACAAAGACGTAGTGGGATAAAAAATTATTGAAGTCAATTACCTCTAATGACAAAGTTCTAACCACAGAAGTAGTCATTGTGCTCCAAAAAAGGTAATTAAAATCAAATTAGGTGATCTAACATCTTGAGGCTGTACAAAAATTTATCTCACTTTCCTTTTCTACTTTTAGTAATTTTACACTCATCATCAAAATATCATTTAAGAAAAAGGTACAATACTTCTAAATGAGGAGCTAGGCTTTACTGCCGTTGTCTGGTGCAGTGACCTACTATTGAAAATATAACGAACAGCTAGCTAGAGATGGATCTGGGAAATGTAACTTTAAGAGCCTAACATCTGAATTTGAAAAAGTTTTCGACAAAATCAATTTTTTTGCAATTGTTTTTGTGGGGGGGGGGGGGGTTGGAACTTTTATATCTACATTTCAGTTGTCTGTTAAAGTTATTAGGGAGATTGAAAGTCTTATACCTTGAAATGATTGAAGCAGCTTATGTTTACCAGAAAGGGTATCTAACTGAGGCTTCCTTCGACGTTCATTATGGCCTGCTAAGCGTTTACGACAACTTCGCTTCCCTTCATCAAATTCAGCCAGCAAATGAAACCTAGTTAAAGAATAGAGACCACAATTCATATCAGACTAACAAGTAAGCACTATAACTAAGCTGGGGTGAATAATGATCTTAAAGTTAAGTTGATCAAATACAAAGATACATGGGGAAAAATTGATCAAATAAAAAGGTGATTGGTTGTATTATATTCTACACTTAATACAATCATAAGGCGTTGCCTCCTTCCATGCTTTCTTCTCTCCTCTGTGTGCATAGGGTGCATTTCATTTCTTGGTTTCAAGATCATTGTTACATCTGAGTCCCTAAATAAATGTATATTTTGCACTTTGATCACAAGTAAACAAATATTTTTCCTACATACTCTATGAAATAAAAAGGATAGGATCATCATTAATGGTGCATCCCAAATACATCGCGTGAAAAAGAATCGGGCTCATATAAGTATCTGCTAGGCTAACCATTAAAACTCTTAAACAAATCAAAAGCTAAAGTGAAAAGCATGACCAACCTGCTACACTGTTGACAAAACCTTTGTTCAATGCCGTTAACAATAACTTTGGTAGTCTTGGAGTGAACATCGCAAACTTTATGCCTTTTGTGGTAATCCTTTGAGGAGCTCAAATCCTTGTTACAACCATGGACTTGGCAGAAGGCAGCCTGAGAGTGTGAATTTGCTTTGCGTGCTCGCTTTGTCAGCAAGGATGGTGGTGCAGATGACAAAACTGGTCTGTGTTTAAAAGGCTTGCTACCTTCTGCACCTTTGCAATCAGCCAATCTCCCTAGCTTCAAATCAATAAGTGATAAATCTTGGTTGTTAGTTTCCATGCCTGAACTTGAAAGCTTTTCTTCAGAAGCCACTTCTTCAAAACATGAATTTGAGGTAATAATACACGATGGAGAAACTGCTCTTTGACTAGAATTACTGCCAACCTCACCACTTAACATCTCTAATCCTTGGTTACCATGAAATGGTTTTCTCACAAAGTCAGGGAATCCCAATTCGACAAAATCCATGCTCTCGACCGCTTCTCTATCAGATACAAGCCCGTTGCTTTCAAAACTAAAATTGGGTTTGTTGTCCCATTCCATTAATGGTTTTTTACTTCTAGCAAAAGCATCAACTTGTAAATCTATTTCATCAGGAAACAAAAGGCCTTTCCCTTCTGATGTGAAACTCCAAGGCTCCATCACAGAAAATAATCTAACTCGCAGAAATTATGCAATGATGTAAATGCCTACAGAATTCAGTAAGAGAACACATAAATCACCCTTCTGCAACTTACCAAAGAGAAATCACTGTCTTGCAATTCGACCCAGAAGCCAAATTTCATTCTAATATGTAATGATATTAGTACGAAACATATATACATAGAAAAATGTTAAAACAAATGCATTTAGACATAAGACACATAAATACAGAGATATATAAGCGTTGCAGAAACAATATAAAAGCAATGGCAGTAAGAATCATAAAATTTGAAATGCTCCAGAACTAAGACTAAAGAAAGCGACCAACATTGGTCGCACACCATTTCATACCAAAGTCAAACCAAATATTCCGTTTCCGGGTAGCCCAAAACTGAAAATAACACACAAGAGTCCAAACGTATCACACGAGCTAGAAGGAATATTAAAATGCAAAATCATTCTCCGTTTGGCTGCTAGGAAAACAGAGGAAAAGAAAGAAAAAAAGAGAAATCAAACGTTCGGTTACCGAGAAAATTTTAGGATAAAAATCGGTCGCCAAAAGATTGACAAGCTTATTTATCTTTTACCATGCTTTCTCGGGAACCGCAAGCAATATACAATGGAAAAGGATGAAAAAACAGTGGAGAATGGGTAAGAGTGGTTCTTTGCATACCAGAATGAACAGTGAGAGAGGGGGAGAGAGAGAGAGAGAGAGAATGTGTGGTTTTTCAGGTTTGTGGTGAGGTCGAAGCAGATACACTACGAGTCAGCATGATTTCCACTACTCTCACTCTGTCCAAAAGCATGTCGAGGTCTTTTGTAGCTTTTGAGAGACTTCGAAATTCCGTTTGAGGACCCATCTTTTGGCTCTATCACAGGGACAACTTGGGAAGGGCCGTTCTTCAAGACTTAACTCCTAAGATTATTTTCTATTTCAAAAAAAAAAAAAAAACTCCTAAGATTATTTTAATTACCAACCAGCTTCTTTGTTGTTTTGAAATACGGTCGTCTCTGATAAGTGATCAAGAAACTATCTCAATTTATCTTATTTTATTATTATAATTTTTAAAATTTTTACATATTTTTTTAAAATTCTCAAATAAATATATAAAATAAACTTTATCAAGTTATCATATTAATTGATATCCATATAAATGCTTAATAAATCTTATAAGATCTACTTTATTATATCTTTCTTGTAATTGATATTTTCATATTCAAGATCTTTATAATTAATGTCTCGTTTGTTTTGGAGATGAGTTGAGATTAAAGTTAAAAAATTAATTAAAATATTGTTAGAATATATTTTTTAATATTATTTTTATTTTAAAAATTAAAAAAATTAAATTATTTATTTTATTTTATATTAAAATTTTAAAAAATATAATAATGAAATTAAGATTAAATGAAATGAAATATTTTATTAAAATAAACGAGACCTAAATGGATAAAAATATAAATGCACTGTATTAGGAATTGGAGTGAGCCCAACAAAGTCAAAGCCTGCACAAGGTAAAGATGAGTAGGGGCACAGTAGGCGAGTAGTCAAGGACAGAGACCAGAGAAAAAAGAGGAAAACTTGGCGAGAACAAAGGCAAACAACAAGGTGCATGGTGAACAAAAAGAAGGCGAGCAAAACATAAGGAACCACACAAGACAAGGGGAACAAAAGAATATGATAGGGTCATTAATCACAAGGCTCAAAGCAGTTAACCTAGCTTACAAAGCTAAGCGACATACGTCCATGTTATATAACACATGAAAAAAAAATGTGCATTAAATAGTACTTCACTTCTTTCTCTGCTTAAGCAAGCATAAGAACTGTCACTCGTTGCAACCCTTTGGTCAACACAGTTAAAAAAAGAAAACTGTGCTGTCACTATGAGTTACATTGTGATCTATACAGACTTACTACAGAAGCGAGATATATACTAACATGACACTGCATGCCATTTGCCAGTGCCACATCGAAAGCTCGGGTTCAAAAGCTCGTAAGGTGCTTGAAAATACTGATCATATTTGCTTGGAAACGGAAATAATTAGTGACATGTTAGTATGTAATTTGCTTATGATCTCCCGAAGGATTTGGATTTCATAAAATATTTATTGAACTTAGATTATTTCTCAGCCATTTAGTTATTTACTCGAGTCTCATGATATATATACTTCGGTTACTTTTAAAAACTAAGATTTTCTCAAAAGCTTTTCAAAGTTATTTTATTCTTAATCTAAACATGACCTTTTGTACAGTTGACATATTCTATGATAGTTGTTAATGTCATGTTTCATATGCTTTTGAGTCAGGTTCCAGCAACTCAGGTCTTTAGAATTGGACCTACGAAAAAGAAGTAGAAAACGACTAAGAGAGGACGGCCTTGGGGCTGGAGAGTCTCCGATATCAAAGTTAGTAAAGTCTCTTGGAAGTTTGTAAATAATCAAATAGTCTCGGGATCAAATAGTTTTTCTCGTACCTGAAAGTTGTTATTTATACCGAGAGTCTGGGGGATAGATCGTGTTTGCTCCCATAGAGTTTGTGTCATTTTTACTGTTTCTTTTATCAGAGCCTTTTAATGCGGCGTGTTTCTGTGACGGTGTCATTAATATGGCATATAGCTGAAGTAGTGATGCCATTAATACGGCGTGATTTCCTATTTACTTTACTATACTGGTATCTTTAGTGGTTTGTCGATGTTTCTATGTCAGAAGATCAAATATTGTTCTTCGTCTTTCCCGTTCTACCATGTACAAGTCTCCATAGGTGGAGTGCGGCAGAGCAATGTCAAACTTGTTCGTCCCATTAGACATCATTATTTATTTTCCTTTGCAAGCAACTTACTTCATGGGCAAATTTGGATCTTGGGGGCCGGGTGTTGAATTGAAGCCCAGTGGACTTATGAAGTGGGGGGAAAACACTTACTAATTTATAAATATAGGAGAAAGAAAGAATAGTGCACAGCTGAAATGCCAATCTTAAAATCAGTACTCCTAGTTTTTGTCCCATTTGTTCTTCCTTTCTTTCTCTTTTTTATAATCTTTTTTTTTTTAAGCAAGCAAACTTCGTTAGTTAAGGAGAATAGTCTTATATGAAACATGAGAATTATACATGATGGTACTTCCCATTAAAAAAAAATCAAGTAGGCACTGTGAGATTTTAACAATAATGATATTTCCATCCAAATTATTGGCAGTTGCCTATTACGCAATAGAATGTGTGCATTAATTTTAAGATCTATGTATTTGTATTAATAATTTCTAACTTTCAAAGTCAGAGTATAATATGGTATCTTTGGCCATCATCCAATCAGAAGCGTGTCTAGCTTGATCGATGGCCTTGATGGTTACTCGTGAGTCTCCTATGAAAGTTGCAATGGCTTCACTAGGTTTGCATGTAAATACGAATACTACAAATCTCAAAGAGTCATCTCTTAGGTCTTGTTTGAAATTTGGACTGAACTGAGATCAACTTAGTTAAGTTTAATTTTAAACTGAATCTAACATCCAAACACTCAACTCTTAAACCACTAAATTCATCTCAATTCAAAACTTTTTTACAGGTAGGACTCACAACCTTTTTCAACTCAACACATTTTTACACGCAGAACCCACAATCTTTTTCAATATTTCATAAATATATCTAAACTCATCTTAAGATCTAAACACATCTAAACTTATCTTAGGTGACTTTCACAAAATTTACTCCACCATCTCAATTTACTATTATTCATAAATAACTCAATTCATATTAACTCAGTTCAACATTCAAACCGGACTTTAATCTACAAATTGCTGTTGTGGTGCTTCTATTTGGTCTGACTGCTCCATAAAAAGAAGTAGAGTAATCGAACAATTCGGGGAGGGGACCATCTTGGATCGTTGTTTTAGATTTTTAGTCCCATGCATTGCAATAGTCTTTGTAAATTTTAAGGACTCTAGAGATAAATTGATCAAGGATGTTTTTTATATTCATTTTGAATGGAACAAACATGGACAATGAGCATTTATTTTCGGGTAATATTATCTGACATAGCCCTTTCAGACTCAAAATATTTCTTTGCAAATATGATTTCAGGTAATATTATCTGATATTGGTTTTTCAGACTCAAAATATATATAATGTTCTTTTTTTTTTGCCGGAGCAATTATATGCATGGAGACCTACACACACATTAGCAAGCCTAGTAGTGGTGGATGGTCAGATATCTCTTTCTGGAGTGCGATGAGACCCCTAGGTGCCATTTGTATGCCTTGGAAAGCCTACACGTGTCCCCCCAATAAAAAATAGGTGGGATTGAGGTTAGGAAGGGTAGGGAGTGACCTACTGCATTCCAAAGTTCTGACACAGCGATACTGTGCCTGCCTTTTACTTTCCCAAATGACCATTGCATGAGTGCCAACCAAAAGCCAGCACTCAGCCACCCAATCCATCTGTAAAACGTTGTCCATTATGCAGCTGGATCTGGCACTCATAAAAAAGGCATATGAAGAGAAATCATTGAAAGGAATGGCTCCTGTAGGGATTATCTGAAATTTAGGCTAATTAAGATTCCAACCCATTGATTAAGAGTCAAAGGCATTATGAGGAACTTTGATCTCATCTGTAATTCTGTATTAATGCTTTTATGGCTACTACTTCTGGGAAGGTTCAATTCTCTCTTGACCAATTATTAGGATTTGGAATTTTCAGTAGCTAGGGAGGTGATTGCAAGTCGTAAGAAAGGCATAGACATGGTTGTAGTGGTAAAAGGCAAGGATGATCATACTGCTTACCGTTCAGCAACAAACATTTTTTTCAATATATACATTGATATTGATATATTACATTTACTTAAAAATGTGCTGCTTCTAACTGTCTTTAAACTCCTATTCATCATTTGGATTAATACCCACCGACAATTTTTGTTCTATTATTTTGGGTTCTTGTTTAGTTTTTGTTTTGTTTAGTTTTTTTTTTTGGGGTTCACTTTCATAGGAGTTTTTATTTTTGAGGTTGAGAAACAGTCAATTTAATAGCCCTTGAAGATGATATGGATATGAGATGACAAGAGATAAGGTAAGGTGGGATGGAATAGCTAGGCCTTTTCTGGGTTGGGAGGAACAATGGTGGGGGATACTGTCAGAGGCACACAATGGCACTGGAAATTGGCAAGCCAGAGATGAGTGCTCACCTAATCCTTTATTTATTTATTTATTTATTCTTTTTTTCTTTCTTCCCTCTCTTTGTGGATGAAATTCAAGGCCAGTTTGCAGCAAGAATGTGCATCCGTGACTATCAGCAGTAAAATCTCTGAAATTTTGTGAAGAGGAAAGCTGCACTTGCTTTGCTTAAAGGAAGAAGGCCCACTAAATTTGATGAGCCGAAAGGAGGGAGGCAGTAAAGTGTGGGGAAATCCACAACACACAGTACGTGTTATCTGCGTGTGACAAGGAAAGAGATAGAGATAAAAAGAGTGTTCCTAGCTCTCTTGCGTTGTGGGTGAGGTTGGCCATTCAACAAGCCTACAGCTTTGTGGCACAGCTGATTTGTTAGCCTGTGTTTTAATTCACCCAACTGAGTGAATAATAGAAATTGTTCCTTTTGCCTCCCTCTTGCAACGAAAAGAAGGAATGGAAATGTAGGATTTTTATGAATGGTTGTTAAAGAGTGTTTGTGAGAAGTAATGATATGAAAATGGCCAATTCATACCAAGAACAGGGGAGTGAACAATGAGGAAAGAAGAGGCTATTTTATCAAAGAGCCTAGCAAGAGTTTCCTCTGCTCCCATACCATAAGTTCGTAACAAAACCATTAAGGCACCAAAAAGCCTTAGAATTTGAACTTCTTATCCCTTGCAGAAAGGCATGTACTTCTCATTTCCAAAGAACATTTCTTCATCTTAACAAACTGTGTCTTATTTCACCCTCTTTTGTTCTCACTTCATTTTGCCCATTGCTGCTGTTCAATTCACCACCATTGTTACTCATTCACCACTACTAAGTTAATTTCTTATTTTTGTTGAATCCCTGCGAACCTGTCTTCAGGAGAGATGTGGGTCTTGAATTTAATGACATGAATGAAGTACCTCAGTACTGATCACCAGGTGTTCATGGGGTTGACTCCCTCCAAAAGAACCCGGCCTAGCAGCACTAGTCCTCACTCCTTGGATGAAAAACACGTAGACAACATCTCAGCAACAAGAAAAAAAGGTCCTCTCCGGATATTCCTTCCCCAACTTTAGTGGTGGACCTAGTTGAAGTGTGCTTTTTACTATCAAAGATATTCAATGATCTGATATAGACCATAAAAAATGGACAACCATTATCAAACTAATAGCAATTCCATCACCAGTACTTGTATTTGCTTCGAGTGATGAAAGGGTATTTTGTAGCAAACCGCATGCCTAAAAGCTAACCCCAACAGCCAACATACAGCGACGTACAGCCATATAGATGGATACAAGAAAGACAGGCATTTTAACGTGTTGTGGCCACGCGTTAATTGCACAGAGACCAAGCATCCCCTGCTACATGCATGCCCTACACGGCTTCAATAAAATGCCGCAAATTGTCAGCAGAGCAGAGTTCATGTGGGGGGCCGAAAAACGAATAAAAAAAAATGAAGTGAGATTTTGTTTAGGAAAGAGCTGAAAACAATTTGGTCCTCAAACTCCAAAGATGGTGGCGTCGGACGTGTTAGGCTCCTAGTCACAAAGCCATGAAGTGTTGCTGGGTCATGCATTCTTTTCTATTGGGAAAAAAAGAAGGATGGACAAGCAAAGTTGAAGAGAGAATGACAGTGATTTCCTACCCCCTACCCCCTTCCTCCATCATCCCCTTTCTATCTGTCGAAATCTTGGAGCGGATAATCGAAAGTAATCAAAGTTTTTAACAATTTTTTTTCTCTAAGCAAGCATTTCATAGATAAACTAAGTAGTTACAAGATACTAGATTCAATGGGATGGAATCCCCAACAATCATCCCAAACTAAGGAAATGCAACACCAGATAAATAAAAAAGGACGGATCTGGAGCAAAAAATTTAGCTCTCACCCATTTTTCATTAAGGAAAAGTAGCTTAAAGCAATTTTTGCATAGTTTGATAAACAGATTATAAAACTACAACTAAAAGTTGTAGTGGATTGTTGTGTACTATATTTTCCTAGTTTGGTCCGGTTCGGTTGAAGAAGACTTTCACGATCACTTTATCTTGATCATTAATTAGGAAAAGCGGGAACATATAGAAGTAGCAATTTGAAGATGAGTCGAAACACTGGCATAGGACCATCACTCTTGGGAATAAGGTAATACTTGGATCTAAGAGATCTGAAATCATTGACCTGATGGTACCGCGCATGGCGGCAGAAGACTCTCCGTGGCACCACGGCGCGTAAGGCTCACACACAGAGAAGCTGGAATGGCTTGGTCTTTGGTAGAGAGAAAGAAAAACCTATGGAGAGAGAGAGAGAGAGAGAGAGAGAGAGAACGTTGCAAAGTTTGTGTGTGTGTTTGGTGTCAACTAAGTTTTTAATAATTTGGTTACATCAATGCTATGCACATGTATCAGTATATCTTCTCATATAAATGCTTTAATCACAAAGATTTTATAAAAATAAATTCATAAACTAACATAACTTAATGTGATATGTTATATTGCAAAGTTATAATTTTTATAAAGTAGATATAACGTATCATATGAAGCCATGTTAATTTATAAGTTTATTTTTATAAAATCTCTTTATGATCGTAACACTTCTCATATTCTTAATTTTTCTTCTTATTTAATAAAATACTTGAAATTGTCGAAAAAGTTTTTGTTTTCTCTCCTTTGACTTGTTTAATTTGAAAATCATTAATTTTTTTTTTTATCTTACGTTGAATAATTATTCATTTTCATTTTCAAACATGTTATGATATAGACAATTGGGTTAATAATTCCTAAGTTGATTTTCTAGAAAAAAAAAAAAAAGAAACAAAACAAGATAGTAAAATTAAAAAAAAAAAAATCTTTTGTATAAAATGCTTATGGACTTTGCCAAATTGACAAGATTTTAGACCAATTCATCATTGTGAACCTTGCTGGCCTTATGGAGGTACGAAGAGTTTCTTCATGTCCCAAGAAAAAAAAAGTAAGAAAAATATTAAAAAAAAAAAAGGTAAGAAGATTGAGTAATCGATCCAGCAGTTCCACGTATTTATTAAAATAACCTTTGTTTATTTTTATTTTCTACAAGAGTGCTTTTGGTACCTTGCATGATCCAAAAGGTGATGCTTTCTATGGCTTTTTATCTTTGCTTGTGTCGGCCATCGCCCTCAAAATGTTTATATCTCATTGGTGTTGGGTGTAAAAAATAAAACTAATAACTTTAGAGAAAATCTGCAAAATTCAAAGATTTAGGTTCAGCTTGGATACACAGTTTAGATGAGATAAGATAAGATGTTTGAATAGTAGTTAAATAAAATATTGATAGAATATATTTTTTAGTATTATTTTTATATTGAAATTTGAAAAAATTAAATTATTTATTATATTTTTATATGAGAATTTAAAAAAATTATAATGATTGAAATGAGATGAGATAATGGTTTTGAGTAAACAAACGGAGCCTTAGCTTGCGTTTAGGTAGTGATCTCATATATTTTATAAATAATAGTAAAAAATAATAATAGAGTATTAAATATATATTTTAAAATATTTTACTATTCAAACTAGACCTTAAGCAGGCAGCATGTGTGGTCAACCTGGACTTTGTTGGCCCGAAAGAATAGCCCAAGTCTTTAAGATCTCAGCCCGGTCTTATTAGCTCTTAACATAAATTTTACCTTTGAGTTTGAGTTTTATAATTATAAATCACTTTGATTAGATATTATTTTGATATGATTAATATTTTAATTAAATTAATTTTGATTAGAATATTACTATATTAAGTTGATGTATATTACTCTGATTATAAATCAGAGTACTTTATTTCACGTGGTCTCTTTCTCTATAAATAGATATCTATGTTTTATATTTATGTAGATTTGAAAATAAAAAATATGTAACTTAGTAGGTTTGGAGAGTGAGATGAGAATATTTAATTTTAAATAAAAATTTAAAATATTATTTTTTAATATTATTATTTTTTTGAGATTTGAAAAAATTAAATTATTTATTATATTTTATGTAAAAATTTAAAAAAATTATAATGATGAGATAAGATTAGAATTTTGTGTCTTATCTTTATCCCCAATCTTGCTAATTTCTCTCTTCCCTTCCCCTTCTCTCTCCTCGCATCTACCTTTTTTATATTTTATTTAATTTTCATTATGGTATCAGAGATGATCTCCAACACCTCTAACCTCCTCTCTTTTTATCAGCTGTGTATATTAGTTATCGTTGTCATTTGCTGAATTCAGACATTAAAAAAAAAAAAAAAGGGGAAATATCTCATTGAATGGGGAAAAATACCCAATTACCAAGCCCAAACTTAGGGAAAATGGTCAGACTTGGGCCTGCCCGGGCCATTCGATCTGGTTATTTTTCGTTTAGTTAATAATATTCGATCATGCGAGCCCGAGGCATGTCCAGGGGAAGACGGGCTTCAAACAAAATCTGGACCATCCCTCTGATTTCTGACAAGTGTGGTGGGCCGTCAAAAATAGTGGATTTTTGGGTGGAAAGAGCTGCTCCAATTTCGCGGCATGATTCAAGATGGTCGACGTCGTTTGTGTTATTGTCGAATTAACCCATAATTTATTTTATATATTTATGGGTAACAACAAAGAAAATACTTTAATTATAAAAGGATTATACAAAAATAATTATACAAACTGACGTGATTTGATATGTTTCGTCAAATTATAAAATTATAACTTTAATTATAAAGTAGATCTAACGAATCAGATAGAATCATATCAGTTTATATGATTAATTTTGTATAATTCCTTTATAGAGGTAGCAGGAGTCCTCTACAAGTCAGATTATATATTTGGTCTCAAAGTTGGAAACATACTGTCAATGATCACTTATAAATACATCTCTCCCAGCCTCCTCAATATCTTTGGAGCGAAAGAAGAAAGCGAAGGCGGCTATTTGATTATTTTGTTGAAGTTTGTGTCCTATAAGTGTGTGTGTGTGTTAGCTTTTGGCTTATACTTGATTAATAGGAAGCTGTTTTTGTTCAAACACATGAACTCCCATGCATGTCGTTGTCTTGCCACTTTAGATATATGGATCATAAGCAATATGCACTACAAGAAAAATGGGCTTTTGCACCAAAAATTTGAAATCCAACTTCGCTTCCGACTTTACATTGACTCTGTTCTGACTTTGCTCTGAGTTGGAATCAAAGTTTTTTTAATCAAAAAAGTCGGAGTCGGAGTTGGAGGTGGCGATGTACTGACTCTGACTTCGACTCCGACTCCTATATTGTACACATTTTATAAAAATATAAGTATTTTTTTATATATTAATCATATATATTTTATATAACTATAATTTATATAGTTAATTAAATTTAATAATATACTAGTATGAGCAAATTATTATAAAATAATATGCTTATACTATAATATAAATAGACGAAATTCACTAATAATAGTTTAGTAGTAAACATCATACTATTAACTGTTACTACCATGTAACACTAATATTATATAATAACAACTAATGTATAAACACTACTGTATAATAATACATGTAATACTAATTATATAATAACTAATGTATAATAATATTTAATACTAATGTATTATGTACGAGTACAAATATATAAATTTATAATAACTTAATTATAATAACTCGCCACAAATCTAATGTCTAGATGTAGACAAAGTTATAAGATGTTTGTACTACTTAAACCGTGTTGCAAATGGAGTTGGTTACTTAGAGCATCCCCATTCGGTTCTCCATCTCTCCCCCATCCTTATAATTTGGGGATAATTATATGGTTTTCTCTAAAATCTCTCCCCATCCGGTTCTCCATTTTAAGGGAAATATTTAGGGAATGAATAGTGGTTCACCATATTTAGAGAACCACTATTCATTTCCCAAATCACTTTTATCAATGTTTTATTCATTTCAATTAAATTAATTCTTATTCCAATCATCTACACTTTCTCTCATACTCATATTTATTATAATTTTAAATAATAGTTTTAAAAATAATTTAAATAACTCCGAAAATATAAAAAAATAATATTTTAAAAATATTAAAAATAATTTAAATTCTATCTAAAATATTCATTAGAGTAATAGTTCAAAATATAAGAAAAAATATTGAGTAGTTAAATTTGTAAATGGAAGTGAGAGAAAAAAGTAATAAAGAAATAATAGAGAAATATTATTTTAATAGAATAGAGATAGAGATGGGGAATGAGATGTAAAAAGTTTTTTAAAGATGAGTAAAATTTAGGAAAAAGTTTTAGAGAATGCACTTTTTAACTAAATTATAGGAAATTTTATGGGGAATCCAATGAGAATGCTCTTAGTCACATACCCAAAACATTATTTTTTCAAAGCAATTACCTACTTACTATTTGCTTGACTATTGATATATATATATAGATATATAAATACCCTTGGTACGCAAACAATTATGAAAATGATTCTCGATACGAGTTGTCGCGATCTCATAATCACACATATGATTAATTATCATTCTGGGGTTAATTAGGTACTGAATGATCACAAGGCAAACATGAACACAAAAGCTGCTAATTAGAATCATGAATTACTGCATGAAGCATATACACACACATATATATATATATATATTTATATAATATAGGTTAGGTGAATGGAGGAAAAAAAAGAAAAAGAAAATTCAAGTAACAAAGATCAGTTAGCTGGGGATAATAATAAAACAAAAATGGTGAACATGATAATTACAAAAGAAAAAGTTGAAATCTTAAGAGTGTTGGCCGTTTTTCACGGTGGTAGATTAGCTTTTTGTTTTTTTTATCACAAAAAGAAAGTAAGGAATTGATTGTCGACAAGGAAAGCTCTGCGCAATGCACGTCGACTAATTCCTGTGGGGTGTGAAACTTGGTAATAACATCTGAATAGTACTTTGAAATGATGACACATTTGCAGGGACCCTCCACCCACCCACTGGAGGGATCTATAGTTACATGCTGCTTGGTGCCAACTTTTTTGGTGCCTGCCCCATGAATCATTTGTCTATATCATGCCTCAAAGGAGATAGCTTTTTGGTGCCCCATGCATGCATTGCATTGCATGCATCATTAATGCGTGTCATTCTTTCTAAAGGCTATGTATCCATAAGATGAATGAATGATTGATATCTAGCACCAGCTTCCAGCTTAACTTAACATGCGCTAATTATACACACACTCACACAAAGGTAGGCTCCCTCCAAAATTTGGCATTTTTCACGGAGCTGCATGCATGTCCTTCAGGTATCTTGGCAGGTTAATTTGGCTGCTTTGCAGCAGATCTATAGGGACCTGTCCTCTCGCTCAGTGACAAAATATCACCCAACCTACATGTCAATTTCCAACAGCTCCAGTAATATTGGAATATATAGTTAGGGTTGATCTGACATATATATTAGTTAGTTAACAGGTCATGATATTAATTGTGCAGAAATTAGGTGGTTTCAGAAGTTGACTCACGCTGCAATTAGGCAGACATGACAACTCTTAATTTGCAAGCATTTTTACATCTTAATTAATTATAAATGGCTATATATGCAATATGCTTAAAGAAAAATTTCAAAGTATATATAATCATGATGTCTTCTTCACAGAAAGATTTTTTTTTTTGGGTATGTACGTAAGAGTTCTACTTTAAAAGTTGCGCCTTAGTTTATCCGATGCCAAATATTTAATATTCGATCGATCTGGCAACGACTGATCTAGCTAGTTGTTTGCTTAGTCTAGGTTCTATAAATGTTTTGTTTATATTAATAAGAAAAAATATGATAAGCAGGCCAGCCTAGCTAGTTTCCTAATTTCTATATATATATATATATATATATATACACGTTGATCATCATCATCTGATTAGACAGAAGTCATGTATTTTACTGTATGACAAACTAGCTAGCTCCTCATTATTTGAGCTAGCAAGCTAAAAAGATGGATCATTTGTAGCAGTGAGCTACGAAATTATAATATATAGTTTGTCCGTACGGAACTTGAACTTCATGTTTTTCCTTAATTAATTCCAAGTTCTGAAGTTAATTATTAACCTTAATTATCTACGACGTTCCTGCAGGCCGCAGGTACGCCATGCTTAACATGAACTAATTACAATTTTTTTTTTTTGTAATTCTGCAAGAATTAATATGACTCCATGAATTGTGGACTGAGCTAGCTAGGAATTTATTATTGGATCTTCTGGGAATTTGAGGGGTTTAGATATATTAATGATCTGATTAATTTGCATTAAACACTTGTTTTATAAAGTCGATCCTTAATTTCGTGCTGATACTGCCGTTCCAATTTTCTCTTAATTTCCTTTCTGATCATACAGGTGCTTTTTCCTTTATAAATCTGCTTGACATTCTAAAGATTACAAGGAATTAGTAATTTTGTTGGCTGAAGGAATGGTTGTGAGTAATATTTTATATGCATGCAAGTGCTTTTCCTAAGGGCATTTTTTTTTTCATCGATGCAACCATTTAACAAATTCATATAATTCCTTGGCACCTCTATTGTCATGTGTCCGGATCATGTTGAACCTATTCATCATCTGTTTATTAGTTATGGAAAACTAGCTAGCTTCTGGTGCTCATGTTATTGACTTTTGCCTTCTCTGTTTATAGACGACGTTGGTTGCTTATGATTGAAAAGGTGTAAGGGAAGAAATGGAGGACAAAAAAGAGGTTATGGTATCCAATGTGAAATATGAAATATTTAATTAAGTGAGGAGAAATGTAGAGTACTGAAGATTTGATCTGATCGCAACATTTATTTTGATATCATCTCAAATCACCTTTTAATCGAACATTTGGGAGGATACTAAAAGTAGATAGAAGTACGTAATCCGAAGATATGTAGAGGCGGAGCTAGGGTGGTGATCAGAGACTCGGATATGTGGAGGTTGTGGTAAACTCATGGAAACGCGCAAGGCCGCTCAAGATTTGGTTTATGAAAAACTATATATGTGAGAAACTCATGTGTCTATTTGTCAACCATTATCCTCGACCGGGTGACATGCATACGGCATTGAGATTTATAACCAAGTGGTGGAGTACTACTTCTTATATATCCATGTACAGAAAACAAGTTATGTGATTAGGGAGTATTTCGAGTTGCATCACTTGCCGAGAGAATTGAAAGATTCTTTGCATGTTGAGGGTGGGATTGCCATAATAGGTTGATTTCTTAGGGAGTAATTAGTTTTTGTATAGCATGAATTGTAACACTCCGATCCCAGAGGTCAACAAGTTAACTTCTATTACCTGATAATCAACTTCAATAATACTAATATATTCTCCAAGTTCAAATATCTATTTCCAAAGACTCCAAATCCAACATAAATTCCTCTAATTTGATTAACTACACATGCTCATCTGTCAGATCCTCAATAAACCAAATAAAATAGATTTATTGCTCCACATATCTCAAATAACATAGCAAAATAAACCAGAGTTTACATAAGTCACCCTAAATCACTAAACATACTAAAACCCATTACTGAATAAAATAATTCTACCAGTAGCAATAGTACCCCAAGGTACTCAATTACTGTCCTCAACTAATCTTGTCCACACACTCTATTATTGATCCTCAGCTGAACAATTAAAGTAATTCGAAATATTGTAAAGATAAAGGGGGTGAGTTATCAACAACTCAGTAAGTAGAGAACATATACTAATATGTACATATGAGCATTTATATAATTCAAAATGCGAAACAAAATATTTATTTTCATAATGCAGAATCAAAACATATTACAAAATATCAGAGCAAAACTTTCAGAAAACATTCTTATTAAAAAAAAAAAAATCATTTGGCATATCATAAACTGAAACATCCTCTTCATATTATATCGAAGCATCACATTAGGACATAGAATATGTTTAACCCCAGTGGTAGGGTTATAAACCACCATTATACCCGTGACGAGGTCGTATGCCATTATTATACCTGTGGCTAGGTTGTATACTATGTTTATCCCTTATAGTAGGGTTATAAACCACCATTATACCCGTGACGGGACTGTATGCCACTATTATACCCGTAATGGGACCGTATACCACTATTATTCCGGTGGTAGGGTCGTATATTATTATTATAACCGTGGTAGAGTTTCAACGAAAACAGAACAAAAGCAACATCGAAAACAGATTATAATCAGATATAAAATTAGAAATTCATGCCAAGTTTTTAGATGACACATCGTATCAAAACAGAGTACTGAATAGCTTTAGACCATTTCACATATTCAAAATAACAGAATCAAAGCATCTTCATTTAATCAAAGTAAAACTTTTTACATCTCATATTCGTTTTTTTTTTTTTTTGTAGTTCAGAAACAAAATGCTAAAATATGCTCATGTCTATATCAGTAATGAGTGAAAATACTCTTTTTATACAGATTTCATGAATATGCAGAACACATATTTGAGATTTTTTTTAGATTTCTTTTCAAAGCAAGTATCATATTTTCAAAATCAACCTCATTTTATTTCTTTTATGCAAAATCTAATATAGGAACCTGGCTTACCTGACTCTGGTAGTGTATTCTCTATGTTTTGGGACCGTAATCTAGCCATATCATAATAGCCTAAATCAGAAATATTTGTACACGAGTTATTAACTCATACTGGCACATAACATTAGCTAACTAAATTCCATCATCCTAAGAATAAAGCAAAACAAGTTTGTTTATAAGAAGTTAAATTTATAAATAGCCCAACAACTACCTGATTTAACAGTTAACCAGCCATGAATATCAATCCTAAATAAACAACATCAACCCAAACATCATATAAATCCAAGACCACTCATCAACTCAACAACCCATATATTCACCCAAAACATTCAACTCATTAACCCCAAACATCCACACAACTTACAACACATCCAACTCAACCAGCCCAAAATACATCATCTCACAAGCAGCCAAGAACAACCTCAGAGCAACCTCATTCCACCCCATATAGCCACCAATCAACTCCATCCGCCACACATCAACCCAAGTCACTGCACTTTAACAACTAGAAAAGGCATAACACAACCAGCATCTCCAACTCTATTAATTATCAATTTCATCATATAAGTGGTTATAGAATTATCTTCCAAAACTTATTAATGTATAGATTTCCTAATAACAACATAATCACAAAACTAAAATTTGAATTTCCTTACCCAAATTTCGTTACTGTGATAAAATGAATTTGATATCGGGATGAGGTTGTCTAAGACTAATTTCAATGTCTTGTGATACCAAGTAGTGGTGTTAAAAACGAGATTTACAATTGTGTTTAAAATATGCCAAAATAAATTATGTGAGGCCAGGTCATGTGATGTAACATACCAAGAGAAAAACAGCTAACGCAGCTAAGGTGAATCCACGGTAGTGTAACTTTAGTGTCAGCACGTGGAAGCAACACAACGGTAGATCTTGATGGTTGAAGTCAAAAAGAGCTGAAGAGATGAACATAGAGAGAGAGAATGAATGAAGAGTGGGCTTACCGGCATTGAGTGTGTGTACAGAGAAAGGGAGGGAATATTGTGGCATTGACGTCATAACCCAAGATTAGTGGCCTCGACATACAGCTAGAAAATGGGCAACGACGTACACAGCTTCAGTCAAATGGAGGTGATGTGGTAAGCTCTAGGGTTTTGTTTCATCACAACCCAAAGTGGTATTAGTGTTCAATTAAAACAGAGAGAGAGAGAGAGAGAGAGAGAGAGAGAGAGAGAGAGAGAGAGAGAGAGAGAGAGAGGAGGGATGTGTGAGATCCTTACTAGTGTGTACGGAGTATGACAGCAGACTAAACGGAGATGAGAGAAGAGAGAGTACCTACGAGGAAAATGAGCCCAATGGATGAAAAGATTAGTTATGGAAATGGGAGTTTGACTGGGGTGTTTGAATGAGACCGGTGTGGAGGTTACAGAGATGTGGGAGAGGAAATTAGAGAAAAAGGGAAACTGAAAATCAAAAAGGGAAGGGAAAGGAAAAATTGTCAGGAGTGGGAGAAGGGAGGAAGAAGAGAGTGTCAGGAGCTTACCTAAAATGTTGTTCCGTGGTGTGGGTTGCCATTTTTGCAGGCCTGGGCTTGCTGCTGGGCCTAGGTATTACATGAATAATTTGGTTGACTTTGGAGTCATAAGTCAACTTTTAATTATGTACAATATGAAATATGGGATGAAATGTTGAGTGAAAATTTGAACTCAACTCTAATACCATTTTAAATCATCATTTATTCAAAAAAATCTAAATTGATAAGAAAAAGTAAATTTAAATATTTAACTTATAGTGCAAATGGACAAGTTTTTGCATGGTCTTGATAATCTTCACCAATAGAAATAAATTCTCAAGAGCTTCTTCATCAAACTAAAATCATGGATTTCAACTAATAGCAGCTTGGTCATCATGGAGAAATTCATAAGAAGATTGTAAATTTGACTTTCAGCAAACTTCATTGTAAATGTTCTTCACAAAATATGAATGAATATACAATAATTTAAGGCGCTGCTAAACAACAATTTTCACACTAATGAGATAGTTATCATCATCTTATGCATACTTGCGACCATAAGATCTGCAATTCTGGATATATGCAAGTTTTTTATTTTTCTTTTTAAGAAGAACCGGTAGAGATACACATAGTGGCCCTGTCCCAAGTTCATTAATAAGCCCTTACTTAGTGGAGGAATACCATGTCAACATCATTACACTTGGGGGTTTACAAGATCTAACGCTATAAACTAACTCAAAATCAAGTGTCAAATAAGCCAATAAAATCATAATAAAACCAACAAAAATCAAATTCTAACAAGCCTATAATAAATAACCATCAATACTAAAAAAAAACTAAACAAGCCTAAATAAAAAAAAAACAAAAGAAACAAAGCAAACTAACGCTTTTATTTTGTCCATAAGCACCTTATTGACCGTCTATAGGTGAATAGCATGAAGGCCAACTTTATCCACTTTCAGAATCCCTTTTAGCAAATGAGGCACTTCATTGTAATTATTCCACGTACCATTTTTCTGATCTGAAGCCCAATGTGCCAAGAAATCTGCTCCTGCATTTCCTTCTCTATAAATATATCTTACCTTAACTTTTAAAGTAGAAAGAAGAGTTTGTATCTTTCCCCAATAATCTTCAAGATATCATATACCACATCTTCCCTTTTCTAGCCAATGAACCTCTAACAAAGAGTCAATTCAATCTCCATTCTTCGAATAGCCAAATCCTTACAATATTAAAGACCATAGAAAAGTGCAATGAGCTCAGCTTCATTATTAGATCCATGCCTTAGTTCTTTAGCAAAAGCCCAAGTAAGATTCCCCTTATTATCTCTAATTAAACCACCTGCACCCATATGACCTGAATTTCTCAAAGAACTCCCATCCACATTTAATTTAAACCAGCCCGAGATCATTTTATCCATTTCACAAGACAAGATCTCTGTCTCTTAACAGATTTAATAGGAATAGAGAAAAAAATCCAACACTTTTTCATCACCATCATTCATCTTTTTACTAGCACACAAACGAAGTCCCACCCAGGCAATAACAACCTTAATCGAACCCCATCGTGAGCCCACATAAATTATTTTACCTTCCATATGTGCTTTACATCTCCAAACCCAAAGAGACCAAGTCACAATAATAAGAACAAGAGCAAGCAATGTACCTTTTTGAGTCAAATGTGCAGCTTGCCGAAACCATTATTTCATACTTGCTTTCCATGATCTAATCCGGTCATACGGCATCCCCAGTTGTAAAGAGACAAGCCTCCAAATATCTACTGCAACCATCCTGTTGGTAAGGACATGATCTTGATCTTCCACAGACTCCTAAGTACAACATTCACATCTTGAAGCCAAAGGAATGCCCAGAGAACTAATTCAACTATCAACAGTAAGGCTAAAATTAAAAGCCTTCCAAATGGTAATTGAATCTTTTTTAGGAAGTGTTGAATGCCAAATCCAAGAAGCCCATTCAGATTTTGGTGCACGAACACGAACACAATCCCAAGCCAACTTCGATGAAAATTCCCCATTCAAATGAATTGTGAATGCCCAAAAGAAAAAAGAGGAAAAAAACAATTGAAAAACAAAAGAGACATGATGTAATCCAACTATATTTGTATTTATCATTGCTACTTCTCAAAGTCAAAAGATTAAGAGATGCAATCCACATGGGGTAGTGATGATGTCTTTAGTTGTTTTCCATTAGTTTAGTGGAAATCAATCTTAAGCCCTGGCACATGAGTCTATTCAAGCCACTTCAGTGGCGGCTTCTGAAGTTCTTGCACTAGTCCATAAGAAAGATATCCAGAAAAGTAAAGAAAAAAAAAAAAGGGAAGACAAACAAACATTCCAAACTGTACATACAAAGAAAAGAACTGGAAGTACTTTCAAAGAGGATAAGAGAAGGGGAAAAAAGCAAACTATTGGAGACTTTCTTTCTCTCATGATTCTTACATCAACAATAACGCTAAGAACCAATTAACAAGGGTAAATATACAGTATCATAGAGGGCCATTGGAAATTGGTGCTCCTCTCTTGATGCTATCCATGTTGGTCGTTTCATAGACAGGCAGACCACTTGAATAGTCACCCAAGTCATAGTTTTGCAACTCAAACAGATCAGAACTTGAATCACTTTCTGCACCATCATCAACCTCACCAAATTTCCGGAATTCCTTCTCTTCTGACGGATATTTGTCCATCCAAATCCTACCTTTCTCCGAATATCCGCTTCCAATATTCTTGTTTTTTTCTGGGAACCCATTGCTGAATGTGAATTTTTCGTCCAACCAAGATAATTCTTTGTTTCTAATCTTGTCATCCAAGACCTCATTATGCAAGGTCGTGGATCTTGCCTGACCACTGTTCTTTGACAAAGATGCCACTTGTTTGTGATGATCTGAATAGCTTCTAAAATCCTTATAGCTCTTTGTAGGTGTTTGTGCATAAGGAGGAGGTGTTCTAAAACCTGAGCTTGAAGAAGAATATATAGACTTGGAATCCGCGGTGCTTGAGCTTCGAAAATGACTAATGCTGCTCCTCCTCTTCCTTCTTCCTCCAGGGCTCTCCTCTTCATCTTTCATAGACTGTGAGGCCGATTTTGATTTCTTTTTCTTAGAAGCTGATTGGCTGAAGAGAGAATTCAAGAAACTAGCCAGCCTCCCACCTGGAGAGCTAGGTTGCTTGTACTTCTTCTCTTTCATTTGCTTTTCCACCCCATGATGTTGTTGAGGAAGAGAGTTTCTCATTGGCACATCTAAGCTCATTCTGCCTAGTCTATAACCCTGCCTTTCATCTCTCCCGATCTTCTGAGTAAAGTTTGTACTATTATAGCCAGCAGCTTCATGGTATCCAGAGAAGTACCTCGAAGCCTCAAACACGTCAAGCTCACCAGAATCATTCCTTCGGTGGAATGATTTCTTGTAAAATTTACATGGGTCTGAAAGGGCTGTGGTGGACATGGCTGAAACTCGAAACTGATCTCTCTGATGGGATATATGGCACTTGTTTGAAAGTAATGTCACAGGTGTTAAGGGTATTTATGGGGAGGAAGGTATGGGGAGGAGAGCTTAAAAGGGGAGGTTTATGAGATTGTATAGAGATAAATGGGTTTGAAATGATTGAGAGTAGTGGGAAGGTCGCTTTATAATAATCAATTGCTGGGTCTGAAATATTATATGATGGTGTATTTGGAGGTTATTGGAAGAGACCCACATGATGTGAAATTGTGCTTAGTTACTGAAGAGAGTGGGGAACAAGGGACACTTAACTTTTTCTTACTTCTCATACTATGAAAACGTACCAGAGGCTTCTGTTGGAGATGGTGGGGGGTTTCAGAGAGCTGTGTTCCTTGGATTCTTGGCTTCTGTTCTGTTTTTAGTGGGTATTGCCTTTCAACTTTCAAGTCCCTGTTGCTTATGGCACAATGGGCAGGTATACTACTCCCTGACCTATACGTGCACATCATTATAGACATAGGAGAATTTATCATAGATCCCACTCCCTTTTTGAGAGCTTGGAACTCACTCTTCTAACTAATGGGGAATCTTTACCGAAATTAAAGTAATATTGTTTGCCAAGAAATCTTTGACTGCCATAAAATACCTATGGCCCAGTAATATCTGGCTGCCTCCTCTTTTTATAAGGAGGTCTGGGGTTTGAGCGTTTTGGTAAAATTAGCCTCCTATGGGTCGTTTGCCAGCCTATATATAATGGGTTAACTTCGACATATATATTCAATCTGTAACATAAAAGAAGACAAAATATAATTAGGTTGTGTACAAAGTGAATGATTAACAAGGAGGATGATGATGTTTATGATAGAAGACTTGACTACCATATATCACTCCTCTGATCCTAAACCGTAGTAGAGTCAAGAATAGATGAAATTTAAAAGAGAGAGATCAAAGTCAGCCTTGATTTTAACTTGAAAGTTATGTAACTGGAAACAGACAGACAGTTTACTAAACTTTAACTACTGACAGATACATGTGAACAGCATTTGAGTACATTAATGACTGCAACAAGTTTTCTTTCTGAGACATCCATGCCAGCCTTTATCATGCGCTCTAATTAAATGCACTGTGAGTATGATCATCAGCAAAATCGAAAATTTCAAATGTACTACAACATAATCTACTGTGAAGTCCCACCAAAAGAGAAAAAAAGAATTATTGTAGAATGACCTTTTTTGGTGTAAAGAACCAGACATATATAATACATTTAAGTTAAAAACATAAACTTTATTTTCCTTTCAAGATTATTGGGGTTAGTCAATAGATTTTAGCCCAATAAACGCAAACTCCCCCATTCCCTGGTGTCGGGACAGTGGTCACAAGTGGAGCGCCTGTGGGCACTAGTGCATGTTCACAGCCGGGCTCGAACTAAAGAAACCGCACATCGACGTGCATGCTGTCCTCTTTGTGCATGATGTCTCAACCTAGAATATGTCAAAAGCCAGTTAAAGTGAGACAGACGATCACGACAGTTTCATTAAGATCTTAGGGTCCAACAGTCTTTTTTTTTTCTTTCGCATGAACATATATATTGTTTAAAATTAAACTGGATGGTCCCGGCCTTTCTATTAATTTGCTGCATTCAGTAGCACGAAAGCGCCACAGCCCACATGACAAGTCCGTCCGCCCAATGTATCCATGTATCCTTTTCGGCTAGCTTTGTGATCTTTGTTACAATCTAATTAACTTCCTGTGTCACTATCCAAAAGAAGCTTTACTGATAGCGAGTGCTGCGAACTGGTTCGAATAGATGCTTTCACAGCCAGCACTCCATCCGCGAGCAAAACGTGCACAGTTTCGACATAGGCCATGCATATACATACTAGCTAGGTGGATTCCTCATTAATTCTTGCAATATACTACTCATAAAATAAATGGTTGCGAAGGCTGCATGTGATCATTCTAAATTCTAGCTAGTTGAAAATATTTCTTTAAATGATCAGCCTATAAAGTATAAAGCCCACTATAAACTTGAACTTCAGAATGCATGCTTATATACCATGAAAAAGGTATGCATGGAGACTTGGAGTGTATATATATATATATATATATATATTATATATATTTCTAGTTCTAGTAGTTCTAATTAGATGCCTAGCTAGAGGAACCTTTTATTTTGGTAATGCCTTGTATTATATGACGATCTCATGCATGCTTGCACGATCGATCGATATGCTATTTTCAGCATACTATATGATTACGGATTCCTAAAATATTAAATATTCAGACGATATTGCTTTACGGATTTAGATACAACAAAATCATGGGCCATACTTAGTAAGAAACCAACCACAAATCGGCTGTAATGTAGATCATGAAATGACCAAACTCATTTAACCATATCTATGGTGCCCCATATCTAAGGTCTAGGAAGGGCCTACACCATGAAAAGCAGATGGACCTGATTGGAGGAGGATGGCCGCACATGTTTTGCACATGTGGCCCACTTTTAGGATCACAATCAATCGGGAGCCATTGGCCATCGAACAGTTTTCGCCACACAACTTTGCCACCCTAGTGACCGTATCTTCATCGACCTTTGTTTAGCTAATCTCTTATAATCTTTGTTTTGATCATTCGAACATGTTTGGATATGCTTTGCTGCTTTCTTTTATTCTGGACCATACATTCTTAAAGTTACCTTCCATGGTCCTGGTTTTCCGATGAGTCCCATCTCCTAGCCCCATGTTCTCCCCGTCTTGTGCCCATCTTCAGAAGACAATATTGGATCTGAACAAAACAAATTAGTTGGCTTGATTTGGAGTTCTCATAGATTGAACTTAATAATTACCCAGGGATAAAGAAAGCCCCCCAAGATTGATCTTATCAAGGCTTTAATTGTTAAGACTCTGACCCAACACTAGTCCATTCTAGAATAGTTCCGGCCCATGAAAAGTAGAGATCTTGGGTACAAAGGCCCAATTTCTGCCCCACAAGACGGACCTTGTGCCCCCCATAACTAGGCAATAATGGGCATTGACCCCAAAAGTTGTCCCCCAAACTCACCCTAAAGCGGGCAAAGTCTCTGACTGCTAGCATGCAATCTCCAATGAGCTGCATCAACTCGGGTTTAAATGAGCTGTTGTGCTAAATCTTGTTGGAGAAGAAACAGATGAGATAAGATAAGAAGAATATATTTTGGATATGGGAATAGAAGGGATATATCGAACGATGTGCATGAAATGGAACTTCTTAAGCTAGATTCATAGATCGGAGATCAAATCTTAAAAAGGGTTAAAGAATGCTGTGTCTCCCATCTACAGGACATGAACCAAGTTCTGTAACTTTTCCATTGTCCAAAGATAAACGTGGCAACTCTAGCTACACACATAGTGCTCTATGACTAAACAGTCTCCAGGAAAGGCCAGTCACGCACGTACGCTTTATTGCTTTGCAAGAAAAAAAGAAAACAATATCGAATTAAAATTATAAGTTCCGCAAGTACTTCGATCCACATATCTTATAAGATGGATGTCCATCGAAAAGGTTGGTTCCACATAATTAAGATATGTAATGATCGTTCCGCATGTGGTCTGCGTCAATAATGCTCTTATCTTTTGAAAAAAATCAACGAAGTACGTACATCGATCTAATAATATATATCTTATCCCCATGATAAGAACGTCAATTTTCTTTACATATTTATACTTCGATCACTTGTGTGTGTGTGTGTGTCTATATATATATATATATATATTATCATTTAATTGTTAAGAGAATTAAGCACATGATCATGAGAGTGCATGCTTAATTTCCCACGTACGGTACGTGTTGGTCTTTTGTGTCTTACATTGGTTCAACCTTTCATGAATATCAGTTTTTCTCCTAATAAACTTGCAAACAGAGAGACAGGCCCAAATTCATAGAAAATCTTAAATCGAATTCGAATGATGTCTGATCTTAATTTCATGATGTCTTAGTTTAATCCACAATGCAAGTGTCTTTGGAGTAAACCATGTTAATTTCTTTGAGGAATCTAATTCTATACGTACTATATATATGCATGAGCAGTTATTAATCATGATATTAATGGGTATATATATTGAATAGACCACGCTAGAGCAATTCGACCTGCATTGACAATTAATTGGAGCTAGCTAGCTGAGATTAATATATAAGTTTGGTCGACTTTTTGGTCTGCACTCGATCTGGAAGAATTGAGATATATATATATGATAATAAAAAACCTAGCTATATCGGTAGACTAAGTTTGATTAATTTGCATATACAGGCAGTGTGAACAAGATTTATGGAAGTCGAAATCGAAATCTGTGATTTTATTGGTTGTTTAAAAATAAATTATCAAATAATTATAAAAAAAATTGTAAATATATCATTACTCTTATATAAAAAATAAAAAAAAAGTGCTTAATTGTTTTGTAAATCGGGAAATATACATGGGCTCAATCTGATCTCAACAAAGGCCTAGAACGGGTGATCTGTATCTAATTTAGTTCTTTTGGATTTTGGATGTTTTGGGCCTCATTTGTAAGAATAGCCAATAGGAGTCAAACGAGGAAGGATCACGAGGAGAAATTGGAAATAAAATTTGGTTACAAAAAGGAAGTCGACAATAATGATCTCTAGCTTGGTCCGAGGGGACGGTTTGATGTTGAGCATAATTATAAGCCATCAACACCATCTAAATTGAAAAATTATATTTATTATTTATTTACAATCATCCTCTCAATATCTTGTGATATATTATTAAATGATTCGCTCACAAATTGAACGTAACAGATAATCTTCAATCATTTATACCATGAAATAAGATGGTGCATGAAATATTAATGATAAAAGAGATGTGAATAGTATTACTCATCTAAATTATATTCCATGCATAGTACAATTTATTCTTAAAGCTTGTGGACCTGCACCTATAGAGGGAGGGAAATTTTGCCGGGGGGTAGGCTATCCACATCCAATATTAATTTGCTTTTGTGAGCTTTAAATATACAAAATGCAATAATAATTGACAAATGGAAGAGAGAGATGATGGTAAAGTCGTGCCCTTAAAATTAAGACTAAAAAAATAATCGAAAAATACAATACTACTTCAACATCCCATTTTAGGTACGTCGTTTTGCCAAAGATTCAAACATTTATATGGTTGATTAGAAGAAATATATATACATAATTCAGATTTATTTAAAAATTATATACAATTAACGCTTAGTACGCACTTCCATGACCTTTTAATATTGGAAAATGACAGTTTGACTCTTAAATGTGCTCACTCATATATTTTTATTTTTTTTAATGGTTAAAAAAGTAACTATTAGTAAATTTCTTAGTAGTTAAGGATGTTTCAAAATTACTTAAAAGAAAAAAAAAATATTTGCATTGGTGTGCATATTTGGAGTACACATTTAACATGCACCCTAACATTGTCCTCTAAAGTTTTTTCCCCAACCCCATGTGCATCCAAATAAAACGTATTCCATTTTCCTAATAACTCATGATCCCATATGATATATATACTAGTGGTGATTAAACGTGCAACCACTACAACAAAAAAGCATTTTTCCCGCTATAAATTTTGTCTGAAATAGTCAAAATTATTGTTAGAAATGACTTTTTCCCGCTATTTCGAATAATAACAAACTCCCAAGAAATAACTGGCAATAGATACTACCAGTAGCCGTGAATTTAATTGTTATCTAAAATACTATTATTTCTAGTATATGATAGTTATTGGAAATATAGAGTTTTCGTGAAAAATATGTCACATGCAAATGGAGCTTACTCGCAAGAAAAGTTTATTGTGGCTAATGATGTTGCTGGAAATGTCTGCTTTAGACAATAAATATGGCAAGAAATGTTTTTTCCCGCATTAAAAAAATATTTCATGCAATTTGTAGTTATCAGAAATAGTCTTTTATGAAATTAAAAAAATAAAAATACTAGTAAAATAGTATAATAGGCTCATAGTCTTATACCTAAAATACATAAAGAATGTAAACAATATATTACAAATAAAAAAATATTGGAATACAAATAAAAATGTCTAGGTAATTTTAAAAGAAATGAAAAAAAAAATAAACACACTTACTAAACATGATAAAATGCAGGGAAGTGTGCGCCAAGTAGTAAGATCTGCCCTGATGATCGATCAAAAAGTACCGCATTTGTGTCAAGCCCTCCGGTGCAATTATGTCCTAGAAAATAGAAAGAAATGCTTTTATCAATGCCAGAACCGTACTTGATCAATATGAACACCTGCATCTAGAATGCAAATCATTGTTAGAGCACCAGAGAAGTGTTGAATTACAAATGGCATAGGGCTTAAAAATAAAACAACTAAACCAAATGAAGCCAAAGGATAGTTTGGAACTCCCAAGCTCCAAATACCTACTGCAGACGTGGTAGTTCCAGCAATCATACAAATGCATTTGTGAAATGAACTCTTCAACTATAATCTTTGGAAAAATATAAGACAACAATATGGCAAACAAGTGACCAAGATAAAATGTCCATAGGGAGATCCTTCATATGACACTAATCATAATTTGCTTCTAAGCCCCACTAATATTATACAACATGTTAGTCCCATAAATCATCAACAATACATGAAGATAGAAAGAATTCGCATGCAGGTTTCTTACCAAAGCAAGCCTGCATAATATATATAGTTGTTTTAGACCACCTGGAGTGCTTTGTTAATGAGGGCTAGCTGTCTAATTCTCAGAATGATTAACCCGATTCCAAATCTCCCATATGTGCCATAAATACACTGACTAGAATATACATTTATTACATAAAGAATCAATCAATGCAAAATACAAACACGTACGTCTTCCACAAATCACAAGGTAGCCTTCACGACTCTTGTGCAGATAACTCCAACAACACGTCTTCCAACAACATACATTTAGTAATAGCCATACCAATAACAAAGAAGAAAAGTCAAAACTCAGCATCTGAAGCCATTATTGATTATATACCTTCCCAATCCTGGCCTATTTTGCAAACTCACAAATAAGAAAAATAATTATAGACCACATCTAAATGTTAAGGAAAAAATTATAAGTATGTTGGCTTTGGAGAAGCTCCAATTGATAGAAAAGTAATTGAAATTACGTACACTTTGGTCCCACGTTCCTCTTACTCCCAAAAAGAAGTACACGTTCCAATTCTATTATTATGATATATATATATATATATATATACACACACACACACATAGACTGGGTCTTATCTGAGGTAAACAAGAAAGATGTGCTAACTGAAGGCAACAATTCAAATATAGAAGCGTGACAACAATTCAAGTATCTACAAATAACCCTTAGTACGCACTTCCCTGGCCTTTTAATATTGGAAAATGCCAGTTTGACTCTCAAATGTGCCTATTAAATGTGCCCACTCATTTTTTTTTCTTAATGGTTAAAAAAGTGACTATTAGTAAATTTCTTAGTAGTTAAGGATGTTTAAAAAATACTTAAAAGAAAAAAAAAACCATTTGCATGCATTGGTGTGCATATTTAACATGCACCCTAACATTGTCCTTTTAAGTTTTTCCCCCTGCCCCATGCATGTGCACCAAATAAAAAGTTTTCCATTTTCCTAATAACTCATGATCCCATATAATTATATATATACTAGTGGTGATTAAAAGTGAGAGAGGCACGTTTGCCTAATTGGAAGAAAAAAAAAAGTTCTACTAAAATATATAAATCTTTTGTAGAGGCAGATAATATCACAAAACAAATTAAGAAATATAATTATCACATCTAATATGAAAGAATGATGTGCCAATCTTACAGTAAATATAGGATAATCCTAATATGACATGAATTTTGATCTCATTGCTAGTTTATATGAACAATAAAGTTAAAAATAATAAATTGTGTAATATACAAAAGCATGAAACTAAATAACAATAAATATTTATCTGAAATTACTAAAGTAAAAATGAATACATGGATGGATAAACCAAACTGCATGTAGAGATAGCAATGAGAAAGTAAAGATGCATGATAATTAGATTGTGCTCATAAAGTATTAAATTACACAGTAGAAAGTTAAAACATATTAAAAATTGGAACAATTGTAGTGAATTAAGTAAACTATGAGAATTTTTTATTTAGAGGGGAATTTTTTTGCAAGGGTTTGGGCATCTAAGACTCCGTTTGGTTGCAAGGTTCAGTTGAGATCAACTCAGTTCAGTCTAATTTTAAATTGAGTCTAATATTCAAACACCCAACTCTCAAATTACTAAACTCATCTCAAAATTAAAACCTTCTTACACTTGGGATCGATAATCTTTTTCAACTCAACATATCTTTATACGTGAGACTCACAAATTTTTTTAATTTTTCATATATAGTATTAAACTCATCTTAATATTTAAACACATCTAAAATCATTTTAGATGGATTTCACATAACTCATTCTACATGCTCAACTCACTACTATTTATAAAAAAAATTCAACTCAACTCAATCCAACATCTAAATACAGCCTAAATACTCTATTTCCTGCAACGTGATATTTTAGCCTACAATCATGAGTATTTTCTTCTAATTTATGATTGTGGTTTTGAAAAATCTTTTAGCTTACCTATTATAAGCAAATAATCTATGGTCTAGACACAAGTTCAACTATGGCGGCAGAGAGAGAGAGAGGGGGAAAAAAAAAAAAAAAAAGCTTTCAGACAAATCCGTATTTGAGGCGGCACTGAGGGATAAAACGGTCAGAAAAAAATTGAACACAGAAGATATGACAAAACTAGACTTCATTTTAGAGGCCGGTTGGACATGACTAAATTCATTCTCTCTTCATAAAATAAAGAGAAGCATAACGTCTTCCATGGGATTACTTTTGCTTTCATGTTTAAAATAAGATCAATTGAAAATCATCATTTCTAGCTAGCTGATCATATATATATATATATATATATATATATATATATATGTATGCAATTAAAACATTACACGCGCGTACTATATATATATATAGATATATATACCGAATTGACAAATTGAGGTTCCATTAAGGCACTATAAATATGATTAATGCTATGTTTAGAAATTAAGATTTCGGTTTTTTTCTTTTTTCTTTTTTTGCTTAACTGCATTAATTTTTCTAAGTATCACATGAGGAATGCATGGGACCAATACTTGACCTCATTTTCATATGTCAAATCGCTGTGATAATTAATACGATCATATCCACAGTACAATACAAAATAAATAAACCATTCAAAATAATTTTGAGGGGAAATTTGATTATCGCGCTAGCTAGGCATGCATTTCGTGATAGGTGACAAGGGGTGGAGTTAACCCTCGTTTGTTTTTTCAATCTCTTTTAATTCATCTCATTTAATTATCTCATTTAATTATTATAATTATTTTAAAATTTTCATATAAAATAAAATAAATAATTTAAAAATTTCAAATGAAAAAATAAAAATATATTCTAACAATATTTTATTTAATTTTTAACTTTAATCTCAACTCATCTCATTTATAAAAATAATATTTTATTTAAATTTTAACTTTAATCTTAAAGTCCTGCTAGCATGCCGCCAAACTTTGACCACTAGGCTTGCCTCCTAGCATAAAATTATTTTTTATTTTTATCTTTTTTATTTTATATTATTTTATATATTTAAATATTTTTTAAAATAAAAAATATATTAATACATTAAAAGTCACTTGATTAATTATTAAATAAAATAAAAAAATAAACTCAAATAACGTACTAATATTTTTTTTAATCCAAACTTATCTTAACTTATTTTATATCATTTCTTCTCACCTCATGACAAAATGAATATGCTATAGACATCAACTTTTAAATTTGCGTGGTGGCCGGTGTACTGTGCATTGCTCAAACAACCCGAAAGGCTATAGACATCAGCTTCAGTCATTATCTGTCCACTTCAAAGCTCGCGCGACAAATGTAAATGCAGAGAGACCTCCATTCGAAAGCATCAGACATCGGGAGCATGCTCACCAATCATATCTCGACACGCATTTGGTACTATGTGTGGTGCTTTTCTTCGAAAGCGATTGTTTTTCTCTCTTTTTAGAGACTCCCTCTGCCTTTTGTGTCCTTCAACCCAGTTCTTTTGGCCAGGACTCAGGAGCCAGGAGTCAGGACAGACTACTAAACCCTGAAAATAAATAAATAAATAAAAAGCGCTAGCATGCAGTATGTATAATTAATACCACGTTGTCTCTTCTAGTGTCCCATGGAATTATTTCCAATATTTATTTTAGAATCCATTTCTTCCATAAAACAAATAAAAAAGACCTCCGGCTCATGAGTACTACACCACTTCTCTTTCTCGTATACAATATCGTTTGTTTCAACTGATCAAATCAGTCTGAAAGTACTGGCCGAACAAGTCCTCTCAAAGCTGGATGGATGGCATGCACTGAGCTCTTTCGCCAGCTCTTACGTACCATAATATTCTTAATCGAAACTAGCTTAAAAGGTGGTCTCAACTTCTTTGCGCTTGCAGTACCGGTAAAAGGGATCAGGTTTTTCAACATTAAAAGATGATGTCCCGACCTCTGATCTCCTGGTGTCCCATATTATAAATGGCCACTAGACTCGCCTACTAGGCATCTATCTTCAAATATGACTGGGATATATTGCTTTGTTAGGATTAGTGGTGGGCTGCATAGTGCATAGTACATATAGGTCGGGTACTTTCAGTGATGAGAAACGTACGTAAGTAGTAGGGTAAACAACAGGACATGCACCCACATGACATGCATATACGGTAGATCGATGGGCGTGGCAAATGCATGTGCAGCTTAATCGTATCATACAATGTATGACGATCCATGGATCGATCTCATATATAAATTTGGGTTTCTCACGACCATTTTCCTGTACTTAAATACATACAAATCTGAAAACAGAACGAACATATATGTGGTAGAAAGGTTCCAGAATTATAATAAGGCCATAGACATGATCATGATCCGATCAAATTTTGATCCTCTTGGAAGTTAGTGACTCGTCATTTCAGTAAAAGAAACAAAGATCATGTCGGACAATTAGATAGGATTGAGATTATAAGAGTACTCTTGCCTATAACTTTAGGGTTTTATCAGTCAAAAGCAGATTTCTAGGGGAACGATATCAGATAGCGCTGGGCTAGCTGTACTTACTTCGATAAAATCATATTTTCTAATGTCAACTATTAATATCTAATTAATTTCTTTTTCCATTATAGCTATAAATTTGGTTTGTTGGTATTTCTTTAATTATGACGGTACGTACAATTTGTAATCTTTAAGGATGTTTTGGTTCTGGTTAATTTATAATTTTCTGTATTAAATGCTTATAAAATTAATGCTAGTGTTAGACGACAAAAGCACAGTGAACTTATATAAAAAGTCAAATCCATTTTAATTGTCTATTTCTCTCATGCTTGGCACTCTTAACTTTGGTTAAGAACTTAAAAGGACCTAATTGATAACATTAGCTAGGCATGCCACCAATACAGATGGGAGGTCGAGCACCCTATCATCGTTGGTGTTCATGTAGGGCTCACACTTCATGCTAATCATATTTGTTAGTGCTTCATATTTTAAATGATATCATTTAAAATACTTTATGCTAATAAATACGAAAATATGTGGTAAAATCTAAACTAAAGAATAACCTTGTTTTATGAAAAGACCTGGAATCTGGAGATATTGTAGTATTTTAAACGAGCATGGACATTCACGAAGGAAGCGAAATTTCGAATTTGGAAACCCAATGGAAACACTCTAACTAAGGTTCGAATGAAGTTACTGACTTACCACGATGTGTATTATATATATATAATATCCTTTAAAAACTTAAGATGGAATAATGAGAGAAGATCAGGTGCCTAGCCCTGAGCCCCTCTGACAATATTGGAATAAGTTAATGTGAACTTGATCAACCAAGAATAACAACACGTACATAAACCAAAGAGGTACTCAAGATTGGGGTCATCATGTTCATGTGTTTGCTGGCCTTATATATAAAGATGTTCTTATACTCTGATCGGACACTGGCAGCTATCTAGCTGAAGTATCGTCGATCATCGTTCCCAGGTGAAGCAAGAAGGGTGATTTTCATGAATGTCATTCCGTGTATAACCAGATGAAGTTGGCAGAGGAGGAAAGCAAAGATTAGACAACGTTAGTCACGCATGCATGGGCAGGGCAGGGTAGGGCAGGGCAGGGCACGCTTGCAGCACACCGAGTCATGTCATCCGATCCAGACTCCAGATTACTAAATAATGCTGAAGCACCTTACCCAACGTTAATTGGTGACAGTAGTATTCGACTCATGATCAGATCGCTACTGGAGGTCTACCTGGATGACATGATTGTCATATCTTCAAAACCCTCCCTCCAAAGTGATTGATTCTCTATCCCCCAATATTTGATGGTCCAAAAATATTATGCCAATATCCGTCCTGAGAAGACGATTCTCTAATTAATATTGGAACTTATGCATATCTCCTAATTGCTATCATGTCTTCCGCGTGAATTTCTCATGAAGTTCTAACATGCTGTAAGTAACTGAGAATTCTGATTATAAGACGTTCAATTATTACCGTACTTATAATATTATAATATATTCATAATATTTTAACATATGTATGATAATATGAGTATTTATTATCTATCATATTTAGTTTATTGTATATTATGAATATACTACAACTTATTATTTTCCTCGTATTTTTAGTAAATTAGCTTGGACCGGAAAAACCATGAAAACGACTATAAATTAACTGTCTCACACGGCTCTCTCTCTCTCTCTCGATCTCTCCCCCCATGCAGTAGTACTTTTTGTGATTCTATAGAGCACAAAAATCAAAACCTATTACCTATCCATCCCGAAAAAGATGGATAGTTCAGTTCACTGGTCATAGCCTAAAGGAAAGGAAAAGAAGATGAAACCTGGCTAGCTAAAACCGTCCAAAGAGAATAACTTAAAATGAGACTACTTAAATCTACATACTCCATACATATTATTCACATCAATATATTTTTTTTTCCCATCAATATAGTTAAAAACAATGGGGAGGGGGAGAGTAGAGCTAAGGAGGATTGAGAACAAGATAAATCGGCAAGTGACATTCGCCAAGAGAAGGAATGGGCTGCTAAAGAAGGCGCATGAGCTCTCAGTTCTCTGTGACGCTGAGGTTGCCCTCATCATCTTCTCCGGCGGTGGGAAGCTCTATGAGTTTTGCAGCAGCTCTAGGTACGTACGTATGTACGTTTTCCTGATATATATATATATTATTACACGTTTCGGATGGCTCTGATCTTTTGCTCCTGAGGACAATTTCTTTGTGTTTTTCTAAGTTATATTAGATCTGAAAGTTCTTAATTTGTTAATTAATGTTATCATGGGAATCAGATTATGATTTTTTATTTTAAAGAGTTCAATATATATAGACTGTTTTCAAATAATTTTGTATCCCTCTCGATCGATTCCGTCGAGGGGACGCTGATCGATCTATATTCTTGCAACAAAAAAAAAAAAAAAGGAGAAGAATAAGAAGAAGAAAAATCACATCCATTCTACTCTTTTATTTTGAGATTTTTTTTTCAATAATCTGGATCGAAGAACTTATCTGTGTGGTATGTAGTTTAAAGTTTTCCAATGATAATCTCTCTTTCGTAATCTATATAAATTCTGCATCGTTTTGTTGCCTCTGTTTCTTTATAAAACGAGGTACCAGAGATTCAAGATCAGGGGTAAGATTTATAAGAAAAAAAAAAGATCGATCGAGGGCTAGCTAGCTAGCCCGGCCCTAATGCTTGGCCTTGATCTGGATCTTAACTCAGAGGTGCAGTTGAAATGATCAGTATATTTAACCATGTAGATCTAAGTTCCTTTTTGATACATAAATATAAGAGATCAGAAATTAAGGAGACTGATATATCTAGTACACGTACGTACGGCTAATGATCATGATGTTTGCAAATTACGACCTAATGCTAAATTCCATCTTGCAAATTAATGGATCCAAATGTTGAATACAAAACCTCTTACTACCATGGAGCTGAATCACCATGGAAGACTAGTCCTGATCGATGGTACAAATGGAAAAGTTATAAGTCGGGCCTAGCTATATATAATTCTTTTGTAGTTTGGGATGCATATTCTGGAAATGGATGGACGGCATCTCTAGAATTTAGCTAATTTCTTCATGAAATTTGGAATCCTCACGTTCGATGATCTACTTGCTCTTGCCTTGATTCCAGCATGACTAAGACGCTTGAGAGGTATCGACGTTGCAGTTACGGGACACAACAGGCAAGCCAACCTGCAGCGGATCAGGTAGTTCATGAATCTGATCTTGCACGCTCTCCCGGCCCCCTTACACAATAATATTTATGGCACATGATTAACAAAGAGAAAGAAAACGATTTGATATTATAAATTTGCTGGTTATAATTTGTTGGTGTAAATACTCTAGGTTAGAATTAATTAATATCTTGTATTTATATTTCATTTTATATATGGAAAATGATGCATCCGTTCACAATAAAAGCTAGATTTCTTTTTTTTTTTTCTTTGTTTCTTTTTATTAATTGTTAAGGAAGTGTTTTTAAATGAGTTTGTAAATTTTGTATATTTATATATATATGTCCTCTACCTCATGCAGAGCAGCTACCAAGAATATATTATGCTAAAGGCTAAAGTTGAGGTGCTACAACGCACACAGAGGTAATTCAACATATAATTCTCTATGTTTCCATGCAGCTCATGACCTAAACGCTTGTGAATTAATAATTATGTACGTTCCATATATTTGTTATCAATTATATAATTAAAAATAAAAATAAAAATTACTTTTTCCATTGATTGTGCCAAATTAATAAGCTGCTTGCATTATACTTTCTAGACTAATTAACAACATTAATGCAGCTACTAGACATGATTGCTCACCTCAATATATACATATATACTTGACATTCTGTAGAAATCTTCTTGGGGAAGATTTAGAGAATTTGGGTGTAAAAGAGCTCGATCGGCATGAGCATCAGCTGGACGAATCATTGAAGCAAATAAGATCCAGAAAGGTATTTTCAAAATCTTATAATTCAGAATAAAATATTAGTTTTGCTCAAATATTAATTAATGTCGTAATTGTCATCAATCTATGTAAACCAGATAGGTGATAACTTACATATGGGATCGAAGTTTCTTGAATTTCCCTTCATATTTTTCATGTGACGAGTGCATGTATATCTTGTTTTGGAAATGTTCCAAAACAAGATATGCACACTGTTTTTTTCCATCTCTATTCAGTTGCTCAGATAATGAGGTATTTTCAGAATATCTCACTATTATTTATTATTACATTTTACTTACTTTTTATTACTATTCATTATTATTCAATATTTTATTATTATTTTATTACTTTTTTATTACTATTCACATAATACTTAAAAATACTTTACTACCCAAATGCAACATTAATTAGCCTTCGCCTTGTAGAAATTTGGAAATATTGATCAAGATCTCCTCACGTTCTTATCAAATGTACCTCAAGTATGAGAGATTGAAAAATTAATGAAGTACTGGATTTGACAACATTGATTAAACATTTAGTAAAGTCGGAAAATTCACATGGACTATAATAAATATTGTAGAATATATATCCCCCCCTTGAGATCTTCAAATTTGTGTAAGATCAAATTGAAAGACGTTTTTAATTATGAAAAAAAATATATACTTGGAAATATGCCCCCCCCATAATAAAGAGGGGCATATATACTCCCTAAGATCGATATGTGGCCGCCGCACAAGGAGGGCAACCCTCCACTGTAAGCTCCCATGATGGGTGCCATGCAACTCTTAGGCTTGCTCATATTTTTTTGGTTGGTTTTATGTAGTATCTCTTGTAATGTCTTTTAAAGGGTTTTGAAATAGGTTTTCAACTATATTTTGTAGGAAGATATCTGGTTGAAGATTATCCTAGATCTTCTGATAGTTGATCTTATTCCGCTATCCATTTTTTTTCGCAGCTGCAGTTCATGCTCGATCAGATTTTTGACCTTCAAAAGAAGGTATCTTATATATTTGCCTAGAAAACTTAATCATTGTGTTTATGGACTATCCGATAATATATTATCCAGGCTTTTATGGTGTGCAGGAAACCATGCTGCTGGAAACCAACAAAGCCTTGAGGAGGAAGGTACCATGCCTAGTAAAAGTACAAGTTGTTCTAGTATAAGAAATAGGGTAGGAAGAAAAAGTTCTGCATGCACAACCAAATACATGGTCTCATCTTTCCTAGTTTAAATGGGACACATTTCTCGAGTATTTCTCGAATATTTAAGAAAACTTGAGATCTATCACCAACTACAAAAGTACAAACGCTATTACTGTAAAGGCACTACAATTTGATCATGTGTCAATGCCATATGACACTAGCTACCATGTCAGTCACTAATAAACTGATGTAACAGTTCACGTGTTTGAAATCACATGCCAGAACTAAGAAATAATAAAAATTGAAACACCCAAAAATGAATTTGAAAACCCTAAATAACTCAAAATTAATGAAAGACCTTAATCAACTAGCCCCCCAAGATGGAAACCACCACCATGGGTGAGCATTGGCCACCTTAGGGATGGAATGCCTTGGATCACAATTTGTAAGGTTGTAGAAATTAAGGAAAATCGTACAAGGGTACAAAGAGCATGATGCATGGAAGAAGAGAAATTGTATATTTCACTGGAATTGAATCATTAAGAAGACACGGGAGAGGACCTCATATACACTCTGCCACCCTAACAACTAACAAAATTCCTATACTAAAAATAGCATCCAGCTAATCAACAAAATATTTACCAAGAATAAAAGAATAATAAATTGAAAATACAAGTAAAGAAAAAATATAGAGAATTTTCCTTTTCCACATTTCAGCTTTGCATGTAGAGCCTCTGCTAAACGACTTGTAGCTGTTGTAGAAGACAAACAACGTGCAACTTGAGCTTTGGCTTCATTTTCATTGTGTAATAGCCCCCTGCAAGATGGAGAATAGAGATTTATTATTCACATTTTGAATAAATGCAAGTGAAGGAGATAAGAAGGTAGAGCTTTGGTAAAAATATCTGCCAGTTGAGATTGGAAAGCAACATGAGCTGTGGTGATGCTACCCTCTTGAATATTGTCTCTGATTAGGTGACAATCCAACTTAATATGCTTGGTACGTTCGTGAAAAATGGAGTTGGCAGTAATGTGAAGAGATGCCTGGTTATCACAATAGGGGGAGGTAGCTTGGGGGTGTGATATTCTCAGAGCAATGAGTAAGTATCAGAGCTAGGTGAGCTCAGAGCAAGTGGCTGCCATGGATCAATACTCAGTTTCAGCTGAGGAACGAAAGACCATAGATTGTTTTTTGGAAACTAAGAAATAAGGGAGTTGCCAAAAAAAAATGCAATACCCTGTAACAGATCGACAGGTATTGGGAAAAGAGGCTCAATCAGAATCACAATAGGTCTTGAGCTGTAGCTGAGAAGTAGAAGACAATAGAATTCCTTGTCCAGGAGCTACTTTAATATATCTGAGAAACTTGTGTGCAGTGGGTAGTAGCTAAATGTGTAGTAGTAGGCCAATCCATAAATTGATTCAAAAGCTGGACAACATAGCAGATATCAAGTCTAGTTATAGTTAGGTACAACAAACGCCCAATCAACCTACGATAAATAATTGGATCTAGAAAAGGATCACTAGAATCCTTACTGAGTTTAAAATTCTGATCTAGAGGCAGTTTGATGGGCATGCTGTCAAGTGTTCCCGAGTCAGCTAAGATGTCCAAAGCATACTTTCTTTGGTATAGGTGGATTCATTGAGAATATCTAGTAGCAACTTCCAAACCAAGAAAATAGCACAAACAGCCAAGGTCTGATCTTAAATTTGTGATTCAGAAAAGTTTTAAGAAAGTCAATGATTTTTGATAGTTACTAGCTACGATAATATCATCAACATAGACTAGTAGGATAGTAAAGGAAGTACCATCTAGTTTAGTGAAAATGCTATAGTCGGCTTTGGATTGTCCAAAACCAAATTCAATGAGAGATGAAGAGAATTTTGAATACTATTGTCTAGAGACCTGCTTAAGACCATAAAAACTCTTAAGCAATTTGTAGACTTGATGAGGTCCTCCTTCGTTGTATCTAGGGGGTTTGCATATGTAAATCTCCTATTCTAAATCTTCATGGAGAAATGGGTTGTTGACATCAAATTAGTGAAGATACCAACCTTGTACTGCTGCCACAATTAGTAAAACTCAAATTGTCACCATCTTGGCAATTGGAGAAAAGGTTTTTGTGTAGTCTATGCCTTCTTGTTGTGTAAATCTCTTTGTTACAACCCTGGCTTTCAACCTCTGAATTGACCCATTAGAGTTGAATTTTATCTTGTACACATATAACTTGTAGTCAATGGCTTCCTTACCTAGAGGAAGATCAATGATAATCCAAGTGTTGTTCTGTTCTAAGGCTTGCAGTTCAGTTTCCATTGCCTGACGCTAGCCAGGGTCTTTTACTGCCTACTTGAATATATTTGGCTCAAAAGAGGCGGAAATAGAGGAATAAAAGGCATGGAAAGAAGGAGTAAATTCTAATATGTTAGGAAATTGTTTAGAGAACATGGGTTACCTATAGCTTCAGAGAAAGACTTGGCCAAAGATTGAGTTGCTGCAGGGAGTGAGGCTTGTTGGTAGTGGAAGTCATGCAAGTACTGAGGTGCTGCCTTTACTCTAGTGGACCTACAAAGGGGAGGAATAGAGGGTTGGCTAGGAGTTGTAGTGATTGAGGAGAAGGAACTGAAATGGAGGTGGAATCAGGGGTAACAAAGGTGGGAGAAGGGGTTGTAGAAGCTGAAATAGAATTTGTGGAAGGTGTAGGGTAAGATTGAGAGATAAAAGAAGAAAATTCAAGAAGATTAGGTAAGGGTTGAGTAAAACCAAAGTTAGTATTGTTAGAGTTAGTGGTAGTATGAGAAGAGGATGAGTGGAAGGGAAACATGGATTCATGGAACACAACATCCCGAGAGATAAAAGTGGTTTTTGTTTCAAGATCAAGAAGCTTATAGCCTTTAATTCCAAAGGAATATCCAAGAAAAATGCAAATGTGATATCAGGGATCAAACTTCTTCCTATCATAGAGAATTGTAGTAGCAAAGCATAGTGATCCAAAAATTCGCATATGAGCATAAGTGGGTGTGGACTTGAATAGAAGCTCATATGAGGTTTTGTTATTAAGAATAGGACTAGGAGTCTTGTTAATGAGGTAAGTGGCTGTTAAAACACAATCATTCCAGTATTCAAGGGGAAGATCAGCTTGAAATTTTAAAACCCTAGCCACATTAATCAAATGTTGATGTTTTCTTTTCACAATGTCATTCTATTGGGGGGTAGCAATACAACTTCTTTGGTAAATAATTTCATTTTTGTTAAAAAAATATATTATTTGCAATTCACCCCCATTGACACTTCTTAGGATCTGGATTTGAAGCTCAAATTGTGTCTCAACCAAATTATAAAAGGACTCTATGCATTTTGTGGTTTCTTACTCATTTTGAAATAAATATAACCATGTGCTCTGAGTGAAGTCATCAACTATAGTTAGAAAATATTTAGAACCATCATATGCAAGAACTAAGCAGGGTCCCCAAAAGTCATAGTGTATCATTTCAAAAGGTCTAGAAGTTTTATGGTGGCTGTCAGGAAAAGGAGATGATGGAGTTTAGCCAGTGGACAAATGCAACAAGGTTTTCCTTTAGTAGAAGAAATTTTGTTCTTTACAATAGGATCAGTAATTAAACTTAAACGAGGAAATGAAATGTGACCTAGGTGACAGTGCCAAAGGTCAGAAATAACAACATTGTTCATAATAGAAGTTGAAATAGGAATATTAGTATGTAAAAAATGTGAAAGAGTAGTGATTAGCAATTTACATTTTGTTCCCATTATCTAATAACAACGTTGAGGGTGAGACTTCAGTGCTTAGCAAGTGGTATAGGCCATTTCTCACTCCACCATTCTTAATTGTTGTCCAAGATAAAAGGTCTTGAAGAAAACAACAATAAAAAAAGAAAACCAAACAACAAGTGAGAGAAGCAGCAATTTTGTTGGCTGAAAGATGATTAAAAGTGAAGGATGGAATGCATAGAACCTCTTTGAGGCAAATTGACTTTGTTAATTGGACAGTACCAGTGTGTGTGACAAGAACTTTGTTCCCATTTAGCAATTTTACAGAATAAGAAACTTGTGCTGTGATGGTTGTGAGAAAAGAGGTTCTTTTCATCTTGTTGTCTTGTTTTCTTATTGGAATTCTATGTTGTTCACCTGATCTTAACTTTGATAAGACTCATCATGTGTATATTACGTAACGTGGTTATCTTCTTCTTCTTCTTCTTCTTCTTCTTCTTTTCTATCTTATATACAACACGATTTAAGAATTGATCTATTAGCTGATCATTTACTGACCTTTTCTAGTAGCTAGCTATCTTCAACGCTTTTAATTTTAATGTTGGATATACAGTTGGAGGAAATTGATGCAGCTCTTCAATCATCATGGGAAGATCGCAGGGAACAAATAATTATGCAATATAGTGGCCATCCAAGACAAGCAGAGGAAGTTTTCCAGCCTGCTTTGCAATGTTGTACATTGCAGATGTGGTAATTAATATAGTTGTAATATTTTAGTTCTGATCAAAGATACGTTGGTCTATATATTTTGTTCCCGGCCATGATCTAATTTACATTTTCGTCTTTTTTCCCTTTTTTTTTTTTTCTTCTTCTTGCAGTTACAATCCTTTGGTGACGAATCAGGAAAATGCTGCGCAACTTATGATTATCAATAACCAGGTTCACGCGAGTAATCATCCCTAGCTGACTGAAAGATATTCAGATCAGTTGGCATTCAATAATTAAGCAGCAGATGTATTAATTAAAAGGGGTACGATGGACGGTTCAAATAGTGACAAATTAAATAGATCACTCATTTGAAATCTGTCAGCCAAATAAAATATATTATTATCATAAAGGTGTGATAACGTCTGGCTAATAAGTCATGATCATGTTTTGATCATTACCTGTTAATAGATATTGTGATATTGTTGAAGTGTAGTACGTTGTCCTAGTTCACAAGGCTTAATATCTGAATATATATATATATATATATATAGCTTATATATGGACCTTATTAATTTGCTGGTTGTATGAATAATGCCTTTTTCCAAGTTCTGTACCTGGTAGCTAGGCTATCTACAGTTAGACTGTGGTTAACTAATGAATTAGTTTCCAATGTCCCGCTGCTTGTATTAATAATGCTTATGGCTAGATTGCATGCCTTAATTTTCTGTTAGAATATTGGATAATGTTGTGGAATGAAATTAGCAAGCTTACTTGCTTGGCAAAAACTTAATTAGAAAAATAATAATAAAAAGAGAGAGAGAGAGAGAGAGAAAAAGAAGAAAAGTAATTGGGATGTAACAAATTATAATTTTCTGTAATTTTTTAATACTCGATTAAACGAATTAAGTTGATCTGGGTGAATTTGTCGGACAAAATTCATTACGCGCGTACGTACTTCAGAGTTTTTGAAATCAACAAGTTACTCAGAAAATTAATGCGTTGCCGTGTGTTCGATCCGATGGTTCAACGATCATCGCGATATCAACATTCATCGCAAAGAGCATATCATTTTACTATTATTTCTTTAATTACTTATAATACAATTTAACTTGGATAATAAAAACAATAATTAAGAAATAGTCAAAGGGGACCGGATAATCAAATATCTTATGAAAATGTTGTCTTGTTTGTTTTTAGAGTTCATCTCAATTCATTTCATCTCATTTAATTTAATCATTACAATTTTTTTAAATTTCTATACAAAATAAAATAAACAATTAAACTTTTTCAAATTTTAAAATAATAATAATATTAAAAAAAATGAAAATGCTAAGGATCTTGCTGAGCTCCCTCTCTTTTTTTTTTCAGTTTTTTTTTACTTAGTGATTAATTAGAAAGCATTGTTTAATAATATTGTGAATTTTATTTTAAAAAAAATCAAAGTGTAAAAAAATGATGTAAAAAAAAAAAGAAAAAACTTTTTTCATATCATTTTTTAACACTTTGAAATATTTTTTTAAAAAAAAAAGAAAATTCACAATATTATTAATCAACAATTTCTTAATCATTAAATAAAAATAAAATAAAATAAAAATAGGAACGGGAACTCTCAGCAGAATCTCTAGTATTATTCTTAAAAAAAATATTTTAATATTATTTTATTTAACTTTTAATTTTCATATTAATTCATCTCATCTCAAACAATAAATGACTCGATTTGAATTGAAAAACATTCTCAAAATTTGTATTAAGATCAGTTTGAATTCAGAACTTTTTCCTATATTGACTAATTCAGAACTTTTTTTTATATCGACTGGTTAGAGTTGTAACTTCTTTGATGAATGAGATGAATATATTTTCTATTTAAAAAAGAAATGCGGCTATGTGCGAAAGAAAACTCGATGGAAAAATGAAGCGTGCGGGGGGGCGCCGTCAACAGCGTGGCATCTACTCTTGAGACTATTGGGTGGACAAGGACTTTTACTTTATTTAAAGAGTGAGGTCCCGACACCAGCCACTTAACGACTCTCCGGTACACTCCACCAATCGCAAGTCGACAACGTATCCCTAAAAACTACACTAATCGTTTTTCCAAAACCACTTGGTATCCACCCCTCAACTCGCTTTTCTGCTTTGTTCCATCGATGCTTCTGTTTCAACTTTCTTCTATATATATGCAACATGGTTTTCTTAAACCTTTCCCATTTGGCAAGATGGAAAGCCCCTTGATTCTCTCTCTCTTTCTCTTCTAGTTTCAGTTTCCATCTTTTTCTGGGAATTTCTTGGTTGCTGTTTTCCTTTTCTTGAGAAAGAGATAGATCAGATGGGGAGGGGTAGGGTTCAGATGAAGCTGATCGAGAACAAAATCAACCGCCAGGTTACTTTTTCCAAAAGGAGAGGTGGGCTGCTGAAGAAAGCACATGAGATCTCTGTGTTGTGTGATGCTGAGGTTGGTTTGATTGTCTTCTCCCACAAGGGGAAGATTTTTGAGTACGCCACTGGTTCTTGGTACGTTCGAATCTACTTCTGCTTCTTTTTAGTTTTTCCTCATAAATAATAGCATGCGTCCGGCCATTTTCTCATGTGCTTTCGAAAAGAACTAAACAAAAAAAGAAAAAAATAGATACCCTGCCTTCATGTAGTCGGTGATGCTCGCTTCTTCCTTTGTGGTTTTCCTGTTTCATTTGTCCTTCCTTCCCCTTAGCATGATAGTCCATTTTCTTCGTACTTTTTGTGTCAGCTTTATCTTCAGTACTACTAGCTAGAAAGCTCTTGATCTGATCTGTAGCTAGCTATATTGTCTTTTCTGCTGTGAAGAATGTTTTTATTTCGGGCCCTTATCTCTCTCATGTAGAGCATTTAGGTAATGAATTTAAGATAGTATATATGCTAGAATATTACTTTTGGTTTGGTGTGTAAAAGATATTACACTGATTTCTTACGGTGTTTGATGCTAACAGTTATTGCAGTACTACTCGCTTATGCATGCTGGTTTCCTGCGGAGTTAGCTGCAGATCACATTAATTCGTTTTATTACTTGAAAATTTATATAATAATAATAATAATAATAATAACAGTTCACAAGCACTAGCTTGGCCGGATTCTGAAGCCTTAATTATTCTAACTGAAGCCGGCCTGGGGTAGGCCACATCCGACTAAAGGAGACCTTGAACGTCTCCGGGACTTAAAGAAAGTCTACTTTTGGTTTCACAAAAATCAATGTACAATGCTATGTATATATAAATTATATATATATAGTAAAAACAATAAAAGAAAGTGGTAAGTAATTTATAATACCTAATTGATGCAACACATGGTCTAGAGATTCATATATTTTGTACGTATCTGTGATTAATATATAATATGCATATGCAAATAAACATATATTTAAGTTCATGAGTACGAGTACATGCAGGACTGAAAGTAGCTAGCTGAATTTTCCTGGTATTTTTAATGCAACCGAAAAAAGAATGTTACATTAAAAAAGAATATGATTATTCCAGATTTAATCACTTCTAAGAGCTACTAATTCGACATATATAGTAAGTTGACATCTTGCTTGGGACATCGCGTCCAGACCATCTCATGTTATGGGAAATAGCACGATTAATTAATGCAAGGCTAGTACTTCATTGGAATATATATGATCAGGTGACACTTCCTTATGGAGAGAATTGAACTCATGATAGGTGTCTCCAATAATTAATAAAGAGAAATGGCATACTAGAGTAGTTTATGATCATATATATATTCTATTTTAATCAGAAATTTGAAGATTTGGACAGAAAAAGGTCGTTTTGATTATGCTTTTTTGGGTGTCTTCTAAATTTGGAATGATGTCCCGATGTCTGTTTATTTAATAACGTGAAGATAAATCCAAAAGAGATGTAAAATCATTGCAGAACTAGAGGGGCCGTTGCCTATAAAACAACAGTAAACATTCAACCCTTCATCGATCCCTTGACTCAATTTCTAAACAAAGAGCATTATAGTAGAGAAAGTGTCATGATAAAAGAAGCGTGTTAGTAGAGAACTAGATGAGACGGCCCTTATGGAGTACGTTGTTGGACACAGATCCCAAGTACATACACCACCGAGGGAAGGTGACATAAATACTAAGAGGTTGTTTGGAAATCATTTTCATCTCATCTCATCTCATATTTCTTTTGCAAACATCACTCAAATACAAATATTTTTAAACTAGTCATTACAATTTTTCTAAATTAATCACTACAACTTTTCTAGACTTCTAAACAAAACACAAAAAATAATATAATTTTTTCAAATCTTCAAACAAAAATAATATTAAATAATTATTAACTAACTATATTGTAAGTTGTTTATAATATTCTTTATTTAACTTTTTCTTTCTCTTTTCCCAAAACCCAATAAATATTTAATTCAAACTATTTTACTACTATTCACAAACCATTTATAAAATTTTCATCTCATCTCATTTCCCAAACATCCCCTAAGTTATCCATGGATGGACAAGTTCAAACAGCTAGAATAATTTCATTGAATCCCGGCTAATAAACAACACAACCTCTTCAAGCCCTATAGAAGAAATTAAGAGAGCATAGTGTACAATATTACCTCTTATATTTATTTTGAACAATTTAGTTGTCATGGTACATTGGATGGTCTCAATTTCAATGCTAATTTTGTGGTGAAGAAAACCTTGTGGAGGAAATGAGAGTTTGAGGAAAAAGAGGTCCTTGATCAAATCTTGCAAGCCTTAAATGATCAGAAGGCACCTACTCTAGATGGCTTGTCTACATTTTCAAAAGAATTGGGTAGGAACCAAGGTAGACTTAATCGGTATTTCCCATAAGTTTCATGTCTCAGGTAAGTTTGAGAGAAGCCTAATGTTATTTTTATAGCACTTATTTCCACAAAAGCAAAGACTGTGAAGATTAAGTATGTTTCACCCATTAGTCTTGTGGGAATTGTTTACATGATCATTAAGTGTGAAGATTAAGTGTAATCAAACAGGATAAAAGCAATGCCGAAGAAGAAAAACCCTATAGCCAAGAATGTATTCATCAGGTAAAGAAAGATGTAGGTTTGGACATGATTGTTAGTGAGTGTGCAGGCTGAAAAGTTCATTTAGAGATCCTAGGTATGGATGCTAAGTGGGAGGGTAAAAACCATCCCCACCCATTTCCGCCCAAGTAGGAGTGGCTATTCTGCCCTCAACGCTTGCCTTATTCATACCCACTGTCTATCTTCTCTCACTACTTTGATGGGCAAGCTTACCAAGCCACTATGCAAAATCCACAAGTTAAAAAACAATCAACAATCCAACAAACCAAACACAATTTACAAAAACCATCTAAAATCGCACAGATATGATTAGAATAAACTAGACCTAAAGAATTGGAATATATGAACCATAAACCCACACTAGTGTCATGGGTCTAAGTATCAGAGATCCATAATGCTATCAAGTGTATGGAGATGAAATGATCCATATTGGCCACACAGTTGTTGGAGGTGATGAGCCTTGCGCCGGAGGTGATGTCAGAAGAAAAAGGAGAAGAAACTAATAGGGGTGGTGCACCACCATAGGCAGGGGCATCCGCCTACACAGTGTTAAGCGTCGAGGGATGAAGACAGGGCCCAGGCCCCCTGGCTTTTCCCCTGTCCTCCCAGCCCATTATATATAATTAGGTTTATAATAAAATGACATCGTTAATAATATAAATCATAATATAAAATATGTTAAGAAAAAAAACCCTACCTATAAATATTACTCTCTCTCTCTCTCTCTCTCTCTCTCTCTCTCTCTCTCACCTCTCACTTCTTGCATTCCCACTTCCCAGTCGTTGTCCTCCCTTTGCCCCTCTTCTCTTCTCCACCTTCCTTTCAGACTTTCACGCCACAGTGTCAGTGGCCACCATCCTTTCTTTTCTCTCATTCTCTTCTCCTCCATCTTCCATTCTTCTTCTTCTCCTCTTTCGCTAAGCTGGCAGAGAGCTTCTCTCCGTTGTCGTGGGTCACAGCTGAAAATTGCGAGTTCTGTATAGCTCTCCATTGTCGTGGGTGATTTGTTAGGAACCCCTGATTGGGTCAGTTTAATGACCCATGATCGCAACCATGGGCCATACAAATCTATCCACAGATCTCTGAAGATCTTAATGACTCATCCCACGGTCATGGTCCGTGGGTCTATGCATAGATGGTCTATGCAAAGATATGAAGATCTATACTATTTGCCTATTACTACTTGGTTTTGTTTATTTGTTGGTTTATTTTTAATTTTGTAAGTTCGTTTTGATTTTTTGTTGGATTTGTGAGATTTTTCTGATATGTAAGTTTGTTTTGTTTGATATGTAAGTTTTTTTTGGTTTTTGTTTGGATCTATAAGATTTGTAAGTTTGCTTTGTGTGGTTTTGTTGGACTTTTTTTGTAAAAGATGTGGTGTTGGACAAGCTAGTCAGACAGTGATAGCGTCAATTTGTCCCCGACATCCCGACGAGAGCACCCGCCCATGGGATGGAGCTGGGGCCCATTAGCCAAACTCACCCCCCCCCCCACCGCCACCCATGTTGAGGATGAACGATGGGGAAGGCCACCCATCTAAGGGTACGGGTAGCACCCCTAGAGGAAAGGGAAAAGGAAGAAGAAAAAAGGAAGAGAAATGTGTAGAAAGAAGAAAGAACCAGGAGAGTGGAAGAAACGGATCATAGAGAGAGGAGGGGGGAAGGGAGAAGAAATTATAAAGTGATTAGGGTTTCTTGTTTAAGGTTTATATAGATATTATTTTTTATGTGGGCAGGTGGGTGGTGTACTTGGGGCAGCCAAATTATTTTTTTGATTAAGGTTTATATACATAGAGAAATGTGTGCCCGTTCTCATGAGGGGCAGTCAAATGTGCCATGCAACGAGGCCCATCCAGTACTCTTAGTCCTATGTTATGTAATGCAGATTTAGAGAAGGTTTATGATCAAGTCAATTTGGAGATTTTTTTATATTTGTTGAGAAGATGTGACTTGTGGTAAAGTGATCTTTACGGTGCAACTCTTTGTTTTGATAAATAATTCATCAGTGTTAAGTCACTTGAAGATTTTATCATATTTGCGTTTAGGGGATCCTTAAGTTGAGTAGAACTTTATGTGCATTGGTAGATAGGGAACTTTATAAGGTTTCTCAATAGAATAAAGGAATGCAAACGAGCTATTTGTGTGTAATGAGACACAAATACATGAGGGGCCGGGATAATACAATTGATCTATTAATCTACGAAATCCTAGTTTTTCTAGTGAATCATCTAGAATGCCCTAGTTGAGGTGTAACATAAACAAATAAATAATACAATAATAAGATAAAACTAATTAAAATAATGCAAATTTTCTTTTGAGAAAATATATCACTCAAATTGGGTGGATCATTTTGTTGGCTACCCCATGGGTGACCTAGGTTGGTCCAACAATCTTGGCCTAAGAGGAAGAAGCCACTAAAGCCTAACAGGATGGTCAATGAGGACAAGCCCTAGACATTGTCACAGAGGGTTACTGTATTTTAGACAATTCACTAGAAATTTTAGGTTTTCTTTATACTTAACAGCTCAATTTGCATTGACTGAGGATGCAAATTTAAACAAGTTGGTAATTTGTGTATAATCATATTGTTGATTTTGTTAGTTTAGAGGGCAACTTGAAAAGTTGGTGGTCATTTGGATTAGATAAGAGGTTCAATCAATTTTCCATAGATTCTTACGAAGAATATGATACATAATCAAGCCTAACACTATGGATCTTCCCAATACACATATGCTCCAAAATCAAGGGTTATCACATGCATTGCATAAACAGTTCAAGAATCATTTGGCCCCAAAACCTCTTAATTAACACAATTTGGAAGAAACAATTAAAGCATGATACTATGGACTTTCTTTTCAAGTATTGCAAAGTCTTCACTTTTTGATGTGACAATTAGCTGGGATGGTGATCATAGGAGATCAAATGACAAACTAATATTTGAGAGGCCATAAGAGCACAGCTTTGACAAGATTATATTGGTGCAAGGGAAAGAAGAATGCAATGAAATGATCAGAAATAGGAGATCTAGTACTAGTACACGTAGGTCTGATCTCGTACGTTAAGAAATCCTAAATCAAATGATGTTTGAGCTAGGCTTGAAAAAATGACATAGGGAATTCAACTTGATTATTAGTAAAATAGACCCCTAGATTGTAACGGCTACTCTTAATTGTTTGGGTATCTACAAAATTGCTCTCACAACTGCATGCTCTAAAAACATGCCTATAGGCCAAGATTAATTGGTAACTCATAGTTTGGCAAGTAATATCATAGCAAGAGGTCATGGGATTGAGTGTCATTATTTAGGAAGATTGTTGGGGTATGTCTATTAACAACGCTCTAGAAAATGATATACGCAGTGCAATATTGAATACCATAAAAGACTTTAATATATCTTACTTTAACATTAATTTGTTTTTAATAACATTAAATATTTTTATGAGGATCATTAATTATTAGCTATTAGTCATTCTTTAATTGAGGAATAGCTATTCCTGATGACCAATAGCTATTCTTTGGGTAGAGGAATACAAAATATTTAATGCGCGTTAATAATTAACTTATTTTCAAGCAAAATAAATATTAAATGATTAAAATTAGACACAAAACTAAAAATATTAAAAACAAAAGTATTCAGAATATTTAAAAATTCTTATGGGTGGATGGATGGGTGTATATGGCGCCATTCGCATTTCTAAAGGAATGGGAGTAGACATGTGATCTAATCCTTTCACGCAGTGAGCACAACCATATATAAATATTAATTTTCCCCTTCCATAAAATGGATCAGTTTTTTAATTTGAGTTATTGCGGGTAATGATCACTTACTAGTACTTATTAATCGTCGTTAATTCTTTTGTGTACAACCATATTAATTAGTCTATTAATATATTTTGCATATATATATATAGATGCATATATATCATGTGTTATATAAATGCATAGCAATGTATTATATAAGTACCTTATAGAATAACTAATGGCAGTGGTCTTTTTGTTTTTTTCTGCTGCTACATACACTGATGGTTTTTGTAACGGCCACTGATTCAGCCAGTGCCAGTAATTAATGTCCCTTCTTCCTCCCGAATTAGATATGTGAAGCCCAAAAAAATTTTTACTTTATTTTTTATTCTTTTCCTTTCCTTTGTGTGTATTTCTTTGGTGGAAATGGAGCCCAAGATGGTTGTGAAGTGGATTCTTTAACTTGTGTGCATTGGGCTGAAGTATTTTGTATTGGATGATATTAGAATTCAGGCCTAGCTCGTGAAGTGTGAAGAGGAAGCCCAACTCCCCTGCAACCCGTGTGCATTGCAGTTGGTGTCGCCACCATCTCATTGCCACGTGTCTGCCAAGCAGCAGCCTGTCTTTCTTGTCTGCCACCACCATTCCTTTCAACCAACCCATGCCTCTCCCCTCTGCCAACACGTGAAGCTTTGGCCATGGCGGCTACTCGCCGCCGATGCACACTAACCATCTCATGCCACATGTGCGATGCTCGACTTCCTCCGACAATTCCGCACCACCAATCGCAGCCACGACTGCATGCCTCGAGCCCCAACCCACATCCTATAAATAGGTTGGACCTCCCTCGTTCAAAAACACAACCTCCAAGCCTTTCATCCTACCTCAAAACCTCCTCTCTTTGTCTTCCTCTCCCTCCGATTTGCCTTCCAATAGGTTTTAGGAAATTTTTCCCTAGTGTTGCCATGCACCTCTGCGAGCCACTCTTTCCAGCCACATCCCAACAGTCATTCGACCACCCCCCTCATTTCCCCTCCTCCTGACCTCTTCCTCCCTTAGTTTCACTCCAACCCAGAGGCTAAAACCCATTTATGGGTTCTGCTCCGCCCTACACTACCACCCTCCATCACGAAGAAATTTTCTTTCACCCTCTACCACATCAGATCTGCCACCCCTTAAAGTAACCTAACCATTAGCCCCACTATTCTACCCAGATTCGTCTCCACCTCCACCACTTAACGCGCACGCACACACACTCGCAGGATCCCTTGGACGACGCACTTAATCATCCCGAGATTTTCATACCGCGTAGTAAGTAAAATTCTGGACTGGACCTAGAAATACTGATGATGAAAATGTTGGTCTTACGTTTGCTGCAGTGTGAATGTGATTGATTAAGTGGTTGGGGCCAGAGAAGTGTTGGGAAACACATCTGTAGTTAGTGTGGATTGTCAACCTAGCTGAGTGGAGCGTTGGGAATCACGTGTAGTTGTGGAAAACCAGACTTTATGAAACTATGAAAACTATGAAATCTGTGTGTTGTTTGTTATATTGTATTATGCCATGTCATCCAATAAATGTGTGCTGCATGGTTGCATTTTCACTATTATCTGACATTATTATTATTGCACTCTACTTGTATTTGTGTCGTGAATTGGAAAATTGAGTTTTTGTGTCAAAGGATTAAAGGGTGTATTTTGCAGATATGTGTGTATCACGACCCCAACCCAAGATAGGACATTATTTCAGTGGAGCTCCTCTGATCACTCAGGAGCGTATAAAACTAAGTAACGTCCCCTAGGCTGTCACCCGGCGACAACAGGTTCGGCCGAGACGGTAACGCTCTCGGTACGACTTTGTGGCCCCTCTGCTAACGGGGGCTAGAGGTAAGGCTATAAATGAACTAGTCTGGTCAATAGCAAGCCCGCTGGGTACTGCCTGGTTAAACTCAAATCAAACTCAACTAGTGTAAAAAAAAACTCGTCCGTGAAAGCAGATACCCGCTCAATTAGTAAATGACACATACTCGGCAAAACTCAACTCGACTCGGGTAAAGCTCGTTAAGGCCCACACACTTGACTCGACTGTATTAACTTTATGGAATATTTCCTTGTTGGGTTGTCTAGTACTTTTTAGCATTTCATACGGCCTTTTTATTTTTTCGTTGCGTTATAATTGTACACATATATTACATGCTCGTACACACACTTGCACATTGCGTCGGGGGTGTGTGACCTGAGTGGCTAGCACTCTGGCGTCGCAACTCCTGCCAATCACACGTACGTGGGCTTGTGGACATAGTGATTAGGTGATCATGATCTCTCTGGCCAGTTTTTGTACTCAAAGAAATTGCTAACAGTCAAGTGGTTGATGAACATTAATCAAACACAAAAGCAACTTTTATTTTTCTTCTCTTAGATTAACATACATGATGACCATATATGATTTTGATCATACTGTATGTAAGACACAGTGGTCGTGTCTTGGGATCGAATCCTAATAGCAGCACTTTGGCAAGTGAAAATTGGCTAGCTTAATTAAACGGTTTTACTGACATTATATGCCACTTGATATTGGTGGCCTCGAGAAACTTCAGCTTGGAAATGTTACAACACTATATATGCGGAATTGTAAAGGTTGCATTTTTATGCATATATGTATATAAATATATATATATATATATATATATATATATATATCTATATAAATGAGCTTCTTAATTAACGTTATAAGAAACTGCTGAGCTGATATTTCACCTAGAATAAATGTGTCTCTTGAATGCTTAATTTCCAAGTCTCCCATGCACCTTTGTTTGTTGTGACTAACCAAAACTGCCCAAATCATCATGATTAGTTACCGGAGGTTTTGTTTTGAGTAATATTAATAGTACTGGATATTAACATCTTATTCAATTTGGTAATAGCATGGAGAATATACTTGAACGCTATGAGAGCTACTCTTTTGCGGAGAGACAGATAGTCGGAAGTACTGATTCCGGATTTCAGGTTTGTCATGCCATTTATGTACAAGCAGTACTCATCTGATCTACTTATCACAAACAAAACAAAAAAATTATACATTAGTCATACCTCTGTCTGGGAATCGGCAGTTTCTGTCCATTTTTAAGGTGTGTACGTACGTAGTTCTCAATGCATATATAACATTATATATCTTTGACATGTTAGTCAGATTGAACTTTGTGATCTGTTGCATGTATTGAATTCCATGTACGTGCAGGGCAACTGGACAGTGGAGTTTTCTAGACTTAAGGCTAAGATCGAACTTCTGCAAAGAAACCACAGGTACTAGGATGATTACACGCCTGCCTTTGTCTTCGTTTTCTTGAACTTCTGAGAAATTTATACTTCGGATCTCCGAATTTTGTACCTTTTAGCCTTTTTTTCATCTTAATCAGATCTTAAACGACGGTGTTGTTAATTATGTAAAAATCTTCAGGCGTTATCTGGGCGATGATCTGGAATCGTTAAGTTTCAAAGAGCTACAAAACTTGGAGCAACAGCTTGAGGTTGCGCTTAAACACATTCGATCAAAAAAAGTATGCTATATAGATTTTTTTTACGTCCTCGATCCCATGCATGCATGTAGTCTACTTATGATACTGCGTTTTTATCTGCTTGGTGTACTGAAATCTCTTCTGTCGTACAGAACCAACTCATGAATAAGTCAATCTCCGATCTTCAGAGAAAGGCAAGGCCCTTTTGGCATATCTTGGTCATTATAAATCACCAAGAACACTTAGCATTTTTGCACACCTTTTTACTTGAAGGCTCTTTGGCGCAGTTGGTTATAAATCACCCAAGAACTTTTTGAATTTTTATATATGTCCCATGTTGGGGATATTATTCTTATAATTAAGTGACCTACATACCTACTTTTCACTGTATAAATTTGCCAAAAGTCTGACCCTTGCATTGTGCTAATTTACTGTATGCAGGAGAAGGCAATACAGGAGCAGAATAGCATCCTAGCGAAGAAGGTGACCCGCCGTTTATGTTTTCATGCAAGCAAATTTCATTTTAGCTGCTACTGAAAGGGGATTTAGTCAACTTAATAATAGGAATTACTTAATCTCTCTCTCTCTCTCTCTCTCTCTCTCTCTCTCAATAGATCAAAGAAAAGGAGAAAACTGTGGCGCAGCAGGCACACTGGGAGCAGCAAAACCATGGCCCTGATGGATCATCATCGTTCCTGCTACTACATGAGCCACTTCCCTGTTTGAACATCGGGTAAGCTTCTCTGACATAATTTAAGGCTTTATTCCATAGCACAAATGTCTTTAACTTATTTGTGTACAAAAATAATCAAACAGTTTGTCATATTAAAACAGTTTGTCTTTTAACTTATTACAATATCTCTTGATCACTCTTCCATATAATGCTTGTCTTGCATCCAAAACTCATATGAAAACATCCTGCTGCTAGCTCGAGTTGGGTAATCTCTTATGCTTTCAGTTTCAATTAGTAGGCTTCCATCATTTGGGTATGGAAAACCTAATCGCATGACGTTATTACTGTCAGAGAATGGTATAAAATAAAATAAAAACATCATATTGATGTTTTATTTGGGATGTCTGATGCAGTGGCACTAATTACCAGGAAGATCGGTTAGAAATGAGAAGGAACGAGCTCGATCTCACTCTCTTGAAACAATTTATTCCTGTCACCACGGATGCTTTGCCTCGTGAACTGATCAGGGAACAAAGATATAATTTATAAGGTGGTTCCGAAGGCCTCTTGCCACCTAATATATTATCCCCGTTTTGAGACATGAAGTAAACTCATTATAATATGAGCTAAATTAATGAAATTGTTGCCCTCTCGTTGAGACTGCAACCAACGTCGAGGAGATCACAAACCTCGATATGGTTCCCCATTTTATTCTTTAATTTGTGTGTTTTCGTAGCACATACACCTATTATATATTTATAATTCTTTTCTGCCAAAAGCTGGTAGAATTGAATTTTATAATCATATGAAAACCTTATATATATATATTAAATGGGATATATAGTTCAAGTACTTGAAGCTAGCTAGCTAACTACAATATAAAATAAATAATTGAATCTACCTCTTTCCATCAGTCTAAATTTTTGAAATAAGTGGTGATTTCATATGATATCAGAGCAGAGATTTTGAGTTCGAATCCTAACTCTACACTCTATCTCATTTAATTAAATATTCCACGTATTGGGTCATCCATTGAGGGAGAGTCTGAACCCACACGTGAGAGAGATGTTAAGATATAAAATAAATAATTGAGTCTACATCTTCTCATGACCTTAAACTTTTGAGATAAATGATGATTTTACACGATAGCGGCTAGCGCGATTTATTTCCCTTTTTATGTAGAATGAAGCACTTGCACAACCACTGCCCTGCAAGCAGCATATATTTGCATAGTAACAAAAACCAAATGGCCAAGCATCACGAGTCAGTACTATAAATTGAAGAATATCATCAGATGTAATTTGGGCTAGCTGAGGCCTTCAAAGAGCCGAGGTTCATCCTAGCCCATGCCGTGCATGGCTAATCTAATAAAGAAATTAAAAACATCATTGTTGTGTCCTCTTAAAGTTCAATTAATTCTATATATTGAGACTGGAAGACACATATATCATGATAGGTGCTATTTTCACCTTTTCGTTATTACTGCAATGATAAGCATTAACGTTAAGGGCAATCACCAATCACGTGTTGATCATGCTAGCCATGCATGTTGGTCTTTACTAATTCAGTTTTGACAAGTGTTACCGTCACAAAAAATTTTATAAAAATAAATTTATAAATTAATGTTACTTGATGTAATACTTTAAATTTATTTTATAATAAAAATAAATTTATAATTTTATATACCACAATAATTTTGTTACAGGTGACAAGGGTTTCAAACGATAAGCAGAATTGGGAGGAGTTAAGGGTGAAGTGGTTCAAGATATATGGAACGTGGGCTTTGAACTCTGGACGTGGGCCTTGAAGTATTGTGGACGAGATGAGGAAGACTGGGCCAGAAGAATAATAAGTGGGCCAGGCTAATATAGTAGTAGTTGCTTATTTCAAGTAGTAGTCATAGAGTCAAGTAAAGTCATTTTCTTATTGGTTGTTGTTTAGAGACCATGTTATCACAGGTTGTAATAATATCTCAAGTTTGTTACTGATACCCTTTATATGGGAAAAGTAACCGATGTACGTACTATGCATGATATTAAGAATTTTCCTGAACCTTCGTCTACTCCCATTTATAGAGGTCCTCCCCTCAAAGTGGGGTTTATCAATTCTTACTTGTTAATTGTTACAAAGTGGTATCTAGAGCCGTTGATCTTTCACTATTCTGATAGCTGAAGGAACGAGAATTAATTAATTACAAGAAGGATTAAATTCCTTGAAGAAATCAAATGAGTCCCAGTTTCAGACTATGGAGACAGAGATGATGGCCTTGAAGCGTCAAATAGGGACTGTCACCCAACAAGTTGTTGCTCTTACCGTGGACTGCAAAAACCAAATAATCGTCAGCAGATGGAAGGAACCTCGTCAAGAAATTTACAACATCCATATCAGGCATTAGTTCCAATGGGAGAGGTACAAACTCACTCCATACGACTGAATTTCCTTGTGTCTAATGGAGAGGATTCGGATGGATGGCTTTATAAGGTAAAATATTTTTTTCTTTACCATAACAATCTCCCTCATCACAGGCTACGCCTAGCCTCTTTCCACATGGAGGGTAAAGCCCTCACCTGGTTCCAGGACCTAGAGGAGTTAGGTTCTATGAATGATTGAGATTCCTTTATTAAGGCCTTACTCATTTTATTTGGGTCAAATTGCTATGATGACCCAATGGATGCCATCACTTAGACTAACACAAAGGGGCTCTATTGTGGAACATAAAACACAGTTTGAAATCTTATCTAATAGATTGAAAGGGCTATATAAGCATCATAAACTTAGTTGCATTCTTAGTGGCCTTAGGGATGACATTCGACTTCCAGTCAGAATGTTCAACCCTCATAATCTTTTGACTGCCTATAGTTTGGCAAAGATCCAAGAGGCACATGTGGCACTTAACAAAAAGAGCGCCAAGTGGTAGTACCCTCACTCACTAGAACCAGGAATTTTAAAACCACCAAATAAACCCCCAGATTACCCTAGAACCCCCCACCAAACACCTTTTACCAATCCAAAAAATCAACTACAACCAAATGAAAGAGAGGCAAGAGAAGGACCTATATTATTACTGTGAGTCTAACTGGACTCAAGGCCACAAATGTCAAAAGCCAGAGAAGGGGACTGATGCAGAAGTGCCTCCAGAGTTGGAGACTGTTGAGAGAACTCAAGAAGGCCTGATACTGGATCTAGGTGTCCTTACAGACAACCCAGATATTTCACTCCATGCCATCATGGGGTCTGCTAACCCAAGAACTATAAGGTTTTTGGCTACTATTGATAGGGTGGAGTGGTTATGTTGATCGTCACACGCAGCACACAATTTTCTAGATGCGAGGGTTTTGTAAAGAACTATGCTATAGTTGGATGAGACAGCTAGAGTTCAAGTGAAGGTAGCTAATGGGAAAATAGTAGGAAGTGAGGGAAAGGTCACACAAGTTCCATTAACTATTCAAGGAACTCAATTTTTAACTGAGGCTTATGTACTGGGCTTGGCAAGATGTGATATGGTTTTAGGGGTGGCTTAGTTTCAAACATTAGGCCTTGGAATTTTCAGAAGTTTAGTTAACTATGCAATTTGTGTTTGAACAATAGAAGATATTATTAAAAGGGTTGAGAAATTCAAAATTGATTAAGGAATGAAGTTTACCTGCTGCCAATAGCTTGGAAAACAAAGGGGTGATGCTCTGGTTTCTACAAAACAATGAAAAGGAATTAGACCAACCACCTCCAGCAACCATCCAAAAGCTTCTCAAACAGTTCCAATACATATTTTCTAAACCTAAAACACTACCCCCATATAGAACCCATGACCATTCAATAATCCTCCATCCTGGAACTAAACCTATTCCTGTGAGACCTTACCGTTATTCTTTTTTTTCAAAAAAATGAAATTGAGAAAATTGTCAAAGAACTTTTGGCCACTGGTGTGATACAGCCCAACCATAGCCCTTACTCTTCCCTTGCCCTTTTGGTTAGAAAAATTGATTGCTCATGGCGTTTGTGTGTAGATTATAAGGCCCTTAACAATGCCACGGTTAAGGATAAATACTTTATACCTCTGATTGAGGAGCTTTTGGATGAATTGGGATGCTCTAGCATTTTTTCCAAGCTAGATTTGAAATCTGGTTACCACCAAATCCGTGTCAAACCAAAGGATATTCCAAAAACAACCTTTAGGACTCATGAAGGTCATTACGAGTTCTTGGTCATGCATTTTGGTTTGACTAACGCTCCCTCAACATTTTAAAGTCTAATGAACTCTATTTTTAAACCTTATCTACAAAAGTTTATCTTTGTTTTTTTATGATATTTTAGTGTACAGCTCAAACAAAGAATAGCACCTCCAGCACCTAAAACTTACCTAGGAAACCTTAAGGCAACAACAACTTTTTGCCAAGATGTCCAAGTGCAGGTTTGGAACTTAAGAGGTGGCCTATTTGGGGCATTTTATTTCATCACAAGGAGTCAAAGCTAATCCTGAGAAGATCAGAGCAATGTTGGAGTGGCCATCACCAACTATACTGAAGGCACTAAGAAGCCAGGCTTCTTAGGCCTCACGGGGTACTATAGACTGTTCATCAAAGGTTATGATGGAATAGCAGCACATTTGACTGAGCTTCTAAAAAAGAATGGGTTTCAATGGAACCCACAAGCTAAAGAGGCATTTCGAAATTTGAAGGTAGCTATAATGAAGCCCCTGATGTCGGCTCTCCTTGATTTTAGCCAACCATTTTGTATCGAATGTGATGCATCAAGCAAAGTAGTGGGAGCAGTGTTATTGCAACAGGGACAACCGATAGCATATTTCAGCCAAGCCTTGAAAGGAATGGCTTTAGCCATGTCGACCTACGAAAAGTAGTTGCTAGCCCTAGTTTCAGCAGTTAAGAGGTGAAAGCCATATCTCTTAGGAAGTAAATTTACTGTGAAAACTGACCATCAGAGTTTAAAATTTATGTTGGATCAGAAAATTGGCACAACTATGCAACAAAGGTAGGTGTCCAAACTTATGGGTTATGACTTACTAGTGGAGTACAAGCAAGGGAATGACAACGAGGTGGCTGATGCACTTTCTAGGTGCCTAGAGGAAAAGGAAATGAAGGAGATTACCCTCACTATGGTTTTTGTCCCTACTCTTCAGCTGCTAGAGGAACTTAAGTTGTTGTATCTCTCAGACCCAACCCTAAAAACCTTTCTGAAAAGGTGGAAGGAAGGGACTTTGGGTCCTCATTATTCACTTAGGGAAGGCTTGTTGTACTACAAACATAGGTTGTATGTGGCCCAAGACAAACCCTTTAAAATGAAGTTACTGAATTCGTTTCATAGCAGTCTAGTAGGAGGACATTCAGGCTTTGAGAAGACCCTCCACAAGGTTAGAAGAGAGTTTTATTGGCCCAGCCTAAGGTCAAAAGTGAAGGAATTTATTCATAGCCATGACACATGCCAGTGTACGAAGCCTGAGAACAACCTTCCTAGGGGTTTACTATAGCCCCTATCCATCCCTTCTAGACCCTGGACCAACATGACAATGGATTTTATCGAAGGACTTCCTACCTCCCAAGGATTCAATTGCCTGTGGGAAGTAGTTAACCGTTTAATCAAATTCAGCCGCTTCATTCCCTTATCCCACCCATACACAGCCTTTATCCTAACCTAAAAATTCATCAAACATGTTTTCAAATTGCATGGGATGCCTACTTCTATACTCTCCAACAAAGATAAGTCCTTCACAAGTAAATTTTGGGGAGAGCTGTTCAAATAGCAAGGTGTCCAGTTGGCTTTCAGCTCAACTTACCACCCTCAATCTGATAGTTAGACAGAGGCCGTCAACATAACCCTAGAAAACTACCTTTGATGCTTTGTGGGAGACAGACCCAAAGATTGGGCCCTCTGAATTCCCTTAGTCGAATGGTGGTACAATACCACCAAATATTTGCCAACCCAACTCACCCCTTTTGAAGCCCTTTTATGGCTATCCCCACCCGAAATTACTTAGCTATCAACAAGGAGTTTCATTAGTAGATGCAGTGGATGCTAACTTGAGATCACGTGAGCAAATCCTTCAACTGTCAAGGCAAAACCTGCAAAAAGCCCAGGAAAGGATGAAACGTTATGCTAATTTGAAACGAAAGAAGAGAACTTTCAGTGTAGGGGACTAGGTGTATGTGAGGTTACAACCTTACCGACAGCAATCTGTGGCACAAAGGAGGGATGTCAAGTTGTCACCACGATTTTACGGCCCATACCAAGTCACAGATAGGATTGGGGAGATCGCTACCATCTAGGGCTTCCCGAGTCAGCCAAATTCACCTCCCGTGTTCCATGTTAGCTTGCTGAAAAGAAGGTTGAGCATCTTGTTCAAATGATCCCCACACTACTGCCTATGGATGCCTTAGGGATTCTGAAACTTGAGCCCGAAGCCATTTTAGACAGGAGGCTTAGGAAGAAAGGGAATTTCCCTACAGTGGAGGTAATGATTCGATGGCAGGGGCAAGGGGATGAAGACGCCACTTGGGAAGGGTTTCATCAGTTAAAAAACTCTTACCCACACCTTGTGGGCAAGGCGTTTGAAACGAAGAGGGCTCTTACATAAGTGACAAGGCCAGTTTTAAACAATTAGCATAAGTAAAAGAAGTTAAGGTTGAAGTGGTTCAGGATATATGGAATGTGGGCTTTGAACTCTAGACATGGGCCTTGAAGTATTGTGGATGGGATGAGGAAGACTGGGCGGGAAGAATAATAAATGGGCCAAGCTTATATGGTAGTAGTTGCTAATTTCAAGTAGTAGTCATAGAGTAAGTGAAGACATTTTTATTAGCTATTGTTTAGAGACCATGTCATCACAGGTTGTAATAGAAGTATCTTAGGTTTGTTATTGATACCATTTATATGAGAAAAGTAGCCGCTTTATTTATTATGCATGATATTAGAAAATGTTCCGAATCTTCTTTTCTTCTCCCATTGCTTCTGGAGGTTCTCCCTCAATGTGAGATTTATCAATTCTTGCTAGTTAATTGTTACAAATTTACGTTAATTTATAAATTTATTTTTTATTAAAAATATTTATGGTTAAAACATTTTGTTATCGGACTATCTGTTAGGAAGACAGAATCATGGCATCCCAACTATATGTGGTTTTGAAAGATCGACAATGCAAAACAAAACCTTTGTCAACGGGGAAACTGATATTGACATAAGAAAACGTGCAGTAAAAAGGGATATTGGATCAGAGAGACTGAGATGACATCTTACCCATCAACATTATCATGAAGATATATATCTGAGATGACCGTTTGACAATTTCTTCCTCAAGAATCAAAACATAATAGAGATCATTACAGATTCCTAAAACTAAAAAGAGCAATTAGGGGCCCCCGAGCCATGCAATTATCAGCTACCATAGATCACTGCAATCTGCTGATCAGTACCAATAATATTCAATGCCCTTGAGTTGTCATAATTTTAATTCATTTTATATGTTAACTTACTTTATATATTCTCATGTCTTGTTCCAAACATCATTACATTTGTGTGTTTGGTTCCATGCATTACGATTTGGAAATGATGATTATGTAGCTAGCGTTTGAGCCAGGCTAGTTTAAACAATTCATATAATTAAATAAAATAAAAAATGGGCCGGATTGATTATTGTACTCAACAAAAGTAAAAAGCCTTGCAAGAAATAAGAAATTATTGCTTCACCTAACAATTAAAGCCCCGCATGTACACTAGAGCTTCTTTCCTTACTGCATCCCGACTGTACCTTCCTACTACTATGATCTCTTATATGGGGTATAATGACTGATGATGGCATTGCAACCCCATCCAACATTATTGATTTGGGCCTACTCGAGACGTAAAGGGCCCAAAGCCCGGCAAAGGAAATATACAAGGCCCACGATTAGAATCTCAATCCATGTATGTTAAGACCCGATCGAGCAATTACTTGCCCGGGCGGGAGGTTCGCCTCAAACAATTACGTGGATGGTATTTTGATGTAAAAGTTTTTAAATAGAATTATTTTTCTAAAATAATGTAATCTAATGGATCTCGACTCCTCTTAATCGCCTAGTGTCTGGAAAGTGCTATAAAGATCTTCTCTATGTTAGAATTGTATTAATGAGTTTTGTATATCAATTGTGCTGAACAAGGTGGCCTGTATATAGGATATAAAAGAGCCTTAATCAATGTGGGACTCATAACATATATACACTAACATATACATTAAAACTCTAGTATATGCAACTTGTGAAAACAAATGCCGATGAGATACAGGTATGTTTTACATATATATAGGTCAGAATTCTATTCAAAAGTGGATGGGCAGCATCTGGTTGATAATCTCCTAAATTTATTTTAATTTTAGTGGGCAAATGTGAAGAAGAGGGAGAGAAGAGATGACATCAAACGTATATGCTATTGTCAAAATTGGAGCTATGGCACGTATCCGTTAAAAAAAAGGCAGAAAAAGATCAGAGATTGTGAATAGTGGTCAGAGATAATTACCATTTGGCGACTAAGCGATTAGAGTAAAAGTAACTTGGCAATATAATTGATTAGAGAAGCATTCCAGATTCCCCCTGCTTCTCAACTCCACAGCTGGAATTAAGAGGGATGGGCCTACGGCTTCATGACAAGCACGTTCTGGAATAACAAGCCCCCACACAAGGGGAACATTAAAAAAAAGGAAACAAAAGAACTGACATGATTAAGAGCTAAAAAAAGTAAAAGATAAAAGCTATCAAACCATGGACCAGACCAAACACCTAGAAATTTGCTGTTCTGTTCTTCTGTTTCTTATAATTATTGGTGCCTCACTTAAGATCACATCTGCAGGAGATGGCCAAAATAGGCACAAGGTTGCCTGGTTTCTGCCTAAACAGAATTAGGCCTCATGCTAGAGTTCGTTCCCCTCTAGCACAATCCAAGCCTGAGACTGTCAGTTCTGGTAAAGCAGATACAAAAAATGAGAGTCCTGGCAATGTCAAAGAAGAAAAATCTGGTGATGGGGCGAAACCCGGGTTGGTAATTAGCAGGAGAATAATGGTTGTGGTTGATTCCAGCCTCGAAGCTAAGGGAGCTTTGCAGTGGGCATTCTCTCATACTGTTCAGAGCCAGGACACAGTAATTCTTCTCTGTGTAACCAAGCCTTCTAAGCAAGGCAGGAGTCTTCTTATTCTTATTAGTTTTCGTTATTCCGTGTAAGTTGATTGATTTATTACCTAAATTAATTTAGTATGGTTTTGATATATTTCTAACAGGCACCAGTCAAGGGTCCAACAAGAAGACTGTTCCCAGGGCTTGTGAATTTATCGACTCTTTGAAAAAAATGTGTCAGTCGAAGAAACCTGAGGTGGGTATAAATCTAAAACTCTATGATATTCTGAACTTTTTAGCATACATGTAATTAAGCTCTATCCATGGACTAACAAAATTCAGCTTTATCTTTACTGCTTTTCCAGTCATATGGTACTTTTTACATGTTCATCGTTTATCTGATGACGACATGTGGCTGGTGGTGGAATGGTCCTTTGTAGGTGGAACTTGAGGTTGCAGTTGTGGAAGGGAAGGACAAAGGACCTACAATAGTGGAAGAAGCAAGAAAACAGGGGGTGTCAATGCTGGTTTTAGGGCAGAAGAAACGCTCCACGACATGGCGTCTTCTGATGATGTGGGCAGGCAACCGGGTCGCCGGGGGAGTCGTGGAGTACTGCATCCAGAATGCCGATTGCATGGCAATTGCAGTGAGGAGGAAAAGTAAGAAGCTTGGAGGGTATTTGATCACCACCAAGCGTCAGAAAGATTTCTGGCTCTTGGCTTAAGCGTTTAAGCCGTGCATAATGATATAAGTGCATATTAATTTGTCCTTGTCCTGTGATCATAAAAAAAAGTGTAGTCTAATCTTAGCACATGAAACTGTATGATTGTTTCCATATTGTCTGTAAATGATAAACCATATTCAGAAAAAAAAAAATGAAAAAAAAAAAGGAGAATTGGGTGTGAGTGAAAAAGGTGTGTGGTGTCATTATTCAGGCCATTTGGCTATTATGGCTAAGGGAGAGACGGTGGGGTCCCTTTGGTTTCTTTAGGGTCTCTTCCGGACGCTACAATTTTGCCTGATGGCACCTGGAACCAAAATTTGATAAGGTCGGGGGAACACTTTGGATCCACCTGAAACTGGAACTGGAACTGGAGCTGTCCTTGTTTGTCACCAACTTTATGATGTTTTCAACATTGTTTTAACCAAAGCGAACAAATTTGTAAGACTCAGTTTGCGAGAAAAGAGCATCTATGGTTGTTCTATGACTGCAGCTGCTATGTCTTGGTAAAAGAATCTTTTAATCACTATGGAGCTTGGAATGTTCATGGAATTCCAATCATTTTCACCATAGCAACTATTTGTACGTGAAAATTGGATCAATTCATAAGCTAAATTTATCAAAGAGAAAAGTTATTAATTGACAAGTGTTTATTTAATATGTGACAAGGGCGTGTTTTTTTTTTAAATTATCATGTATCCATTTACTTGACTTTCATTCATTTTGGGCCCGTGTTGTGTTTAGCAAACAAATGCTTTTCTGAGACAGCCACTCTGTCAAAAATCAATTTGGGCCTGAATTTTATGTACCTCAGTTTGCAGATTTGAAGCCACGGTTTGTAGTCCATTCCACGGGCCATGAAAGATAACAATGCAACCCACCTACTCCATTGAAAGATAAAAATTCAACCACTAGTATTTCCAGTATCCCCATTAATTTAGATAACAAGCTCAAAGTAAAGATCTTATTTCATAAAGAAAGCAGTAGTGCATATTTCTATATATATATATAGAAAACATGTTATTTGCGCAAGTCGCGAAAGTAGGCAGCCGGGTTATTCTCAAAGTCATCCCTGAATATGCGAGCATTCCTTCCGGGAGCTTTCATAGTTTTCCTGTTTGATGTTGTTCCAGAACCTGCCAGTAGAGCCGCTAAACCACAGACTATCAGACCTGCTGCAACTATAGCACCACCAACCGCCATGGCTTTTTCAGATGCATCATCATCTACAGACGCATCTTCATCTACATGTCCTCCCCAACCATTGTTCTTCTTGTTCTGCGTGCTTTCGCTGCTACCCATTAAGGCCCAGATGTGTTCTTCACTCCTATCTTCTCTCTTCAGATGTGCAAAGAACAGTGAGCTTACAGAGAATTTATAGCATGGGCGCTCTCCCTGGGAACTTGTAGTTGGCGTGAACGAGGCAAGGCCGGTCAATCTTCTACGTTTATTTTCGATGTTTCGGTCAGTGTAACGTCACTTATAGCATGAAAAGCTTTAAGGTACTCATAAACCAAAAGAGAAATAATTTGAATATGAAGAGGCGTTGGAAATATGGAAGCTCGAGTGGGGATGTGGGTTTCAGCATGGAGATCTGCAACCGACACCTATTTTGGCCTATACATCCGATGCATGGTGTACACAAAAGTCAAGTGTATTCAAATCTCGCTTCGTCTGCTAAACCGGTTCGCTAGAAAATATTAATACGAAGGTGCTACAGTCTTCATACATGAAAAGTGGGATGAATTTACTGTAGTTAATATTTGAGATGAAGTGTATTTAATTAATCCAATGTTTAATGAACATTCTCTAAAATATGACTTTCACTAGCATTTAGTTGATACAATGCCAATGCTCTAAGGGACATCGGGTACCAGACCAAAGAGCTCCGAGACAACTATCACTATAACCTACAATCAATACCACCGAGTTCTTTTTTCATTTTTGAAACAAAAAACAAAAACCAAAGCCTTGTGTGAGCAATCAGTGACATCAAGTCGCCAAAAATTTCTCCTTCATGCGAGAAATAAGCTTAAATTTTTCTTCGGCTTCGACCTGCTGGCGTATGTCAGCTTTTAATGCCCGATCTGGGTGAAACATTAACAAAGCTCGTCTATATGCCGCGTGCACCTGACATGAAATGATCAAAATTACAAAACCCGCAATGAAATACCAGAATTCTACTTGGGGGTATGCGGTCTGTCTTTATGCTTCTGCTAGTTACAAAAAAAAAAAAAAAAACTCCTCAAGTATATAACTACAATAAATAACCAGTCAGCCAACAATATATCTCCATCCACATCTACAAGCAAAATATTTTTTTCATATGTAAACAAGCATCATATTGCACTTGTATGTGTATATGTACAATGATGTGACTGCAACTAACTAACCTCATGTGACAACGAATAAACACTGCCTCCAACTTGGATTCCTAAGCCACGAAGCAATGAGGCCATGTCAATGCACGTACTTTCCAATTTATTAAGCTCCTTTCTAATGTTAACACGAAGCTGCTCTTTCAGGTTCAAATTTTCCTCATCCTGGTTTTGGCATCAGTTAATAGATGGTGGAAAAAACATAATAAGTACAGCATTGGAAACAATAAGTCATATCTTGCTAAACTTGAATAAGTGCGAGCATTGGAGAACGTAAGTCATATCTTGCTAAACTTGAGAAGGATATATATAGACAACCAAATATATGACACGGTCAATTAAAAAAAAGGCAAACCAAAGATGAAAGATGAATAGTTTTGCAAAATGAAGAGTTATAATCCTACTATACTTTCCTTTCTTCTCTTTTTAATACGAGTCAAAAATAATTCTATAATACTAAATCCAAACCTTCTTCTGAGTCTCTCTCACTTCTTCCACACGTTGCTTTTGCCTTCTCTGCATGTCCAATAAACGCCTTTCAACTCTTCTTTCCTTGCGTAACCTCCGTGACTCTTCTGCCTGTAAAAGAGCAACTGCATTAAGCTTTGGATAATACAACCCCTAGCCAACAAAACATCTTTGCAACACACTGCATAACCACTGCAACTGTCTTATAGTTATGCATGCCACACGGAGGTATGGTAAACAGAGTGATAAAATAACAAGGATATGAACATGCATATGACGCAACAAGAGATACTGACAAAAAAAACTAATTAAAATAAAAGGGAGAAGAGGGGGGACATGATACCACAATGATGGATCGTTTGAGGTTGGCTGAAACTTGTAATGGTTCACGAATTGACCCTTTTTATAACTATTTCACTCTCTACAATTTCAGCTCTTCAGCATTGAACCAAAATTATAACAATGCCAATGTACTCATTGCACATTTGCAGACAGTCAAGGAAGTGTACCAGAAACACAAATATTACAAGATCTGTGGACAGCAAGAAAGTGTCATCCCGTCCAAGTAGTGTCTAGGACTAGGCACACCGACCCCATCAAGTCAGTTGCCAGCCATTTCAATAGCCAAACTAACAGGTGTCAATCATTGGAAGTCACCCCAAAACCCACTGGCCAAAGCAACAGCAACAGCTACCAGGGTCAATTGGCTGGTTGGTCCATCAACATCACCAGCCTCAAATAAAACAGTGGAGAGCAAGGAAGAGGGAAGGGACCTCAACGGTGATCCCAGACATAACAAACAATAAAATGATGTCTTACAAGGTGAGGATCTTGTGGTCATCGTGGAGAGATTACTGGGAAAGATGCAACCCTAAAAACTATTTTATGTGAACTACATTTTGCCAAGTCATAAAGGTTGATTTCCCAAGACCCATGACCAACCATTGACCTAATCCCGTTGGTTCTTTTTTTTTTTCTACTTGGGGCAACTAGCATAAAAAACCGACCAATCTCGATTTTTTTTTTCTGATTGGGTTGGTTGATCAGGTCAAATTTATGAACATTTTCCAGTCATCAGAGTGTCAGGTAAGTGGTAGAGTCCAGGGAGTATATAGATAGATGCATCCATCATATACAATAACATTAACGACTACAATCTTGAATTACAGGAAATAATTTAGTCTCAGTCAATGTTACTGATTACCTGCAAAATTGTTTTATGGGTTGTTTGGAAATAGATTTCATCTCATCTTATTTCATCTCAAAATTTCTCATAATAACCTTCCCAAACATCACTCAAAGACAAACACTTTTCAATTTCAAATCTTCAACTTTTTCATCTAATCAATTACAACTTTCCCAAACTTCCAAACAAAATTCAAAACACAATTCAACTTTTTCAAATCACAAAACAAAAAAAATATTAAAAAACTATGTCTCTCTCATCTTCCAAAACCCAATAAAACATCATAACTCAAACCATCTCACTACTATTCACAAACCATTTCACTGTTATTCACAAAATTCTCAACTCATCTCATTCCCCAAGCATCCCCCTACTCTACAGGGTTGCATATATCATGCAAAAAAAAAAAATCTTGGCATTTTATGCAATATATAATTCGTCTGAGCCACCACCATACATACTAACACAAAGTTTATTGTTTGAGCTCATAGCAAACATAGCCCCCACATCAAAACACAGATATTTTTAGCGTGTTTGTGAGCTCTATATATATCATTGGCATAATTTGGGACTGAGCCAAGTCATCTCCTTATAATTAATAGGAGGCCAAAAGAAATTTGACAGAACTTTGCCTCTGAATTTGAATGAGAGCTGTAAAGCAACTCAAGAGAATATGGTAAAAAGGAAAGGCCCCATATCATACGCAAGCAGATAATCATTTAAAATAACAAAAGCTGCTTTTTACATATTTTCACCCTCTTCTATAAGTAAAAAAAGGGATCAAAATATGTAAAAAGCAGCTTTTGTGTTTTTTAATGATTATCTGCTTGTGTATGGTAAAATAAGTAAAATAGGATCTGGCCGTTAAGAAATATGCAAAAAATGATCTGACCATTAAGAATGTACCGCAAATTCTTTTCTTTTCTTTTTCAATTTGAACGATTGCATCTTAATTTTTTTAATGATGAGGAACCGTGGAGACTGTGCAAATGCAACATGTCTTTTACCAAGTCAAATCCTAAATGCAACCACATCATATGAATAGGGAAATCATCAGCTTTTTCCCAATAAGGTGGGCCACCTTATTGGTAAAAACTCTCCAAGTAAACCTCCCTTAAACTACCACTATCTTTTCAATTTGCACCATGAACTAACAAAAATGTCTACAGCACCCTAAACTACCGATTAGATCCTATTCTATTTAAGAGATTAAGAAAACGAGCAAATGTGAGTCAAGGAAAAAAGGTTATTTAACTACGCAAATACATGGTAGCATATTCAATTGCAAGAGGTAATTAGAGCATGGGAGAGAATAGAACAGCATTATGAAGAAACTTCACCAGCTATTAAAAAACATGCCAAACCTGAATTTGCAACTGGTGGTGCCTGGATGCCCATTCTTCTTCTATTGCTCGCTTGTATTCATCAGTCTCCTTTAGCTTTTCTCGTTCATTAATTATATCCTTTTGACTCAAGTGAGTAGCATCACCATCTTGAGCAAGTATTGGATCCCTTACATCGTATGCGACCTTTGCTTCCACCAAATGTGTTTCATTAAGTCGACTGTTGCTAAAAAATAATTGTTCAGAATCTGTTATCACCTTGTCCTCAAAAAGAACTTTTTCATTGTTGACTCCAGACTTGCCCTCCAAAGGGGTGTTGCAAAAGGATTCTCCAAGACCAGTTTTTTTGTATTCTGGATGGGCACCACCACAGTCAACCTGCATTTCATCAGATAATGGAGAATTTAATACAAATCTGTCTTTCCCATCACTATTATTACAACTGGATGCCCGGTGACACTCCTCATCTTTTTGCCTCAATATACCACCATCGAGATTAGCATGTATTCCACCATCTTCTTTATTATTCCTTCCACATTTAGATCGTTTAAAACCTTGATCTTGATTCGACAACAAAAAAGAACCACGGGGACTGTGTGTTTCTTTGTTGCAAAAACCAATGCCAACACCATTAACCTGTTCTTCATTGCCACCAGCTTCATTTGAGACGACTCTTTTAGGATTTACATTTGTTTCATCAGAAGTGTAGCAACTAGAAGGCGCCTGAGGGAACTCATCATCTTTGTTCCTCGATACAGCCTCGTCAAGATCAGCATGTGTTTCACCTTCTTGATTGGGCCTTGCACGTTTAGGTTGTTTATCACCATGTTCTTTATCAGTCGACAAATGTGACCTTTGAGGACTTTGCTCACTGTGGCAAAAATCATTACCATGACCATTAACATGATTAAAACTCTGCCACTCATGGCTGAGAGGAGGATCTTCTGCAAATGTCTGGTGACCTCTCTGATCTTTTACACAAGGTCTTTCCATATCAGGATCGAAAGAAGTACCCCCCATGTATCCATCAGCACTGGCATAGAAGGTAGACAAATTTTCTTTTACACAGTCTGTAATACTCGAACTGGGACAAACAGGGATACCACTCTGATCATCTAAACCTGATTGACCATTGTGAAGATCACGCTTTCTCTTCAACGAAGCATTTTTCCACTGTTCATGAAGTTTTCCAAAAGAACCTTCCATAAGCTCAGAATCAGAGCAATCACTTTCAGATGACCCACTCTCAGACTCAAGATACAAACCATAGCGGTTCCTGCAGGCAGCTTTATCAGAGTATGTTTGCTTGCACTTTGACAGCCTGAATGAGTATCTTTTTTCATCCACAACCGAGCATTCATCACCATCTACATCTACAGAATTCTGCATATTCTTAGATGTTGGACAAGATCTTTTGCTTGAGGTGGCATCACTATCCAACTCCCCACCACCTTTGTCACCAAGTCCAGGATGGTCCAAAACATCACTTCCATTATCATCAAGGCTAATAACATCCTGATGATGAGACTTTTTCTCTTTTCTCTGTACACTAGAATCTCTTAACCTCCGTTGTAAGGGTGGCTCGGGAACATCAATAACAACAACGTTACAAGATATATCACTGTCCACATCAATGAGAACAACATCGTCGAGAGTTCCTTTACCATTGCCACTTTTCAGTCTTTTGTTCCCAGAAGTCCCAGCCCGAGAATGACCTCTTGATACTCCTTTTCCTCTCATTAACTTCTTCCTGGCAACAAAACATGTAAGACTGTGGTATTCAATGTGTGCTATGCGTGTCCAATAATGATGGTATGTCCATCCTATTTCAAGGGGAATATGAAAAACGAAAGAAAGTACCCATTTCAAGATTTTTTTTATGGCGCATTTCAAGAATTAATACAGGTTAAGTATGACCTATTTTCCAACTGAGAGATAGGGAGGGGATTGGACTTCACTAGCAATGTGGAAACTCAGTTTTTTTTATTTTTTGAGGTTGGGTTTGTTGAATTTTCTGAACCCTAGAAATAGCATTCAAATCGAAACACCCAAAAGAGACCTAAGGAAAGATGAGAAAGAGTAATCGTCTCCTCCGAACATATTACGAGGAAGAAGTTTAGCGAATTGAGAAATGACAATCCTAACTATAAACGCAAACTCTGAATCCAATACAAGGCAGCTTCATAGTTATCCAGATTCTCAATCATTCAAATTGACCATATTTTCCAAGGGGAAAAAAAAACACAACCAGAAGTGAGATTACGAACATCAGACGCTGAAAAGGAAATAGAGATTCCGCATCAAGGGAACAATTGCAGAAGTAACAACGAGTAATGAAGCATACCTCTCTCAAGGAAAAACCTGAAACTCTTGGCATCGGAAAGTGACCGAAATTATAGGAGGCAAGCCGGGTACGAGTACGTAATAAGGACTTTCAAAATTGAAAATTTTTGGTACCAAAAGGAAAAGCCAAAACCTAATTCCCAAAACAGTACTCTTGACGCAAAGAATAATTTTTTTCACCAAAAATAAAATAATAATAATAATTATTATTATTAGGCTATAATTAATAAGAATTGATCCTTCGCTTAAAAAATTAGAAAAAAACAATGATTTATTTATAATTTAAGAAAGAAAAAATCTATTTATTATTTTTTTTATTATTTTCTTCTCATCTCATAATATAATATTAGATAATCATATGCTATATCGTAAAATGATGTTAAGATAATGAGTAGATAAAATTACTAATAAATAATGAAATAATATTATTGTAAATTTGACTTTATTTTTATTTTTTATTTGATATGTCTATTGATCGTTAGCTTATATAGCCGGTCGGACAGAAAAGTTTGCGAGCGGGAAATTCCAAGGCGTGTGATGGTAAGAGTGAGGGAAAACTTATTTTAGCATAAAATGTGGGAAATAGGTGCTCTCTCGTTTAAATCGATTATTCAGTATTCATAAAAATATATATATTACAAATCATATATAATACAAACATTTAATATTGTAGAATAAATAAAAATTTTGTTTATCATTTTGTTTATATTAATCATCTCAACATACTTGGGTCTAGGCGGAACATAACAAATCAAATTTAATCATTTAATATCACAACATGGTGGGAGAATAATCATAAAAATGATGATAGGTAACATTATATTAAAAAAAAATTGTAAGATATGAAATCATTGACTAGTTCAAACAAAAATGTGTTATAAATCTAGATAGTTTTAATATACATGTAAAGTAGCCTTCTAAAGTGGTCTTCTTTGTATGAACTGCTTCTCTTGGGAAGATATTAACTATGGAAAACTTGAGAAAAAGGTGTTATGTCGTGATAGATTGGTGTTATTTGTATAAAAAAAAATAGAGAATAAGTAGACCACTTACTATTGCATTGTGAGGTAACAAAGGTATTGTGAGATGAGATCTTTAGAAGAGTCGACGTCGCATGGGTTATGCCTTTAAGAGTAGTAGATTTATTGGCCTGTTGGAGGGAGATTTAAGGTTGTCCTCAAGTAGTAGTAATGTGGAAGATGATTCCGTTATGCATCATGTGGTATATTTGGTCAGGAAGAAACGAGCGTTATTTTGAAGATAGGAAGTACACAATGGCGAAGTTTCAAAATTTTTTTATACACATTTTAATACTTTGGTTTTCAGACATTGTCCTTAATGGAAACAATATGCATGACTTCTTGTCTTCAATCTCTTGATATTAGAATGTATTTAGGTGTTATTTTATATAATTCCTATATATTTTATATAATTCCTATATATACATGCTATACCTATTTCATTCGTATCAATGTACTTACTTTTACTTATAAAAAAAAATACATGTAATTCGAGTATTTTAACTTGGATTGATCATGTGCTTTTGCCTTGAACATTTTCATATTCGAATAAGGTAAATATAGTTAAGTTATAAGCATACGAAAATAGTAATATTTTTGCATAATTACAAGTTTAATTACGCATTTATCTCCTAATACTTTCAATTCAACTAAAGAAAGTAAATGGTATTATGTTATCTTTAAATTTTTTTTACTATCCTTGTTAAGAACAATAATAAAAGAAGCTAATACATCAATTTTATCATATTCTTGGATAAGAAAATTAAAAAAAAAAAAAAACTCATTTATGAAGCACAGTTTAAAAAATAAATAAAAATTTGATCATGTTGAAATCAGCATAAATCAGTCTAAGATTGATTCGGTTTTTGATAGACTTGAATCGAACTGTTTTTTAGTGTCTTGAGTTAAACAGTATTGTTTTAATTATAATCTCCTTCATAAATTTACTATAAGGATCTATTATATGTATTTGAGAAATCTCTTATAATAGATTTGAAATACACATAGTGATATAGGGGATCTGAGTCTGATGATGCAAAGATAAAAGATTCATTGTTAATAGCACTAGATTATCTAGAAAATACAAATCAGTACAAATTTAGCAAGAAAAGATGAAGATTCTTCAGTTCAGAGAGGAAAGTGTTGAGAACTAAATGAACAGAGGAGGAAGATTGAAAACAGAGAAAGAATACGAGAGTTTGTGTAATTTGATCTGAGCAAATGAATATACTTGATGCCAAATACATGAAGGTCTTGTAATACTTATACTACATAGGAAAATAACTGTATAACAGAAATAACAGTATTTTAAGTCTTCTTTGGCTCCTTCTCTACCTTTAGTTTTTCTTCTTTAGACTTCAACTCCATGCTGTCAATATAAGAGGCTATACTCCAACACCCCCCCTCAAGATGAGCATGTATATTTCTAATGTTCATCTTGCGTAAATTATGATGGAAAGGCAGTGATCCGAGAGGTTTTGTAAAGATTTCTGCTAGTTGTAATCTTGAGGGAATAAAAAAAAGCTTTATAACATTTTGCTGTAGTTTTTCCCTAACAAGATGACAATCAATTTGAATATATTTAGTTCTCTGATGTTGTACTAGATTGGTTGCAATGGATAAAGCTGATTTGCTGTTAGTGTAGAGCATTGTTGGCTGAGGAGACGTTTGAATTGAGAGATGAGTTGAGATGGTTTGTGATAGTAGAATAAAATATTTTTAGAATATTATTTTTTAATATTATTATTATTTTAAGATTTGAAAAAGTTGAATTGTTTATTGTATTTTATATAGGAATTTGAAAAAATTGTTTTGGGATTTGAAAAAGTAGAATTGTTTATTATATTTTGATGCAAGAATTTGGGAAAGTTGTTTTGGGATTTGAAAAAAAAAATTATTATATTTTGTGTGAAAATTTGATAAAATTATAATGATGAAGATGAGATGAGTTGTTGAAAAGAGTTGTGAATACAAACAGCCCTTGAGAATGGTCAACACTGAGATCTTGAAGAGCATATAGTAACCACTGCACCTCACATGTTGTGGCTGCAAAAGCCCTATATTCTGATTCTGTAGATGATCTACTAATTGTGGCTTATTTCTTCGATTACCATGAGATCAATGAGCCTCCTAGGAAAATTGCATAACCTGTAACACTTCTCCTGGTGTCTAAGCAACCTGCCCAGTCACTATCAGAAAAAGCTTTTAACTTTAGATCTAAAGATGAAGAGAAGAATAACCCTTGTCCTGGTGTTGCTTTTAGGTATCTAAGCACACGCATGGCAGCTTGATAATGAGACACTGCTGACTTAGCAAGAAATTGGCTAAGAACCTGAACAGAATATGCCAGGTCAAGCCTTGTAATTGTCAAATATAGTAATCTGCCAATTAATCTTCTGTAACCTGAGGCATCTTCATAAATATTGGGATCATCTGCACTAAGTTTAAGATTAGATTCCATTGGGAATGCAACTGGCTTGGAACTTGTGAGACCTATATCTTGAAGTATATCCAAAGTATACTTTCTTTGACAAAGAGAGATTCCAGGCTTTGATCTGGCTACTTCCAATCCCAGGAAGTACTTCAGCTGTCCCAAGTCTTTGATTGTAAATTCATCATGCAGAAATATCTTGAGTTGCTGAATCTCAATTAGACTATCACTAGCTAGTAGAGCATCATATGCTATGAAAGAAGTAGCCGTTTTCTTGATGAAAAATGAGCAGTCAGAATTGCCTTGAGTAAAGCCATAACTAAGAAGGGCTTGAGAGAGTTTTGCAAACTATTGTCAAGAGACCTGCTTCAGGCCATAAAGACTCTTTAACAATTTGCAAACTATATTGGTTTGTTTAACCTCCAAACCAGGTGGCACTTCCATGTTGACTTCTTCATGTAATTCACCATGTAAAAAAACATTATTTACATCTAATTAGTGAATATACCAATCCTTAATAGCAGCAACAGCTAACAATAACCAAATTGATGTAAATTTGCAAACTGGAGAAAAAGTATCAAAGAAGTCTAATCCTTCTTGTTGAGTGTAGCCTTTGGCTACCAGTCTTACTTTATGTCTTTCTATAGTTCCATCAGCCTTCTATTTCACTTTAAAAACCCATTTGCAACCTATGGTCTTTTTAGGAAGAGTAACAAGTTCCCAGATTTTGTTTAATTCTAAAGCATTGAGTTCATTTTTCATAGCAACTTGTCGTTCATGTGATTTTGCAGCTTGTTGATATGTCTTGGGTTCTTTGGTAATAGAAATTGAAGTTAAAAAGGGTTTGTGTGATGTTGAAAGTCTGCTGACAGAAATGAAAGATGATATAGGATAGAGATTACCTGTGTTAGAGGGCCAGCCAATAGAAGCAGATGAATTGGTTGCATGAGGAAACAATGAGATAGTACCACAATAATAATCCTACAAGAATTTTGGTGATTGTTTAGTTCTGGATGATTTTCTGATATGTGAATTAGTAGGAATAGAACTTGCTAAGTCAGTTTGATGGTTGCTGTCAATATAAGGGGAATCTGATTCACTAGAATTCATTGAAGAATTATTTTGATCAGAGAGGATATGATTATTTATATGGGAGGAATCATGTTGGAATTCTGTAGGAAGAAACAGAAAAGTAGGTATTGCAGAATTAATTAGAAGGGCTTTGAATGAAAAGTTGGTTTCATGAAACACAACATTTCTGAAAATAATGATTCTTTTTTTGCTCAAGTCCATGAGTTTATAACCTTTGACATCAGAAGGGTATCCTAAAAATAGACATTTGGTTGCTCTTGGATCGAATTTTTGTCTGTGATTAGTAATTGTAGATGCAAAGCATAAGCATCCAAAAACCTTTAAATGAGAAAGATTTGGTGATTTGTGAAATAGCATTTCAAAAGGTGTTTTCACTAGAATTCCAAAAAATTAAAGGTAAGTTTGCTTGAAACATCAAAGCTCTAGTTGTGTTTAATAAGTGTTGATGTTTCCTTTTAACCACTCCATTTTGTTGTGGAGTTTCTACACAATTTTTTTTATGTAAAATTCCATTTTCACTATAAAATTTTGTAAAGATAAATTCTGAACCATTGTGTGTTCTTATGGTCTTTACAGAAGTGTTAAACTGAGTTGTGACCATTTTACAAAAATTTGGTAACAAAGATGAAACCTCAGATTTAGTTTTAAGCATATACACCCAAGTGCATCTTGTAAAATCATCTACTATAGTTAAGAAAAATTTAAAACCAAAATATGAGAGAGTAACAAATGGACTCCATATATCACAGTGAATCAATTGAAACTTTTTATTAGAAATATTTTGTGATACAAGGAAAGAAAGCTTTTTCTGCTTTGCTAGTAGACAGATTTCACAGACATTTGTACAATCAAATGTTATAGAATTGTCTATTTGTCTAAGAAAATGTATTCTATAATTCGAGACATGACCTAGTCTATAATGCCAAAGGTTTGACTGATTTTGAGTAATGGTTTATGCAAAGATTGGTATAGAATTAAACTGATATTGCTGGCAGGAATTAGCTTTCGAGGAAGCTTGAGATAGGTGATAAAGTCCTTATTTCTCAAAGGCAATCACAATCATCTTCTTTATTGATTGGTCTTGTAAAAGGCAATGAGATCCAAAAAAAGATAGACAAAGATTAAATTCTTTGGTTAGTTTAGAGACAGATAATAGGTTGAAGGAAAAACTAGGAACACACAAGACATTCTTTAAATGTAATGTGCTAGAAAGACTTACAGTTCCAGTATATAATGCTGGAACAATTTGTCCACTAGGAAGATTTATAGAATTTGTAACTGGTTTAGGAGTAAAAGAATATAATAGAGGTGAACAGATCATATGATCTGTTGCACCAGTATCTAGGATCCAAGAAAGATCAGAATTTAACTTGGTAGAGACAAAATTGCATTGGTTAAAATGATTACCAAAAACTGAGTGGCAATGGCTAGATTTACTGTTGCTGTGGATGTATCAGTGTTCTGAGTAGCTGAATTCGAATTTGCAAGTGCTAGGAGCTTATTGAATTCTTCAGCAGTTAAACTAAACCTTTGGTTCTCATTACTATTTTTAATTTAGACATCTTCAGTTGAAATGGCTGCATGTGCAAAGGGAGGATTTCTTTTTCCCTTAGGTCCAGTCCATCCAGGGGGATAGCCATGCAATTGAAAATACTTGTCAATTGTATGACCATTTTAGCCATAGTGAGTACAATGTAGTGAGGACTTCTTCAACTTGTCTTTGGAGAACTTGGACTGAGTAATCTGATTAGGCTGAGTATAATGATTTGCTAACAAAGCATGTGTTTCAGTACTTGTAAGATTAGTCAATTGTCTCTGACTTTCTTCTTGAAGCAGCAAAGAAAACACTTTAGCCATGCTAGGCAATGGAACAAGTAACAATTGACTTCTTACTGAAGCATAAGAATCATTTAGGCCTACAAGAAACTTCAATACGTAGTTTGACTGCTGTCTAAGTAGCAAGAAATTGAACAAATCACAGGTGCAAGAAGCCATCTTGCCACATGTGCAGGTTGGGAATGACCAATAATTGACATATTCATCCCAAAGAGTCTTGAAAGCACTGAAATACTCTGTAATTCTTAAAGATTTTTCAAGATGAAAACCCTTGGTTCATCACTTCTCAAATATCTTGTTTTTAACTCATTCCATAGATCTACAGTAGATGCAACATAAAGCAAGCTATTTCTAATGTCTTTAGAAATAGAATTCATGAGCCAAGAAAGTACCAAATTATTTGCACAAAGCCAAGTATGGTTAACACGGTGATTAATAGGAGGAGCAATAATCGAGCCATCAATGAAAGCTACCTTGTTCTTAACAGTTAGAGCAATAGTGATCGATCGACTCCAAGCAATGTAGTTGTCTCCTACAAAGACTTCTGAGACCAAGAGAGAACCCGGATTATCACTAGGATGAAGATAATATGAGCTAGAAGAATCATCCGAAGGATTAGGAGTACGAGAATATCCTAAAGAAATCTCTTCTGTCATTTTACTAAGAGTTGAGAAGAAAAAGCAAGAAAACACAAGATTCTCGAGAGAATTCCTGAGCAGAATTTGCAATGTAGACTGCAAGATTTAGAAAAAGAAGAAATATGTGGAAGCAGGTATGATTTTCAATCTGATACCATGTTGAGAACTGAATAAATAGAGGAGGAAGACTGAAAACAGAGAAAGAATACGGGAGTTTGTGTAATCTGATCTGAGCAAATGAATAATACTTGATGCCAAATACATGAAGGTCTTGTAATACTTATACTACATAGGAAAATAATTGTATAACAGAAATAACAGTATTTTAAGTCTTCTTTGGCTCCTTCTCTACTTTTAGTTTTTCTTCTTTAGACTTCAACTCCATGCTGTCAATATAAGAGGCTATACTCCAACAGAAAGGTCAACATTCCTTAGTTGGGCGAGAAAAAAAGAAGTGATGTTGCGTAAACATCAGTATTTTGATCATAATTTTAGCTACAGATATCAGAATCATGCATATAACCCCACTTTGGAAAAGTTCTCTTGGGCATGTACAATATGATCACCAACTATGCTTGGTGGTCTTAGTTTCAACTCCAAAATCAGCCATTTTTTCTTTTGAATCGTCGTTATAAGTTTTTTTTTTTTTTTAATTTTAAGTTATTTTTATTTTATGATAGTGTTTATTTTTAGGAAAGAATTTGTTCCAGATTTTGGTGAGATCTTAGCAGATTATTTATTTTATTTCATATTTTATATTTTACGCAATAATTAAAATTTTTCATTTTCCCTAGCTATTTAAATCCGACTTGTAGGCTTTAGAAGCAATATTCGATTTTTATCAAAGAAACCTTAATCACAAAATTTATCTCATTTTATCTTTGTTTGCGTTTTTTTTTTTCTCACTCTCAATTCTTAGCGTACATTGCTTAGCTAGCATCCAGAGTAAACTCTTATTCTGTTTCGGCGTCACAATATAGAGATGTCAAATTGGTGTTTTAAGCATGCATATTTATGTCAATTTAAATATTTAATTGATATCAAAATATAATAAAATAATTAATACTTATTTTGTTGACAAACGAAAACCTATTTGAAGAACCCTAGCTCCAATAGAAAAATCATCAATAAATCAACAACATAAATAAAATTATTACAATTAGTCTAGAGACATGACTCTCAAAGTATTTGTTAAATTTATATCCGGCCAAGTTATAATAATCATGACCTACTTGATCTTTGCATCACAATAGTTTTAGAACATTAAACATGCATGTAACTTCACAAACAAAATCTTCTAATTCATCGGAACTTCCAACGAACTAATGAACTTAAACACAATCTTCTTCAAATATAGGAACGAAGGATAATACTATGTCCATATATATATATATATATATATAAATATATATAAGAAGTGGAAAAAATGGGGCTAAAAGCAAACAATCTCATGCAGGGTTTTTTCTATATTAAAGTAAATAAGGATTTATGAAGTAACGTTTCCCATCATAAAAATAAATAAATAAATAACTGTGTATAAAGATGTTTATATAGGTAGGGCTAAAAAAATTTAGAAACCATTCAAAAATTGAACTCCGACACAACCGGGCGTGGATCTGATCATGTGCAGATCGATCGAAGATGAACTTAAATTTGCAAATTGTATCTTAGCCAATGGTCTAATATCAAACTTGCAGGTGTGAGCCCTATTGCAGAATAAATCCGTACATAGTTGTTATCTCACAAAGGCAAGTAGAAAAAATTGAATCGGAACTTACCTTCTAAGATGAACATATGGACCTTATAATTTCAGAATTTATTACAAGGCCTTACTGCAACGGATCTGCTAAAAATATACAAGAAATTAAGCATTGGCCAAATTTTTACAGGACATTTTTAAGATCAAACATATATATGCCGCCATAGATTACAGAATATATAGACCTAGTGAATATATATTCAATGGGATTTGGTTGTATTTCCCTCTTGAACATAGGCAGATTCAAGCAAAGAAGGCAACACCAGAGGCGAAAGTAGAGGTATGGGATCTTTACTGTAATAGAACGAGTTGAATGAAGATGATGATGATGATGAAGAAGAGGAATTTGAAGTGCCCACAAATGATTTCGCTGCTGCACCATTGCATGCCGAAGGGACTTTAGGTTTAAGCTGAAGAGGGGAGGGAGCTCGCCTTTGCAAACGGCTTAAAGATCTTCCAAATACGAAGTCATCCTTATGAAATGTTTGGAAGCCAGGAAACTCAGCAGTACTAGACTCCTCCATTGGGGGTTCCTAACTCTTCTTAATGTTCTTTGGACATGATCCTTATGTATTTTCTTACTTGTAGCAGTAGCCTAGAGAGAGAGATAGCCTAGAGAGAGAGAGAGAGAGAGAGAGAGCTCAGGCATAAAATATGAAGGTCTCTAACTATAATGCAATTCATGAGTAGCTGTATTCAGTAAGTTTCCAAGTGATCATTGTGGAATCATCGATGATCTGATGATAATGACCCATATGTGGCCAGTGGGAGAAAGGCACGTCATATGTAGAGTACATAGGTTAAATTATTTTATCTTACCGACATGATGAGTAGATAAAATAATAAAGGATTTGACTCTTGCAAAAGCCATTCATGTGAATGGAGGAGAGGTTGCCCATTGATTTGCGGTTGCCTTTGAAAAAAAAAAAAAAAAACTTACAATTTCCAATCCTCCTCCATGTGAAACAAGAATCAATGCACACATGAAAAAAGCCAGAAGTTCTCAGTGACAGCAAACTCCATCGTCCAGATGAAGCACATGACACTTTAATTAGTCTGCATTATTCTTGTTCAAAGTTCAAACCCATCCCCCACCCCAAATTTACTTTTGGAAAGTGGGGAGGCCGGTGACTCGGAATTTCTTTAATCCTTTTTTCCAGACTTGACAGAATCATGCACATTAATTGTTTTATAATTTAGAACAAGGTGCTAATAAAACTTGATTATATTATTTCTCATGATCAGAATCATGTTCATGATTTGGCTGTGAATCATGTCATTCCAACCAAGCTGATCCAGTAAACCTTTGAGTACTATATTATTCTTTACACCCCCGATGATTGACACGTTAACAACATTGACTGCTGACCAGTACTTAAAATATACAAGAGAAATATATATATATATATATATATAAAGATACTGTTGACTAGTCATGGCAGAACACAAAAACAATATCGATGCATCACCTCTGTGCACGTCTATGTATTTTCTTAATTATTTTGCCTTGGAAGATGCATGCATGATGATTAGAATGCTTAGCCTATATAGCTTTTGGCTGATCTTATCAAGAAACATTACTGGGTAATTCTGAATAATTGATTTGTAAGAGAAGTGCAGTGAAACCAAGTGCCATCTGTAGTACTTGAGGTAGTAAAAGTTTTCGAGAAATTCTACCCACAAACAGCTAGCACTGTTCATCCGGGCCGAGTTTTTCCCTTGCCAGGTCTGGAATCCGGATAACCGGATTCTGGTTACAGGTTTCGGTACCCGCATGACTAAAACCGGGTCCATTCGGACCGGTTTTTTTTTTTTTTTTAAATTGAACTATTAAAAATTAAAACGACGCCGATGGCATTTGGCACAAACCCTTTCTAGGGTTTTTTCTCTGGACTTCGTCACTTCAAATCTCCCTTGCACCGCAGCTCTCAAGTCTCAACCTCTCGACCTCTCTCTCTCATCTCCTATGCGCCTCTCTCTCTCGTCTCACTCAAGCACAACAACACTGCAGCACAGCAGTACCTAGAGGTTTAGGGTCTGTAACGTCGTCCATAACCGCATGTAAGACTTTCTTGAATTCTTCCGTCAATTGCTTCTATTTTCGTTAATTATGTTTGGGGGAATTGTTGGTTCTTGTATGAAATAGCTTGATTTTGTTCAAGATTTTTGAGTTTTGCTTTGCTTGTTTGTTTCGGTGATTTGGCTAGATCTGCTGTTTTTATTTTTGGGTTCTATTCCGTTTGGGTATGTTTTCTTTCGTCTCAATGTTTGTTTTGTTCTCTCTTCGTTGATTTTGGATTTGTTTTGATGATAATGTTTGAATGTTTGATGATTATTTTTATGGGTTAGATCTGTTTAGCCGTGGGTATCAAATCCAAGAAGTTTTAAGGCCATTGAGAGGTGGGTTGCTTTCTGAACTTGTCGAATGGGATTTTTCTTGTATTATCTCTCATGGAAGTAAGCGATGGGAGGGCAACGAACAGAGACGAATAATGTTATATTATATGTTTAGAGTATACAGATCTTGTTTATATACTTGTACATTATAAATCTCTACAAATCTTGTTTATATACTCCTCTGCTTTGCATCATTTGCTAGGAAAGTTTGTGTGCATCTCAGTTTGCTTCTTTGAAAATGTTGTTTAATTTTCTAAATTATACGACCTACGTATATAATTCATTGGCGTTTGCTCAATTTGTTTCACACTTATCCTAATTCTTAAAAAAGCTGCAAGTACATCTTCTCATATGAAACTTGGCATTATATAGTTAGGAGTCATTCTTAGTATAGCGACGCTCCTCTGCTCTGCATCATTTACATCTGAGTGAACCCCATTTTTTGAAATCGCAGAAGCTCTCCTGAATTAGAGCATCTGGTTTGTTTTCTGTATTTGACTTAATTTTGCTTCCAAGTCTAGTTGTTTCAATTTTGTCTGGTTATGTTAATTGCGCATAGGTGATGTGCTTTGTGTATTTTGTACACACAACATTCAGGCTGCATTTATATCATAACATGAGAGAAGATTATGTTGTAACGCGTTTGTTCAAAACTTTTGTTTTTTGCAGGCTCTCTTTCAATCAGATCATTTGAAGTTGCTACTTGGTCTGAGACTAAATCATTGACTGAAAACCATGCTCATGATTTTGTAATTCATATCTTGTAATTTTGTATATTGTAATGTAATGTATAAATATCAAAATAATGTAATATGAAGTGGATTGCATGCATTTTAGTTTTTCATTTTTATATATTTTTATTATTCTGAAAAATGTTTATTATGCTTTTTAATGATTGATGCAGACAAAGTTTTCATAAAATATAGGCTTTTATAAAAAATTATGATTTTCAACACTTTTTTTAAATTTTTTTAATAAGTATAGAAGAATTATGCTTTTCAACTTTTTAAATGCAATACAGGCTTTTATAAAAAAATATATATATATATATGCTTCTAAAACCTTTTTATGGACTAAAAAAAAAAAGAAAAAAAATTCCAGATACAACCCGAAATCCGGATTTACTGGTCTAAAAAATATAGATTCATCCAAGTTCTAACCCGGGTCTACAATCTGATTCGGGTTCCAGTCTAGATTTGAAATCTAAATTCTAATCTGGATATACCCAAATTTTCGGGTCGAAACCCGGATAAACAGCCTTACAAACAGCTAGCTCCGAACATTTCACAGGAGGGTACTGCGCGCACGTGCTCTGTTGTAGAAATTAGATCTTTCGAGCTGTGGAACCGACATCGTTGCAAAACAAATATAGAAAAGAAAAAAAAGAAGTAATTTATCGGGTCATGCAAATTCAATGAAGATATTAACACTGTTTTAAAGCTCCTTTATGGGAAGCTTTTTGTGCTGATTTTAGTCAGGTGTACTCGATCATCTTTCCTTTTCCTCATCAAGTCATCGTGATCACTATCATGATGTTCATTAAAAATCAGAAGTTCAAAACTTGAATAATGACTTCCTTTGAGAAAACTAGAACCAATCAGGATGCAGATTACTTTTCCAACCTGCACGTATTGATCATCAATTTGTATATGTATTACTGTATATACTTATCCATCTGGATTTACTCAAGAGGTGGCAGCTACTGGATGAGCAGCAATAGAAGCCACGTGGAGGCACCCCTCCTGGCACACCGATCAATAGTGATTGCGCCTATCATGATACGTGTGCGGGCTACAAAATTCAGAAAAGAAGGCCGTATTTGTCATCTTTTCAAACTTTTCTTTTGTGCTTTCACACCACTCCCTCCCCCACCTCGCAACGGTTGGTCAAAAAGAACGGTCAATTTGATTTGGAATGGACCAGAAAGATCTGCAGGGGAAGAAGGATGGGTGAAGTGTTACTATCCAAACTGGTTAGAAAACTTCATCCTAATTTGTAGTATTGTACATGAAAGGGATATGTAAGCTAGCGACGAAATGTTGAAAATAAGGGAGATTCACGTTCGTGATGGAGGGCAGTGAAGAGGTAGGAGGGGTCAGATACACGCCCGGCCCCAGCCCAGCTGTAAGTTGAACTCTTCCACAAGAGAGAAGCGTTTATGTGGACTTGTCAGGGTGTGAAACAAACCAAATTATTGCCTCACAAAGCAGGCTGTCTTTATCAGAGAGCGATGTCCAGGATCCCCCGCATACTGAATTTTAGGTATAATGAATTTGAATATTGAAACACTGACTATGGAAAGATGAGCCGCCACTGCAATTACCCGTCCAATGGGTGACGGATTGGAATAAAATGGGGTCAAGGTTGGTAGCTTAATCCACAAATTCAACAACTTTGGGGTGCCTCTTTTACTGCAGATTCTTGCAACGAGGTTTTCCAATAGCATCTCAACGCATCTATCCTAAGAAATTTAAAATTCGTGACAAAAATCCAAAACTAGACTCGAAACATTACACTTTAGCCTATCTGTAAAATAATAACAGACAAGAATATCAACAGCAAGGCAGAGAAAAATTATGTAGACTTTCTCTCTCTGATTTCAAAAATCCAACGTGGGGTTAGATTCGTTGTAACATATAGAGGTTAAAGCAGGACAAATGGGTGGTATCTACAATGACATGACTCTCACTATGCTTCCCTTACCTCTTCTGAGATATATATGTGCCTAAATTAAGTCACATGTCCACTGAAAATGGTTTGAGATTTGTAAATTGTAATCCAGTATGCGGCTGAGGGGAGAGACGTCTGATCAGTTTGAGTTTCTCAAGAATAGGACCTAACCAAGCCAAAGTTAACAAAGGATTTAGACTTGAAGAGACCACCAAAGAGGAACCTAGTTGTAGACTCCTGAGAGACAGGTTTCAAGTCTTCGGGGCTTTTCACTTTAAGCACAGTCTGGCCAATCGCTTGCCGGATGGAATCTATAGTCTTTGAATCAACAGGATACCCTGATGCATCACGAACATAGAATGTATTAACAGCTTTGCCCGCTTTAGTTGTAACTTCTGCTCTTGTGATGGTGAGGCTATTTTCACGGAAGATGCGAGTGACATCAGATAGCAGCCCGACTCTGTCTGTAGTGCAGAGTTCTAGCTTCAAGCCCTGAATGAGGAAGAAACAAGTCAAGCGTCTTAAATAATGGAAGGAACCTCTCAATTATCAGAGGAACGGTGCAACAACAGAGGGCTTCCAAGTGTTATTATCAACTTGTTCTACTGAATGTTTAGTCCTTAGATATGGATTATAAAACTATGCTTGCAACAGAATGAGGCATTGATAGACAAGATACATACAATAAATCACAATCAGCCAAGCAAACAGATCCCCAATCATATCATAGAAAACTCACCTCAGATATTCTTCTCTCGATGGCAGCTTCAAGACATTGTATCACTCTTTCTCTCTCAGCATCTGATTTCACAGGGGATCCATCTATATGCCGGATATAGTATTCCTACAATAAATTCACACGAAAGTTAGTCAGAACGCTACAACCATAACGAAACCAATAAAACTACCCCATCAACAATGTCACAAGGCTACTTAAGCCAAAGAGGGAACTGGCATTACCTGATAAGCTTCTGGCCCCTCGGCATCAATATTTGCATGAAAAACCACATATTGCATGTCCGTCAATGTGCAAACTGTATCAAAGAGAAGCTTCGGCCTATCTTTGCTCCGGATTGTGACCACAGAGTAGCCTTTATCATACCAATTGACAACATTCACATTAGGTCTTTGCTTATCATCTGAGGCATTGTCGTCAGCTCGTTCATAATCCCTATCAGCAAACATCATCTGGTGAAGCCTTCTCTCAGTATGTGTAATCCCATGGGAAACCACAGTCTTAGCTCCACTGAATTTTTTGCTGCCCTTAAGTACATTAAAGAGAAGTTCCTTGATCCTAGATAGTCTCTCTGGATTCATAATTGCACACCCTGTTTCCTCGTCAGTCACGTACATCACGGCTGCAGCCCGGGTGTTGTGTGTCCAGACCTCTGCGCTCACTACATTGCATTTAAGATGCGTGAGCACAGCAGACACTTCAGAAAGTAGTCCTGGTCTGTCACTTCCAGTTAGCTCAATTGCAGTGAGGTCCATTGATGGTTTAACCCCAACAGATCTCATACAGGATGTAAAGCATGAATCTGGACCAAGAGACTGAAGATGGACACAAATAATCAGCTGGGTATTTGCAGAAGTTTAGAGAATCACAGATAAAGGTCCAACGAGACTCACCTTTCGAATATAGTCCAAAATTCCTTCATCTGTAACCTTATTTCCATCTTGATCGGTGACATTAAAGACTGATTGAAGGGGGGGAAAAAAAAAGTTAATCAAATCAGTTTTTGAATTCGAAAGACACATAGGGGATATCAGAGAACAAGTTACAAAACCCCTAAAAGAATCTTACCATCCATAAACCATCCACCATCAGAAGATATGTAAGCTTTGGTAACGATAAGCTTAAGGTCTACAAGGACTTGTACTACTTCGAGAAGTATTCCGTGTTTGTTTGCGCTGTCAACCTGCATCATACAACGGAATAAGTACCAAATAATTCTTAAAGAGAAAAAAGAGTCCAATACACCCCAACAAAGAGAAGGTAACTAAAGTTATACCCTTATGACGGTTGCATTCTTGCAGGCCTCATTATCAATTACAACCCTGAGAGAGGGTAAAAAGATTGAGAGAAAAGGTAAGTGGGCACGAAGGAGTAAAAATCTCAGAAAGGGTTGGGGCAAATATAAAGGCCACTTTCAGAGACTTTGAAGAAGATAAGAAGATTAGATACCCGGGTGGATTCATTCTCCGACGGAGTTTCTCGTATTCATCATCCATGTCATGTGAAAAGCTCATGTTGACATCCGAAATATAAGCTGTGGGAATAAAATTTAAATTTTAACCAGTCAGAGAAGAAAGGGAATCTACGGAGAGCCACAACAGCCAATCAAAACAAGATACTGGATTTTGTAAAGAGAAAAAGGAAAAGAAAAGGCCATAAACCAAAATCCTCTCGAGTGCTTGAGAATCTCACTGAAGAAAGGGGAAAGGGGGGGTGGTAGACAGAGAGTCGGTGGGGGCTTTAATGGAGAACTAACCAATCACGAAGAGCTCAACAAATTCTAGAATTACCCAGAACACAAAGAAAGCCAATTAAGAGAAGCCGCCACCAAGGAAAATTTGGTGGCGGCGTGTGTGAAATTGTGAATGTTGCGTCTGTTGGTAGGCCAAGAGGCTAATGTGAGGTGGGGAGAAACCCATTACCCACCAAGCTATTGAAACGCAATAGAGGGAGGGAGAGAGCAAACCCGCCGCCCGCCCCGGGGGGGGCACAGATTCTACCCGCCAGTATCTTGGTTTAGATTGCAGAGAAAACGAGTAAAAAAATCCAGTACCCAAAAGAACACAAATTCCGAGGAAAATAAAAATAAAAAAGGGAATCAGAACAAATCCCTCCTCCGAAACAGCAAATTAACTTCAGTGAACACCCAAAGTTTCCCAAATACCAACCGAAACTAAAACGCAAGGACAAGCACGAAGGCATTCATTCAAAACCATGAAACAAAACCTTCAAAATACACATATGCCTGTATTTCCTACTTATTACTTTGGGACAAGCACAAACCGGCCAAAAGCAAACCAGTATTAACAACCACAGAGAAACAAACACAAGATAATGAAGGAACACCCAGAACAGGAGACACAAATCCAAGAACCGGGCACGAGAAACAGAGGAAGAGAGGGGGGGAAGGACCTACCCATTACAAATCCTAAAGGATTTTGTGATCCGCTACGCCAAAGTTTTCTCGGTTCTGTGAATACAAAGGCTTGTATGTATGCCTGTTCACAAAAAGCAGTGTACATATATTTATTTATTTATACACCCGCACTCGGAGATCTTAACCACTCTCTGTACCTTCACCCTCGCTAAGGAAACAAAATAATTTTATACAAAGCCTCTTTAATGAAATGAAAAAATATTCTCAAAAAATAAAACCTCTCCCCGACACGATGCTCCAAAACCTGCAGGACCAAATATAAAGTACCGCATAGCACCTCTCTCTCTCTCTCTCTCTCTCTCTCCTTCCTAGCCTATGCTCTGTTTCCAATTTCAAGTATTTTCAAGTACTGACAAAGAAAGTCTCAAAAATAAAAAAGAAAGAAACAGATCGTCGAGTCGAGTGTGAACTACCCATCGTTAATTTTAGAAAGAAAGAGGGTTTTAATTTTTATGCTAAGTTCCGCCGGCGGGCTTGAATTTTCCTCATCGTTTGTTTGTTTTCTTCCTGTTTGTTTTTTTGTTCTTTTGGGGGGTGAAAAAAAAAATCGAAATGAACCGCGGTAACAAATCATGTGAGAGAATAGCCTCCAAAGTTTATGGAGCGAACCGGACCGAAACAGACCAGTCATTCAGTCAGTCAGTGCCGTTTTCTTTCTGCAACGGTTGTCTCTGTAGGGCTTCCTATTTTACCGTCCGTCAGTCATAACAAAATGCATTAATGCTATCTTAATTCTACACACTCAAAATGAGTTATTTGTTTTAGAGATTCCATTATGGACAGGGGAACCTACAAAATTTGAAAAGACGCAACTTTTCATACCAAGTTTTGTTGTAATTAATTATATTTACTAATATTTTAAATAATTTTATAAATAATAATTTAAATGCAAATTTATTTAAAATGATACCTGTGGCAAACAATATTTAAAAATAAAATTATTTATACAATTTTAAGGTATACAAATTATTAACGTCGTGTTTTGCACTCCTGTAAGCCAGGTCCTGACTATTCAGGTCTTCAAAACTGAGCCTCAATCGATGCTGTATAGAGTCCTCGGTAGTGGGCCAGTGTGATTGTACGGTATCGGCGCATACATCTATAATGATGAATAATATTTAAATGCAAAGAAAATAAAGAAATGAATACATAAATTTACGTGGTTTAGCACTAGGTCTACGTCCACAGGAGTTTGGGGAGGGGAGATTCCACTATAATAAGCTTGTTTATAGTCTCTCATTTCTCATTGTACAATAGAAGCTGTAGAGTAATTTGCTGGAGAAAAAGTTCTCTCTGAAACTCTTTGACTGAAAAAGAAGTCCCCAAAGTTTGAAGAAGTTGAAGTTGTCCCACAAAAAAGAGAGTCTGATCTCTGTAGGTTCCTTTTGCCTTTTATTTCCTACCCCTCATTTGCTTTAAGTCACTTCCCTACTTTTTCTCTTCTGACACTTTGTTTTTCCTTGCTTTATGTCAAATCTCTCATTTTCCTCTCCTAACATTACTTTCACATGCCTCCTAACACTTCCATGCCTTAGTCTCTTTTTGTCTCATCTCATTCTCTCATATTTTATCTTCTAGTGAGTCCCCCCAATGGTTGGGCCTAGGAAATTCCATGGGTCGGGAAAAAATTCTCTTGCAATTACTCTGCCAATTCCTATCAAACCTGTCCAATGGGTATTCTTTAGCATATTTTTCATTGCCTCGCCTCATTCTATTGGGCTGTCAATTCTTATGCTTGTCGGTATTTAGGTGGGGTTCTAACCCGCCGAGCCTTCATGTTGTCGCTTTGTCCTTCCAATTTCCTTTAGCCGCATTCCTTTCGCTCCTATTTCTGTAGTCGTCTTCCTTTCACTGTCTTTTCTTTTTGCTCCTATTTCCTTTGTCTCGCCGCTTTTCCTTTCATTTGCTCATTCCTGCATTGTTAGAGTGTTAGTTTCAATCGGTGAATATTCCTTTGATGGAGATTTACTAATGAAGATTTTCCTGATGAAGATTTTGTTGGTGGAGATTCCACTACTAGAGATTTTGCTGATGAAGATTTCGTTGGTGGAGATTCTACTGATGAAGATTTTGTTGGTAGAGATCCTGTTGATGGAGATTCCGCTGATAAATATTTTGTTGGTGGAGATCTTGTTGATGGAGATTTCATCTTCGGGCGGCCAAGAGTTGACCCGCATTCCTCCGCGAGAGAGATAAGGCAACCTTTTAGGCCTACCTTTTCCTTTTTGCCTCACGGGGCGGTAAGTTGCTGATGACGATTTCATCTATGCAGAGTCCGTTGGTAGATATTTTTGTCTTCGGGTAGCCAAGGCCGACCCACACTCCTCCGCAAGAAGAACAAGACAACCTTTAAGGCCTACATTTCCCTTTTTGCCTCATGGGGAGGTAAGTTGTTAATGGCGATCCTTTGATGTAGATTTTGTTGATAATGTCCATATCTTTCTTTTCATTATTCGGGCAGTCTATAGACTCGACCTATTCTCCGCCTGGAAGAAGTCGGAATGTCTCATGTCAACCGCATATTTCTCCCCTGATGAGATCATTCGGACAACGATGTGGCTGGTCTGCTTCTTCACCATGGTGCGGGTAGGGGTAAGTATTTGAGCAACCTCGGGTATGAACCCATTTTCCACTGTGGGAGCGATAAAGTAACCTTTTAGGTCTATCTTCCAGATATCCTGCAGGGAGGTAAGTTGTTCGGGCAATTTGTTACTGGATCCGCTCTCGCCCGTTGACATCGTAGGAAATGGTAAGTTTGGGTTAGGCTAGCTGTCACCACCTAGAATTTTCTAGAGAAATCCATAACCATCTAGAGTCTCCTAGTCCTTTGTAGATTGTTCTTGAGTATTGTAGAATGTTATAGAGTTGTAGGGAGTACTCTAGAAAAGTGTAGAATCCCTTGTAAGGGAGTCTTGTAGATATTTCTAGAATAGTGATCTAGAACATTCTTTACCCTTGGATTGGTGACAAGTGTCACAATCCTAACCATTTTTTGTACCAAGAGGTCCCTATAAATAGAGGGAGTCCTCATTTGTGTAAAGCACCAAGCAATAAGAGTAACAAAGTTCTCTAGAGCCTCTCTCTTTACTTTCTCACTTTAGATTTGTTCTCTTTGTCTTGAGTCACTTAGAAGGCTTACTTAGGAGTTTTGTGAGGACAAATCCTCTTAAGGCCGCACGGGACGTGAGAAGAAATTCTAAGTCTGTGACATAGCGTTGATCTCACACTTCATCGTAGTGGGAGTCGGGATAAGTTATTCGGGTAGCCGTGAAGTTGATCCCGCTCTCCACTGTGGGAGGGATAAGGCAACCTTTTTAGGTCTACCTTTTCCCTATGGTATCCCCCAAGGAAGTAAATTGTTCAGGCAGTTTTGTTACTAAACCCGCTCCCGTTGGTTGACGCTCACGAGGAAAACAAAAGTTTTTCCTTCGGGTGGCTGAGGACTAACCCGCACTCCGCAGTAGGAAGGATAAAGCAACCTTTAAGGCTTACCTTTCCCTCTGTTGCCCCCACAGAGAGGTAATTTCGGACAACAATGTGGCTCATCCGCTCCTTCACCATGATGGGGGGGTCAGGGTAAGTTATTCGGGCCGCCTCGAGGCCGGTCCAGCTCTCCCCAACTAGGAGGCTAAGTCGCCTACTCACTTATCATCATCCGTGGGGAGGTAAATTGTTCGGACAGTCTGTTACTGGTCCTGCTCTCGCTCGTTGATATCACAGGAAATGGTAGGTTTGGGTTAGGATGACGCTGATCCCACACTTTGTTGTAGCGGAGGTCAGGGTAATTCATTTGGAGAGCCATGAGACTAGTCTAACTCAACACTGTGAGAGGGACAAGGCAGTCGTTTAGGCCTACCTTTCTCTTTGCTATCCCGCATGGAGGTAAGTCATTTGGGTAGTCTGTTACTGAACTCGCTCTCACCTGTTGACACTTACGAGGAAGGTAAATTTTTATCTTATAGTGGCCAAGGACCGACCCACACTTCTCCGCGAGAGGAATAAGGTAACTTTTTAGGTCTACCTTTCTCTTTTTGCCTCATAGGGAGGTAAGTTGTTGATGAAATTCTCATTTAGTGGAGTTGACTTTGCCGATTGAAATTAGTTGATTTTTCGTTGCACGTTATGCTGATCGGAGATATCGTGTCCAGTCGTACAATTGGTATTTTGCACCACAAAAAATAATTACATTAGTAAAACAGAATTCACACAAAGTTTTTAAGGGGACAAATCAGAATGTTTAGCTGCCACAACTGATTTTTGCCCGCTGCTTCATTGAAATTGCCTGCAATTTTTATTTTCATTTCTTTTTTTATTGCTCCTCATTTTATTCCCACTTCCATTTCTTTTTCTTTCCGTTAGTCCGCTGCTTGACCAATGTAACATCCCAGATTTTAGTGTATTTTTAATGAAAGATTTATTTAATTTATTTAGTGATTAATTATCTTGTTTTAAAATTTTGAGAGTTTTTAAATATTATTTTATAATATTTTAAGTTGTGAAAATTAATTTTTATGCTGTTTTCTTAATGTTATTTGTTGTTTTGCATTTAAAGTGATTTTTAATTTAAATTGGTTTGTTTTTAGATTTTAAAATAATTATTGTTTTATTTAAATCTTCCATTGCGTTTGGATTATTTTATTTATTTAGTAGTTTTAAAATCCTCTTCGTTGGATTTTTCGGGACCCAAGATGAAAAGACTGGATCTCACTTTTTCCCTCCTCTTTTTCTTTTCTTTTTCATTTTCTTCTCTTTTTCCTTTATTTCCCGCGGACCCTCTCTCCCAGCCCTACCCTCTCTCTCTCCTCTCTCCCGCGTCGTCCGTTCCTTACCCAGTCGGTACCGCCGCCGGCCGTCCGTGGTCGACACCACCGGCACCACCGGCTTCCCCATGCGCCAGCGAGTCACCTCACCAAAACTCAGGCCGGCTAACGCCGCCGCGAGCAGTGCGAAGCCGTGAGCTTCATTTCGTCGTTCCGCCGCCGTCCAGCCACCATTGGCCACCATTTCTTCATCACCTCTTCACCGGCCCTCAAGCAATCTTTTAGACCCAATCTCGGCCCCGATCCGTCGTCGGAGCCACACCATCGAACACCACTTCTGTTTTGCACTATCCGGCCTTAAAACATCCATTTCCGTCGCCACCCATGGCCAAAGGCCACCACCATTAGCTTCACCACCTCCCATAGACCCTACCCTACCGTTCCCAAATCTTCGTTTGACCCCGTGTGAAATTTGGGTTTCACTGTGTTTCGTCCACAGTGTTTTTATACTGTGAAATTTGCTGTTTTGGTGATTCCAGTGCCTCGTAATCTTCCTAAATATTTTTATAACGCTGTAAGTATTTCCTAATCACTCTTTTGAGATTTAAATATATTTTTTCACTAATTATTTTTACTGTGTTCTGGTTAGTTCTAGACTGAATCTGAGGAGTTCGAGGGTGGATGGTTGAGTACAGAGTATTTGGGGTATTGATTATTGTGATTGAGTTGTTGGATATTGGTTATATTGTGGTGTTGATTATTATGATTGGATTGTGGGATAGCGGTTATATTGTGATCTGGAATTGGTTATTGAGGTTTATTGTTGTGATTTGGTACATTACATATGCACGCATGATCATGTTTGTAAATTGAAAACTGGATTTTCATGTATTGCATTCATGTTCATGTGGTTATTTTGAAAACTGGGTTTTCATGTGTTGACTGGATTTGTGGGTGCGTGTGTATCACGACCCCAAGCCGAGATAGGATATTATCTAGGTGGAGCTCCTCTGGTTACTCGGGAGCGGAATATACTGAGTGACGTACCCTGGGTTGTCGCCGGGCGACAACGGGATCGGACGAGTTACGTGCTGACTCTGTGACCCTTCTGCTGGCAGGGGCTAGAGGATGACCTGGCCACGAACGTACTGGGTGCAGAACTGGGCATCACTCATAAAGTAGCTAAGACGTGCGGATGGTCCATAGGGGAGACCATGGTGCATATGGATTAATTGGATAAATGGATAAATGGCTGTTTTCTGGGAAAATAACGTGAGTTGGATTTTGTGTGAGTCATTTTCTGGGAAAATGATGGATTTATGTTTTGGACCATTTTCTGGGAAAATGGTAGAAATGATTTATTGGAAATGTTTTTGGGTTAAATGTGATTTTTGGCGTGTGTTGCATTTCTTGTATACTGCATCATGGGCATGCATGATTAGATGCTTAAATGTGTTTTTATTTCAGAATTGGATTGGTTAGGTTATAACTTACATGTGGTACCATTTAATGGTACTACAGATTATGTTGTTGATGATGCAGATGCCGAGCTTGAGGATTTGGCTCTGTCGGAGGAGTGATCTGGGATCACTCGTGCTGTATTTTTTTATTTCAGACTTGTATTATTATTTATGGGATCTTGGTTTTGTTTTTATGAGGTTTGTATTTTGGATATTTGTATTAAACTAAAATTCTGGTACTAGTTGACTTAATTACTTTTCGCTGTGTATTTTATTTGTGCACTGTTTAATTTGTTGCACACACTTGACACTTGTTGTTGGGATGCGTGATCGGGTTGTCATCATTCTGACGTCATGATTCCCGAGGCTTTTTATACGTGGGAGTCGGGGCGTCACAACCAAAGTCTCCCACTGTTTTTCTTGTCGTTTCTTCTCTTCTTTGCTCTTTATTTTTATTTCCATTTCCATTTCTTTCTTTCTTTTGTTCATCCACTGCTTGACTGAAGTCGCCCGCTATTGTTCTTGTCATTTCCTCTCTTCCTCGCTTCTTATTTTTTTCCACTTCCCTTTTTTTCTTCTTTTAGCAACCAACACAAATGAGGTTAGTCCGAGCAAATGAAGAGCAGGCGGTTGATGAGTTGTTGGTGACAAGCATTATGGTTGTGGAGTCTAGTGTACATGGCCTTCTGTCCATGATGCAAATGGCCGAGGAGTACACCCATTGGGTGTGGTGCACATGGCCGAGGAGTACATCCATTGGCAGTGTAGAGGAGTGGAGGTCGACGAGCCAACCTGTCTAGGGTGCCACTGGTCGGGAAACACATGGTCGAGGAGTGGAGAGGAGGCCGCGTAGAGTGGTCATGTAGTACCCACCTGTTGGTGGCCATGTAGAATGGAGAAAAGGTCGCGTAGTGCTTGCCTGTTAATGGCCATCTGATCCTGGGCCGTGTAAAAGAGGTCGTGGAGAAGGGCCGCACACAGTTTCGTGCACTGCTCATGTAGCCCAGTGCCGCCGTCCTCACCTGAGGTGGTCGGGAATTGCACATAAGGGGGCAGACAATGCCGGCGAATCACTAGGTGGCCGCCGATGACTCTGTTGCGCCATGGCAGGGATGGGCCGAGAAGGTCTCAGTCACGGGCTATCCCACTCATGTGTCATGCAGGGTCTCCGTTGTTGGGCGATGGTCATGGACCGTCTCCAAGGAGATAGGCGATGCCAATAGCTTGCTTAGTGACCGTTGGCAAAGTCCTGGTTGCACCTCGGCAGGGTCGGGGCTTATATGGGCGTATAACATCATGCACCTTGGTGTATGGCTTAAAAGCAGGATACGGCCCATGGGTGGGGGCCATCGACATTGAACAGAAACTGTCGGCAATCCATGCGGTGGTCGCCAGCAGGTAACCAAGCCTTACGACAGGGTGGAGCGAAGCTCCTGTGCATGGTGATGTGCATGTGCACTTTGCAGGGCACGGTTTGTGTCGTGCATGGTTTGTACGTGCATGGGGCACTAGGCTTACGTTCACGGGAGTTTGGGGATGAGAGATTCCATTATAATAAGTTTATTTACAGTCTCTCATAGCCTCTAATTTCTATTTGTATAATGAAAGCTGTAGAGCTATTTGTTGGAGAAGAAGTTCTCTCTTGAGCTCTCTAGCTAAAGAAGAAATCTCCAAAGTCCAAAGAAGTCGAAATCGTCCCAAAAGAAAAAAGAGTCCGCAATCCGTAGATTCCTTTTGCCTTTTATCTCAAGCCCCCCACTTGCTTTAAGTCATTTCCTATTTTTCCTATCTTGACACCTTGTTTTTCCTTGTTTTACATCAAATCTCTCATTTCCTCTCCTAATATTATTTTTTCATGCCTCCTGACACTTCCATGCCTTAGTCTCTTATTGTCCCCTTTCATTCTCTCATATTTTGTCTTCTAGCAAGTCCTCCCAATGGTTGGGTCTAGGACATTCTATGGGTCGGGAAAAAATCCCCTTACACAAATTATGTGCATTTAAAAAAAAAAAAATTTGAGACTCACATAAAAATTAATATTTTCATTATAGATCCTTTTTTTTTTTTAAGGAAGCGCATGAAATTTATACACTCTAAAATGTATCTAATATTATTATTGAATGAATTCAATGAAATAATTTCGATGTAGGTATCTCATAGATATGTAATTGTTTGTATACAAAGAAAGGACGGTGTAATCATATGATGAAGTTGAGTCTGAATTATTGAGTTTGGATTCTGTGTATACAAGGAAAACAAAACTCATTTTACACGGTTATAAAAACATTGAGAATAATGTTCCTTTTTTATTTTCGGTGACCACAATTATTTTTTTGTTAGAATTTATTCAAGTAATGCTAAATATAGTTATAGAGTGCGTAATAACTGCATAATCATTTTAAAATTGAGTGAGATCTACTTTTAAATAATTAATTTTTTTTATATAGATCTCATATTTACTAATTTTTTTTAAAAAAAATTACCCAACATTTACTTATTCTATAATTACAAATATCATTTTTTATACAACAAATAGTTATTCCTCTCATATTTTTAGATGAATGGCTATTCCCTATGAAATTATCCCTATGAAATTATCCCTCTTAATTATCACAAACACCAACCAAACTATGAAAAAGTTATTTCACATGAATTAGATATTTTATTAAAAAAAATTATTTCATAAACCACATATCATCAATTAGTTATTTTAAATTTTAAATTTATTTGTAATTACCCAAGAGTAACATCCAAATAACAATATTGGGAGGAATTGATCAACTACAACAAATATTGATTGGCAGCTATATATAGCCACGTCAGCAAGATTTTGCGAACCTTATATTTGGAACGTCATGACTATAAATTTTTTTTTTTAATTTGGGAAAATTACCTTTTTCTCTTACAATATTATTTTTTTCAACACTATATATGTAGGCGGTTAAATCAACAGTCTATAATTTAGTTAAGAGATAAAACAAGTTGACTCATACTCCTAAAATGAAAGAAATTTAGACTTCTAACGATAAAAGGCTTCACAAAATAAATTAGACTCAATCACTAAAATGAAATAAACCTCTATATAAAGAGCAGGACTCCCACAAATCTCACAAGATCTCTCTACAGAAGTACCATATGTACAACCTTCACTACATACTCCAAAGGATCTCCACTAGAGATTGTAAAACTACCAATCATAGGGAATTTCACCCCAAACAACCTGTAGACGTAGGCATTATGCCGAACCACGTAAATCCCTATGTCTCTATTTATTTACTTTTATTCACTTATTCATTATTTATCATATGGATGAATGCAAAGAACACCGTATCAAAACTCAAATCACCGTCATGAGCCAAGGATGATTCTTTTCTCCATTTTAATTTGTTGTGCAAATTAAGGCATTAATAATATACTCTCCCAAACACTAAAAAAAATTAGTATTTATGATAAATTATTTGCAAAGAAAATGACTATTTGTGACGATAATAAACTCATCTTAGTAGGAAATAATAATTTTTGTATGAAATAACTGGTAGCAAAGAAGTAATTCGCTTATAATGAAACTACCATAAGTCTTAATGTGCATCACGAATAATTAACCTAAGGTTCTCAATTTGTACCATTAGTTTAGGTCTGAGCATTAGAATCGTTGCCAATTATTTTGCCCTATCATAATTAACCTATTAGGGTTGAAAATGAAAACATCTGATAATTTGTGGGTGAAGAGTTTAATTCCCCTCTAAATTTTGATCATTTACCTAGCTTTATTTTGCAACATGTTCAACTCGTGTGTGTATATTATATAAATATATATATATATATATTTATATATTTTGTTTTCTTCTTTGTATTTAAAGTATCGTTTGGATAGTGAGATGAGTTTAGATGAAAGTTGAATAAAATATTATTAGAATATTATTTTTTAATATTATTATTTTAAGATTTGAAAATTTTGAATTGTTTATTATATTTTGTGTGAGAATTTAGAAAAATTATAATGATAAAATGAGATAAAATAATCCTTGTCTCCAAACTGAGCAAAGGCTGGTTTGAGAAGTAAGATGAGATGAAAATTTTGTGAATAGTAGTAAGATAAATTGTGAATAATAGCGTGATAGTTTGAGTTGAATATTTTTTTAGTTTTGGGAAAGGAAAGAAAAAAAAATTGAATAAATTTTTTTATAAAGTTAAAATATTGTAAAAATATAGTTTTATAATATTATTTTGTTTGAGAATTTGAAAATGTTAAGATTGTTTTTTATTTGAAAGTTTGAAAAGTTTATAATGTAGTTTGAAAATTTTGGATTTGAATTATATTTAGAAATAAGATAATATGAAATGAAATGAGATCAGATAAAAATTTTATGTATCATCTGAGATCCTAAACAAGCACTAAAGGTACTTGGAGAATCTTGATGTAAAAGGAAATAACTAAGGATAATTGATATATATATATATATATTATATATATATATATATATATATATATATATATATATATATATATATATTGGTAAGGCGACAGAATTCGGGAATTTCCTCATAGATTCTCAGGTTATGCTTGGTAGATGAGATAAGATGAGAATTTTTAAAAATTTTGTGAATAGTATTAAGATAAAAGTTTAAAATATTATTTTTTAATATTATTATTGTTTTAGGATTTGAAAAAGTTGAATTGTTTATTATATTTTGTATAGAAATTTAAAAAAAATGTAATGATAAGATAAGATAGAGATGAAATAAGATTTCTCATCTTTACCCAAACATAACCTCACTCGTCAACTTTTGCATTTAAAAATCTAATTCTGAATTGGCTCAAACAATATTATTCAAATGTAAAGAAAAAAAAAGCTTAATTTTTTGCAAGTATCGAATTATGTACCAGGTTTTTCTAAAACAAACATAAATCTGTTGTCTTTATGGTGATTATTCTCTGGTCAGACATAGACCCTAGCTAGATGATCAGCTTCCAGCTCCATCGATCAACTCCCAAACGTTAAAAAAAAAAAAAAAAAATTAAAAAAAAAAAAAGCCGTAGAAAGTAATCAACAAATTAAAAAGAAATGAGCATACACTACTAGAATATTGGATTGGATTCTGCGGCCTCATCATGAGGTTGATACGGATATATATCTCTAGATCGATTGATTGATTCAAAGTTCCAAACCCAATATTAAATGATCACCACAAGGAAGGAGCAGCCAAAATTGACTGTATTAGTCGGTTGATGATCATGACCAATATTAATTGGTTAATTAATTTTTAATGGTGGATCATGTTACTGCCCTCACATGCATGGTTTTAGGCCGCAACCAAACTTTGGTGTATGCATGCTCTAGCGCATGTTTTGCGGTTGCATGCCGGGCTAATGTTCCTCTCACGTGGCGGTGGCCCCCCCACACCCCACATCTGCTGCCTCCCCCTTGTGCCCCACCTCTTTCTGGAGTACTAAAGCAGTTCTAGCTTATTGCAGTCTCTACTGCAAGCTTCACCACGTACGTATTTACATCTTTCTTTCTCTCTCTCTCTCTCTCTGTTTTTAATTAGCTTCCAGCAGCTAAGTTAGCACACCTCTTCCACTACCCTAATATTAATGGGAGATCCATCCAATACCCTTTGCCCGGGGTCATGCAAGAAACTGCTCCCCATGCAACTCTTCCTTCTCTTTTAATTTGGTCTTTCTTCATCGTTTTCTTTTTGCCCTTTTTTGCTAATTATAATAGTTTTCTTGAAGAAAAACGCCAGATTTACTAATTAATTACCAATTCATTATGTGCTGTCTAATGATCAATTTACGAGCCTCCGATCTTCCACCGACAACAGAAATTGGTGTGAAGTTGATGTCTTATAAATTCCACATAATTAGGAGTAAGTAGTCATTAAGTGGCTAAATTTGGGTCTAAGCAGCAATTGGTGCTACATCTATATATATACATATACATGTACATACTATTGGAGCATACAAAACGGAAGATAATGAGGCCACCGAAAAATAGATCTCGTAATCTTGGGTTTTGAATTCAATTTCAAGGATAAAAATTATTCTGATAAATTACTATTTACCACTTTACACCTCACATCTTATGAAAAATACTCTCACATCCTATGAAAAATATCTCACATCCTAAAAGTTATAGGTGTGGGATATATAAGTGAATAGTGACTTATGCATAATATTCCTTTTCAATGATTAAATTTCTTATAGGAGTATTGATATACACCCAACATATTTTTATAACACATTTTATAACTATATTATAAGATAAGAGTATTTTTGTAAAGTCATGTTACGCACACCAGGACGGGACCAGCCTAGCTAATTAAGAGGAACTACTATTTATAATTTTGCATGGTTAGGTAGCACATGCAATATAATATGCATGAGTAACATCATTCATAATGGTAACGTGTCAAAACATACTCTCTCATTATGTACATCACTAAATATTGCGAAATTCATGCGTGCTACTGCTACCTACACTACTACTTCTTTACATTTGGCTTGTACGTACTGATCATCATGATCTCTCTAGAAAAAAAATGTCTATTATTTATTTCATTTTCTCCATCTTTCTTTTTATTTGTCATTCTCACACTTTTTATTTATAAAGTATGATAAATTCTAAAATATTATGCGAATACTCTATTTTAATAGAGACGACATATTCGCCATAAAATCTTTATAAAACATGAAAAATGATATAAATAAAAAAAATATTAAAAAATAAATAATTAGGATGGAAGTTTTCTATTATCTTTTTTAAGCTTTTATTTGGGTTGTCATTTTTTATGCGGATAGTGACATTAATCACACTAATATATAGGAATATTAAAATACTAAAAGATAATTATATATTGAGGCTTCCTTTGGATACAAAAATGATTCATCTCATTATTATAATTTTTTAAAATTTCACATAAAATATAATAAATAATTTAATTTTTTAAATATTAAAATAATAATATTATAAAATAATATTATAATAATATTTTATTTAACTTTAAACTTTTATCTAAAATTATTTTATCATATCTCACTATTTATACCAATCTTATGGTAAGTTAGAGCAAGTAAATATACTTTTCTAAGAATAAATATATATAAAATATTAAAAAAATAAATAAATTGAGATAGAGCAAGAATTCATCGTATCATTGTTTTGATGTGGCACATAATCATTGGTATCAAATCAAATAGTAAGTTAATAAATAGTAGAGTAAACTAATTAGCCGTAGATCCCTATCATTAGCCACACACAATCACCTGCTTTATTGAAACAGTGTTAACTTGCAACTACCCTTCTAAAGACGAACTAAAGACTCAAAAGCAGTGTTAACCGTCTTAAAAGCCTCCTAATCATATTTAAATTAATTATAACCGACATCAAATCAGTCAACGGTCAAACTAAAGACGAACTAACACACACCGTCCACTTGTACTATGATTTATTTGTTCAAATACGTTTATTTTATTTTAACTTTTTAATTTCGTTTATTTTTTTAATTTTTAATTTTTAATTTCGTTTAGATGTTTATTTTTAATTTTTATTTTTTGGAAGAAGAGGAGCACGTAACGTGGGGGCGGACAGTCCCGTGATTGAGCAGGGGTGGGGGTGGCATGGAAGTCACGCACTCACCACGTGTGCTCTTTACCATTCTGCTCTTTGTTTGGGAAGTCGTGTAATATTAATTAAGAAAATAATAATTAAAGTATGTAAATATCAATGTAATTATTTTTTTAAAAAATTAAATAAATCTAAAATTTAAATAAAAAAATTAATTTTTTAATTAATTTTTTTTTTTTTTTTAAACGACAACATAACGCTTGCCTATTTCAATACGTAGCCAGAAGCCTTTTTTAACTCATATCGAATGCCGTGTCATTTTTCGCTCTTTTTAAGAGATAAATGGCTTTACGAAGGCACGAAGGGTCGTTTTGAGGGTTTTGTCTCGAAGATATTACGGAAAAAAAGTTTGAACTTTGGAGACCCCGTCCTAGGGGGTCTGGTCTTGCTAGGAGTAGAGTAGGGGTAAGAAATTAAGAATGGGATGGAGAGGGAGACAAAATAGAGGCGGCATTGGGCTGTACTTTTCACACTACACATTGATCTGCTTGCAAGGAGGAAATAAAAAGGCTCTGTTATGCTTATGCACACGCATTTATGAAGGATGGAAGCATTTGTAAAATAGGCCCACTTTCTTTTTTTTTTTAAAATTATATTTTTTGTGCATTTAACCAATGGTCATATTTACTTGTTTTAATAGTGTGATGGAATAAAATAATTTTAAATAAATTAAATAGAATATTATTTAAATATTATTTAATAATTTTATTATTTTATAATTTTAAAAAATTAAATTATTTATTATATTTTATTTAAAAATTTAAAAAAATTATAATGATAAGATAAGATAAATTCTATATTTAAACCAGCCATTATTGTACCAAAAAAAGAGAGGAGGGTTTTCTTTAATTTAGTACTTATAAATCGTTAGCTTTTTTAAATAAATTGTTGTAAGAAAAATAATGTTAAAAGACATAGAAGAAGCGGATGAGTTATTTTTCATAATACTATTTACCTTTACAAGTGAGACGAGATGATTCTTAAATGCATGCAATTAGGGACCCATGCATATTATATATATATATATATATATATATATATATATATAGATAGATGTAGCCGTATTTGAAGTTGGCTATAGTAGGAGTAATGTGGTTAGTGTTACGTTGTTTGGGATCTCTCAATTTTAAAAATGAGTTCAAGAGGTGAGATTTTTCTTTACATTTATAAAGTGACCAAGACAATCCCAATAATTTTTTCTTCAGAGTCTTAGGACTCGAGATTATTGATAAATCTGGACTCTAAATTTTAGTATTAGGTGGTCTTAGACTTTTCTCAACGTGAAAAACAACTCAAGAGATGAGATGTTCTTTTTTTTTGTTTTCTCTATATATATATTTATTTATAATCTAACCACCAACTCGTTCCACAATTAATAAGGGACAATACCTAACAGTTAGTTGAGAGTTTGGTCTAATGTTAACATTTTTCTTTTTAATTTCCAACAATTAATTGTATTCGATTGTACCGAATTTAGTAGCCTAGCTAGGTGACCAGATTATTAGCAGTAGTTGTGGCTCCGGCAACAACATGGCATGACACGCGTCCTTTTGTACATGTTTTATATCCCAAGTTTTCCAGCACGTGAGGCAATTGTTATTGATTTCGGCTTGGTACGTACGTACCAGAGTGTCACGAATTTATGCATTCCAGTCCCCCACTATATTTCTATAATGCTTATTTTATTAGTATGCTTTTAAAATTTAAAATTTTATGATTTTCAGCATATTATTAATTGATATGTAGAGAAATAAATTTTTCTTAAGTACATTTAATATTTTTCTTAAAAAAAGATTGATTATTCCCACCTCATTCAACCAGTACAATAAATTTTTTTTATAAATATAACAAATATGTTTCATGCATACTTGCTTTGTCGAGAGTGCATAACAAAATAACTCTAGATCCCTAAAACCCATTCCACCATTTGCTTTCTCATACACAAAGAACTCCAATTTTTTCAATGTATTATGGTCTCACTGCCTTGATTGCCCCACTAGAAATTCGAGATCAAAGAGTTCAGCTTCTTAAATAAACACACTCATACAATATGTGGGAATGGCTTACAAAACTGCATTAATGAGTATTTCCTTCCCTGCCATAGACAGAAACTGTGTCTTTTAGTTAATCAACCTACTCCTCAGTTTGTTAACCTCCAGCCCGGTCCACAATTAATACGAAACAATACACAACAGTTAGTTGAGAGTTTGGTCAAATGTTAACATTTGTTTTTTTAAAATTTCCCACAATTAATTGTTGTTCGATTGTACCAAATTTATTAGCCTAGCTAAGTGACCAGATTATTAGCAGTAGTTTTGGCCTCGACAACATGGCATGACACGCGTCCTTTTGTACATGTTTTATATGCCAAGTTTTCCAGCACGTGAGGCAATTGTTATTGATTACGGCTTGGTACGTACTTGCCAGAGTGTCACTAATTTATGCATTCCAGTTGCCTCGCTATATATCTTATAATTAATAACATCAAATTGAAAACCTCGCTTTCATTTTCGGTGAATTTAATGTACATTTTAGTACTGTTAAAAAGAGGTTGATCATTCTCACCTCATTCCACCGGTAGAATAATTGAAAAATAATCCTACGTTTAATCGATTTTATAAAAATAAATTCATAAATTGTTATAACTTTACATGATATATTAAATTTATTTTATAATAAAAATAATTTTAAAATCTAACGTATGAGATCAAATCATATGAATAAACATGATGTTTACTTCATAAAATCAAATCATATTCATCTTTTGAATCACCAAAGAAACATGAAAAAGGTCATTAGCCGGCCCATTAACTTATGATCATAAGAAAAACTTTTGTGTTGGGCCTCGTATTCACCCATGGGCCAACATAATATGGTATGAAAATCACGCTTTTCAGAGATATTGTTAGTTGCTAGACATAATTTCACTGAATTTGGTCACCTTTTGTTTTCTTGGGTTTTCATTTCTTCCAGAGAAGAATTTTCTTGAATTAGTATATCCAAAGAAAGTGGCCGTAGCTTATGCCAAGAAGATGGGGGCAGCTATGGAATGCCCATCAAAGAATTTCAGTTGATGTGAGACGACTAGGGGACTTTTGTACGTACTCTTCCAAGATAAAAATAGAAATAAGGGAAAAACTAGAAGGCCGATCTGTTGAAGAATTTGATTTGAATTTAATGAAGAAAAGCTCCAACAAAGCACCAAATCATACCCACGAAAACAGTCCCAAAAACACAAACTCTACATGCTAAACAGATTATAAAATACACATACACAAACAGAAACATACATTGAAAAAAACATACACAAATAGAAACATACATCTCAAATAATAATCATACACAAACATAAACATACATTGAAAAAAACAAAGTCGTGACATAAATGGGAGCAACCAGATTACAACCAGATTACTCATAACAGATTCCTACACAAAACTATGAAAGGCATCTATCTAGAATTACATAAAATTACACAGATTCACAACCAAATCAGGTGATGGGTAAACCCTAAAATTCAAAATCTTGAAATCTTTTAAGATAAGCAGTAGAGCAAAGCAAATTTGAGACATAATAATTTTCTATTGGGACCACAGAAAAACCAACACCAAATAAGACAGACAACACATGAGCACACCAAGCCACTTTTCAAAAGACCATGAAAATAAAAAATCTTCCATTTGCACTTTGAAATCAAATCAGTAAAAAGAATGCATAAGTTCAAAACAACTCACTCTGATTTTGTGATATTGAGAGAGTGACAAAGAGAAGTCATGTGCTAGATTCCAAGGAGACATTGCAGATCATTAGCCTAGAAAAATTTCAGAGAAAACAAAACATCAAAATGAGAGAGAGAGAGAGAGCTGAGAGACAATGAGAGAAGAGAGAGATAGGCAATGGGGGATGAGAGAAAGGATTACTTAGTCTCCAGAAGAGAGAGAGCAACGATGGGAGAGGAGAGCAGAGAGAGGCGACGTCGAGCACGAGCTGAGGTTGAGGTTGAGGTTTGTGCTGCTAGGGTTCTCTAACAGGAAAATTAAGAGAATTTTTGTGTAGAAATTAGAAGGTCCCAGGGGGGAAGTAGGAAGTGAGAAGTTTCTTTCTAAGGGAAATAAGCCAAAACAACGCTGTGTGTGGCGTTTTGGGCCTAATCTAAACCCTAAATCAATTTTAATCTAAGTTTTAACCCTAAGTTTTAACTAGTATCAAATTTACAGTGTTATTGTACTATAATATTACATGTTATTAACTCTGTTAATGTAAAAATGAGTGTGTTGGCATATTCTTATGAAAACTATTGTAAAATTGTGTTGTAACAAGTGTTGAAGTGAGTTAAAGTGAAAATGGGTTGAAGTGACCTCAACATGGTTCGAGCAGAACTTATACAGAGAGTTTACTCGACATGCGCTGGACATGGCGGTGAGTGAAACTTATATAGAGAGTTTGCTTGACAGGTGCTGGACATGGAACTTGAGCGAAACTCATACAGAGAGTTCGCTTGACATGCGCTTGATGTGGAGGTCGAGCGGTAACTTAGATAGAGAGCTCACTCAACCCTCGCTCTACAAGCGGTAGCCCAGACAAAAAGTTAGCTCAATCCTTGCTCGACATGGAGCTTGAGCGACTTCTAGCATAACATGCGCTCGACTTATTGCTGGGGCGAATGTTCAAAATTGCCACTTAAACTACGGTTTGAGCGCTGTATTCCATGGTGGGCGTAAAAGGAAACTTATGTTCTAATTCTAAGTATGGAGAAACTGAGCTAAAACAATGCCTCTTCCAAGAGCACTTGAGAGAAACTCCCTTCCACATTAAAAGTTGATTCTCTTTTGGAAAATACATCTCCATCATATCACACTCAAGATTAAACATAGTTGAGTCCATTGATGTGGACTTGTTCATTGGCCAAAAGGTTTCCAGAGCTGTCGTTGATGCAGAGATCGAGAGGTTCTCATGGGAAGCTTTAGAAAGGTCGGAGTTTCGACACTGCAAGCGTGTAGAGATCGAGTGGGTCACTTGCAGGGTTAGAAGTCAGGTTTAGCCACTACAAAGGTTTTGTGAGTGCTTCTAAAATGATTGTATCAAACTAAAGTTTCTATAGTAGATTTGAGGTGGTGACTTACACCCGAAATAGTTTTAGATTTTGAAGACATTCTTCAAATGAGTTTCCATTTCGTGACCAAATTACTGTATTGATTATTTGTGTGATATGTTTTGTTGATTAATTGTTTGTTTGACAATATTTTTTATTAGACCATCAAAATTGATTTACACCTATTCACCATTCTAGGTGTTGTGTTGGGGTAGAACCACTGTTTTTTCAAACTCAATATAATATTTTATACTAATTGCTAACTTATAAGTTATTCCTATAGTATATAATAGGCTGTTTTTTTTTTTTGATAACAGCGAATATCATTCTATTAAGAGGGAGAGGACATACAAGTTGACTTAAAATAAGTCACTTACAAGCGTTAGTAGTATCCCAGTACATTTCCGTGACTGGCATGATCTAGTCCAAATAATGCATCTCTACAGACCTATGTCTAAGAGATAGCACACCTCTGTCCAGGACAAGTAACATAACCCACAAAGCAAAACTCCATACCCGATTAATCGGGATATGGAGAAGGAGCACCCGCCATTTCCGCCTACGCGGAGGGGGAGGAAACACCATTCGGACCCAGTCCGAATGGGCATAACATTTATAGGTTTTTTTTTTCTACAACTAAAGACAAGAAAAAGAAAATACATTATGAAACACTATAAACGAAAAATCAGTGCACAAAATATTGGAGGGAAACCGACGGTCGAGCTATGGAGATCCAGAGACGCCTGTTCGGGAACTGCCGCGCGTTACAGCCCAGAGGGTTCCTTGGTGGCGCATGAGGCCCACGCACCGACGAGCTCTGAAACTTCGACCCGCGCGTGCGGGCTACACGCCGCTCTGTTGGAGGTCGCATTAAGAGGTTTAGCAGATCGGCGACAGGAAAATCTCCTAGTGGGGCGCGTGTAGGGAAATGGTGACCGGAAAAGCTCGGATCGATTAACCCCCTTATTCGGCCGAACGAAACCAGAAAAAAACAAAAGACCAAATGAAGCCGTCAGAGACACAGGGCCGACGATAGAGAGGGAGGGGAGGAAAGGGAAAAGGGAGCTGAAGCTCCCCCTCCCCCCAACTGTGACCGGACGTGAGAGCTCCTTGAGAGAGAGGGTCTGGTTTTTGCTTCTAGAGAGAGGCTCCTTTTTGCTTCTCGTATATAATAGGCTGTTAGTATTATAGACTTATACTACAGTATTTAATCACATGTTATTCTACTAAAGTATTACATATTATTATATTAGTTTCTATCTTAATTATATACGAGACTTAGTATTCTTTGTTTAATGTTATTATACTAGTGATTATATATTAGTATACATGTTATTATACATTAGTATTACTTGTTATTATATTTATACATTAGTAATTTAGTGTTACATGGTAGTAATGGTGGAATGGTATGATGTTTACATACACTAAATTATTATTAGTCAATTTAGTCTATATATATTATAGTATAAATATATTATTTTATAATAATTAGCACATGCCAATATATTATTGAATTTAACTATCTATATAAGATATTGTTATATAAAATTTATATGATTAATACTTTAGTTATTATACATTAATTAGTATTATATGTTATTATAAATTTATAGATTAGCTATTATATATTAGTATTACGTGTTATTATACATTAGTATTACATGTTATTATGCATTTTAGTGTTTATACATTATTATTACATGTTATTATATTTATACATTAGTAATTTAGTATTACATGGTAGTAATATTGTAATAGAATGATTTTTACATATACTAGACTATTATTAGTTAACTTTGTCTAAATATTATACTATGAATATATTATTTCATAATAATTAGCTCATGCTAATATATATAAGATATAGTTGTATCGAATTTATATGATTAATATATATAAAAACAAACATGTACAATATCAGAGGCGGTGTCGAAGGGCAAAGTCAGAGTCGAAGTTGGAGTTGGATCGAAGTGGAGTCAAAGCTAGAACGGACTTGGATTTTCGAATTTTTGCTCAACCCTAAAAGAAATTGTTGCTAGTGTTATTTTCATTGAATCTGTTGCTGATGTATGGAAAGATCTTCGAGAGCTATTTTCACATAGTAATGGCCCTCGTGTTTTCTCAACTTTTCAAGGCCATTTCTAGTTTGAATCAAGAACAATTATCTGTTAGTGCGTATTGTACTCATTTGAAAGCCTTATGGGATCAAATGCAAAATTATCGCCCCTTACTGATATGTTCTTGTGGTGCTATGAAAACTGTGGTGGAGATTCACCAACAAGAATATATTTAACAATTCCTGATGGGCCTTATTGATTCTTATGCTAACATTCAAGGTATCTTTTTATAATCCTCTCCCTCCCATCAACAAAGTGTTTTCCCTTGTGTTCCAAGAAGAAAAACAATGCCAGATCAATCAATCTATTCCTAGTGCTTTTGCTTATGAACCTATGGCCATGGTCACCCAATCCCAACCAACCAAATTCTAGAACAAATTCACTGGAAATCAAAACACTTCACGTAGAGATAAATCTTATTGCAGCCACTGTGGCACATATAATTGAAAAATACTTTCAAATTCATGGGTTCCCGCCATGTTTCAAATTCACCAAGACCAAGCAAGTATTTGGACCTCACTCAGCCAATCAAGTTTGCATTGATGGTTTTACAACCAGTTCTGGCCCAATCATGCCTTTTTTTCAGGTGCAGTGTCAACAACTCATTCCAATGCTTCAATCTCAATCTTCTTTTCATAATTCATCCCTTATTCCACAAAATCAACCATCATCTATTCATGTAGGTATTGTTTCATCACCTGACAATACTTCAAGCTCCAATGTTCCTTCCTTTTTAGGTACATATGGTTTACCTCTTTCATATTCATCTGTATGTTTTGTTAATCGAGATCTTCATATAGAATCCCTCATTAATTCTTGGACTTTTGACATGGGTGCAACTGATCATATGAGCAGCTCCCATCATTTGTTCACATATGTTCCTTACTCCATTAATATTTCAGTTCACTTACCAAATGGTAATTTTGTTCTAGTCACTCATATTGGTAATGTTCAAATTTCTACATCTTTAATACTTAAAGATGTTCTCTATGTTCATTCTTTTCATTGTACCCTCATTTCAGTTAGCAAATAAGTATCTCAACTCCCTTGTCGTCTCATATTTCTTCACAATTTCTATTTCTTACAGGACCTCTCCAATTGGGAGACGATTAGAGTGGGTAAGGAAAGTTAAGGTCTCTATCACTTACTGTAGGGTTCACAAAAGATTGTTGATGATTCTTCAATTTCTTTTTCTTATTGTAATTCCAGTTCTACTATTAATAATGCTTTTGAAATATGGCATTGTAGATTAGGACATGTGTCTACTTCTCTAATGCAGTTTTTGCTTCATGAATTTCCTAAGGAATTTCCTATTTCAGTTTCAAATAATTTCTCTTGTAAGATTTGTCCTCTTGCAGAATAGAAACAATTGCCTTTTCTTATTAGTAGTTCAACATTTTCTTCTATATTTGAGCTGGAGCATTGTGATATTTGAGGACCTTACCCTGTCATTTTACATGATGGTTTTCATTATTTTATTCCTTTAATATATGTACATGTGTTTATCTCATGAAGTCTAAATCAGAAACTAGAAATTATATTCAATCATTCTTCACATTTGTTCAAACTCAATATCAATACACCATAAAGGCGATTAGATGTGATAATGGACCTAGATTTGACATGAAACAATTATTTAACTCTCATGGTGTTTTACATCAAAAGAGTTGTCCTTATTCTCCTTAACAAAATGATGTTGTAGAAAGAAAACATCAGCATATTCTTAACATTGCTCGAGCTCTTATGTTTCAATCATCCTTGCCCTTAAAATTCTATAGTGACAGCATTCTAAGTGCAATCCATCTCATTAATGTTCTTCCTACATCCCTTTTACCAAATCACAAATCTCCTTATGAAGTTCTATTCTTTGTTAAACCATCTTATAGCTACATGAAAAATTTTGGCTGCCTTTGTCATGCTTCTGTTCTAACACATAAAACAAAATTTGATCCTCAAGCTCAACCCTGTATATTCCTTGGTTATCCCACTGGTGTGGAAGGTTACAAAGTTTATAGCCTTCTCCACCATATTGTTCATATTTCCAGAGATGTCATTTTCCATAAAAATACCTTTCCTTTTCAATCTAATAACTCGGCCTCATTCATTTCTACCCCTTCCAAACCTTCAATACCTAATCTTGTTATTCCTACTCCTATTTCAATTCCACCACTTTCTTCTGCAGCTTCTCATACCCATATAGATGATTCTGCTTTCCATCCAAATAATTCCACAACTCTTTCAGTTCCTTCAGATAATCTTCGAAGGTCATCAAGGTCTCATAAGCAACCTCAATACCTGCAAGATTATCATTGTAACTTGGCCTCATTTCAGCATTCGCTCCACCTGTCTTCCATGGATGATGGTACTGTTTTTGCATTCTAAGGTATAAAATATCTTCTCTCTTCTTGTATCTCTTATTCTAAACTCTCTTCATCACATTTAGCATTCACCTTAGCTTCTTTCTCTCATTCTGAACCTTAAATTTTTTCCTAAGACATTAAAGTTCCCCATTGGAAAGAAGCAATCAAGTTGAGATTTCTGCTCTTGAGACAAATAATACTTGGACCTTAACTGAGGTTCCTCCTAGAAAACATCCCATTGGATGTAAATGGGTTTATAAGTGAAAATTTAGGTCAGGTGGATCTTTGGAGAGATGCAAGGCAAGATTAGTAGCTAAGAGCTACACTCAACAAGAGGGGATTGATTATTTTGATACATTTTTAACTAGAGCAAAATTCACTACTGTTAGATGTTTGCTTGCCTAGTTGCCTTTCAAAATTGGTGTTTTCAGCAACTTGACGTTCATAATGCATTTCTTAATGAAGATTTACATGAAGAAGTGTATTTGATGCTACTTCTTAGCTTTGCACAGCCCAATGAAACACGAGTTTGTAAACTCAATAAGTCTCTATATGGCTTAAAAGAAGCCTTTAGGCACTGGTTTTCTAAATTTTTCACTACCATACTTGCTTATGGCTTTATACAATCAAAGTCATATTATTCCCTTTTCACCAAGGTCTCGGGTTCTTCTTTCATGGCTCTCTTGGTATATGTGGGTGATATTGTAATTGCTAGCAATGATCCTTCTTTAGTTTCTAGATTCAAGTCTTTTCTTGATTCTAAATTCAAACTTAAAGATCTAGGGAATCTCAAATATTTCCTAGGCTTGAAGTTGCTAGATCATCCACTGGTATACCTTTTTGTCATCGGTAGTATGCTTTAGAACTTCTCTAAGATTCAAGTTTATTGGCTGTTAAACCTGTTCAATCCCCCATGGACCAAAACTACGAGTTGTCCAAGGTTGATACTGCTTTATTAGCTGATCCTAGTTCATACAGAGGACTTATTGGTCGTGTCGTTTACTGGACAATAACCAGACCAGATATCTCTTATGCTGTAAATACACTAAGTTAGTTCCTAGACAAGCCATGTCAGTCCCATCTTGATGCAACCAACTGTGTACTCATATATGTGAAGTTGAATCCTGGCCAAGGACTTTTCTTTTCTAGATCCTCCTCTCTTCAACAGAAAGCTTTTTGTGACTTAGATTGGGCTAGCTGCCCTAACACTAGAAGATTGGTTACTGATTTTTGTATTGTCATTGGTGATTCTCTTATTGTTTGGAAATCAAAGAAGCAAGTGATAGTATCTCGTTCATCTGTTGAAGTTGAATATTGCTCAATAGCTGCTACATGTTGTGAAATTAAATGGCTTACAACTTTACTTCAAGCATTTCCCATTTCAATTAAATCCCCTGTAGTTCTTTACTGTGACAATAAGGCTACCATACAAATTGCTGTAAATCTCATTTTTCATGAGAGAACAAAGCATATTGAGATTGATTGTCATCTAGTTCGTTATATGCTTCAAGCTGGTTTCATAAAGACTTTACATGTATCAACACAGTTTCAGCTAGCTGATATTCTTACTAAGTCTCTTACTCACGATAGATTTCAGTTTCTTGTTTGCAAGCTGGGACTCCTTAGTTTGTATAGTCCAACTTGAGGGAAAGTCTTAATATTTATATACACATGTCAGTTGTATTTTACATGTATATAAGTTAGAGTTCATTTGTATAAGCACTTACTTTTTCACTTTTGTACTTGTAATCCGAGATTATCAATACATCGCTCTTTACTTTTTCCTCTTCACTTTCCTCTCATTCAGCCGTAATCTTGATTGTTGATTTCTGTTATACATTACACACTACACATTGATCTGCTTGCAAGGACGAAATAAAAAGGCTCTGTTCTGCACACGCAAACTAAAAAAAAAAAAATGGAGAGTTTTCTTTAATTTATTACTTATAAATCGTTAGCTTTTTTAAAGATTTTGTTGTAATAGAAAATAATTTTAAAAGACAGAAGAAGAGGTTAAGTTATTTTTCTTAATAACTATTTACCTTTACAAGTGAGACGAGATGATTCTGTAAGTTAAAAGCATTCTACTTAAAATGAAAGATCTAATTAGATCTGGGTAGTCTATATCCATTATTCAGAGGGATAAAATTGGATCCATAACATTAATTTTTATATTTATTTTATTATGTCAATTAAAACTCAATCTCATTAGAAACGTAAATAAACTCCTACTAGTTTGGTTGATGTTAACATTTTTTTTTTTTTTTAATTTGCCACAATTAATTGTTCTATATATAGACGTCGTCGTATTTGAAGTTGGCTATAGTAGGAGTGATAGGGTTAGTATTGGGTGGTCTTCAACCTCTCTCAATTCTAAAAACTTGTTCAAGACGTGAGATTTTTCCTTACACTTATAAAGTGACAATGACAATCTCAACAATTTTTTCCTCACAAATCGAGCCCTTAGTTGGAGTAGCGACAATTCATTTTTCTCACAGACTGCTGGGTCAAGACTATTGATAAATCTGGAGTCTAATACAATTATTGGGTGGTCTTCAACTTCTATCAACATCAAAAACTAGCTCAGAAGATAATATTTCATTTGATATTTATAAACTAACCATCAGTACGTTCCACAATCAATACAATAATCAACAGTTAGTTGGAAGTTTTGTTGATGTTAATATTTTTTTTTAATTTCCCGATTAATTGTTATTTGATTGTACCAAATTTAGTAGCCTAGCTAGGTGACCTGATGATTAGCAGTAGTTTGGGCCTCGACAACAACATGACATGACACGCGCCCTTTTGTACATCTTTTATATGCCAAGTTTTCCAGCACGTGAGGCAATTGTTATTGATTACGGCTTGGTACATACGTACCAGAGTGTCACGAATTTATGCATTCCAGTTGCCTCCCTAAATATCTTATAATTAATAACATCAAATGAAAAACTCGCTGTCATTTTCGGTGAATTTAATGTTCTAGTACTACTATTTTTTTTTCTTTCTAATCAAGCAAATATATATCATTAGAAAAGATGATACGAGAGGATGGAGTAGGGATTCCCAACAAACACCCCAGAGCAAAAACAACAATACAAAATGGTGGAAAAAAAGGAAAAAAAGTGGGTTTTTACGAACAATGGATCCACAGCTGAAAGCGGTAGAATCTCCGTTGAAAGCGGTGCGAGTGGCGGATGTACTGTTACTTGTTGTCCTGAGATGATTTTCGGAGAGGTCTTCAGACCCTTCTTCTAGATCACGATTTAGGAAAAGCGGTAACATAGCGGGAAAATCGGCATCAAGTGGACAGATCTGCTGATCGTCTTTATGTCCGCGCTCCTGTGATGGCGCGTGGCAGCCACGTGCCGGTGGGATGGAGACAGGGTGGCCCAGATCTGGAAGATCTCGGCAAGACGAAACTGCTGGTACGACGCATGTAGCCGTCGGAAGCGTTGTTGTGCAGCGGCGCGTGGGGAACACGCGCGGAAACAAGCCGCGGGTGAGGGCAACGCTCTGACTTGTTTGGTGCAACTCCACGCCGTCCCAGTAGATCTATGGCTGTAGGAGGCGGTGGTGGGGTGCGTGTAGGCAGATGGTGGCCGGAGAGCAGCAGATCTGTGTAAAACCGAACCGGTGGAGAGGGGAGGAGAGAAATACTATCTTAAAAGTGTAGATACAGTGCGAAAATGAAAAGGGGAAGGAGAGGAGGGTGAGAGACACAACTCCACCCTCCCCTCCGGCAAAAGCTCTCACGGAAATGGATTTTTTGTAGAGAGAAGATAGACGTTCTCTCTCTAGAAAAATGGTCGATGTTTTATATGACCATGTCATTTAGTACTACTGTTAAAAAAAGGATTATCATTCCCACCTAATTCCCCTAGTAGAATAATTCACCATGCCTTTTGCTTCTTCTTACGGGGTGAAAGGGCACCCCAAGAACTCATCTAGCCTCACCAAATTGGCAATGGGTTGTTGATCTTTCATATCCACAAATTTCAAGAAAAACACCTTTTGAGGCTTTCCTATTCTTTCCTTCCAATAATACAAAAAATGATCCCAATAATTAAGTTGGCCACCCACCAACTCCCTGACTAAGGTTGCGTTTAAATTTTGAGCTGAGTTCAGCTGAGTTGAGTTGTTTATGAATAATAATGAGTTAAATAGTAAGGGAGTTATGTGAAACCCATCTAAACTGAGTTTAAAATATATTTAGATGTTAAGGTGAATTTAATACTTTTTATGAAAAATTGAAAAAGGTTGTGGGTCCCACATATAAAGATATTTTAAGTTGAAAAAAGTTATGGATCCCACGTGTAAGAAAGTTTTGAGTTGAGATGAGTTTAGTAATTTGAGAGTTGGGTGTTTAGATGTTAAATTCAACTTAAAATTAAATTGAACTCAACTAAACTCAGCTGAGTTTGAGAACCAAATGCAGCCTAAAACTTTCAAATGCCTCTTCAAGCGAAATGGTGCCCAACCTTGTCCTTGTCATGTTCAAGAATGCCAATATGATACAACAGTATTCTTGGGGTTCTTATTTTTAGGTATAGTCTTAGCAGATTTCACCGGGGGATGTTAACATTGGCTCTTTCTCTGGTGTATTGGAAATCTCCTCACTGTTGATTAGCTTCTCATCATCATTTTTGCAACTGAGTGACAATGATGTGTTATCTTTGACTTTCATCCTTCATATGCTAACCCCATTTCTTTTAGAGAATATGGACTTCCCTTTTTGCTTCTTGCTTCTGGATGGAGTTGGGTGCCAAATGGTACTCCTAAATTTCTCATTTCAAAAATAGAAAGTTTGAAACAACTAAGATTTTTTTTTTCTCGAAACTACACATGTGGCTCTGTAGTTCTCAAAATGTTGAAACATTTTCTAGAAGTGTGAGAGTCTTGTTTCATATAAGTTGGGTTGTCTCATATCAAATTAATCTAAACCACTAGAATCAAGGAAGGGGATAGATGAGTCTTGGCTCTGTATGAGTGCGTGGAACCAGAATGTAAAAGCTAAATAAATGGGTTGAGGACAAATGGCATTCTGAATTTAATCACAATGGGATTGACTTTGTTGCATCTGGATTCAGTTTGAATTGGTACTTTTAGGGATGCATGGACTGGAGAAGTTAGTTTGTCATGGGTGTGAATTACATGTGGTTTAATGTTTGTTTGGCGATTACCTCTTGATCTAGTTTTCTGTTGCTGCGGTGGATGGAATTGGTACTTTTGGTAGTCATAGTTACTTTAGTTTCTTTTTAATTAAGTATGGAATTCAGAATAAGTGCCTCTTTTGGCCTTTGCCCATATTCCTACTCCATTAATATATTCACTTGAGGCTTGTAAAATTGACCAAGTTTGCTCTTAAGATCTAACATGTGTGGTTTTTGAATTGAAATCCACATAATTTTTATTTATAATGGTAGACTAATTAAGAAGCAATACAAGCTTAGCAGTTATGGAGCCTAGTGCTACTGTGCCTTCATCAGGGTCTAAATCAATCACTGATGTAATTCATTTGGATAGCTCTCTCCCTACAACTACTCCTTCTCATGTTCACCCTCCTATCAAAAGATCTCAGGGTATATCGAACGTATGGTATCATTTTTCTAAGATTGAGAACGAGAACCGCAATGAACAAAGAGCTACATGCAATTACTGTGGTAAGACTTTATTATGTCATTCTAAAAAAGAAGGTACTTCATCCTTAAGATACCATATTGACATATATAAGGTCTTTATTGAATCAATCCCAGTAGACAGCGACCCAAATATAAGACTTACATTCCTTGCGGATGCAACAAACGGGTGCGGGTTCAGTAACAAATTGCCCGAAAACTTACCTCCTTGCAGGACACTATAGGGAAAGGTCAGCCCAAGAGTGGCCTTATACCTCCCACAGAGGAGAGCGGGATTGGCACACAACCCTTCCAAATAAATTACCCCGACTCCTATCACGACAAATAGCGGTCGGCCAACTGCCGTCCAAACTTACCTCCCCGCGGATCATATAGGGAAAGATAGGCCTTAAGGTTGTCTTATCCCTCCTACGACGAAGCGCAGGTTAGTCCTCAGCTACCCGAGATCAGGAAATTTACCTTCTTCATGAGTTTCAACAGGCGGGAGCGGGTAAAGTAACAAACTATCCGAAAAATTACCTTCATGTGGTATATTATAAGGAAAGGTTGGCCCAAGGGTGACCTTATTTCTCCCACAAAGGAGAGCGGGTTGTGCCCTCGCTGAGACCCGAAAATTTACCCCAACCTCCATTACGAATGAAGAGTGAATCTAGCACCAGCCTGACTCAAAGCTTTACCTCTCCCTGTGATGTCAACCAACGGGAGCGGGTCCAATAATAGACTGCCCAAACAACTTACCTCCCTGTGAGACCAAGAAAGGGAATGCCACCCTTAGACATTACCCTTCCTGTAGAGGAGAGCGAGCTTAGCCCACGATGCGACTCTTACCCCAACTCCTTTCACGGTGAAAGAGTGGACTACCACAATCGCAACCTAAAGAAGTTACCTCATTGGGAAACCAAAAAGAGGCATTCTAACTTGAGGTAGCTCGACCCTCCCCAATGGAGTGCGGGTCTAAGCCTTACGACTATCCGAAGAAAGAAAACTCTATAGAAAAGAAGCAAAGTACCCTAAAAAGTGGAAGCCTAAAGCATCATCAAGCAAGAAAAATACAGAGAAGGTACAACCGGATATGCAAAATTACTTTATTATTTAGAAACAATACTACTGGGAAAGATGGAAACAATAAGACAAGAAAAAAGCAAGAAGTACACAATCAGATACACAAAATCACTTTATTAACTGCATAGCATTACAAAAAACAAATTATATCATGAAGTCGCCAGAAGTATATTACATCATGAAGTCGCTAGGAGTATATTACCTCATGAAGACTACAAAAGACAAATTCTATCATGAACTCGGACTACAAAAGACAAATTACATCACTAAGTCGCAGGGCTACAAGAAGCAAGTTACACCATAAGTCCACATACAACCGAACTGTCTTCAAGGAGGAGAAGTGTTCTAGTGGAAATGTGCTTTTAGGTGGAAGGAAACCAGACAGTAAACTATAGCTGCATGTGTTGTAGACAACAACGAAGATAGCGTTAAGAATGGGAACATATAGGAATTGATTTCTACTTTGAAGAATGGCTTACAGAACAAAGGGCTTCGACCGAGTCGAAGAGATTCTGGTATCCAAAGAAGCAACATTGAAGAGGGAGATGCAGGATATGCGAGGGCATGACACAGGATGAAGGATGGCCACCACGGCGACCAAGCCATTTACCACTGCAACAAAAGCACTTCTCCGCTATGAACAACAGGCAGCGAGTTCGGTTGCAGAGAAACTTTTGAAGTGGAGCCCCGTAAGCAAAATGGTGAGAATGAGGATGCACAATAAGCAAAAAGGTAAGAACGAGAACAAAGGGTCCGGGACCCCACCAACAAAAGATGGGTCGCTCCACCCATCAACACAAGGACCGCTAGAATTGGCAGTGACCTGAGCACCACTGGAGGATTTGTCGCCCACTAGGATGTGAAGGATACATCAGAGCAATAAAGGATAGGTAAACAATGCGAAAGAACTTTGGAAGAAAAGAAAGGCAGAAGTGAGTATGGTAGAGATTGTAACTGGGAGAAAGGTCCTTATATAGGCTGAGGGCACTTGACTTACCCAAGCATCATAACGCCACGTGTCCCCTCCTTAAAGAACCAGAATCCCTGGATTGTGGCAACCGCCATAGTACGTATATATTTATATAGCATGCGGAGTTAATGCCAGTAAAGAACAGAGCCATAACGCAGAAATCGAAGGGACGCCATTTAATGTTGAAACGTAATTGGCACTATATCGCCACGTATGTAAAATATAAACCGTCGCCCAGCATGTGACCGAACAGGCTGAAAAGTTGGCAGAGCATAAGAAGAATCCTTCCTTGACTCATCTAGAAAGAATTAGCAGGGTAACCATACTATAAAGGATTTACTCCTACTATCTAAGTGCTACCCGGCTTGGGGACGCCGAATAACCAACCAGGAAGTGAAAATGAAAGGCAGGCTAGAAAGTTGCCATGTCCCACTCACGAAGGAGTGCGGACCGGCCCTTGCCTGCCTAAAAAATGAAACCTCCATCAGCAGAATCTTCACTAGCAAAGCAAAAGATGATAGTGGAGTAGGCTAGGAGAAGAACAAAGGTATGACCGGCACAACCACCAAAATAATGACCACAACAACAGTTGCACTTCTGGAGCTACTATCCACAAAAGGTAACCAAGCCTAGCGTGACTGGCTAGCAGGGTAGGTAGGCAGGGGCACTACAAACCTCTTTCCCCATGTTCCTCACATTGACCATGCAACAACAAGGAAGAAAGGAAAAAAGAAGCAAAGGCAAAGCCATGACAAGCAGATATATGTGCATTAACTAGTATGTCTCTATATACAGGCTCCGAACAACAAAATGCGAATACATGTTTAAAAAAAAAGGAAAAAAAGAAAAAGGAAAGTACAACGAGAAGCATAAAATTCTTATGTTTCAGCGCCAGGAAGACTAGTCTCAGCAGCAGCAGTAGTGGGGTCTCCCAACTCGACGACGGCAGGAGCAAGGTTGGCCGGATCAACTAACGTTGGCAAGGGTACAAAAGCGTTTGGCGTCTCCTTCCTCCCAAGATCGCGATTGGATTAAGAGGATGCCTCATTGGTGGGGATATCACCAGGCACAAGTCGCTGAAGGTACCTAGTGAAAGACCTTGAACGCAGTTCTAGACTCTGAAGAAGAAATGACCGCATCGATTTACGGCCCTCATTAATCCCGTGTCCCTACTCTTATCACAAAGAGTCGGGAACCACCTTAACTGCTTGTGTCAGAAGAGGTTGTCATCCTGGAGACTCATGTGCAATTGCTCTCACTGGTCAATCTCTTCCCGCAATTGCCATTTCTCCTCCTGCTTTCGAGAAAGGTCAACCTGGAGACCTTGATTGAGTTGCTCCAGTTGGGTCTTTTCCTCCTCTCACTTCTGCTTGTGCTTCGGAAGATGACGCTCCTACTTTTTCAACCTCTACAAGTTGTGCCACATCTTCTCAAGTCCAAACTTCAGTTGTTCCTTCTCTTCCTTGTCATTGCTAGCACAGTAAAACTCTCATGAGCAGCTGCCTCCTTATCATCCACGATAAAGGTCGCAAGCTGAGAAGTTCCCTGATGAAGCGAAGGCAATACTAAGAAAGAAGGAGGAAGTACAAAGAAAAAGAAAAAGGCAGGAAAGGAGTAGGCAAACCTTGCGAAAGAAAGACGATAGGCATTCGACAACCCAGCCAATTACTTCCTCCTGGCTCCCTTCCATGTCCAGTTTATACAAGGAAGGGCCTCACTTAAGCCTTAGAATGAGAAGTCGGGTCCTCACTTAAGCGCCCCAGGAAGGGGCCGATTATAGCATCTAGAGGAGAATCGTTGGCTGTGAAAGGCTCTACCCGAGCAAGTGGGTCAACAACTGGGATCCTCGGACCATCGTCAGCCTGAACAAAGAATCTGCAACGGAGCACGTTGGGCTTCCAAGAACCTCAACAATTGGAGGAGGTTGACCTTCTATGCAACCTTCTACATCCACGTGGTGACTGGAGGAAGCTTGCTCCCCATCGGCTGAATGAGATGAAAAAGGAGGAGAGATCCAAGAAGAAGAATGTTGTCCCTATCTGGGAGGGGAAGACGTAAAAATACTTTCAAGGACGTTGCTCATTTCAGCCAAAACCTTGGGCGCCTCAACAATCATTGCGGAAGAGGCACTTCTAGGGAACTATCCACCTATTCGCCCATAACGACCAGTGCAGGGGACGCCTTAGTAATCAGATGGCTAGCTTCCAAAGTCGCCATTTCCTACATCAAAGGGTCCTAAACACCAGGAAGAGGTCTGTCCTCAGCTTGAACTCCCTCTCGATGAGCTTTTTACCTTTTATCCGGAGTAAGAAGGTCCGAGGAGCGCTTCCGGAGTGAAGTGACCTCCAACCACACAACCAACGACCTATTAACAGAAAGAAAGTGTCCCAAAGGAGGCAGTGAGCTATCCAGACTTTCTTCGGAAAGAAGAACTTCAGATCGAATACCGTTAGGGTTTTTCTACACCTATTCTTGCACAATCACAAGGTGCATCGATTCGTAAGGCGTGGCTATCGGACACACGGCCCTATCCTCTGGAACCGTTCCCCAATCTATTTATATGGAAAACTCTCAGCAGTTCACTTGGCCCACCGGAAACTCCCAACCACGACCTGAAACGAAGAACAACTTGGGAGACCAATTTTTTTCCTTGCGGTACCAGTGGTCCTGGGTAACCAAGGCATGGGACCGTTGAAGCTACACACATCCCCTTTTAGGCACAACTATCTGTGGGCAAGAAGAAACTCACGGTCAGTAAGGTCTGCGTCTTCCAGGTAGGATTCCAACAAAACTCGCTGCCAAAAAATGCTGCATCAGATCAATAACCCCTAAGCATTAGGGTGCAATTGAGAAAGGGTCAAACCAAGGTGGTCCAAAAGGTCGCAGATAGAGCGAGGAAATGGCAATCTCAACCCGCACGAGAACATAGAAGGATATAAGGCTACCTTGTTGGACTGGCCCTCTGAATCAACAGCGCCCTCGTTAGGGCCAGGAACTTCAAAGGCAACAGATGTAGAGGGACAGTCAACCCGCACCTCTGGAGTGGTGCGTGAGGGTCATGCGTCGATGGTATGGAGGTGGAGTTAGGTCGATCTAAAGGATCGGAGGGTGGAGAATCTGCTTATGAGGCGCGTGTAGCTGGCGGAGTTGTCGGAGGGCGGTGGTGCGAGAATACCATGCGTGGAAACAAGCTATGCATGAGAGACACGCATCGACATTTTGGGCGCAGTTTCTAGTCATCCCCACAGATCGGCAGTTAGGGAATTTCATGGTGGGGCACGTGTCGACTTTCCACGGCCAGAGTGCAGCAGATCTAAGAAAATCTGAACTGAAAGAGAAAAAATACCTTATAAATATATTCACATGTGGGTAGTGGAAAGGAAAAGGAAAAGTAAAAAGAGATGGAGACCTTCCACTTTGGCAACACTGAATGAAAAGATGGGTTTTTTTTTTCTAAAGAGAAGTCACACAAAGAGAGAGAGAGAGAGAGAGAGAGAGCAGCTAGCCCTCGTATACAAGCACGCTCTCATAATACTCATGTATCGTTTTCATGCAATGAAAGGGACATTAATATTAATACTCATGTATCATCAGTGCGTAGCTGTCGAGCGAGAAACCTAAATAGGACATGAATCAATAACAAGTCAAGATCATCTACATTACCCCCACATGCATGCAAGCCTAGAGTAGGAGAAACATTTAACCCTGTATATATTTGGAAAGATCAAATGATTCTACGACTTTCAAATAAATAAATTTTTATAAAAAAAATAGATTTTATTTTAATAAAGTAAAATGAAACATAACGTGAAAAATCATCTATAAAGCATCCCAATGCTTCAGACTTATAGGAGATTAAGTAGACATGACCATAATGTGAAAAACCATCTGTAAATATGATGAAGTAGACACCTCCGTGTCTTGCGCTCACACTCATTAGACCACAGATGTCTGAATGGATTAATTGCAATGGAAAAAGATGCCCTAGTTGTTTTTCTAAACAGTTTTATCTTAACTTTTTCCACTAGACAATGTTCACATGTGGGCAATATGACCTTAGCGAGATTATCTATCAGGCCTTCTCTAACTAATCGAGTCAATCTATTTTGCCCTATATGGAAAAGCCTAGCATGCCATCTATATGAATCCAAATTATCAGATGCTGAAAAAAAAAACAATAGACTCATTCATATTTGAATAATTCAAATACAATATCATAAAACCGTCTTGAAGAAAAACATTACTATAAAACACATGACTCAAATAAAAGGAAACATAATTGCTTTCAAATACAATCTAAAAATCAAGTTTTAATAGAGTAACTATAGAAAATAAGTTTCGTCGGATCTTAGGAGCATATAGCACATTGTGGAGGAAAAGAGTGCGGCCACCCCGCAAGTCCAGCTTGCAAGTACCAAGTTCAGTACCTCTACGCTAGCTCCATCCCCACCTTAATATCACGGCTCCAAGCTGGAATCCGGCAATACTCCACAAATTAGACTTTGTCTCGCGCTATGTGTTTGGCTGCTCCTGAATCAATAGTCCACACAGGATAGGAGTGAGCAACGATCACATGGCTAGTTACAAAAATAATACGAGAAAAGTTAGAGTGTACCTTCTTCGGCTCAGTGTAGTCAAGAGTGAAGTGGCCATTCTTTCAAAGTTGAAGCACTCTAATTTTGACTTTTTCTTCCAGCGCTTGCCCCTCTTACTGTGCTGAGAAATTCTTAACACCTTTTTAATTTGTCCAGCAGCTATCCCATTCTTGGACTTCTTGCGCTTAGGCCTTGATGCCTTGCGCGAACCAAAATTAGTCACATAGGCCGTATGATTGGGCTTAGCAGCCTCTAGGCGCTCAGCCTCCAATTCCAAGTGACACGAGACATCATCAAAGTCTTTGATATTCTTGTTATGCGTCAAGTTCTGGCTCATATTTTTCCAAGAATTCGGTAGTGATTTTATCACTGTCTGGACTTGCTGTTCATCAGTCAGGTTGTTTCTTGCTGACTTAAGTTCGCGAATCATGGTCGACTTAGCCCGAAGATGCTGCTTCATCAGGTGGTCAGAGTGCATCTTATAGAAGTCACACCTCATGGTTAATCTACTCAACCTAGTGGCTGAAGTTCCACCAAACTTCAACTTCAAAGCCTCCCACATGCTTTGGGCAGTGTCATAGATCTTGAACTCACACATTAGATCATTGTGCATAATGCTTAACATTATTATGCGCGCGCACCAACTTTTTTTAGCCCATTGAGTATAGGCTAGTTGATCTATCTTGTGTTGTTTCGAGATCCCTTCCCCGAGCGCTGTAAGGGAGTGAGATAAGGCCTTTAAGACCTCTTGCTCATCTAAGATATATTGGATCTTGTAATGTCAAATGTCGTAGTTCTCCCCATCCAATTTCTCCCCTTTGTTTAAATTGACAACTATACTCTTGGATACCATTTCACTACAACATGCAAAGATGGGATAGTACACACACACCTAAGAAATATATCGCGGACAGCTACTCAGACTTCTGCAACCTGTTGGGCCAGTCTACAAGGATAGCTACTTAGACTACAGCGACCTGTTGGGCCAGTCTACAAAGATGGTTCTTTCCAGACCATTACAGTCCATTTTTTTTGTTCCATCAGTGCATTTACAGTTTTTACTGGGGATACCGTAGTCTTTTGGCTATACAGTGCATTTGCAGTTCTTAATGGGGGCACTATAGTCTTTTGGCTATATAGTGCATTTACAATTTATACTGGGGTCACTGCAATTCTTTCAGCCTATCATTCATACCGACAATTCTAATTAAGATTACTTAGAGGGAATTTTCTATTTTGTCACAAAAAAAAAAAAAAACGAAAACTAATGTCTAAACATTTAAGCCTAACATTCATAGATGATAAAATAATCACATATCCACATGTTCAATTCACACGTACATGTAATCACATTTAATCTAAAATATTAAATAAAAGATCACATGTAATATAACATTATGGAATTAAAAAATAGCATGAATATAACCATATATTCACATGTAATCACATTTAATCTAAAACATTAAATAAAAGATCACCTTTAATATAACAATATATCTAAGCATATATTAAATCATGCTACAAAAATCTTTTTTATTCTTTTTATAATACAAAATAAATGTATTATAAATACATTTAAAACCCTCATCTAAACCCAATGATGCGCGCTGCCCTTGTTTGACCGGTGGTCCTAGGTTCAAATCTGAGGAGTGCCACTTTCATCCCCTTCTATTTTATTTTGTGTTAAAAAATAAATTGGGCTGAAACAGAGTTGGGCTGTGAAAATTGCCCATACCAAAAATTTCTTTTTTAATAGAATGGCCTATGCAGCCCAAACCCAATTGTTTTTGGTTAAAGAAAAAAACAGTGGTTCGAAAGGCCCAACCCAGCCAAAACAAATAGCCTAGATGACTTTAAAAGTCATCTTCTTCCTCCAGATAGCTACTGTTCACGTGAACAGTAGCTTAACATAGCAGAAAATGCAGCTTATGCCAGAGACCACCACAACCCACCATCCTCGCATCCTCCACCGGAAAAAATTTTTCAAGCAGTTTGGTGATGCCGCACCACCTCATTGGTGGGCACAACAGCAGTACTGGTGCGCACAACACCTCAGCAGTGAGCGTAACACCACCACGGTGCGCGTAACACCACTGAGAGGACAACAAAAATGGCACCCAGATTTCAAGCATATGCAAGAAAAAAAATATAAACTAGAAGCAACTATAAAAGCTCTAATACCAATGTTAGAAAGCACAAAGTAAAAATACCTTAACCTTAACTTATAAAATTGCTCCACAAGTTTCTCCAAATTGACAAATCCCAAGTGTTTCCTCTCAGTGGCAAAGTGTACTACGTAGTATAAAACTAGAGTAATACATAACAAATCCACAACCTAAATATATTATCAAGAGAGAACGAAAGAGAGAGATTTTACTATTTAGAATGGGTACTAGAATCAATTGAGGGGGGCTACATATATAGTCCACCCACACAAGCCAGCCTTTGTTCTGCAGTTACATTGCAGGGGTAACGCATGGCTTTAAGCCATGCGTTACAAGCATGGGAAGGAGGGGGTCAACCCACGTGGGCGCCCCTCCATCAGTCTCATCAGTATTGATCTATCAAAGATATAGACAACACATGATCGAGAGCAGATCACGATGTAGACTTTGTGTTCACGTAATCAATAATACCTAGCTACACATAATGCATATTGTTGCCCTTGATAGGTGACGCGCTCGAATAAATTTTATTAATTGTGTTGAATTTGTTAGGTTGGAATATTAGGAAAATTCTTTCATTGAATAGTAGGCTTCAACGTTTATTAAATAATATCATCCTTCGGTGGTGGCTATTTTAGAACCTTTTCTTATTTCCAATAAATGTGTTAGGTGGTCAAAGTGGATGAAACTGCCACACTATGTGAATAATGTTGTGGTTGGAGGTAAAGTTTGGTTGTTTTGGGAGGAAAGGTTGGATTTTGAGTTTGTTTCATGTTCAAATCAAGCGCTCACAGGCTGGTTTGTTTGGGGTGAGATACGAACACTGGTTACGATAGTATATGCAAGATGCTTTCTGATTCATCGACGAGAGTTATGGGCCTCTTTGTGCAGGATTAATCTTGGGTCACAGCCATGGTTGGTGACGGGGGATTTTAATATTATTAGAAGTGATGATGAAAAAGTAGGAGGTTTGTTTCATGCTCCTCACGCTAAGGCAGATTTTAAAGGGTGTATTTAGGATTGCAATCTATTAGAGCTTCCGTTTCAGGGCCAAAGGATGTCATGGTGTAATGGCAAGCTAGGTGGTCGGTGTATTTGGGCCAGACTAGATAAGGTATTGGTGAATACAAATTTTATAATCTTTTTTGTTGATGCCCGGGTTGAGTATTTACCAAGAACGCCATCAGATCATGTGCCGATGTTGATTTCTATGGCGCGAGAGAGTAGGAGCGGCGTAAGGCCTTTCAAGTTTCAACGTATGTGCGGGACTCATGAGGGTTTTCTATAGGTAGTTCGACCTTCATGGTGCAAGCCAATGGAGGGATGTGCTATGGTGCGTGTTAGTAAAAAACTGAAACGGCTCAAAAAAGAATTATAAAAATGGAATGTTGAGGTTTTTGGAAGAATTGAGGATGAAATAAAGGTCATTGAAACAAGGCTAGAAGAGTTAGACCAAGTTGTTATCTCAAATTATTTGTAAGAGGTGGAAGAGGAGTTGCTTAGTTTTAAGCAACTGCACATTCAATATTTACATCAAGAGGAAATTGTGGGTTGTCAAAAGTCACGTACTAAGTGGCTTACGAAAGGCGACTCTAACTCGGCTTTTTTTCATGAAGCTATGAGAGTTAAAAAGAAGAATCAGAATGTTGATAGGATGGCTTTTGAGAATGGACAAGTGCTTTAATCGGCTGACTTAGTTCATGAGGGGGCAGTAAATTTTTTTGTTGAAATGCTTACGACTGGCACAGTGGAGTGGGATGAGGCTGATCTGGGTTTGCTTGCGCCAGTAGTTTCTGAGATGGACAATGCGATGTTGGAGAGTAGTCGACTATGGAGGAGGTTCAGGCCTCTCTTTGGTCCATCCACAGGATAGTAGTCCTGGGCCTGACGGATTCTCGACAAGTTCTTTTGTTTTGGCTTGGGAAATTGTAAAGGCTGATTTGCTGGATATGGCACGTGAGTTCTTTGAAGGTATCCCTTTATCTTCATTCTTTGGGGCAACTAACATTTTTTAATTCCAAAGGTGGAAGTGCTAGCCTCTTTCTCTCAGTTTAGGCCAATTAGTTTATGTGGGGGTATTGTATAAAATTCTATCGAAACTGTTGTTGGTGAATAGATTGGCTCCAATTTTAGAAGGGATTATTTTACCGGAACAAGCGACTTTTGTGCGAGGTCAGAGCATCTTTGATAATATATCCATTGCTCACAAAATGGTGAGTGGTCTGAATAGGAAAGCTAGATGTGGGAAGGTAATGATTAAAATTGATATGACAAAAGCTTATGATCGGGTGAATTGGAGATTTTTTATGGAGGTATTGAAGAGGTTGGATTTTTCTGAGAAGTGTCGAGCTCTCATTTATAATTGTGTTTCCTCGGCGGTTTTTTCAGTTATGCTAAATGGAAGTTTGAAGGGTTATTTTAGATCCTCCGGGGTTTACGTCAAGGCGATCCGTTATCGCCTTATCTTTGTTTATTTTGATGGAGGAAATGTTGTCTAGGTTGTTGCATCAAGAATTTTTATTGGGTAGAGTAAAGCCGTTTTAGCCGATGGGGGGGAAGAGTTATCACTCATCTATTATATGCCAATGACCTGCTGTTATTTTTTAATGGAGGTAAAGACTCAATTCATAATACTATGTGCATATTGAAGGTGTATGAGAAGATGTCGGAACAAGAGGTAAGTCCAAGTAAATCGTCTATATTTTTTTTTTCATCTTTCTCATTGTCAAGGAAGGAAGATTTGAAGCGTTTGACCGGTTTTGTGGAAGGATCGTGGCCTTGTATTTATTTAGGAGTGCCATTGTATGTTGGTCGTATGATGCATCAATTATTTGAGCCGTTATTGGTAAGAGTGCAAAAAAAGCTTACAGGATTGAAATGAAAGCTTTTATCCTTTGGGGGGAAGATTATTCTCTTAAAACATGTATTAAATAGCTTGCCGATTTATTTGCTTTCTATGATGAATGTCCCAAAAGGGGTAGCTAAGGAGCTGAAGGGGGTTTTTGCAAATTTTCTATGGGGTTTGAGTGTGGAGAAAAAAAGAGGAAATGGGTCTCATGGAAGAGAATTTGTCTGTCGGTGGAGGAATGGGGTTTTGGAATTCAGGATCTTTCAGATGTCCAAACTTCCTTATTCATGAAGTTTGCTTGGAAGTTATTAAAGGGGGGGTTCTCTGTGGGCTGAATTTTTTAAGGAAAAATACTTTGGTAATTCACATCTAGTGTCGCTGGTATCAGCTGGGAGGTGTTCCAGATTTTGGAGGAATTTTAAAGGTGTTTCCTATCGTTTTGAGTAATTCTAAATGTCTAATCTGGGGGGAGGGGGGGAATCAAGTTTTTGGTTTGATAACTGGTTGGGGATGGTGTAGTGGCTGAATCAGAGGTGGTGGTTGGTGACCCGTGCTTGAGGGTCTGGGATTTGCTGGAAGGAAATAGGTAGGATGTACTTCGTGTGCAGCAAATTGTTGGTGCAGAAGTGGCTAAAAAAATTGTTAATGTGCAGGTGAGGCTGCGAGAGGGGAGGGATTGTTACGTATGGAAACTGGTGGATGATGGGGAGCTAACGTCGAAGCTAGCCTGGGATTTAGTGAGAAAAAGGGGCCCGATCTTCTTGTGGAGGAAGTGGCTATGGCAAAATGAAGTTCTAAAAAAAATGTCTTTTCTGAGGTGGTAAGCTCAGCTTCATGCTATACCAGTGGATGAAAGAATTAGGCAGCTGGGTATTCCAATAGTATCAAAGTGTAATTGTTGTGAGGATGCTCAAATGGAAACATTAGATCATATTTTGTGTGATGGGGAAGGAGCTAGGCGGTTTTGGGATTTTTTTGCTGGGGTGTTTAGGATTAGGATGTCACAGGTGAGAATGTGGCAAGGAGTTGTGAATGTCTGGTGGTTATGGGCGTCACTTGCTCTCAAGTGGGATGGCATTGTGGGGTTACGCCGATAATTATTACGTGGTCTATTTGGAGGGCAAGATGTACAACGCGTATGGAGGGGGGGAGTTTTGATTGGAGACAAATTGTGCGATGTATTAAAGGTTATTTTGTGGAGCTTTCAACTTATTTAAGGAAACTTAAAAAATTTAATGGCAAGGATGGTTTGAATTTGTAGGATCTGAATTGCCCAGTGGTGCTGGTAATTAAAAAGGAGGTGAAGAAGATTGCTTGGTCTAGGCCGGGGGTGGGAGTCGTTAAGTTGAATGTTGATGGAGGTCCTGTGGAAATCCGAGCATATCTTGAGGGGGTGGTCATTAGAGATCACCACGGGAAAGTTATTGCTGGGTTTGCTCATTGTTATGGGTTTGCTACTAATAATGTTGCCGAATGACGTGCTTTCCGTGATGGTCTAAAGTTGTGTAATCAACTTGGGTTGAGAGATTTTGTGGTAGAGTCAGACTCAATGGTGATTGTGGGGTGATTTCAGTCAGGTGTATGCAAATTTTGGTATTTATGAGATTTTTTGAAAGAAGCAATTCAGTTATTTCGATTGATGAATGTCAATGTGAGGCATATTTATCGTGAAACAAACATGGTTGCTGATTTTCTTGCAAAGGTGGGGACACTGGTACGGAACTTTGATTTTTTGGGAGAGGAATTTAGAGAGAGTCGTTTTCATGGGCTTGTACGTATTGATAAATGGGGACTCCCCCTATATTAGGGTCCAATAATGTGGGTTTGTGTCTTTGTTTAGGGACGTTTGGAGTGTGGATTTGGGGATTTAATCTTTGGCACCTGAGTTGTATTTTTTATTTTCGGTTTTGGTGTCCTTCTTTAATTTTATTCGGTATTCACCATAAGTGAGAACTTTTAATAAAATTAGAGAGAGGGGTCACTTCTGACATATGACCTTCAACTATTTGAAAAAAAAAAAGGTTAATATATGACACGCAATTTGTGACGCCCCGACTCCCACGTACAAAAAGTCTCGAGAATCGTGACGTCAGGATGATGACAACACGGTCACACATCCCAACGACAAGTGCTAAGTGTGTGCAACAAATAAAAAGTGTACAAAAAAAAATATGCAGCAGATAATAAATAAGTCAACTAGTACCAAAATTTTAGTTTAATACAATTATCCAAATACAAAGCGTTTTAAAACATAACCAAATGTACCAAAAATAATACAAGGCTGAAAATATAAACATAACACGAGTGATCTCAGATCACTCCTCCGACGGAGCCAAATCCTCAGGTTCGGCATCTACATCATCAACAAAATATGCAGTACTATTAAATGGTACCACAGGTAAGTTATAACTCAACCAATCCTGAGATAAAAAACACATTTAATGCAACCAACCATGAATGCATGTGATGCAATATGCCTGAAATCCAACACACGCCAAAATTCCATTTGGCTCAAAATATTTCCATTAAAACATTTCTACCATTTTACCCAGAAAATGGCCCCAAGCAAATATCCATCATTTTCCCAGAAAATGACTCACACAAAACATATCCAACACACGCTATTTTTCTATAAAACAATCATTTTTCCATTTATCCATGAACTCATATGCACTATGGTCTCCCCTAGGGACCATCCGCACGTCCTGGCTGCGTAACGAGCGATGCCCAGTTCCGCACCCAGTGCGTTCGTGGCCAGGCATCCTCTAGCCCCCGCCAGCAGAAGGGCCACAGAGTCGGCACGTAACTCGTCCGATCCCGTTGTCGCTCGGTGACAACCTAGGGAACGTCACTCAGTATATTCCGCTCCCGAGTGACCAGAGGAGCTCTACCGAGATAATGCCCCATCTCGACTTGGGGTCGTGATACACACGCACCCAAAAATCCATTCCACACATGAAAATCCAGTTTTCAAAATATCCACATGAACATGAATGCAATACACGAAAACCCAGTTTTCAATTTACAAACATGATCATGCGTGCAATATGCAATGAACCAGACAACTTCAAAATCCAACAACCAACCAAATCACAACAACAATTTCTACCAACCAACCAGATCACAATATAATCAACACACAAATACTCCGTCCTCAATCCATCCACCCCCGAACTCCTCGGACTCAGTCCGGAAACCAACCAGAACACAGTGAAAATGAGTTATTGCAAAAATATATTTAAATCTCAAAAGATGTTTGGAAAAATACTTACAACGCTATAATATAATTTTCGGAGAATCACGGAAACACTAGAAGCCACAAAACAACAACCAAACAGTGTAAAAATACACTGGCCGTGGGTCTCAAAAACCCACTTTTGAAAAAGGTCAAACTAAGACTCGAAATTGATAGGATAGGGCCTAGGAAGGTCAGTGAAGCTAGTGGTGGTAGCCTTTGGCCGTGGGTGGCGGCGGAAAGGGGCGGTTTAAGGCCGAAAAGAGCAAAACGGATATGAGCTTAATGCGGCTTCACCGGTGACGGATCGGGGCCGGGATTAGGTCCAATGGGTTGCTAGGAGGTAGAGAAAAACGTGGTGAAGAAATGGTGGCCGGACAGCGGCGCAGCGACGCAAAGACCGCTGCGGATTCGAACGGGTCGTGGAGGCTAACGGCGACGCGGGGTGGTCTGAGATTGAAGGGGGATGGTCGCCGGCCGGTCGGGAATTGATTCGGCCGGGCGGTGAGGCACACGGCGGCGGGTGGCGGCGGCTGGGAGGAAGTATCCGGTTTGCACGGGGAGAGAGAAAGAAACGGGAGAGAGAGGCTACGTGGGAGAAACCGAAAGAGAAAGAAAGAAAAGAAAGAAAAGAAAAAGGGAAGAGGAAAAGAAAAATAGAGGGAAAGAAATGAGGTCCAATCCTCACATCTCGGGGTCCTAAAAATGATCTAATGAGAAAAGATATTAAAACTGCAACCTAAATAAAATAATTCAAACGTAGTGAAAAGTTCAATTAAAACAATAATAATTTTAAAACCTAAAAAAAAAATAATTTAAATCAAAGATCACTTTAAATCCAAAACAGTAAATAATAATAATAAAGTACATAAAATAATAATTTTCACAACTTAAAATATTATAAAATAATATTTCAAAACTCCCTTAAAAATAAAACAAGAGAACTAATTTTTTAAATTAATTAAAATAATCTTTCATTAAAAATATATTAAAATACGGAGTGTTATACAATCCACTGCATATAATTCAAGCATATCTGCAATACAAAAGGTAAGTAACCAAACATAATTTTATCGTTGTCACATACATGATCAAGAAGTGACAAATTAGCTTAGAGAATACAGCAAGTTGATCATGTACGACGTTTATTGGAGGCCGATCGACCAAAATAAACATACAGTACATTGAGTAACAAAAACGGACGCTTATGTAAAACCATGCAACTTGAAGTCTTGAAGAGTACCTAGAATTTTAACTGGGTCTCACGAAACTTTTCTTGGGTAATACGGTCTAGTTTCTCTACCATCTCAGCAGTCAAGTAATTCGTATAATCTCCAACTTCGCCTCGTCGAAAAAACGCCTCATTTGCCTCTCCAGATGACAATTTTCCACTTTTATTCACCTCCAAAGTGCTCAGATTATCAAAACTACACAGCCTTAAAATATCATTGACCACACCTTTCGCCTCTTCTTCCGGAGTAAAAGGGCAACCCAAAAACTCAGCCACCTTCCTCAACTCAAAAGTGGGTTGCTCTTTCATTTTTTCGTACTTCAAGAAAAGAACTTTTTGAGGATTTTCTATGCTTTCCTTCCAAAAGCTTAAGACATGATCCCAATAGGGTCCATACAAACTCACTCCCCTACAAAATTTATCAAAAGCCTCTTCAAGCGAATTGGTTCCCCTTAATCTCAACTTATTCGTGAAATGCCAAAGTGACACAAAGGTGTCTTTTGGGTTCCTGCATAAATACACTATTTTGCAATTCGAGACTTTTGCTGATGTCGGGAGGGAATTATAAGATAAATGAGTTGAAAAAAGCCTTGGAGAGACGAAGGATGTGAGGTCTGGAACCTGGTTTTCATTGTACAGATCACTCTCCAAGAAGGGCACAAGAACATGAGGGTTGCTTGTGAGCAGAGGATGGTTTTGAAAGTCCGGATAGCGCAACCGCTTCAAAAGCGAGAACAAAATCGCCTTCAACCAAGTGGTGCCGGCTTTGGGAGTGGTCGCGAGGATAATATCAGTGTCCCGAGCCTGGAAATGTTTCTGGAATGCGAGAACTCCAGGCATGTACCTAGGTTTGATCCAACAACCTTGGTACAGGTGGAGGTGATTTGAAACCCAGCCTTCTTCTGTCGGCAGAGAGGATATGATGTCCCTGCATTCTTGGGTCAAATCATTAATTTCCTGCAAATACTTGGGAATAGGAGAGGGAGGAGGAGATTGATATGTATGCATGGTGGTGGAAACTGAGAAGGGTGGTAGGATTGGAGTCTGAAACTTGTTTTTCTGGAAGATACAGCGTGTCTACATAAAGCACGGGCTTGCCCTGGCCTGCGCAAGGGAGAAGAAGAAAACAACAACATACTCAAAACTTTTAACCAAAATATAATAAAGTGTAGATCGATGCGATCGGATTACGAACATACGGATCGATACTCTTGACAAAAAATTGTCTGCAATCTTGAGGAAAATGATAACATGTATACTGCAATTTGTTTACGATTAAGTATACGAAAACTATCGTTTTATTTATTTCAAACTTTTGTAAGTATGGAAATTTTTTAATTAAAATAAAAAGTATTATTATTTTAATATATTATAATAGTTGAATGATAATACTGCAATATCGTTTTCACTTTTCATGCAATGCAAGCGCCATTAATATTCGTCTGTACGTACCTTTAGCGGAAACCTTCATCAGACATCAATCACTCACGGGTGAAGATCATCTACAGTCCCACATGCATGCAAGCCTGGAATTGGAGACACATTTTTCCCTGTAATATTTGGGATGAAATGATTGTACCAGTTTCCAATAAAAATATTTTCTAAAAGATTTATAAAATAATAGATTTTATTTTTAAAAAGTTTTAAAAAACATATTCTTTATTAGTGTAATTTATTTTTTTATAAAAAAATTCGTATAAAATTTATCTATTTGAAAATTATATTTAATATTCCTCACAGTTTAAAGAAGTGCAACATTTTGAAGTTTAATATATAAAACGATGATTAAATAAGGCATATACAGATACAACTTGGATGTATTAATCTGTCGACTAACAAAATGACAGCGTAAATCCTGGGGATCGATTGTAATTATACATAAATGCAAACATAATTACAAATTACCATAGCCCGTCGACAGACGAAACGACAACGTTATTCATGGGTAATATAAATTACAAACAAAACTTTACACGACGGCCTTAGATACTTATCTGCCATTCATGCATGGGGATTATAAATTTTTAGAACGTGATTCATCGGTAACTAGCTAGTACTGGTCAGTGTACGTAGATTCGGAACAGTTTCCATTTTTATTTATTTATCAAAAGATTTATTTTCTGTTTGCAACTAAAATACTAAAGATTACCAAGGACAGCTTGGACCACTTTTTTACTATTTATTTACTATTTATAGTATATTTATGTTTTTATCATCTTTTTTATTATTTTTTTAACATTTTTAATCATTAAAAAAAATTAAAAAAATATGTTTAATTTTATTAATAGTTATTTTCTTAATTATTAAATAAAATAAAATAAAGATTAAATACAAAAAATATAATAAATAAATAATAAAAAGACAGTAACCTATCATTTTTCTTTAATTAATGGTCTCGTCCTAGTCCCGGAGTACTCATCTTTCACAAATTACGATGTATTGAATACAACTCAAGAGTTAAATTAGGATATGTTTGGAAGGTGAGATGAGATTTTTGTGTTTTGTTTTAGAGTTTAAAATATGATTTTTTAGTTTTAAAATTTGAAAAAGTTGAATTGGGATTTGAAAAAGGTGTATTGAGATTTGAAAAAGTTGAATTATTTATTATATTTTATATAGAGATTTGAAAAAAGTGTAATGATGAGTTGAGATGAGATGAAAATTTTTGAAAAATTTTAGCTTCCAAACCTATCCTTAGTAGTCAAGAAGGCGAGCGGTACTACTCTACCGCTGAGTATCGTGCTCATTTTGTCTGTTAGTTCAAATTTTTATTTTATTTTTTTATTAATATTTTTTATCATTTTTAAAAAATATAAAAAAAAATAATACAATACTCATTTCTTTAACTATTAAATAAAAAAATTAAAATATATGAATAGTGAAAATCAGAAAATAAATTGAGTGACAAAGTAACTTTTTTCTAAAATTAATTATAACCGACATCAAATCAGTCAACGGTCAAACTAAAGACAACACACCGTCCACTTGTTCGTATTACTTTTTTTTTCAAATTTCGTTTAGATTTTTTTTTTTTTTTTTTGAGATGAGAGGAGCAGGTGACGTGGGGGCGGGCAGTCCGTGACTGGAAGGTAAGTTGGACTGAGAAGTTAATTATTGCTACAACATACTGACCCACACATCATGATTCATAAAACTCCAAAACATCAAAGCCAGCTATCCCTCACCTCATAATGCACTAACCTCATGCGCGCGCATAAATATATATATATATATATATATATATATATATATATTTATATAGGACGATATATTATTGTTTCTAAATAATTATATTTCCTCGTAAACATTCTTAATAAGCCAATATATAAAACACAATCCACTAAAAAACATGAGCTTTTGAGGAACTTATAATTGACTAATAACGAAGCTATATATATATATTTTTAATTTTTTCTTAATGATTGTTGACAGTAGTGAAAATAAAAGGAACAGTAAACGTATGTTAGAAAGTGACTATTATTGAATTTGTATATTTTTTAAATTTTTTCTTAATAATTAAGGATATTAAAAAAATATTTAAAATAAAATAATAAAAAAAATAAAATTTCAAATACATTATAGATCTAGTAGTAAAAGAGTAGTAGGAGGATAGTAAACCTATCATTATCCCGCTTCCTACCACCCATTTACTACTCTTATTATTTTTTTTAATTTTTTTATGTAATGATTAAGGAAGTGACTATTAGTGAAATTGTATATTTTTTTTAAAAAAAAAATTCTTAATGATTAAGGGTGTTAAAAAAAACTTACAAGAAAATAATAAAAAAATAAAAATTTCAAATACACTATAGAGTAGTAAAATGGTGGCAGGAGGGTAGTAAGCGTATCATTATCCTTATGAAAAACTAAGGCGATACTAGTAAATCATTTTCTTCTCACGCATCACTTAAATATAAATAATTTTAAATTAATTATTACAATTTTTTTAAACTAATCATTACAATTTTTCTAAAATTTTAAACAAAAAATAAAAAATATTTCGATTTTTTTAATCTTAAAATAAAAATAATATTAAAAAAATTAAATTCTAACAATATTTAACTTTATAATATCTTTTACTCAATTTTTTTTCTTTCATTTCTCAAAACTCAAAAAATACTTAACTCAAACTATCTCACTGCTATTCACAAACTATGTTACTACTATTTACAAAAGAGTTTTACTACTCAACATTCCCACACACTATACACCACATTTATTTTTATTTTTATTAATTATTTTTAATCTTTGTTTTATTTTATTCTTCCTAAATTAATTGAATTTTTCTACTCATCATCCATATACCATGCATTAATTTGTGAGAGAAAAAAATTAAAAATTTAAATATGGTGTGTAACGTGAAGAATTAGGATGATGAGTAAAATTTTTCTTTACAAAATTATGATTTCATCTCATTCCCTAAGAATTCATTTAGTATATATTTTTATATGATTCAATCATATATCATATATGTGGCATACCAGAAAACATTTTTATAGTTGTAAAAAGCAATGGAAAATAATTAAAAAGAATATCTTTTAGAAAATAATATTTATATATATATTGATGATAATCATGCACTAATTACCTTTAGAACTTTAAATTTTTAGTAAATTAAGATCCATGCGATTTCTGTTTAGCAAATTTTGACTATATCTTTGTCTTTTTTGTTTATAAAAAAAAAAAAAGAAGACTATATCTCATCTCAATTGGCCCAAAGGAGCATCACGAGATTATTGCTAGCGATCGCATCTTCTACCGTCACCTAAAACAAAGGAAACATATAAAGCAGGACCACTTGTTCATTGTCTCCATATTCGACATTTAAAACATGGATAAAGATATAAAGAGTAATGCTGGATATACTTGTGAAGTGTGCATGTATCGTCCAGTAAAGAGTAGGGTCTCATGTTAAAAAATGAATTTTACTTTCATATAGATCCTATATTTATTTATTTATTTTAAAATAATTGTGCGGCGCTTGCACATTCACTACTGCAACTATTATTTTTCAAATATAAATGTATTAGTGTTATGATCTATATTGCTTCTGGATGATGTTTAAGATTATGAAAACACAGACCGTGGTTTTGCTTTTCAAAACTACAAGAAATGTTTAAACCATAAATTGTAGAGTTTTAAGCCTTTTTTTTTTAAGATATGCATAAATAAAGTGAGCACAAGATGTTTGATGGAATTCTTCGGTTACTGTGATAGTATTGAGAGTCCACTATTGATATTTATAATGTAAATTACATCAATACAATACATATTTTACCCTTAGAGACTTGTGTTTATACAAGGCAATTGCGGACACAAAGAGATATATATTTGAAAATTTTGGGGACTATCAGTTGAAAGGTTTGAGGTTGTCATATAAGTGATCGCAAGGATCCGCTTTCACCGGAAGTGTGGTAGCCATTGTGTGTAAATCTTCATTTGGTAAGTCTTCATTTGTGTACATAGCCGTTGATGGTTGTTAAGGAAAGAATTTCCTCTACCTCAGAACCCGGAACTTAGGAGAAAGGCACCAGAAGGACCAATGGAGAGCCATGCAAGAATTTGGCATCAAACCTAGAGGATTCTAGAAAGATCCTGCGCAACAAAAATAATGAGGTGTTGTGAGGGAATATACTATGCAACAGAAAATTGCTGTGGATGGACAAATGTCATTTGATCCGATATTTGAGGAGGGCATTATGTTGTGTATCCATCTATTTAAACATTGTAAAGGCTCTGTGGAAAAGTGAGAAAAATGAGAGAGCATGAAGAGAAAATAATTCATTAAGACATTCTCTCAAATACCTTTACTGCAGATCCTATCTTTACTTTATTATGGTATCAAGAGCCAATTAAAGACCCACGTCTGTTTTTTATACAACCATATGGATTCCTCCAACTCTCTAGAAAAGTCATCATAAAACTCATCACCCATCGTCAACTCAGCCATCATCAATTTAGCCACCCACTTCATTACCATCAAACTTACCATTGACAATTACCTGTTATGGAAAGCTCAAATGGTTCATTTTCTCAAAGGCATCCAATTGTTTAGTCATGTGGATGTCTTTGCTACTATGCCTCCCTCCACGATTGACGAAAACACCAACCCAACATACACCAGATGGGTTTTGCAAGATCAACCTATTATTTCTACTATTAACTCTTCCTTGTCTGATCATGTGTTAGCATAGGTCCTTAACTGTACAACTTCACACGAGGTCTAGACTACTATACAGAGTCTCTATGCAGCTCAGTCTTTGGCTCATATCATGCAAACCCTCAAGAAAGGACCAGAATCCATTACAGAGTACTTTCACAAGGCAAAATCTTTGGCTGCTTCTCTTAGTGCTATTGGGAACCCTCTATCTTCTTCAGAATTTTCAGTTTATCTTCTTGCTGGCCTTGGTACAGACTACGACTCCCTGGTAACCTCCCTCGCCACTCGAGCTAACCCTTTATCCCCACATCAGATTTATAGTTATTTACTCAATCATGAGTCTTGCCTAGCCCATCAGACCCAAACTCTTCTCTTTGGTAACCTTTTGGTAGCTCATCTTACCATTACCAAACCATCCCCATGTTCACCTTCTTCTAATAGGGGTAGAGGTGGTCGTGGATTTCGACAAGGTCGTAGGGGTGGTCGAGGTGGCTCCAATTACTTCTCAAATTGAATCGTTCTGTGTACTATTTTCCAAGTGTGTTAGAAACCTGGTCATACTACCCTATCATGCTATCACTGCTTTAATCAAACTTATGAAGCCCTAGCTCCACCATCTCTAATAGCCAACCTAACGGTCCTCTCTTCATCTCTACCACATCTCAATGTCTGGTTTCTAGATACGACAACCACAAATCATTTTACTGCAAATTTCAATAATCTTAACTTGGACTCTACCTCCTATTAGGGCTCTGACCAAGTCAATATCGAAGATGGATCTACCATACTAATTTAGCACATTGGCTCTGCTCATTTACATACTCCCTTTGGAAATTTTCTTCTCTCTCAAGTTCTTCATGTTCCTTCCATTATTAGAAACTTGTTGTCAGTACGTCAGTTTTGCTAGACAATCCAGTTTATTTTGAATTTCACTCTTCTTGTTTGTTTGTGAAGGATTTGCATAATCGGGAGGTTCTTCTTCAGGGCACCGTTAGGAATGGCTTGTATGTGCTTCCCTTATATGTCACGACCTCACCTCAGACTAACTCCACCTTTGCTCTTGCTTCACCTCAAGCCTTTCTCGAGGAACACACTTCCTCTCACATCTGGCACACAAGTCTTGGTCATTCCTTTCCCAGAACTACGTCATTTACTATTCATTAGTTTAAACTTCCAGTGAATTCCATCACAATCGTTTATCCATGTTCAGCTTGCTCTCAAGCCAAGACTCATGCTCTACCTTACCCCCCATCTCCTTCTCAATCTCAGAAACCATTTGAACTTCTCTTTCTTGATGTTTGGGGACCGGCACCTGTGCTGCATTTTGTTGGTTGTCGCTTTTATCTTTCTATTGTAGATGATTCTACTAAATATATTTGGTTATTTCATCTTCAATCTAAATTAGATGTTGCATCTATCTTTGTTGTCGTGTTTTATGCTATGTGAGTAGTTTTTTTTTTTTCCAATGTTATCTCTGTTCAATCTAACCGGGGAGGTGAATTTCGTCATCTTCATCATTTATTCCGATTATGTGGCATCACCCATCGTATTACTTGTTCATATTCACATGCCCAAAATGGAATTGTAGAATGTCGCCACCGTCACATTGTTGAGATTGGGCTCTTACTTTTAACCCATGCCTTTGTGCCTACTCAATATTGGTCTACAGCTTTCCAAATAGTTGTTTTTCTTATAAATCGTATGCCCACCTCGATCTTAAAAAACATGTCTCCTTTTCAAGCCCTATTTCATCACCCTTCTGATTATAAGTTTTTTCGAACTTTTGGGTCTGCCTGCTAGCCTAATTTATGTCCTTTTAATCATTATAAAATGGATCTTTGTTCTAAACTCTGTGTTTTCATGGGTTAAAGCCCCAATCATAAAGGATACTGTTGTCTTCACTTACCCATGGGCCGAACCTATATCTCTAGAGATGTTCAGTTTAATGACGCCTCCTTCCCCTTTTCCTCTAAGCCCAAGAAACCAATCTCTTCACACACCCAACCATCCTCCTCGTCAGGCCTCATCTTCCCTAGGCCATTTCCAAGTTCTCAACCTCTATCCACTTCTCCCAGCCCACCTACTCTAATTTTGCATGCCTCTGGCCCACATCCTAATGAGTCCGGCCCACAGGTGACCGAGCTCACCTCATCGTCTTCCCCATCCCATTCCACTCAACACTCCTCAGAAACCATACCCACTGCCTTGTCATAGTCCTCTATCTCTGAATCTCCATCTCCTCCTGCAATAGCTCACTCTTATAGTTCCCACCCCATATTTACTTGATCCAAGGACAATATCAGATGTCCATGCCTTTGTACCGATGGTACTGTACCCTTGCCTAGACCCAAACCCTCACTCTCCCTCATCATCTCTGAATCTACAACAATTCCTAAAGATCCCACCTCATATACTGAAGTGTCCAAATACCCAAAATGGCGTGCTGCCATGAGATCCGAATTTCAAGCCTTACTGCATAACCACACTTGGGATCTGGTTCCCTCTTCTCCTCCCTTCAATGTTTTGGGCCCTAAGTGGATTCTCAAGACTAAAAGAAGGGCTAATGGAACACTAGAACTGTGCCATGCTCGACTTGTGGCCAAGGGATTTCATGTGTGTAAGTTGGAAAAATCTGTCTATGGTCTCAAACAGGCTCTTCGGGCTTGGTTTTCCAAACTCAGTACCAAGCTCTTCTCTCTTAGCTTTCAAGAATCAGGGTCTGACTCCTCTCTCTTTATTTTCAGAAATACATCCTATGTTATTTATGTGTTAATCTATATAGATGATATTATAGTTACAAGATCAAATTCTACATTTATTTCAGATTTTATAATTGCTCTTGGATCATTCTTTCATGTTAAAGATCTAGGTCATTTACATTGCTTCCTTGGAATTGAGGTTTGTCGAGATAATCAGGGTTTATTCATTTGTCAATCTAAATATATTATGATCTTCTACGTCGCACAAATATGCACAATGCTAAGAGCATTGACAATGGCCTAGCCATTGCCAATTCTAAAATTTAGCTAGAATGTTATCTTTTGGCCATAACATGGACTTCTAGCTAGATTAGTCCACACTGAATTAGCTATCTTAAAGTCCAAATAATAATAAAATATTATATATTTTAATAATATTTGATAATTGTTTTTAATATTTTACAATTACACTTCATATATTAATTAATAACTTTATTTTTATATTTTGCAAATACACTTTAGATATTTTAATAATATTTGACAAAAAAAAAAATTATACAATACACATTAGCACAAGACAAAACTGAAGCTTTTTTCCCCCAAATTGAAGCATTATACTGAGATATTGTAAATTACATCACAATACATGTTCTACAAAACAATGAAGATTATATCTATAGTCTCAGAAAAGACTTTGTGCGGTTCATACTTAAGCCAAAAAACAAAGGGGACTCTGTTTTTCAAGAATTTTACAAAGGTTAGAACATAACAGCTTCTCTCCACCACCCATAAATTGCAGCAAGCAAGGGATCAACACAAGAAGATAAGCATCAAAATGTACATTTTACTCTGCTATGATGATAAAGTGTAGCTTGTAAGGGGAACGATTAGGAAGTCTAAAAACTCATCCCTATGAAATAAATGATACTGTCTGTGATCAAGCAAAATTTAAAAAAAAAAAAAAAAAAAAAAGAGAGAAGAAGAAGAAGAAGAAGAAGAAGATAGGTCTTTTTACGCTAGAAATAGAAAAAGGCTAAAACAATATTGTTAAATGAACATCAACTAGAAATGCAGATGTAGGAAGATCATTCAAATTGGCATCGCACAATGTAGGAATAACGATTTTGCAATGGCACCTTCTTCCATAGAATTTGAACAATATATCAAGGTTAAAATTACAAATTCAAATCTGTAAACTGTCATTGTTGATGCCATCGTTCTCTCAACCATTCACCCAAACATTAAATCTGCTTAGATTGTTGGAGACTTGGAAGGAAACCATTCCCCAACAAATCAAAACCAGATTCGACATGAAATCAAAACCCTGGCATGAAATCAAAACCATAATCATGAAAGTCATAGAAATCGACAATTCTCCCACAAACCAGAATGCATATAGAAAGAAAAGAAGAACCCATGGAATATGAGTAAACAAAGTTTTGCAGCCCAATATTCTTTTATTATTATTATTATTACAAGTAAGGTAAGGCAAGGCCATCTAGCCCATCCCCTTACTAATTTGGATTTGGAAAAGCACCACAAAACTTCACTATTTTTTTGTGTTTTCTTGACAAACCAAGTAGGAGCAGAATTTTCAACAAAACTCATACAATCAAAACAAAACCCACAAATCAAAAGCACAAAACAAGAGAAGGAACATAGAGAAGGGCAAAAAATGGAAAAGAAAATAGCGAGAAGAGCGAGGAAGAGACTTACCATTTAGCCTAGCCTAGAAAAAGAGGGACGAACGAGGGAGAGAACAAGGCGACGAGAATGTTGTGGGTCTGAAGAGAAAGAAAAGAACAAGGGAAATAGAGATGGGAAGTTGATGAAAATAATAAAATAATGCGATGGAGTGTGAACAGTAACTCGCCAACAATGGAGAGCTCCCTTAATTTACTGTAGCTCAAGTGTTAAACTTTTAAACTTTAGCTAGTCTAATGTAGAAGCTTTTTCTTATATATAGCTAAAATTTAGACTTGCATTGGCATTTGGCTAGGTTATTGTCAATGCTCTAAACCCTTGTCTGCTCCCATGTCTTTCTCTGTCAAACTCACAGCACTTGATGGATCATCTTTTGAGAATCCTCATCTCTATCGTAGTATAGTAGACAATTTACAATATCTGGCCTTTACTTGACCAGATAACTCCTTTGTTGTTAATAAAATCTGCCAATTCATACATTGCCCCAAACTACCTCATTGGCAAGCTGTCAAAAAAACTATAAGGTATCTCAGACTCACTCAAAATTTCAGTCTTTACGTTTCCCCATCTTTTACATTCACTCTTTCGGCCTTTTCTGATGCTGATTGGGCAGGTTGCCCTAAAGACCGAAAGTTCACTAGTGGATTTTGTGTCTATTTTGGCTTGTACCTTATCTCATGGGGTTCCAAAGTTCATTAGATCCTCTACTGAGGCAGAATATAAGGTAGTTTCCAATATTGCCTATGAACTTCTATGGCTGCAGTCCCTCTTAAAAGAATTTGAAGTTTTTTTGGCTGATCCACCCACTCTGTGGTGTGATAATTTGGGTGCTACCTACTTATCAGTCAATCCGGTCCTACATTCTCACACTAAACATGTGGATCTAGATTATCATTTCGTACGAAATCAAGTGGCAACTAAGGCTCTTACGGTTTCCTTTGTTTCTAGCAAAGATCAGATTGCAATAATTCTGACAAAACCACTCTCATCAGCTCGATTCTCTCATTTACGATCAAGCCTCACTATTTGCCAGGTGCCGCTTGATTCGCGGGGGGCTGTTAAGGAAAGAATTTCCTCTACCTCAAAACCTAGAACTCAGGAGAAAGGCACTAGCAAGGCCAATGGAGAGCCATGCAAGAATTTGGCATCAAACCCAGAGGATTCAAGAAAGAACTTGCGCAACAGAAATATTGAGGTATCATGAGAGAATATACTATTTAACAGAAAACTGTTATAGATAGATAGATGTCATTTGATCTGATATTTGAGTGCATTATGTTGTGTATCCATCTATTTCAACATGAGAAATTTTATATGCAATCCTGAGTGGGGAATTGCGTGTACAGTCTCATTGATGAATGTGAGTAAAATAAAATAAAAAAATAATTTAAAAAATGATATTATTTTAATTTTAAATTTTTTTTAAACATAACTGTATAAGTTTGCATGAGCATATCCCATTTAAGAACTGTATGTAGACTAACTCTTTAAGCATTGTAAAGGCTATGTAGAAAAGTAACAAAACTGAGAGAGCATGAAGAGAAAATAATTCATCAAGGCATTATCTCATATACCTTTGCTGCAGATACTATCTTTACTTTATGCTATAATTACCACAATGATACAATTTGCTGTAGCCTGCATAGATGCCGGTACCTTTCGATCATGTACGTTCGGGCACTGAGTCCACAGGATGGAGGTCCCGATTAGCAATGGCAGCGAGCCTCAATCCCTGTCCAAAAGGCCAACCTGACAGAGCATCTAATTACCAAAATCATCCGTTAACATCTATTTTATAAGTCTGTTAGGCCTAGTTCCCTGATCTATGGAAGCATGTTTAATCAATTAGAGCTAGAGGGTGATCAAGGGTTCACCACTGTCATGTACGTGTAATATAGTTTGGTTTTAGAGTCATGACTATCGTCACAATGGCAAAGCCTAATTTCTTCTTCTTAAAGGATTGTGAGGCAACCGATTAGAATGGTGTCTCGATCAGGCCCTAAAAGGTAGGGGAGCAAACAAATAATGTACGCTTCATTGTATGTAGAAGATAAAAATAAAAAAGTTGATATGGGAGAATTTGCTTATGCTTCTGAAAGACTGTAGGGTATTTTACTGGCCGGGAAAGAAACCTACTTAAAAAGCTTCTAATCTTTTGCATGCGTTTTGAGCTCCTATGTTTCTGTAAGAATAATTATTCTTATCAGTCATTATTCACTATACACACCTCACATCCTATAATTACAAAAAGAAAAAATTATCAGATATAGAATATGAAGATGAATAGTGACCGATGCATAGCAAAACCATTTCTGTGATCATTCCTCCCTCGAGTTTGTGAGGATCCAGACATGGATAAAAATTTGTTAGACAGTGTTCTGGGCCTTCTGCCCCTTAGGCAACTTCAACACCCAACAATGGGAGAAGCACAGGCACAACCACCCCTAGCTTTACCACCAAGCCCAATTGTATCAAAATCTTCTCTCCTAGAGCACTCACATTCAGCTCCATAGAGTTTTTATCAAAGTTTCTTCAAAAATCATATTTTTCCATTTTATTCTTATTATTTTTGCTTAGGCCCATTTTAATTATGCACCTTCCAAAAACTACCTATATTTCATTCTCTATTTTTCCTCTATTTTATTAAAATAAGATTTTTTTAAATATTTTATTAAATAAGTGAACTTGTTCTTCTAAACACAATTAAATTTAATTGTATTCATATAAATTTATATAGGGTTAATAAAATGGTTTCGTTGAGGGTTAATTATATACTAAAATAAATAGGCTTGGGGACTTGACGTAGTAAGCAAATTTAGGAACGAACTTCAACAAACTTAAGATTATTCCCTACTTTACCCGACTGATGCGAGATGATTTTTGTCCAAAATTAATCACTTTTTCTCAAATTTAAGAAATTAGTGCTTATGCCGAGCCGGATGCGAATGCTCAACATTCTTTAGCCCAAAATCAATTACGCCATTTTAGACGGAAAGAATGAATCTATACAGGCTTCAGCTGTCAGCTTTACCAGAAAAGCTGTTCCCTCCAAGCAACAACCTTAATCGCATTGCTACTTTCTACAGGATTGAAAAAGGAAAAGAATTTTAAACGTTCTCTCTTCAAAGTATAATTCTTTTTGTACGATAGTTAACTCCATCTCATTCTTGTTATGTTCTCCTTCCTCCGTAAGATTAGATAAATTTAAGAGATATGTAGAAAAAAAAAATTAATTATAAAAAATATTGACCCTTGATGTATAAATATGATGGAATTCAACTTATATGATGTTGGTGGCGACTAAAAAATTTAAGAAGACTTTCAGGCGGATGGAGAGTGAGAACTACAATTTTCTCTCTTACTTTAAGAATAGAAACATTGGGCCTCCTAGAACTGATGAGTGAGAGATAATGCAGGTTTTTGTGATGCCACTTGTCAATTTTCTGAGTCTTTATATATCATAGCAAATACTAATTTTTTAAATATTTGTATGTTCCAAAAAGAGTTGGTTAGACTAAGTGAGAGTAAGAATAGTTTTTGATGAACATGGCCATAAGCATAAGAGTGAAATATGATAAATATTGGAGTTCATTGGATAGGATGAACTTGTTATTGATTGCAGTTGTCCTTGATCCACGTAGTAAGTTAGGACTTCTTACTTTTCACTTGAAAAAAATTCATGATGAGAGTCGAGTTGAAGAGTTGTTGTCAAGTGTGAGACAATTATCTGACATGTATACGAAGTATAATGCTACGTTCGGTTCTACCTTGACTAGCAGAGAACATGTTCCCCCTCCGGCATCTGCACCCACAAATGATGGTGAAAACAATCATGAGTCACAACTTTTTTATGAGTGGTTGCTAGGATCGATTGCCTCTGGATCTACAGCTACCAAAACATAGATAGACTGGTATTTATCATATGGTTGTGAGGCATTCACCCAATGTTTTGACTTGTTGAATTGGTGAAAAGTTAATGAGACTAAGTATTCTATACTTGCAAGAATTGCACGAGACATGTTAGCCATGTTTGTTTCCACGTTTCCATTAAAGTCAACATTTAGTACGGGAGGTCGTGTACTTGATCCTTTTTGGAGTTCGTTGGTTCTGAGAACTATTGAGGCACTTATTTGTACTCAGAATTGGTTGCGACATCCATCAATACCAATTAATATTCGAGAGTCCATGGATAATATTGAGAGTTTTCGTAGAATCTGATAATGTTTTTCTTATTCAATTTTCATATTCATTTACTTTTATAATTTAATTTTTTTTATTATCCTTATTTATTAATATTGATTATTTGATATTTTTCTATATAGAGTTAGGAGCATCATTCATCACAACTATCGATGATTAAAGAGTCGAAGAGTGTATTGGGAATCTATTTGGAATCTTGAAGAATGAAGATTTGTGAAATTTTATTCAAGAATAATTGTTGCTTACTTGCTTAAGACAATTTGATTTTATTTGTAATATATATTAAACATTTAGTGGAGTTTTTATTTATTTATTTTTAGTTATCTAGTAATTAGTATATAATATGATAAGACTATAAAGTTCAAGTAATATTAGTAGTATATATATAGTAGTTATTAGTTACTAATGGTATACATTAAAATTAAAATGAAATTGAATATTTAAAAATTCAGCAAAAAGTCTAAAATGTTGATGATTTTAAATAATAAATTGAGCCCAAAAAGTGGTTGAATTGGATTTTAAAAATGCCCAAAAAGAATGGCCTAAACCGCTAAACCGACCGTGAACTTGCTGGTTTTACCCCCTTACAAGGTCAGTTTCATCCGATTTTCTCCCCCAGATTTCATGTTTTGGTTGGTTTTGGTTTGGTGTAAAAACTAAACCAAAGGATTGGTTTTTCACTTGTGACGCCTCCAATCCCCACTTGGGATGAAACGAAAACTTAAAGTGTCAAGATATGCAACACAAGGTTACATACCCGGTTCATGGCAGTTAATATACGATGCATCCTAGTATGCAACTAGAAGTATGCAATAATCATAACGGAAATAAAATGTTAAAATATAAGATATGCCAGAATAACTAAAAACATCCCAACTTCATTAGAAAGTCATCATTTTCAAAATACCAATGTAACATAGACTTGTATGTAAAGTCATATTATTCTCTTTATGCGATTTATAGCATGAAGGACTTGAGTTATAAATATCATCATTAAATCTAGCTTCCTCACAAAATCTGGCTCCTCTTCAAACATGCATATCCAGTGCTCCATCAATCTCTTCCTGATTGATTCCTGACACAACTTCTATCATTCCAAGTGGAATGATAATGGTCTTATAAAAGGGTAAGATTTACTCGAAATCTCAGTAAGTTAAACAACTAACTGGCACATAGATAAATCAAATCATGAAAAATGATAAATATGTAGAAAATCAGTATGCATGTCTCCCATTCAGATTCATCAATATATTTTAAAAATATGGAGACACGGGTTTTTACTCAGTAAGTAATTCAATCATCCTTTTTGAGAAAACATAATTTCTTCGTAAAAATTTCATCATAAATTCTCATCATCATAGATTTGCATCATTATCTTAATTAATAACATAACCAGTGGTAATGTTACAGTTTCCCATATGCACTGTGAGTACTTGCTCGTGACTGTAGTACAACTCTCGTTAAAACTATTTTGTCTATAGACTCGTTCTCAATACATTGGTAAATATAACATAACATCATAAAATTTATAACGCGTACACCCACTAGCGTTAGGTGTCATAACATGTTAATTTCGCTCCGGCGTTCTTTAAAAAGAACCCATTCGAAACCTGTTGACTGTTCTTCGTCAACCTAGTAGTTACCACTCCATTATTAAACACTTCAGAGTGGACAGAGAAGTTCCACCAGGATAATTCCCTATCCTGGCCTTTGGGGTCGTTACAAAATGATTTTCATGGTATGTTTTGGAAAATGTTTCTCATGACATGTACGTATATAGAAAATTTTATGCAAAAATGACATTTATAAATGTAATATACAAAAATGATAAAAATATCACATGTTCTGTAGGTATGCACTCAATGTATCATATAAAATGATAATTTATACTAAAAATGATAATTGAAGTATGAAATGAGCATTTAACAATAATTCATAAATAATTTATCGAGGTGTAAGTTAGAGACCAACTTACAAACTTCTGAAAAAATTTGAAATTAGCGTCGTAGCTGCGTAAATCATGTGCATACTAAGTTAGGGTTAATACTCTCATGGATAGGTTTAAAATCAAAGGCTCCAAAAAATTGGATAGTTACAAGAATATCCCTAGACTTTCAAAAATTACCATTTAAGCTCTAAATTTTCACTAATTGCAAACGAACTCCAAATTTAACCAAATTTGATGGACTTCATAATTTTGGCATTCTAAAACCATCTATACCCTTGGATTTTCAAAATTCAAGTGGAACTTGTCTAATTAGTCCCAACCCATGGCATGCATCCTAATTGATGCCTATGTATATTTTCAACTATTGATCCCTATGAATGCATGCATATGAGATTTTCTTTAATCACTAATGATTATGATATATCATATAAAATCTTGCTTAGTATATGCCATAACTAAATTTCTATATAAAACATTCAATCATTCAAACCTTCCTTTAATTGACTTGGTTTAGCATTAAGCATCATAACCTTATCAAAACTCAACCAAATTTTGTACCAACACTTGGAAATAAAACTTAAAATGCTAGATAAGATCAAAAGGAAGAAAATTTAGAAATTTCGTGGCCTTCCAAGTACCTAGACTGCCTTACACAAGAACACTCAAGAACTCACAAAAACTCACTTGGTTTGCACTCTTTTGATCTCTAAGAGGGGGAAATGCTCTCAAGGCTCAAGAGGGTGCTTGGAGTTATGGTGTGAGTGAAATGAGAAGGGGAGGGAAGTATTTATAGGAGGCCAAGGGGTGAGGGGCGTTGGTTTGGGTACTTGGTGATTGAGTGAAGTGAGAGGTGCTCAAATCTGGAAAAATTTCAGATTTGCCTGCATGAGCTTAGGTCAGCTTGTGCAGGGAGAATAGTGGCCTAAAACCACTATGATTTCCTCTCCACAGTTGCTACATTGATCCTATAAGGCAGGTCTGGTCGTGGGACATCATTTGAGTGGCAGAAAAACCATCAAACTACCCTTGAAAACAGGTGGATGGAGGTGGTTTTGTGGTGGCAGAAAATCAGTTCGGTTTTGGATGTTTTGGGCAGCAAAAATGAGTCAAAATCCTTCATGATGATCATGAAAATTCTTGTTGATTGGGTGGAGAAGGAGGTGGCATGGGGTGGTGGTGCAAACCATGGCAGGAGGTTGGTTCAACCTTGACTCAATCGGTTACAACACAAATTAAACCAAGGTGCACCCGATTTAGTTCAAGGAATTGGCTTGTGCAAGTAATTTCATCCAAAACTCAAACTGACTTTGGGAGGGTCTCATGAGGTGTATAAGGTCCATATTAATCTTGAGGATAAATCATAAAAAATGTTGGGCCCAAGGGCAAAACAGTTCAAGCTTTACAAATGGCAATGCACAAAACCGATTGAAGCATGGTTTGGGCTTGTTACGCCATTTTTCTTAATGACATGTGAGATGGTTTAGTTAGGGTATTAACATAGTCTAATAATGTTTTAAGGGAGTATTAATTCAAGAAATTTTGAATTAAAAAGTTTAAGAAAAGATTAAGTAAGATTAAGTTTCAAATCATAGCTTAAAGTGCACTAACCTCAAGTATGATGGTTAATGGTCTTAGCCAATTTTCAAAACTTAATTTAGGTACTTTGAATGTGATTTGGGTTTAAGGAATCCAATGATATGGTGTATTGGGCATTCGTTCTTGAATGGTGAAATGAGTCCAAACATAGTTTTGGGTCATATGGGTTTAAAAGGGTCAAATGTATGGGCTCATGGTTTAAGGGCTTTTAGACTACGAATGAGAGGGCCTCATTATACAGATTTGTAGAGTTAAAAAGAAACCTCAAAATCCACTAAATTGGGCTTGAAAAGATTTTATTTGGCCTAATTGGGCCATGAGTCCATTCTATACCAAGTTTGGCCCAAAAGCCTTATGCTTTCCTTATAGTTGGGCCATAACTAATTTTGAATTCTTTAAGGCTTGGTTCGTGAACACTCTAAAGTTCTAAAAAGTCTCATCAAAATTACTAATAAGCTTATCTTTCTAATCCTTAGCTCATTAACACTAAGTACCATGATCAACTTTAATCTCACTATCAACCTTAATGTAAATAATTAACCCATAATTAAGAGCCTAATACCTTCACTCTTATTAAGTTATGCTCAATAGCTTTATGTCCTTTTCATTGAGCCTATTTTCTAGAGTCTTCTAAGAAAAGTTTAAAACTTTATATCTCACAAGTTGAGTCTATGGTCTTTTTAACATCTTAACCCTTGCTCATCACATCCTTAGTGCATTAGAGGTCTAAAGTCTTATGTCTATCAAGTTGAGCCTAATGCCTTAGTGTCTCTCTAAACCTTCATACCCAAAAAGCTTTAGTCCTTAATAAACCAATCTCTTGGGCCTTTCTAAATCCATCAAGAATTTTACCCAAATTGCTTAGCCCATTGTCGTGGCAACCATCCAATGTGCTATGTGTCATTTCCTTATGGGCCTCTTGACTTCTTATCCTCAAAATTAATAAATCACTAAAAATTCTCCAATCAACCTCTAAGAATTTCATTTTCCTCAAAAATCAATATTGTACTAGAATCTTCTAATAATTCTTCTAAACTCAAAGTACACGTCATTTTTGCTAAATCAAATATCCAAAATATTTTTATTCTCAAATAGCTCAACTCCTAATTAACTAAGATTAAGGTTACTAAAATCAAGGCCTAAGGGCCTTTTTAGGCGGGGTGTTATATCACCCCTAATAACTATCGCTTCATGCACAGTATCACTGTTTTGGATGTGACTCATTGCTTCGCACACGTCACCTGCAATTAAAGAAGAATGAGATTTGAGGAATGCCTCTGATGCCTAAGTTAATGAAGATAATGGAGATCTCTCTAGCAATTCATTCAGATAGATTTCATAATCATATCTAGATGATATAAATAGAGCTCACGATGCTTTATGTTGTTACGCGATAATTATCACACTCCTTATTCGAAATTCAAACTTTTTAGACATTGAGGCTTAGTTTATATTTGAATGAGCTAATAGTCACTTCCGTGAAATTTTTGAGCGATTGCTCCTTCGGTATTAGTCAGAATATGTTTGGATTGGACTAGGCATTGGATTACATCGGGCTGTGCTACGGCCCATGACGCTCATGGTGCGACCCAATCACAATCCATCAAATAGCTTTGCATTGTAATGAAAGCAAATTGAGAAATTTCAGAACTCTGAAATGGAAATGGAGGAACAGAGGGCTAGCATTAGCAGATACAACAGACATTACGAGGTCATTGAGGTATTCGTGCGTATTTGCCGAAAGCATCTTTCAAGTAGGACTCGTTGGTCATCGTCCTTGCTGTTTTTGCCCAGCAAAATCTCTACATTTTTCTGCAACTGTTGCCGAATAAGTGAAGCGCACACGTCAGTCTTATACAGTGAAGGTGAAGGTTCCCAGTTCGATCCTGGGCATGCATAATTACCTTCGAGATTTTCTTTTTTCAGGTCCAGCCTGCTTTCAAGTTTCAACATGGTTCTTTCAATCCTAAAATGTTTGTCAAATCTAGAATTAAAAAAAAAAAAATGAAAAGCTAAAAAGGAATTTCGTAAACAAGTGAAAACCTAGGCTCGATTTGACTTTTCGCTTTTTTTCTTTAGTATATAAGCTCCATTTCACAATTCACAGCACTCTGCCGAAATCGTAGAACATTGAAAGAGAACAGAAACGAAAAAGCACACTAATTTCAAGGGGGCGGGCGAGAGAGAAGAAGAATGGTGACGCTGGTGGTGGCGACGACGACGGACCCTGCGTCCTTGAACCCAGCCAACGCGCTCCTAGCCATGCCCGGCTGGCACCCTGGCCCCTCTTTCCAGGTTCAATTCCCCCCAAAACCCTTCGATTTCCTTCTTCATTTCTTCGTGTATATATGCAAATATGTATTATGTTTTGAACACGCTTACTGTTTTTTTTTTTTTTTAAAGTTGAAAATAAATTATCAATCTTTGGGTTGCTAGGAGGGTTTCAAGAGCTTTGCGAACGAAGGAGTGAGGGTATTGCTACATGACAAGGGCATAGTGGAAGAGGATCACTTGGACCAGCGATGGGAGGAAGTCACCGGCGAGCCCGTTCATGAAGTCATTTTCCTCAGCAAACATACCGCCGTTTCCAACCGCCCCGCCCTCACCATTCACCCCATCGGTAATGTGTTCGTTTCTCCCTTTGCTTATTCCGATTCTCTCATTTTACCAAATGTGCGAATAACGTGGGTGCAGGGGTACCGCACTTGAGGGAAGATGAAATTCCGCCTCAGGGTGGTAAGCCTGGATGGGCGGCCCCACCCAATCCTCGGATCGGCCCTTGGCTGAGGCTCTTGAAGAACATTGCTCGTTCTCATAATTTGGTTCCCGAGTTTGAGGTAACTTTCTCTTGCTCAATGCATTCTAATTATGATCAGGAAGCCAACTCTGATTGTTCCTCCTACCCTTTTTATTCAGCAAAAAAAATGAAAAAGCAATGCATTGTAATTATATGAGTGATCTCTTTGAAATTTTTTGTTACCTAAAATTGTAGATTACTTTGGAGGGTACTCATCATGGACCGGTGACTCATAAGCCAACTATGTTCATAGAGATTGGTGAGTCTTCTCTTAGTTTGTACACTTCTTTTTTGGTTTTTTTATTATTAAGTAAATTAGTAGTAAACCCATGCACTGCTTGGACTATTGCTAATGCCGTCTAATTTTTCTACCATCTCAGCAGTCAAGTAATTCGTATAATCTCCAACTTCGCCTCATTGAAAAAATGGCCCATTTGCCTCTTCAGATGACAATTTTCCACTTTTATTCACCTCCAAATTAGTAGTAAACCCACGCGCTGGTCAGACTAAATTGCTAATATCATTTAGGCAAGCAGAGGTGGAAACAGGTGTTTTTTTTTTTTTTTAAATAATTTGAAAAGGAGAGGAAATGTTTGTTTCAATAAGAGTAGTGGAAAGGTTGAGAAACGATAGAGTTTATATCCAAGGGAGGAAAGGTTTTTTTTCCAGCAAGAGGAGGGGTAAAGTTGAGAAACAGAAAGTTTTGATGCAAAATAATGAATAAATAATAAAATTTATGAAAATTGTTGATGACGTGACTCATTCTTATGTAAAGGCATTACTTCAGCTTTTATATAGGAATTAAATTTAATGAAACGCGAGTATTTTTTTAGATGTTAATATATGATTTGTTTTGTTGCTGTATAGAATTTTGTGCATTATTAATAGATTAGTTGTAGAATGGCAAATGAGTAGAAGTTATAGTGTGTTCTTTGGATCGATTATTCATGTAAGATAGACATTTGGTGGTAAGGTATGGCTAGTGAAAAGTTCAAAGGGGCAAAATACCCTATATTGAAGAGCCATAATATTTTCCCCTTCTACTCATTTGGTGAACTCATCTAATTGAATATTTCCAATAAGTGGTCTTTGGTCTTCTTACTTCGTGAGCAGAGCGACTTAGGGCTCGTTTGGGCATTTAAAATATCTCAAAATATTTGTGAATAATAGTGAAATGGTTTGAGTTAAGATGTTTTATTAGGTTTTGCGAAATGATAGAGAAAAAATTGAATAAAAATATTATAGAGTTAAAAAATTGTATGAATATAATTTTTGTTTTGAATTTTGAAAAAATTTTATTTTTTTGTGTTTTATTTGAAAGTTTGGGAAAGTCGTATTGGGTTTTGTGTTTAAGTGATGTTTGGGAAGGAAATATATGAGAATACTTTGTTACACAAACAAGGCCATAATCTGACTTCCCTCTTATCGCCTTCAGCCAATGTTGTCTGTTTGAGAAAAATCTCAAACAGAGAGAAACTCTGAGATTAAGGTTTTAATATAAAATAAATCAATTATCCTGTCTGAGGCTCACAAGCTGGGCTTATATAGCTAACGAAAAATGACAAATCTATAATTAAGGTCAAACAATAGAATACGGAATAAAATAATTCTGACTAAGATCTAGCCTAAGTATCCGGAATAAAATCGTTAATAAAGATAAACATTACCATAAAAGAAAATTAACCAAAAATGAAAGAGTTGACTAAAGTTGACGTTTCGGAGGTAAAAAAGACAATTTTGGGGTAAAAAAAGGGGCCCACCAGGCAAAGCATGGTGACCACGATGTGCACGCCGAAGAGAGCTTTCTGGGTTGGGGTCATATGCCCGATTTTGACACATGTAGCCAAAGTTATAGTTAAAATATGGATGTCGCCACTTCTCCTCGCCCAATCGAGAGATAAGTCTCCTCGCTCATCCGAGGATAAGTCTCCTCGCCCAAAACTTTATCTCTTCCCGCCTACTTTGCACTGGTCTACCTTCTCTAAGTAATCCAATGCTTTTAACGTTGCATCTATCAATTGAGCCTCATCGGCCTCGCATCAAATCTACAAAACTAGAGGAAATGAAGCTATTGTCTGTTGTCATCCAAACATAAAGAGAATTAAACATAGTGACCCTTAGTTCTAAAACTGCCCTCTCACCATCGTTGATGGTCCGAGAATTGTGCTCCCGCCAAATGTACCACATCAAGCATAAAGGGAATATCCTCGAGACTTCTAAATTTCTATGACTAATTGGGGCTTCACCAACAAGCATCAAATCCACCACCTGTTAGGGCATGATCCACTCAATCTGAAATATGCTGAATACCAAAGCCCATAAAATTTCTAGCCACCCCATGGTGAAACAGAAAATGATCGATGTTATATGCCCCTTCCTTACACATAGAACAACAGTCCATTGCCACAACATTTTTCTTTCTCAAATTATCCACTCTTACGATCTTCTTGATGTAGCCAACCTAACAAAGAATACTATCCTAGTCAGTATCTCTTTTTCCCAACTATTCTACCAAGGAAAAGAGGGACCATCTTGGGGGAAAAACCATTTTGCTACAAGTATATTCTATTGAGAGGAAAATGTTCATCATCAAAACAGAAGGAACTGTGATCTGTGTTAGTTTTCAGCTATAAATGCATTTTTCTTAAGTTTCAGTCAATGCTATGTTACATTTAATTATATGATTTAATATTTGGATTTCCATTTAAGTTTAACTGGTTTCTTCTGGTGAATATAGGTAGTACAGAAGAATACTGGAAGAGGCAAGATGCAGCTCATGTTATTGCTCTAGTGAGTAGAACTTAATGGATTTGTACTTTTTTTTTTCATAAGTAGATTTTGGTTGGCTTGGGTTATATGTCCAGATGAATAGGAGACCTCTTTTGCTAATTGGAGAGGATTATATGTTAGCCCAAAATTGTAGCAGTGCGGAAGATGGTCCCTACCTGTTTAGTGTGGTGTATTTGGACTACAAAAAATGAGACAACTTTCGAAGATCGTGAGCTGATGATAGAAGAGCTTAAAATCTCTCTTTTAATACTCTGGTCCTTTTAGCAACTGCCATAGATTTTAATGGCCCAAATTTCATAGAATTTCTTGTAATTTTTTCTATTTCTAATTAAGTATTCTTCTTGTATCTGTCCCTTGTATATGTACGCCTTCCGTGTTTTCTAAAAATAAAACTTTCCATTATTTAAGAAAATAAAGATAAAAAAAATGCTTGATTTTCACTTTCACTAAAATTTGGTTGAACTGATGCTTGAAGTTAATTTGGGAAGGACTTGGTCTTGGAGGAGGAGCTGCTGTAGGAAACTGGAGCAGGTATGGTCCAAAAGCCGAACAAAATCTCAGGCTATTTCTTAATCTTGTTTGTTTGGTGCAAGTTTGATGTTTGCATTTACATTCTTCTTCTTCTTCTTATTTTATTATTATTATTATTATTATTATTATGTCAGGGAATCTCTCCAAGCTAGGACCCTTCCGACCCACCCCTGCAAAGTAAACCCTAGTCCTGTGCACCGCACCCTTGGAAGTTTCCCTACACGGAACTGGTTAAATTGTTGGATTTTCACAAAAGATTGTTTGCACCCATGAGGTGTTGAACCTTGGACCTTGAAGGGAGTGATACCCCAAAACCAAGGCCTTCACCACTTGGGCCAACCCCTTGGGGTTATGTTTGCATTTACATTCTTCACCAAAACTTGGTTATTCTACATTGTAGACTAGTTTCATGTTTAGTACCCAGAGACCTGCCTTTATTCTGCCCCTGTTTTATGACTTCTCGTATGTGAATATGTTTATGATCTGGTTAGTGTGATGGCTTACTTGAAAAATGTTCACTGCCAATGTGTTCCATTTTTAGGGGACTTGTGCAACTAACTTGCTCCCTTTTTTTCTGGTTGCCATGTTGATATGCTCTTAGAGATCACGTATTGTGTGTTTAGAACATAATTATATGATTGAGAAAATAAAAGTCTGTCATCTGACTCCCTTCAAGACGACTTTTTTTATGGGCAAAATTGTGTTCTGATGCAGGGAGAACGATAAGAAGAGAGTCCTTCTTGGGATAGGTGGTGGACATTATGCACCTCGGCATATGGACATAGTTCTGTAAGTTATGCTCATACAGTAGTTTTCTGCTCTCGTTTGATTCTTTAAAACTTGTCTCAGTGCTATACATCAGTTGTTGACATTGAACTCTTACGTGTCAAATTGATTGAGAATGTAGCTGCCACTGTGGCAACTAATTAATTCAAATCATGCACAAAAATATAAGCTCATTTTTTGTAGTGTTGTTCCTTTTAACCTTATTATGTGGTACGTTTATACAACTTTGGACATGCTAACATGCACCATCCGAGTTCTCTAATGAGTATATAAAATTTGGTTTTTATTCTCTATTTTGTCCCGTTGATACCTCCTTGCAACAAGAAGAAAAGAGAAGCTAACAAACGACCAATCAAAATAAACTTCAATTTTCAATTTCTTGTTTACTTTGTTTTTTACAAGAAATTAATGTTTACATCAACCTTGGGTCTCCTTTTCACTGTCACTGGTCTTTTATTTCTGAGAATTCTGCTAGTCTAATAGGTTTGGGGGGTGAGATGAGAATTTTGTGTTTTGTTTGAAAGTTTAAAATATTATGTTTTGATATTATTATTGTTTTGGGATTTGAAAAAGTTAAATTGGAATTTGAAAAAGTTGAATTGTTTATTATATTTTGTATGGGGATTTGAAAAAGGTGTAATGATGAGATGAGATGAGATGAAAATTTTGTGTTTTGTCTTGTGCCCCAAACCAGCCCTATGCCATTTTCATGTCTAAACGAAGCATAAATGAACATGTTCACAGTTAATGCACTGAAATAAGTTTTGTCTTCTCAGAAAATAAGTCCTCTGTTGTTTTCAAATACAGGAAAGATGGTGTTTGGGTGGGCCACCTACTTTCTGGATATTCCTTGCCAATGGAAGATCCCAGCCTGTCAAAAGTAGAAGAACATGCTAAAGAGATTGGAGGGACTTGGAGGGAGTCAATTAAAGCTGCATTAGAGGCTACAAGATTGGCTTTCCCTGGTGGGGAAATTCTTGCACATCTTGATCAAAAGTAAGACCACTGAGAAGAATATTTGGCTTAGTTTGACAAGATCTAAAAATATGATTAGAAGCTTGAAAATCTAATGCCATTGATGCATTTTGAGAAATGAATGTTATCTAAACCATTATTCAAGCAGACATAGGTCACAACATATGAATATGATTTGGCTTAACATGTCTTTTGCATGCGAAATATTAAATGTTGGTTTGGCCGTGAGAGTGGAGTATATTGTGGGTAGAAATTGCAGTTAGCGAGCAAGCTTGAAACCAGTGTCTGCTAAATGATTTCAGTTTGCGTGCTTATGGTTTTTCATTTTTATTCTCCGTTGATGCTCTATCAACACTTGATAGAAAAAGGGTTTACCAGAAAGATCTACCCATTTTTGTGGAAGGGTTGACATACACTTTATTACCATTGATTTTAGAAATTTCTTCTACGCAAATACAAATAATATGATCAGTTTAAAGATTCATGGCTTTACTGTTAAATTTTAAAGATGTGTATCCTTTTGTTTTAGGTTTTTATCTCTCAATAAGGAACTTGTAAATGGTTTAGTTTTGACAGCGGCCTCTTGTGTCCTGAAATGTTTTATGGTTCCATTATCTTGTAAGATTAATTTTTGTTTTGGCATTATAACCTGGTCTATTTTGGTGTTTGGGTTCGGCAATTTCGTAGGAAAATTATTTTGTTACCCGTCTGGTTATTTCACACTGCATAATATTGGTTGCAGGAGTTTCAAGGGCTGGCAGAAGAATGCTATAACAGCGTTCCTAGGGGAGCAGAACATAACAATTGGCAAACCAAATGACTTCAACTGATTTTTGGAAGAACAGCGTTATATTGTGGACATAACCTTTTCAGACAACATTAGTGATAAATTGTGACAGTTTATTATAGTTATATAAAGTTGCATCCTATTGGATTAGCCACAGTTGGAAGCATTTAGTGAAATTTCCTGGCAAAGGCCATTACTTTTGCCCGATGAAAGATGTCGAATGATCTGAATCACGAATTTCGTAAGAAGATGAACATGTGATCGTGAGTGAAGATCTGCAAATGCTTGGCACTTGATAAATTTTATTTTCCTATTTTGCTGCATATTGGTTGGATCTTGGTCACTCTCGGGATTGATATTAGTGCTGCGATATAAACAATAAATAATTATCAAATGGGTGCTGGCATCCATGCATGCATTTCCTAAATTAGAACCCTTGTTGGAAGCATTTGAAATCTTGTTATGTCGACTGAGGTTAAGAACCGATTAAAGCTATTACATATAAATTGCCAGTATTAAAATGACAGACTATAAAAACTACAAAAAGAGTTGAGAAAACCCCAAAGGACTCAAAGAATGAAGAAATACTCAAATTCCTCGATATAAATCCTTACGGAAATTTGCCTTCGTCTCTCCTAAATTATCAATTTTGGTGGTCCGCTATCCAAAAACTCGAAAAATTATATTTTCAAGCAGATAAGTATAATACATAGTATAGTATTTATATAACTTAATTTGAATTTGAAAGATAAATTTTAATATTTGAATCTTACAAATTAAATTTTATCATTCAAATAATGTAATTGGTGTGTTTTACACACCGCTTTGAGAATAGAATTAACTCTAAAAACTCATGTATAGCCAAATATTCAAATAATCTTAGTCTAAAGATAGAGAAAAACGTTTAATTAACAATTTTGAAGTGGAAACCTACTTCTAAAAATATACACATTCATAAACAAGGGTGTTTCTCCAATATCTTCGAAGGTACCTCGACAAAGGTATCCTAAAAATCAGCACGGGCTCACCAACACCCGACGGCGATGAAACTCTTTGTAGTTGATGGAAGCTACATGGAGAATGGGAAACCCCGCTCTTAGAGTAGGATCAACTTCATACCCCACCTACTCCATGAACAACCTCACTTTCCACACAAGGTTTCTTCCCTTTCTGTTCTAGCAAAATAGAATGGGCCTCTTCTGTCCACGAGAAACAAGTGGCCCACTCAGAAAGTGACAACTAAGGACATGAGAATGGTTCGGTAATACCAAGAATCGATCAATGTTCACCCGAGTAAGGAGAGCATCAATCCAAACAGCCTTTTGTTATGTTCAACCCAAGAATAGACTCGCTGCAGACGAGTTTTCTCTGTCTGAGAGTGCCACATTGAGGTCACAAATGTTGGGAACAATACCCCACAGCGCCCGAATTGGAAACTCCTGGCAACTAACTTTGCCTACTAGAAACTCACAGCCTGTACCAGAGAATAAAAATTTCTTGTGCCACTCCTTGGCATGAGAAAAGCAAGCCTCCAAATGCTCCACCCGATAGTTGGTTCGAGAACGGAAGCTAAATTGATTCCCGTCATGGTGGTGAACGCCATGGGTATAAATGAACTTTTGAGCAGTAAAGTCGGAATATTCCTCCTCAGTAAGTTCCAAAACCTGATTCCACACGACACATCATGACAACAAAATCCTTCAAGCATTAGGGAGAAGTTGTGAAGGGGCTAGGCCCAAAAAATACAAAACATCACGAACAGAGCGACAAAATGGGGGTTGAAGCCCCATCAGAAATATGCTTGTATATAAGGCAACCTATTTGGCAAACCCTTCCGAATCGATGGCACCAGGATGGGCACTAGGCACTTCCAAAGCTACGAAATCTGGGGCCTCGCACAAACTTCTCACCGAATCCATGTCTGCCTGAAAAGTAGTTGCAGACCAACGATGTCCTTTGAAATCGTTCTGACAGTGTGGATATGCACTCCCAAACTTTTTGGGAGAACCTTGGGGACGAGAAGATCATGAACCACGAGAGCCAAAACGAGAAGCATTATGGGGAGCCATTGGCGATGAGAGGAATGAAAGCTGAAAGGGAGATCTAGAAGTAGGAAGATTAAGAGGAAGAAGCAGAAACAAGAGATAGAGACGAAATTGTGAGAATAAATAAAGAAGAGGAGTTTAAAAAAGGAGACACCAACGGTTGAGTAACTCCCAACAGGAAAGCAATAGGTATAAATAAAACATGGGAGAAATGGGCAAACCCCGTGATCCGCACTACATGAAAGAACGTGGATGGTAAGCCTGCACATGCCACCCCAAACATGCGAATATGTGCCGTCAAGAAGACGATTACGAGTGGGAAGAAACGAAAGAAAAATCATTGAAACGACATGAAATAAAGTGAAAATTTTCCATCACACCGTTGTGATAGAAATTTGTGGGGCGACTGTTGGACCAAATATTCTCCAAAAGAATTGGGCTGCATCGCAAGACCCAGACGCCTGTTTGAAAATCATGAGCCTGACGAATGCTAAATGCACAAGGGTACGAAACCCAAAAATAACCGTCGTTAATGAGACTTTAATGATGTAACAAATAACGAGAGAAGTCAATGATCCCCAGCATGATGCTTGCCCACAGTAACCGCCTGCCACATTAAAATCTCCAATGCATTGATCTCTTGTAAGCAGAACCAAAGTCCTAATAATCTGCATCCTAAGAAGAACCATTAGAAATCATGCCGAAAAGCTAGCCCAACCAAATAGAGACATTCAGCCCGTAAAAATAAAGGTTGAGGTACCTACAACAAGGACTGACCTGACTAGAAATTCTAAAAAGCAACTCACACATTCAGAGTTGAGTTGTCACTCCCAAGCTACCTTTACTTCTTGTTGCAGGTTGCAAAAGAAGCTAAGTCAGAGGGAGAAAACGCATAGCTCCGGGAAATTATATGCTTTAAAGGAAGTACAGCCTGCTAGCTAAGCTAGGTACCTTAACTAATCTGGGCCTGCAAGCAGAGATGGGCTCGCTAGAGACACCCACCTGGACTGATATACAATTAAGTAATGTAACATAGCCACTACTGTGCATGCTGGGTTGTGGGCCTAACGGCATGCAGTACTCTCTGAGGCCTGATGCTAATTGTAATTATTTAAAAGGCGGCGATACATTTATAATTGTACTGTTTACAAGTCAGCTTCTTTACATACCATTTCTTGTAGCATTAAAATGCAAAAAAATTAAAAATATAAGTACATTTTTGTTATGATTTAGCCGCTATATGTTGTTGATGGGATTGATCACCAACATGTAGCAAATATCCCCCCCCCCCCAAAAAAAAAAGAAAACACGTAGAAAATATGTTTTCTAGTTGTTTTTTTCATCCGGATTGAAATAGGTTAGATTGACCACCTTTCTTCAATCTCAAACTCACAAGTAAATACCATGCAATTCTCCAACAGCCCCGCGCGGTTCTTTGATTCCACCCAATCTTTCGGTGACTACCTCTGATCGCTGTCAAATATTAATGGACAGCCAGCTGGATTGGAGCCCGGCCATGAAAAGTCTTCCATATGGACATGACTCAAGAAGAAGAAAGAGGAGGAGAACACAACATGAACAGCCAATACCTGACTGACGCGGCGATGGTAGCTAGCTTTTCGTGACTTGGAATTGGTCTCCCATATCTCTCTTTCTCTCTCTCTCTAGTCTCTCTCATATTTTAATGTTTTCAATTACGTGGTAATTATGGTTCGATGACGTTATGTAACTCTCTTAATATGGTCGTCATGCATTCCGTAAGCCCCATCATAAATTCATAATTAATGGGTCATCATGTAACACATATAATTAAGTATGAGTAATGATACATTTAAACTCTTTTTTACAATTTTGATACAACCATGTGTTAAATTGACGGTATTTATATAAAGTGATTTTATTTTTATAAGTTGTTTTATAAAATATGTAATATGTGTGTGTGTGGAACCGTATTAATTAAGGAGGATCGACTAATAATTATCACCATTTTATTCACATATTTTTACTGCATGATGCAGAGACAACTAATGGGATCATCATGATCTTATAAATATGATCATGATCTATATTTATGCATGATCATGTGATTGAGATATGCCAATGTCTGTTAGTTTGCCTTTCTTTTTCAAATTTATGGACCAGTTGTTGAAGTACCGCAAACCTGTCCAGATAGGTCTAGTACTCGATCGATTGAACACTATAGATAATGACGTAATTACATTACCAAGTTTATCTCTTAATAAGAGGGATTTATAGTCAATCTTCAAAGAACCTCTTTCATACAATATCAATCTGTTCAATTCAAAGAAAAAACCTTTTCCACAGAATATTAATTGAACTCTTTTTTATGTTTATGTGATTCAATTCTAAAAGTCAGGGATCCTTAACGAAATTCATGTAAATTATAATTTATGATCAATTTATTTAATTGGTTAATTAAGCTTAATTGCTATAATCTATATATTTTCATGACTTAAGTTCTTAGACTTGACTTTATATAATTCTAAGTCTCATTTTCAAGTTCAGTATTAATAATAATTAATTAATTATAATCAATCAATTTTACGTCACTATCAGTAAAAAATTTATTTGTGGTCAGTTATTTGTTATAAAAATTATAATTTTTTACTAAATCAAAAATGTGTTAGCATTATTTAAATTAATGGACCTTCATATATAGATTGGGAATTTTACATTGTATAATTGCCTAATATAAAGTTTAGATAATATTTGTAAAACCCAACAAATGTGATCAATAAAGTAACATAACTGAGCCAACACATCTCTTGAAGCCCATGATTTTGGTCTGGTTATGAGCATAAAGTGGTACGGACCCAATTCATATCATGTAGAGACTCATTAAAAACTTATGTAATTTCATTATTTTATGATGGGCAAAACTAGAATTATGGTTGGTATATAAGGATCTTCACTTCAGATTTACTTTTTACTCTACACATCCCATCATTGTGAATTTTTTTAAAAAGTAAATATTGAACATGGAAGATCATACTGTTGCGCTCTTTTATCCAATGACTACAATTATGCACTCTTTATTATATTTCTACATGTGTTTGACAATCTTGGTATTTTTGGATTTTATTTAAAATCCAACAAAATGAGCATATTTCCATCGCAAATAATTCATCATATATATTTGATTTTTTTTAATAATTTAATCTCTCCATATTAACCATACCGAACGAAAAGTAAATGTGAAGATTAAGGGAGAGAGAGACAAAGAGAGCGAGAAGAACGCAATCATCAGAGTTTATGGGTATAATGATTAGCAGGGGTCATTTATGAGAGAAAATGTTATTTACCCAAGTTTTGAAGATAAAGATTTTACATGTAAATATAGTAAAGTCATGCTTTTGATGTAAGGAGATCATGATGATCATGTCATGATCGATGATGAATATATAAAGGAATTAGCATGCATGCATTCCCAGCTCAAATTCGATTGACATGATCTTATAAATAGCACAGCTCATTTCTTGCATATATAGTTTCCCAACATTCCTTGAGAGTTAAGAAGTCAACACCAATCCAAGGGGCAGATAATTCCCTCGTATTCATTAACATTAATGTCCATCCATTAAATCAACATCATGTTATAATAATTGATTTTAATGCTACATGTTGGACGTAGACAGCATTTTTTTGGGGACATTCTTGAGGCCGATCGATGATGTTATGATTTTCTTCTTGCAGTAGAAGCCAAATCCATAAAACCAACAAGGGAAAAGGAGTTGAAGTTTGATTGATCCCCGCGGCCACCATTCTTGATCATTGGTCGACCAGGTACAAGATTTTGAGTTTGACACTTCGAAATAATAATATTTAGGGCACACTAATGAGCAGGTTTTGTCCCCCCCAAATGGCCGGAAAGTCAAGAAGGAATGTGTCTTGCATGGCTGCTTCTGCCAATCTGGTATAGCTAGCTAGGGTTGAGTACACGTCCAGAGTAGTTAGAACATGAAACTAACTTGTATAATGACTGATCCCCCAACGTCTTTTTGTTGTTTGTTTGTTTGTTCGTTTGTTATTTTTGTTGGTCGGAATTATATGGAGCCTAGTGCATGCTTTTTCCGTTTTGGACCGACTCCCTAATGCGCACGGCGGCCTACATCGATTTGGTGGCTCTTCGAAAGAGTGTGACTTTTATGATCAGTTATCTCTTAGGTTATCCATTTAACGTGAGAAGACATGATATTGATCAGTCAGTTAAGAGAATGCTAAAGTTATAATAAACAAACAAAATACGTTGTTCCATTCTTTCAAATTTTATTTATTATTTATATTTTATTTTTAGCTTTGAGCCATAAATTGGTATATGTATTATAAACTTGGTACAATATCTACGTACATAGATGTTTTCTTGTTTCTTATATTTATATATATATATACACACACGGGAACGACTCCTGATGCGTTAGTCTTGGGGTATGCCTGACATAATAATGTAAATAAAAAAAATAAAAAAGTCAGTAGCTTATTTATCTGGAAAAAAAAATATAAAATTAAAGAAAGACAAAAAATCAGGATTAAAAAAAAAATCTAAACTTTAGCAAAATATGAGTATTAGTTTACATCCATATTGTATGAGTACACTATCAGAACAAAAAAGACATAAAAAAGAGACGTCAATTCATGTGCGTCGCGGACAATTAAAGGCATTTTGATAAAACATGATTCTTTATTAAATTTCACAAGAAAACTACACGTTAAATTATCAAAAATTTTAAAGACCTTTTAATAAAACATAATCATTTATTAAATTTTATAAATAAGTTACACGTCAATCAATTAAACAAAGGAAAAAGCCATCTTACCTCCTAAGTTATACCTTTTAAATATACCGTTTGATAATTTTTTTTTATTTAGTGATTAAAAAAATGATTTTAAGTGTATAAATATATTTTTTTATTTTTAAAAATATATAAATAATAATAATAATAATTAGCTGTCATTAAGAGCGATGATACTCAGCGATAGGTGCTATTCTGCACTTAAACAAAGGGTTGGGTTGGGATTGCCGTGCAAATCATGCCCCCCTGGGCCTCCTCCAGCTTTGTCTAGCTATCAATCTCGAAGGTCAAACGTCTTAACACTTTTTGCTAGCCAATTACATGATTAAGAATTTAATGTTTATTAATTATATATATGCCAGTAAGATATAATTAACTATTAAAATTTTGGGTGCCGATTTCTCTATCTATATACAAATGATCAGTCGTGCCATATTGCAATCATGTCATCTTTTTATTTTTATTTTTATTTATTTATTTCTATTCAAACGTGAGACTTGCTTTGATCTGTTGGGTAGCTAGAGTCACGGATCACGATCATGGCTGGACCTATCAATCTTAATTAGTTTAATACTTGATTTGATAGCCAACAAGTGGTTGGACTTGGACGTACAAATTAAGCTAGGGTACTGAAAACCATTGAACTCTGATATATTAATTAATGATGCTGAATTAAGTTGAAATTGTGCCAACATAAATACTATTTGGTGACTTGGCCGGGAAGAAGGAAATAAGTATATATCTTACGTCTTACGATGTGATCATGGCATGCGCATCCTATAAGGATATTGTTTATTTATAATTAATTATTATTATTTTATATTAAAATAAATTTATTTTATTACATATAATTATTATCGTCCTAAATAATCTCTCATAATTTTTTTTTTTTTTTTTTTTTATAATGGCAATCAGTTGCCTTGACATTGGGTTTTACGTGGGATTACAGCTCGATCTGCTGGCCATGGTGCATGCAGGCGGGTAGTGATTTTTTTTATTTTCATTTTTTTTTTTTGGGTCCCTTTTTGGCTGTGGATATATAAAAGTGAATCGCGAGAGTTCATGCATTTTTTTACTCTTCATGGATATTGTACATATGAAAAGAAAGAAAATCTTGGATGCTGGATTTGCATCATCACACTCTTAATGGCCGTTCGAAGTAAGATTAAGGACATCTATATATATATATATATATTGCAAATCTTGGTATTTGTTCATGAATGTCACAAACTCTTTCTAAAATCTTTAAACATGTTTTTACGTAAATAAGATGCTATTTATATGATCACGTATTCTAGCTCTTTTGTGAAATTTGCATATAGCTAGAATTAAATAAGTAAAAAAATAAAGGGTGATTTTAGTATTGCACTGATGAGTAGTTGTACTGTATATATATATATATGCCCACGGCATGAATGCTTTGATCACCCTAACCCTGCAAGCAGCAATATGCATGCATGCATGCAAGTGATTGGAATATCGCATGCAACACATGATCAGAATGAATTAATATTAGTCAAAGGACCTTTTTAATTGGATAACAGCTAGGGCATATTCTTAATTAATTAATAATGCGTGGATATTGGACTAGTACTGTATTATTGGACTGAAAATTAATGAGCAGATCAGGATATTGGGATCGAATTAGCCTAGAGATTGAATATATTTAGGATCATCTGATAATACGATTCGAATTTTGTAAAAGAAATAAAAATTCAAAATAAAATATATGAAAACCGTTACGTTCGAACAGCGTTTTTTCAAAAGGATCCAAAATTTGAAAAACTAATTTAATCAAGGTGGATATCTGAACAAATACACATAATCAACCCGATTGCGTTTGAGTAGTGAAGTATTTTTAAATATTTTGTGAATAATAATAAAAATAAAAATAATAAAATAGTAAAAAAATAAGTTAAAAATATTAATAAAATAATAAATAGTAATGAAGTATTCCGAGAATACTTGAAATATTATCAATACCCAAACTATGCTTGTTAAAAAAATAACGAGAATTTGAAATATGCATAAAAAATAAAATAAATCCACAAGATGGATCGGAGTAGTTTGATTTCAAAGCACTCTTACTTTATTTGAGATCGATGTTGAAGTTCCCGGGCAATTGATCAATCCAACTTCGAATCTGCTTCTTGAAATTGAAGTATCCATTTAAAAAAAAAAGGAAAAAAAAAATCCACAGAATGGAGCTTGATTTCGAAACACTCTTATTTCTAATTGGAGAAGATAGAAGTACCCTACAATCGATCGAACTTCGAATCAGCTGAAAGGGAATGGTCCAAATGGAATATCAATAGCGTTTATTTGACTATTTCACAGACGGCAAATTTTTCAAAAATAAAGTAACCGTGCCTCCTCTATTATGGTTTCAAATTGCCCCTTTGTTGTTTGAACTAACTAGTACTTTAATATTATTAGGATTCTCACGTGCACATGTAAAAAGTTCCCCCACATTTTTTGTTCTTTCGATTGCTACAAAGGGGGGCTTGTTTGAGGAATTATTAAGGTCAAAACAGCCCAAATCTCGGCACACAGACTGTTTGCCCACGTTTGAGGCTATTTTGGCCAAAAATATTTAGCAAAAAAATATTTATGCACCAAAATCGACATGTCCCGACTCTTCTATGCTCCATATGGCCATTTCTTGTTCATTTGGAGCCATTTTTCAACCCTTCACGGAAAGCTTATTTCAGAAAGACGTGCTGCAATGCTCTCTCCAAAATTCAATGGAAATATTGAGTGCAGTACTTGGGGAGGTCGATAAAAAAAACAACAGGAACTTTTAATATTTTAAACACGTATATATGTCCAATAAAAGCTGACATCTTCATGAAAGTAGTCTTGATAAGCTTTCAAAAGGTATCTCATTTTACTCCCATTTTCAGATTTTCTTGCACGAATAAAGTCATCTGTATCTAAAGTTAGCTTTTTGGAAAAGAGGCATCTTTGGACTTCTTTCCATTGGCATGCATTACCCCCCACTTTAGGAATTGTCAATTTTTATGACTTGTCTACATTAAAGCTCCGTTTTTTATAATAATTAAAGGATCCAAACAGTAACTTTGCTTGGAAAGTGTTTCTAGAATCGAAAGAAAATATTTTTACCTTTTTTTTCCTTTCCTATCCCATCTGTTGTCTGCCAAAAATGCAGACAACCATGAACCAACCAAGGTTTGTGATTACTCTTGAATATGCGTACAGTATTTTGAATACATCGCAATCCAGCCACCACGTGTGGGTCAATGAAACGCCTCGTCATGGTGCTGATGCTATTGCTTCAGAATTCTATGAAGAGGATTGATTCTCTGGTTCACCTATCCTGATACAACCATGATTTATCAGAGAGATCCGCATTCACAACCAACCAACTAAGCTTGATTCTATGAAAATCATCTCAGTTTTTCCAGTTTCAACCTATTTTGTTCTGCATCTCAACATGTAATGTAACTCTTGTATTTAAGAAATGACGAGGATAATTACTAACTCTTTACCAGTGGGGGGCCCATTTGAAAATATATTAACATAAATGAATAGCAACAGAGATCCTCGAATACAGAGAGAGAGAGAGAGAGAGAGAGAGAGCTCAAAAATCAGATATCGTTAATGTGCTGCTCTGTTCTGTTCTGCTCTGGGATTTTCAGAATCTGCCGTAGGCCCATAGTAGCATTATACATCCTGGAGAGTTTCAGATATTATCTGTCTCTCTCTCTTGCCGTCCTTTTCTCCGGCTAATCCATTCATAGGAACTAACAGGCACCATCTCCCTCCGACGATTACAAACTGGGGGTTTGACTTTGCGTGACAGTGCTCAGTTTCTCCGACATCAATGTCAGTTAGAAAAAAATGGTTCGGTTTTATTAACGAGATGTTGAGAGTCAAATCCTCTCCTTAAAAAAGGGATTCTTTCTGTTATATCGCGGAAGTCGAGGCAGTCTGGGAGATTCTCTATGGATCATACGCGTTGAAGACATTATTGGGGGAAAAGTGATCGTGTTTGGCGTGGCGGAAAATGTTTCCTTCCTTTTTTTAAGGAGGTAAAATTATTTTCCGGGATAGCGGATGGAAAAGGAAACGAGGGATATGGATGCGAGATTATATGCGATAACTAAGGACAGAATTCCATTAATTAGGGTACTTTTTGTTGCTCATCTCTGTTTTATCAACTAGAATGAATTGCAGAGAGGGTTCACCTTCCCTCCTTTCCCCAGTTGTGAGTTGACGTTTTTAAGCTCTGCCAGCTACATACGTGGATACTCTTTGTTCCCCTTCTTCTCGCAGTCTTCGGCTTTAATATATTATCCAGTTTAATTAAACCATGGAATGCCGCTTTCTCGGCTTTTCTACCACCTATGATCTCTCTTTCTCTCTGCCTATTTGCGATTTGAGAGAATTACTTAGTCCTCACATAGCATCTTTCTTTGTCCCTGATTTGTTGCCTTGAGGGTATTATTTAGTGTTTTTTCCTGATTTTCGAGCTGTCTTGTTTCTGGGTGCAGTGAGAAATTTAGGAAGTTTGTCTTTTCAGGTGTGATAAAGAGAGAGGGTTTGTTCGATTGTTCCTCATAGCGCTGATCGTAAAGGTATTCAATTTCTCTTTCTTTTTCTTGTTCCTATTTGTTCGACCATTTTTTTTTTCAGTTCTTTGGGTCTGTGTTTTGAGTGGGATCCGACTCAGATCTCTGATATTCTGCCATTTTGGTTTTTCTTGTTTTTGCACATGGGATTCAAGTGAAAGTCCATCTTGGATTTCACTGTTAGCTTATGGATGCTTCTCTGTTTTTGTTTATTATAATGTCATCAAAGCTAACAGACAAAACGAAGGTAGGAATTTCGTAAAACGAAGTTCAAACTCGTATTTATTTATTTACTTTGAATTGGTTTATGATTTTGCTGTTGAAAGTTTTATGGAACCTTTCTAAAAGTTTTAACTTTTTCTCGTCTTTTAGTATATATAGAACAGGCTGCAGATTCCACAAAATCGGTCGAAAGTTTGCCCTTTTTCATCCATACGAAAATTATTTAAAAAATGAAAACCGTTTATTGGAGACATGTTTGCTTGAGGCGTGTTGGTAAAAGCAGTAGTTTCATTGAGGCGTGTTTGCTTTTTATTAAACTCAATATTGTTTAACGTTATTTTGTTGGAAACTCGGAAGTTGCACGTCTTTTTCTGTTCACTTACGACCATTGGCTGCTCAATTGAAAATTGGCTATTCTAGATTAACATCCTTAATATAGCAAAAGGCAATGCAGGAACCTATGATTTCTTCTTTTCGTGTAAGGTTGTTTCTTTTCTCTTTCATAATGTGAGAGTAGCAGTAAACCATTTTCTTGTTGCCCGAAGTTCTAGAAGAGCATGTTATTATTGCTGTTCTTTTTCTGACCCTTTTGTTTTATATTCTTGGAATTATCTTTCTGTTGGATTGCTAGTATTCCCACTATTCTCCACTTGCCGAGACTACTGTAATCAGCATATGAAAACAATATTTGGCTGTAGTTTGTTACATTGCAGTGAATCAGTGAGGTCTTGGTGAACATTTTGTCAATTAGTCTTTATTTTTTAATTTCTTAATGAACAAGGTTTTCTTACTCAGTTTGGCTTGCATTTTGATGTGCAGGGCGGTTTAGTTGCTTTCACCTATCCGAATTGTTGTAAGCTCAAAATCTCACGCACAATTGCTTCGGAATTTTCACCCATCTTTCCCAGTACCTGTAAACATGAAACTTGGTAATAACATAGCTTTCTGTCTCTTTTAATTCTGTTCTTTTATGGAACTTCTGCATCTTGTGTATTCTTTTTCTGATGCAGGAGTATTCTTTTTCTCTTCTCCACCTTACAATTGGCTGTCCTACTTTGTGTAAGAGTCGGGAGAGTGGAGATTGTCTCAGCTAAAGGGTAGCATAAACAAGTTTGGTTTAGGCTTGGAAGCGTGTTTCTTTAGTGCACTTTTTTTTTAATTTAGTAGAGAATTAATAATCCTTAACGTGGCCATAAGACTAGTTCTGTCTGATATATCAGTTGCTAGGCTAAGGCCCCTGTGGGCTTACTTTTCTATTTTCAGTTATTAGTCTTTCAAAAATCTCATCTACCAACTACATTTTCAAACTACCAATAGTTACTAAATTCATGCTTTATGCACATAAGTTGTTCAATTTGAAACAAGGCCTGAGTGATAGATAGATCTTCCTGGTTTCATTTTCACTAGCATTCCAAATTTTAATTTACGTGCAGATAGTGAACCAGTGTTCTGCCATTCAACTCTTGGCCATAAGCCTGATTCTAAACCTTTTGATTACAATGACATTGCTCTGGATTCTGCTATGAAGTCTCAAAACCTAATCACGACAGAAAATCAGAGGCTCTTGTGTGACTTAAAGGGCAATGAGAAGGATGCAGTGCCATTCTCGAATGCTACAAATGATGGAGATGGTTGGACTGCCATAAATTTTGATTGTTCTATGAGCATGGATGATATAAACAATGAAAATAAAGACAAGGTCAAAGATTTTGTTGCATCACATAATCAATCTTCCCAAAAAACAGAATCATTTGACGAGGACTTGCATTTTGTTATGGACAAAGGTGTTATGGAATGTGAACTGCCAGAGTTGACAGTTTGCTACAAAGAGAGTACTTACCATGTTGTCAAAGACATCTGCGTTGATGAAGGCATGCCTTCCCGCGAGAAGATCCTGTTTGAGAGCCGTAGAGATAAGAAAACTGAGTGCATTGTTCTGCCGTCTGATAAGGATCAAAACAACGAATTGGCAAAAGAAAAAGAAGATATTGATATTTCTGGTCCAGATGGATTAAATTTTTCAGCAGAAAATGATTCTAACAAGGATTCTACTAATCAATACGATTCCAAAGACTCGATGCAGACAGGGGAAGATGCCACTGATAGTATTCTGACTGATGCCTCTAAAACGATGTTTCTCCCTGGAAATATGCTTCCAATGGTAGCGAGCAGCGTGTGTGCTTCCCAATTTGATTGTTTGAACAATGACAGCAATAAAGTTGAACAACAGCCCTTTCAGGTATGCACCTCTTAGTCAAAATCATAGTGTGAAGAAATCATCTTATAATTAAGGGTCGATTCCCAATGTTCCATCATTGCATGGGATCCACTATCTTGGCAGGGTTTTTCATGTTATCGTGTTAATAAGAAATAGTTTCCTGTTGTTTCTTTCGTTTTTTTTTTTTTTTTGAACTGGGAACCATCCCACTTGCATGAGACTATTACTGGAGTATCTGAGTTTTCAGGGTCATAGAACAGTTTCCATAATTACTGTACATCTAACGAATCTCTTCTCAGAAGAAAAAAAAATGCGTAGAAAAAAAATAACTTGGTTTTAATGATCAGAAGGTGACCGGTTGATGCTCCAATTGTTGAGTCTCCAACTATAGCAATACAAATTGTTCATGGTAATGGTCACATGGTGATGAGGGTAGCACTAGAACGACCTTTGGCTGGAAGTTTGGAATTCAGTTTGGTATTGGGTAAAATCATGTTTGTGCTTGAGAGAGGTTTGGTATTTGAGGATAAATTGTAGATTCCAATGGTTTAAATGCAGGTCTATGGTGAAAGACCAATCTTGGCTAGTCCTGCTTTGGTCTCTGCAGTCGAAGAATCAAACAATAGCAGTGGGAATAAGGTATCGGCGAGTTCAACTTTGGTTTATGCAGTGAAAGAATCATACATTAGGAGTGTGGATCCAAAGATTGCGAGCCCTGATTTTGTTTCTTCAGCTGAAGAATCAAACAATAGCACTGGGGATCAAATGTTGGCAAGCCCTACTCTCGTTCCTGCCACTGAATTATCAAACAGTAGTAGTACTGTCAATGAGTTATTTTACAATAGCAAGGTGGAAAGTGGTAGCATCACTTTCTGTTTTGACTCTTTAGAACCATCAGCTAGTGGCAGACTGGAGGGTCTTGAAAATGGTGACAGTGAATGTCATGAAACTCAAAAGACGTCAAAGGTTGAAAACGGCTTTTCTGATGCTCATACAGTTTCAAGGCGAGATCAACATGCTCTAGGAGAGACAAGTTTTTCTGCAGCAGGTCGTGGAGAGGAAAGTTTCTCTGCAGCGGGTACTCTATCGAGTCTTATAAATTACTCTGGTCCAATGGGATATTCTGGTAGTATCTCTCTTCGGTCAGATAGCAGCACAACCAGCACACGATCCTTTGCCTTTCCCATGTAATTTACCGCTAACTTATTCCTTTTCCTGTCTTTATATATCCAAGTTTATCACTGATATATATGCAAATTGGTTGATCATGTCTACAGATTACAGTCTGAATGGAATAGCAGTCCAGTTAGAATGGCAAAAGCTGACCAGAGGCATTTTCGGAAGCATAGATGTTGGAGGCAGGGCCTTCTTTGCTGTAAATTCTGAATGAGTCTTTTCTATGCATAGGTTAGGATCTGATTTTATACATCACAAAAAAAATTTAATTTATTGAATATGAAAAATATATACATCCTTTTCTCTCTTGTGGTGTTTACATGTGAAGTAGGCTCTTAGTGTCATGCAGGCAAGTTCATGAGGTGTAGTATTGTCTTATAATTTTCTGCATATCTGCACCTATATACATTTTCTCCTATATAGAAGCAAGTCTTTATTTTTATTTTTTGCTTCCTAATGTTTATACTCACTCCAAGCATTTCGTTTATCAACAGACCTGAGTTCGATTTCCAGCGATAAACATATGTATGCATACCAAAAAAGAAAAGTAGCTCCTATATCAACTCTCTGATATGTAAACAGAGAAAATGTTCTATATATAATTGTTCTGAAAAAGGCCTCCTTATTGAGGATCAATTTATCATTTTGTAAAGCTGGCTGCACTGAAGGGTTGGTTATCAAAATCCAACTGGTCTTGCTATTTCCAAACACAATTCGATCGGCTAAGTTTTCCATGTTTATATGCATAGATAGCTATTATGGCCAACCTTTTCCAAAACTATCGAGGGAATGGAATGGAGGGCCTTGAAATCATCATTATTAGACTGTTCATCAATGGACATAGATTAATCTTAGAAAAGTTTAATTTCCGTGTACTATTTTAGCCACGTAGCTTGTAAAAACAAGAGTATATATAGTTTACTGAGGATTAATCAAATTACACATAAAGTCGAACAAAGTCATCTTCTCACTAGCGCTTTTTAGAAAGCGACTAAGGAGAAGTTAGTTAGTCTATCCTACTTCGGGGAAGCAAGGAGGAGAAGTCTCTACTCACTACAGTGGCCGGAGAATGGAGGATTTAGAACAAATCTTGGATAGATTGAAGCTCAGTGAAGAAGAAATTAAGTTGACAGAGATATAGTCAAGTGAACAAGAAGTCTGGAAAGAAAAGGGGGAGAGAAGCTTAGTAGGAGAAATCTGCACTGAGAGATCAGTAGGACATGGTGCTCGATGGGTGCCCTTGATTATTTGACAACTACCTATTTGTTCTAAAATCCTTTGATGGATTTATGAACAGACAGCTGGGTGAACAAATTGGTGGCTCGATTGGGAAGGTATTTGAGGTGGATGTCCAGGACGATAATGTGGCATGGGGTCGATGATTAAGGGTCAAAGTGGAGTGTGAGTTGATGAAAGCTCATGAAGAACCATGACATTCAATGGAAAGGGGATGTGGACTCCGTTCAAAGATGAGAAGTTACCTAAACTATGCTTTTGATGTGGATGTATATTGCACAATAAGCAAGACAGTTTGGGAGGAGATTTTGGAAATCAAACTACTGCACAATTTGGAACATGGCTTAGAGCTCCTCCAGTGAATCGAAGAAAAATAGATAGGGGAGAGAAACAAAGTGGAAATAATAGAAAGAATGATGGGAAGACAGGTGGGAAGGGAGGGTGGAAGAGAGTGGGAGGGATGTGGTAGGAGAAGTGATGAAGGGGGAGATTCTGATTAGAAGACAAGATTCCATTAGCAATGCTGATAATCCCACTGAAATTTCAAAGATGAGAAAGGAGGAAGATGCATAACTAACCATCACAAATCAATGTATGCAAGTTAATCTAAAGAGCATCAGAATGGCCAAGAATGGAATAGTAGCAGTTAGAAGAGAAGAGCCCATGGGAGACCCCCTGCAAGTGAGTCTAATGCTCTTGTGAAATTGCAAAAAAGAGTAGCTATTAGTGAAGTGAAGGATGATATGTGGTTAGGGGGTAAGAAAAAGGCAAAGAATGGGGGGGGGGGTGAAGTAGTGGTTGATAAAATAAAAGATTCCATGGTGGAAGCTGTCATGCAGCCTCTTCAGTCATTATTAATCTTCTAAGTTGTAACTGCCGAGAGCTTAGGAACCCTCAAACTGTTTAAGACCTTCACCATTTGGTGAAAACCATTTGGTAAAGGAGAAGAAGTCCAGAGTAGTGTTTCTCATTAAAATTCTAATAAAAGCAACGGGAGGTTAAAAGTTGAAGAGAAGGTTGGGTATGGAGGGGTGTTTGGTGGTCAATCCAATTGGCAAGAAAGGTGGCCTAGCTTTGTTTTAGGAGAATGAAAACGAGGTAGAAGTTTAGAGTTTCTCACAGTGGCATATAAGTGCAAAAGTTAATGAAGGGAGAGATGGAGTCTGATGGTTCACAGGCTTCTATAGGCATCCTAAAGCAAGTAAGAGATGGCAATCATGGGAATTACTGATAAAACTAAAATCAATAGATGGGATAGCATGGTGTGTAGCTGGTGATTTTAATGAAGTGTTGTCCAAGTATGAGAAAGTTGGGGGGGAGAGCAGAAAAGTTAACCACTCAATTTCATGAGGCCTTAGAAGAAAATAGTTTGTATGATTTTGGTTTTATGGGAAATCCATTCACATGGAGTAATGAACACTAAAACCATACTTTTACAAAAGAGAGACTCGACAGATTTGTAGCAAACAATGAGTGGATCAATCTGTTTAAAAGAGTTGAAGTGGTAGGTTTAACTAAAGCTCAAATCATAAACCAGTGGTGTTATCTGTGATTAAGGAAAATAGGAAACAAACTAAGAGGAAACACTCCTTTAAATTTGAAAGGGAAGAAGATTGGGAAAAAATGATATAAAAAAAAAAAAAAAAAAGTGTGGTCAGAAAAGAGTTAATCTGTGAAGCCTATGAGACAGATACAAAACTTGCTGAATGTATGAAGTGGCCAACTGATAAGAAGCTTTAGAAGGAAGGACAGAGAGAGAAGCCATAATATTGAGCAGCTAACTGATAAAATAAAAGAGCTACAAGATGTTGAGGGGCCTTGTAATATTGAAGAGTTGAAGAAGCTACAACAGGAAGTGGGGGTTTTATTGGAGTAGGAGAATACAAGATGGAAATAAAGGACAAAGAGGAACTAATATTCATTGGGGGATAAAAACACAAAGTTCTTCTATGCGTGTGTTAATCAAAGAAGAGAGAACCAGATCCTCACAATGATGGATCTAAACTCATATATGAAAATTGAAAATGAGGAGATTGTTGAGGCTTTTAGACAGCATTATGTCGAGGTATACAGAACAGAAGCTCCCACAAGTAGACAAATAACAAACGATTTGCAACCTATTGAAGCTCAAGTTACAATCAACATGAATGATGAATTGGAAAAAAGTTTCACCAGGGAAGAGGTGGAGGCAGTACTAAAGCAAATGAGACCCTTGAAATCTCCTGATCCTAATGGGTATGGGGCCTACTATTATTAATCCTTTTGGAGCATAGTGGGTGACAATATGTGTGAGGTAGGTTTAAGCTTTCTGAATGAGGTGAATTAAACAAATCTGTAAATTTTACCCATGTGGCTTTGATCCTAAAGGTCCCATATCCAAAAAAAAGTAGGGGACTATAGACCAATAAGCTTATGTAATGTCTTGTATAAGATTATAGCGAAGACTCTTGCAAACAGATTCAAGTTAGTGCTAAATGACATCATTTCAAAGAACCAAAGTACTTTTATACCAAAGAGGCTGATATCAGATAATGTAATAGCAGCTTATGAGGCTTGCATTCAATGAAAACTAAGTCCAAGAGTAGAATGGGGAGTATGACATTGAAACCGAACATCTCGAAAGCCTATGATAGAGTTGAATGGGCTTAATTACCTGGAAACCGTAATGAAGAAGATGGGGTTTGGAGAAAGGTGGATAAAGTTGATCATGGATTGTATAATCTCAGTAACATATGCATTGTTGGTGAATGGGAGACCTGATGAAGTTATTTATCTTTCGAGAGGTTTAAGACAAAGGGATCCCCTATCCCATTATCTCTTTCTTTTATATGATGAAGGCCTTAGTAGCCTAATATATGAGGCAAAAGCAAAAGGAGAGATAAGAGGTGTAGTAGTTGCAAAGGGAGGGATCAAAGTTACACACCTTCTATTTGCTGATGATTGCATAATTTTTGGGGAGCTAGCTGAAGTGAGTGGCAGAAGGTAAGGCATATATTAAAGGTGTATGAAAAGGCCTCTAGACAATGTATGAACTTACAAAAAACAACTGTTATGTTCAGCTCAAAAGCTAGAAGTGCTTATAAGAATCAGATAGTGCAAGATTCAAGAGCAAAGGTGCACAATATTTGTGAAAAGTATCTAGGCTTATCTACAATGGTTGCAAGGTGCATTTCATTACAACACCTTTAGATGGATTAAAGACAGAATTTGACACAAGATTAACAATTGGAAAAACCAGTTTCTATCCCCGGCTGGTAAAGAGATTTTGCTCAAGTTGTTATCCAATCTATACCCATTTACCATATGAGTGTGTTCATTGCCAAAAAGATTCTACAAGGAGATATCAGGTGTAATGGCTAGATTCTAGTGGAGGTACAGAAATAATGACAAAAAGATACAGTGGACTAGATGGGGGAGGATGAGGTATGAAAAAACTGTTAGGGGTCTGGGCTTTAGAGAGCTAGAAAGTTTCAACATAGCTCTTCTAGAAAAACAATGTTGGAAAGTGTTAATTTAGCCTAATTATATTGCTGCCATGATTCTCAAAGATAAGTACTTCAAGAATATTGATGTACTTTACGCAAAACTGGGGAGTGGCCATTCAATGATTTGGAGAAGTTTGTGGGGATCTCTAGATCTGTTAAAGGAAGGACTTGTCTGGAGAGTTGAGAATGGTTTCAGTATTAAAATCTAGGAGGATAAATGGCTTCCAAGTCAGTCCTCTCATCGAATTCAATCCCCAATAAAAAATCTCAATGCTGAGGCAAAAGTGGTGGAACTGGTTGATATAGATTATGGAAGGTGGAATGGTGTAATGGTGAAGGCAACTTTCAGAGGCTGAGATAGTATGCAGTATCCCACTTAGTCAGACAGGTTTACATGATAAAAGAATCTGGCCTACACCAAGAATGGCTTGTTCAATGTTAAAAGTGGCTACCATTTAGAACTAAGCAGGAGGAAAAAAGTTAAAGGGAAACCCTCAGATGGAAAGAAGTTTAAAGAATGATGGAGAGTCTTGTGGGAGTTGGATGTTCTAAGGGTAGTGAAGGCCTTCTTATGAAAAGCACTTAACAATTGCCTACCAACAAAAAGAAACCTGTACCAGAGGAAAGTGGTGGATAATCCTTGTTGTCCCATATGCATGAGGGAGGAAGAGACAGTGCGTCATGCACTCTAGAGTTGCTCAGCTGCTATAGATGTATGGGCAGAGAGGGAGAGCCTAGTGCAAAAGTGGAAATCGAATGAGGTGGATATGAATATAGTATGGTTGAAAAACTCCCAAAGGAAAGTATAGAAGTGACAGCTTCTATTATGAGACATATTGGCTAAGAAGAAATGGATATATCTTTGATAAGAAATTCATTAGTCCTGGAGAGCTTTTCCAGCAGGCTAGAACCACGGTTATAGAATTTCAACAACTCGGGACAACTAAAGAAAGAGCTCAGAATCCACCATAGTAGAGAGGTAAGTGATTCAGTGGAAAGCTCCAAGAGAAGGTTTTGTAAATGTGAATTGGGATGCTGCATTTAATGCAAATAAGAGAAGGATGGGAGCATGTGTGGTCATCAGAGATGAAGAAGGAGAGATGCAAGTCTCACTATGTATACCAAAGACGCAGGTAAGTTCACCTGTAGTAGCTAAGATTACAACTCTTTGGAAGGCCCTGAAGTTGTGTTCAGAGCTAAATGTGGAAAGGGCAATCTTTGAAAGGGATACAACTGGGAATAGTTAAGACTGTCAATAGTGCAGAGAACAATTGGGAATGGCATGGGCAATTAGTCGAAGATATAAACGGAATTATTTGTAAAAAGTCTAGATGGATAGTTCAACATACTTATAGAGAAGGGAATAGGGTAGCTCATTTTCTAACAAAATTTGCTTATGATGAGAAATGAAAAACAAGTGTGGATAGAGATGGTCCCGAGGGTTATTTTAGTTTTGTTGTACATGATAAGTTGTGTATTGGTAAACTTTTGATAAATACAAAAATATGATTTGATTAGGAGGGGGGATTAATCAAATTGCGCCATATCCCGGCCATACTTACCGAGAGAATTTGAATTTTTTTGATCTTCTTCTTTTTAAGCCATTAACTTCCATAAGGTTTTTAAATAATATTCATTTTTTATCAGTGGACTAACTCAACTCATCATTTTATTATTAGTTAGCCCTTCAAACAAGCCTAAGAGTATTTAATTTACAATTAAAACTAGTACTTAATTGTAACATGGAATTAAATTGAAATAGCTAGCACTTTATGAAAATCAGGTATCTTATCAAATATATTCTCTTTATTTATCTAACCCTACTAGGTGTGAATATCAAACGTCATCGTGAGATAGGGATTGTTGCATATCTTTTAAGAGTAATATTCGATATAAATTTTAAATAGACAAATCTCATACAAGTTATTTGTAAAAAAGTTGGTTTTACTAATAAAAAATAATTTCTTTACACTTTTTAAAGTATGGCCTACCTTTTTACAATGACTTATATAAAATTTGTCTATTTAATATTTGTATAAATCATTTCTCATCTTTTAAAGCATTCGATCCCGGCCTAAAGCTAGCTAGGTAGCTTCAATTCCACCCTCAGTACTACTTTGAATCTTTGATGTTTACAATAGGAAAGATCCTCTTGATCAATTCTATATGTTCCATGTTAAAAGTATAATTAATAAAACCTCAAAAACAAAACATTGTACCTAACCAGAAAACATGGTGTTATGTCATATATATATATATATATATATATATATATATATATTGCCCCTTGGAAATGTGAAGCTGACATATAACGCTGATCACTTTCAAAGAACACTCGCGCGAAATACTAGGGATCATATAATTAACAGACTACTTGTACTTAAATAATTATTAAATGGTAGGTACCTACGTACTTGAACTGCCCGTGCTTGCCCTTTTAATTTTATATATATATGGAAATTATGGTAGATCAGGTAAATTATTATAAAATATTTTCATGATAAATAAGGTCATCAAAGAAATATTGATCGAGCCGTACGTTGTTCGTCCTTAATTAATTGACATAATTAAATAGACAGAAACATGAGTGATCGAGGGCCCCCAGTACTATTGTAATATTAACCCGGTCATGATAAATTAAAACCAACGTACGTAACGACGATGCTAGCCTTCTGAAAAGAGACGGGATTTCCATGGCATGTACAATGCGTGCGGGTTTCCTCCCCGCCTTGATCTCAGCTTCTTTGTTCCCTAATTCCCTCGAGCCTTCGGCTGGGCATGCATGCATGGGCTTTATATAAATATATATATATATATATATATATATATATATATATATATAATTTTTAGTTATTAACATATAAGTACCAGAGTGCGTCTGCAGGGCGCTGCTAAAATATATAGAATCAACAGCACTCCCTTGAAAAAGCAAGTCTTTCATGCATTTATAACCCTCCAAGCTGCTAGCTAGCTGTACGTATAAGCAATGAAGCTGATACTACTTATGACTACGCTCTGTGTAGTACTACTTGTCTCGATCTCCGCTTTGCTTACACCATCTGCTTCTCTGCAAATCCCGGCCCAACCATCTTATGAAAAGGGTACTACTCTCTCTCTCTCTCTCTCTCTCTCTCTCTCTCTCATGTTAAAAATCTGATCACTGCTTTGCATTACGTACTAGCAGCGAATGATCAACTTCAGCATTATCTGCGGCTGCTGCCAAGGAAGCTCAGACTCTCTGAGGTAATTACTCTAATGATCAGTGATTGTCATAACATTTTTATGAGCATTTGATCTGTGAATGCATGCTTCTTAACTTAAATATATGCTCTCTTATTTTCCTGAGCAGCAGGCCGTAAAAGAACATGAAAGTCACGATTTACAATCACACAATAATAGACAATTAGAAGGACACGTTATTACAGGTAATCATCATCTACTTCTTCTCATTGAAAACCAATTAACTAGCGAAAGCTTTCTTTTTTAGATCTCTAATCCAACAGCAGCATATCATTCCAACTGAACGAATTGATGGGCTTAATGATATATGGAAACTGAAGGCCAAATATCGCAAATACATTATGTAAAGTCAGACACCGTCGCCTCAAGCTAGCTATCCCATGCCATTTTTCTATTTGCAAGAGGATATGTTCTTGTGTTTATTCTGATCATGATCAGGTGCATGCTCGATCCCTATTCATGGATCTTTAATACAGAAATCAAATTGACATTTAGGTACATTTGATAAGTGAGATAATTAAGATGAAAATTTCTCAAAACTTCCTTTTCAAATATCATAACACAAAACACATTTCAGTTTCAAGTTTTCAATTTTTTCATCTATGAGCCATTTTTCTTATCATCTATACAGCACACACCGTACTTTTTTAAAAAACTTAAAGGAATTATTCTACTCATCATCCATATACTATACATTAGGTAAATAGAAAAATAATATGCAAAATATAAAATCAGGTGTGGTGTCTAGTGTAAGATGATGAGTAGCATTTATCTTTTATCTAGTCATTACTTGATTATTATAACTTTTATAAATTTCACAACAAAATACAAAAATTAATATAATTTTTTTCAAACTTCAAAACATGAAAGATAATATTAAAAATTATATTCAAACAATTATTTAACTTTATAATATTTTTATGCATAAACTTTTTTCTTTCTCATTTATCAAAACCTAATAAAATATCTTAACTAGTTAGTTAATATTTCACTAAGAATTCTAAAATACTTCGAGAGCCAACTAAACACACAAAACATATAATATAATATATATATATATATATATATATATATATATATATAATTTTCTGTCCTAAACATGAGCTTGCTTTAGAGGAAGATTTTTGTTTCACTATTGACACACCAAGAAAGTAGCTAGGTTTATAAAGTACTAGTTTTTTCTTATATAGAAAAAATAATGTGAGATGTTGATCATGATCAGGTAAGTCGTACGGTAAAGAGGAAGTTGATCAAGTGCATGGGCAGGAAGGGGTGGAGGGGGCAGAGTCAGACACGTCACAAATTTTGACTATGGATTATTCCCCTGTAAGAAAACGACGTCCTATACATAACAAGTCGACGCCGGTTGGTCCATGAAACATGCAGGCAGCACTGAGCAGACCATGCATGCATATTAATTTATATAGTATTTCATTCCCGGTCGATCGAGCTTATAAAGAAATTAATTATGAATATTGTCTTCCACTATATACTCACTGCGCCGGCCGACATTACGGAGCGAAACCCTAGGATTTGTTAGAAACTGAGGACCCTGCCGGAGCGTACGAACGTAGGTTTAAGTTCTCTGACGATGATCTGTCTTGCTAGAAAAATCAAATCTGGGTCACAGATCCGTACATGGCCAACATATATATTAATTAAGACGGACGTTTCAAGATCGATCGAGATCTATCATGTACTAAACCATATTAATTGTATTTGGAGGAATAAAAAATTATAAATTAAGTTTCTAAGCTTGATGATCTTGTTAGTAAACGATCGAAGTTTTCTATTTGTGTGTAGTAGGAATATGATCAATATTGACTCCAACAACTAATCGTACGGTAGCTAGCATGCATTTATCAATGTCAGTAAACTACCATATGTTGTAATATATATAATTAATTAACTTTGTGATATTAGAGAGATTAGCTAACGATCGATGGACCTAAAGGATTTCCAATAACCATAACGGCCTGTCAACCATTTTAAAATGGAGATTTGCATTCCTTTAATAACCCTGTAAAATAAAATATAATTAATTAGTAGATGAATTAGGTTAGTTTGAATTGAGTGTATCCTTTATATTTGTTGATTAATCACTGATGAGATGATGAGAATGACGTTGGTAATTAAGTAACTGTCAGCAAGAACATCAAATCTGCAGTTGTAACCAATAATGAGTTGATGATGGGTCAAAGCCAACAAAAGATTAACAATAGGCCGAAAGATTAAAATGATAATAGGTTACATATAATCTTGGTCAACTATATATAGGACCAAAATCAAATGGCCAATAATTGGTCTGAGACTTCAAATAATGCTCACAACATACCTATACTCAATAAAAATGACTCATAGCTAATAAAGATATTTCAAATGCTTGGATTTGAGACGAAATATGGTTGAATGACAATGAGATTTTTGGGAGAGATAAATGTTGTAAAATTCTCTAATCTATGAATTGAAAACAAAGAACTGAAGAAAGCTTTGAGGAAAAAATCAGAGAGATTTCTCATTCATGAATTAATTGAATACAATTGCTATACAAAGCCAGTATTTATACACATATAATGGTAGTTTTAAGCTAACTAATCTGACTATACAATAATTGCCACCTGGCTGGCCAACTAACTTATCTGCATATCAAAGCTTTCAACCAGCTTAACTGTTAAATAGATTTTTTCTCATCTTTGGACCTCTTTTGCTTGGTTTTTGGAAGATACCAATTCTAAAGCTTCTATGTGAGTTTGTATATTCCAACACCCCCCCTCAAGAGGGGAATGAATATTAATCATTCACATCTTGTGGATAAGATGATGAAAGTTAAGAGAACCAACAGGTTTAGTTAGTATATCTGCTAATTGATGTTTGGAAGGGATATAGAAGATTTTGAAGAAACCTTCTTGTAGTTTCTCTCGAACAAGATGACAGTCTAGTTGGATATGCTTTGTTCTTTCATGATGAATAGGATTTGAAGCAACATCAGAAGCAAGTTTACTGTCAATGTAGAGTAAAGCAGCTTGAGGATGAATAATGTGTAAGTCAGCCAGTAGGTAACTAGATAAGCCATTGAAGCTCACAGGTTGTAGAAGCTAGAGCCCTATATTTAGATTCAGCAAAAAAACGACTAATAGTTAGTTGCTTTTTCGATTTTCAGGGTATGAGAGAATCTCCAATGAACACTGTGAAACCAGTGACCCTCCTTCTAGTATCAAGACATCCTCAACAGTCACTATCTAAGTAAGCAAGTGTAAAGAGGAAGCTACATACAGAAAAATGCCTTGACCTAGTGTTGCCTTTATATATCAAAGAACCCTTTCAGCAGCTTGAAGATGTGTGGTACTAGGATTAGCCATGAACTAACTTAATGCTTACACTGAATAAGCAAGATTAGGTCTAGTTATTGTAAGGTATAATAGACGACCAATAGGTCTCCTATAGGATGCAGGATTAGATAGAGGGGGAGGAATCATTTGCACTCATCTTTAGGGTAGATTCCATAGGAAAAGTTGTAGGTTTACAACCAGAAAAACCATTATCTTGCAGAATATCCAAAGCATACTTACATTGACATAGAGTAATGCCCTTGGCTGATCGAGCTACTTCAATTTCCAAAAAATATTTCAGTTCACCCAAGTGTTTTTTTTGTAAAAGAATCTTGCAAAAACTTCTTCACAATGGCTATATCATTAAGGTTATCAAAGGCAATGATAACATCATCAATATAGATCAGTAGGGCCATAAAACTCTTTGAAGTTTGTCTGATGAATAAAGATGACTCAGACTTGCCTTGAGTAAAACCAAACTAAAGCAAAGATGAAGACAGTTTTGAAAACCACTGTCTTGAGGCCTGTTTCAGACCATATAGGCTCTTTTTGAGTTTGCAAACTCTAGGATCAATAGGAGGTAAGTACTCTGGTGGCAGCTGCATGTACGCCTCTTCATTCAAATCTCCATGTAGAAAATTATTATTTACATCAAGTTGATGTAAATGCCAATGCTTTATTATAGCAATAGCAAGTAGAGTGTGCATAGTAGTCATCTTTGCAATAGGGAAGTATGTGTCAAAAAAATCAAGGCCTTCTTGTTGAGTATACCCCTTTGTTGCTAATCTAGTTTTGTAGCTTTTAACTGTTCCATCAGTTTTCAAATGCACTCGATGAACCCATTTACATCCTATTGCGGTCTTATTTGGAGGCAGAATAACAAGATCCCAAGTGTTATTTATTTCAAGAGCTTTAATTTCATCTGCCATAGAAGTTTGCCATTGAGGGTGTGAGATAGCTTATTTGAAAGTTTTAAGTTCAAAGATAGATGATATGATAGAAACAAATTAAGGCTCTATGTTTAGGAGACAGTTTAGAAGTAGAAAGATAAAAGGTAATAGAATAAGGCTTACCAGGAGAGGGAAGATAGCAGCTGAAAGATGCATGAGATATTGAAGGTACTTGAGTTATATTACTACAATAAAAATTCTGTAGATATGCAGGAGTATGCCTGACTCTCTCAAATCTTCTAAGTTTTGAAATTTTAGGGTTAGTTGGGGAAATAAGGAGTGGTGGAGAAGAAGAGGTAGCAGGCAGTGTGGAGTCATATACTTGAGGAAAGTTGGGGAAAACAAAAGTTGTGTGAGTAGAAAATAAAATATAATAGAAAAAGAAGAAAGGGAAGAGAGAAGAATAGAGAATTTAAGAATTTAAGGGTTACCTTTTTGTTATTCTCAATTGTGATTAAATACGATGCATTAACAAAAATTCTACTCAACCTCCTACTATTCACATACTCCACACTCTATCTTTTTTTTAATTTTTTTTATCAAATATATTTTTATATGAATAGTGAATAAAAATTTATAAATAGTTTAAAAAAAATAAATTCAAAAAAAATTTAAAAAAATATTAAAAAATATTAAAAAGTGTGGAGTGTGGAGTGTGGGGTGGATGAATAGCAAAACCCATGCATTAATCTATGTTTATGAAAAAATTACATGAAAATGATACAAGATAAATATTTTTAAAATTAAATCTCTTGATTTGATATTATAGAAAAATTAAATAAATAAATTAAATAATTATAAAATCAAATCCAAATAATCTTAATTTGATATTATCTCGTATCAAGCATTGTTTGTTAAACTTTTATGGAATCGAAATTTATGTTAATCACGTACAACTCTTCGAACATTCTAACAAGATTGAGCTTGTTCAGGCGCTGACTCATCTTGATATAAATAATTTATTTATATTAAGTATATAACTTTATGTATAAAAATTTTGAAAATTTTGACAAATAAATTTTAACCTTTTGTATATATATTTATAAACCTTATATATAAATATGAGTAATCTATATATAGTCGTAGAGTGTGCAAGCGGCCGCACAATCATTTTGAAAAAGAGTGGGATCTACTATTAAAAAATTAATTTTTTTCATGCAAATCTCGTATTTACTCACTTTTTTTCAAGAAATTACACGGCACTTACACACTCCACGACTACAAATATCACTTTTCATATAAATATATCAGTGATTGCATTTATAAAAATTTAAGTAACATGTCTAGACTTAGTATTATGAACATGGTTTCCTTTAATCTCCTTAAATATTAAAATTTATTTCATTATAAATAAAGAGATGATATTATAAAACATAATAATATGAAAATATTCAAGTTTATATAGGTCAGGCGGAGCTTTAGGTCTAGTTTGTTTTTGCATATAAGATAAATTAAAAATTAAAAATTAAAAAAAATATTATTAGAATATATTTTTTAATATTATTAATATTTTAGAGTTTAAAAAAATTAAATTATTTATTTTATTTTATATAAAAAATTTTAATAAAATATAATAATTATATGGGGTACAGCACCATTTACCGCCAAGACCAAAAGACCCTTTCTCTACGGCGACACAAAACGCTGTCGTCGAAAAGCAGCTTTCCATTAATATCCAGAATTCAACGAGCCAGAAGTAAAGAATCAAGGAGATTCAGACAGTCTCAGGCGGAGGGGAGCCATGGAAGACATATGGAAGAGAGCCAAGATCTTCGCAGAAGAAGCGGCGAAGAGATCCCAGACTATCACCAACTCCGTCTCCATCTCCGACCTGGTCTCCGAGACCGCCAAGAAATCCAAGGAGCTCGCTGCCGAGGCCTCCAAGAAGGCCGATCAGATCAAGACTGCCGCGCTCAAGCAGGCCGATCAGATCCAGATCAAATCCCTCTCACTCTCCCTACCCGACATCATTCCCTCTCAGCTCTCCTCGCTCTCCGTCGCCAGTTCATCAGCCCCGCCGCGTACTCCCAGTCGGAGCTCCAAAAGCTCGGGGTCACCGACGATCTACGTGAGTTCGTTAAAGGACTCACCGCTATTACATTCCGGAATTTTCCAATGCAAGGTAATCCGTGAATTCCATTTTGATTTTGTACTTTTCTTTCTTTTCGTTTGGATTTTGTCTGGGGGGTTTCATTTCGTAATCGATGAAATGGTTGGAATTGGTGTTGAAGATGCAGAAGAAGCAGAGGCGGCTGATGTGGCTACGACAGCTTCGAACGTGAGGAAAGATCTTTCGGAGTGGCAGGAGAAGCATGCCACTGTGGTACTCACTACTGTCAAGGTGAATTATATGGTCGAGAGTTGCGTGGTTATTTGTTCTTGGTTTTCAGATTGACAATTGGCTTTTGGGTTTCCAAGTATTTCTAATTTGAGCAGACATTTCTCTGCGCATTTTCTTCTGTGGATTTTCGATACTGATCTGAGTTGTTGTGGGATGCTGATACTTGGCAAAGAATACGGGGACGCTATTTTAACCACTTTCTAACGTTATTCATTGCTTAACTCAAATTTTGCATTATTAGTTTCGTACTTGATGTTTTTTTTGGTTTTCTTTGTTTTGAAATCCATTTTGATTGTTTATAGTAAACATATGTAAGGATGTTAATTTTGAATGTACTATTAAATTGCATGTGACGGGCGTGCACGTTATGTGTCTCTGGAAAAGAATACGAGGAATCTGTTACTATTTCTCTACGCTCTCCGTAATCCTTTTAGATAGTCAATGGGTCATTATCATGTATGCTGTTCGCGTTAGAACTTGTCCCTCTGTTTGGAAAAAGAAAATCCATGAACCTGTCCTTGTATCTGAGGCTCAATGCCTAGAGATACCTAGTGTGGGCAGAGGCAAATCTGGTTTTGTGACTATTACTTCGATATAACATTGGCGGCACCTGTGGATAAAATTTTCATTAAAAATAAAAATAAAACGACAATATGTTAGTCTAAGATGAAGCAGACATCCATCAGACATTTGATCGTGAAATCATGGATTTCTTGGTATCACATTGTTACTTTTCTTTTTGTTGTCCTTTGACTCGAAGTTTTACTTCTCCAAATAAATGCTAAAATTGTATTGAGACAGATGTCTGTTATTTTGAATGATTTTTTCGGAAGAGATTTGTTGTCCTAAAGTTTAGCACCGAGTTTTCTGCTGACTAGGAGATGCCACGTAGTTTGTATTGTAAAAGCAGAACTTGTAGAGCTGTTGTAATAAATTTTCTTTTACAGGAAATTTCAAGATTAAGATATGAATTATGCCCGCGTGTTATGAGAGAAAGAAGATTCTGGAGAATATATTTCACACTTGTGAGCAGCCATGTGGCTCCGTAAGTAGCAGCTTATTTTAGTGAAAGTACTTTTTTTATGGACTCTTGCGAGATTTTACATGCTGCATTGGGCTCTGTTGAGATCCCACATTCGTTTAAATTTGTTAATGTTGCTGTGGGTGCTGAGATATAATGTTAACCCGTGGAAAAGTTTTCATTTGCCACTCAATAATGTTACATGAGATATGGAAAGAGAATCATTTTTTCAATTAAGAAAAATTTTAATACTAGTGAGGGATCAAAGTACAATGGAATTCTACTTTGGACGCTTCTGCCAAAATCCAGTTGCTGTTTTTAACACTTCTGGAATAATTTAAGAACTTTGATAACCTACTATATATTTGCTTCCTCCGCAACTTATACCTCAATTTTCATGTTTGAGTTACATCAAGAATTTCATATTGAATATGACATCTGTATCACAAGAACTTAAAACACCATATAAGCAAGAGGAGTTTTTACACTTTAACTCCTGAACAATGATGTCTACGTGTGCATTAGATTCAGAAGGCATACTGATGATACAGTCTATATGTGATAGTATTGAGGAACTGACAAGAATACCAATGTCTAGTATGCTGCTTTGATGTTCCACGTGAATCTGTCATCCATAGTATAAATTTTAAATGTTGATGTTTATGTACTTATAAAAAGCTTTTCAATATTTATTTGATAAAATCACAATTTTTCAAAATAAGTCAAATCTACTTTTTACTTTGTGTGATTATTCTTGCGCCACTAAAATCCTATCAGGACTCAGCCAGTTTGGTTTTGATGTGAAGATACTTTGTTTGGGTATTTGTGTAAAATATTTTTTAATCATTTATTTTTTTCATATACTCTCCATTTCTGGAGTGGCAAAGCTGAGGCATGGATGTTTCTCTTTTTGTTTTTGTTTTTTTTTGTTCTTTTCTTTTTAATGGTGATATAACTTGATACTTGCTCTCGATGCTACTTACAAAAGGAAAACAGCACATACTTTCTCTCAATGCTTACGAGCTAACTATCAGGTATGAGAAGCAATACATGGAGGAGTTGAAGCTCAAAGCAGCAGAGGATGTTAAAGATGATAAGGAAAAGAAAACTTCTGAAGAATATGAGAAAGCAGAAGGGATTGAGAACTCCTCTAAGGGTAAAGCTTCCAAGTCATCATCAGCTGAGCAGGACTTGGACACGTTTCTTCTGGGAGATCTTGAAGACAGTGATGGGGGTCCAGGTATGTTCCATTGTTAAACGATTGTCTTTTACCGATAAAAAAAAAAGGTATGTTCCATTGTTGACAGTTGCTGTATTCTCGTATTCAAAGCCTCGTTCCAAATTAATATATCCCTTCCTCCATTTATTTCATGGTTTAGAACATGCAATATTTTAAACAACTGGTCCTTGGAACATCAAGCTAGCTACATTCCATGTCTTCTGAATGTGCATTTTGGCACATTGGCATACCACTCTTCGGAGCTTGGCATGCTGCATTCTGCTGGAATTACTTATGGTTTATGGTTGTCCACCTGATCAATCATCCATAGTGGTATTGATTGTAAAAAAAACCAGAATGGTGGAATAGGTCTTCCAGTTTTTTCTCAATTTCATCTATCATTTCAAGAAACAATGAGGTAGCATAATAGAAAGACAGAACTATAATCACATTGGCGTTGGGTAGGTGAGGTCATTTGTTGAAGTTCGGTTCCTTAATTTTTTAAATGCTTGGTAAAATAGTTGCACACATTTAAAAAATTAAAATAAAGTACTATGAGCTGATTCTGTTGTTGACACCTAAACTCCATGTTACTTTTCACTTTGGTTGCTGAGATGTTTGGCTTTGAAGCATGGCTAGTTTTTAACCTATTTCCAATATATTCTTAGTGAAATTGTGGACTTTGTGTACACGAATACGCAATCTAATGTTATTGAACTTGTGAACAACTTGGTGTATATGGAAACTCTGCTTTGTTTATTTGTAAAAATGCTGTTAAATTAAAAGGACATCAAGTATATGGAACTCACAACTCGTGATTAATTTAGAAGCAACCATGAACTAGACTGGCTGATAATCTGTTCATCATCTTTAATGTTTCTTTCATGCCCTTTACCTTCAGTTTGTTGATTATCTTACATGGTCTTTTAGATGAGGGTGAGGAAGGGAGCTTTGATGATGATTTTGACAAGATTGGAAATTCGGTAAATTTTACTGCTTTCACGATTTGCTTTTCTCTATTACATTTTTTAATTTATTGCCTCGTGCTTCACCTTGGCTTTCAATTCTTTCAAATATTTTTTTTTATAAGTAAATAATTGTATTAATAATAATAGGCTTAGCCCAAGTACACAAGGTGGTATACAAGAGTTAACACCTATCTAGGAGAAGAAAAAGAAACAAGAAAGTCATGAATGCCAGGGCCATTAAAATCTACAGCTATGGCCCATAAAAATAATGTTCTAACCAAAAAGTGATCTAAGTGCCTCTATAGAGCGTTCTTTGTCTTCAAACATCAGGTCATTACGCTACTGCCATATAGGGGTGTAAACGGGCGGTCCGGTCCGGTTCGGTCCGGTCCGGCCATGGACCGAATTTTTTCGGTCCATGGTTTGACCGGACCGGACCGGACCGAACTCCTATAGGGACCGGACCGGACCGGTAGTCATCGGTCCGGCGGTCCATTCGGTTCCAGCCCTTTTTTTTTTTTTTCACATCAATTAATAAAAAATTTATTTACAATACTAAATTAATTTATACTATAACTCTTAATACTTAATAGTATTAATAATACATTAAAGAATATATTAATATATTGATACTAAATATATATAATTATAGACTTATAGTGATTAGTTATTATGAATCATAATTAGTATAACTATATAATAGAATTAGTATAAAGTATAAGACTATTAGTAATATAGTATAGCTATATATTAGTAATATTAGTATAAGTATAAATGTATAACTATAGTTTATACTTAATTAATATATGGTATAATTATATATTAGTTAGTGATAGGATTATGTTAGATGAAAATTATATAATTAATTATATATATAATTTTTTTTTTTTTTTTTTAGGTTCGGTCCGGTCCGGTCCGGTCGGTCCGAAAAAACACATGGACCGTGGACCGGACCGAATTAATTCGGTCCTATTAAATTCGGACCGTGGACCGGACCGAATGAACTCGGTCCGGTCCGGTCTCGGTCCGGTCCGTTCGGTCCGGTCGGTCCGCTTACAGCCCTACTGCCATAAGCACCACAAGATGCAAATAGGCACCATTTTCCACATAGCTGTGATTTGTGAGATTTGTCCAGCTGGCCAAGAACTCAAACCACTGTGGTGGCATGACCCAAGCTAGCTCTAACCTGCGGAGCACATCATTCCATAGCTCTCTAGCAAACTCACAATGCAGTAGAAGATGATCCACAATCTCACCACTTTTCTTACACATGCAGTACTAGTCTACCATGATCACCCCCCGTTTCCAAAAGTTGTCCATGGTCAAAATCTTATCCAAAGAAGCTAACCAAACAAAAAATGCCGCTTTAGGAGGCGCTCTATTTCGCCAAATCTTCTTCCATGGGAATTGATTGTCTTGCGATTGTGTGAGAACTTATAGAAAGAACGAACCAAGAATATGCCTTTACCTGTTGGTATCCCCCACAACTTGTCAATTCCTTGAATGTTCGGTCTCATGGAGTATAGAAGATGAAAAAAATCCTCAAAGCTACCAATTCCCAATCCTGGGCAGCCCTACTAAAGTTCACGTTCTATTGGACTTGATCCCCAGATATCACCATAACATCAGCCACTGAAGCTTCTTTTTCACAAGCAATCCTGAAAACTGAAGGGAATGAATCCTTAAGGGCGTTATCCACACACCATAGGTCGTTCCTTAAGGGCGTTATTCCCACACTATAGAAAACGGAAAAAGAAAAGCTTCCTACTTAATATGACAACCAAACTGAAATAAAAGAACTTAATTGCCGAATAACCGTTGACTATTTTGCTGCACCAAATGATTGTTACCTTGGATTTGTTGGAAAGTTATCTGAAATCTAATGGGCAATTTACAGGACGTTGAAGATGAGAAGCTTGTGAAGAAATAGGCAGTTGCAAAAGGTTAGAGCACTGCCAGTTGCTGGGGAAATATGCAGTAAGTGGCAAGAGTTTTTCTGTAACTAATAATAACGCCTGGTGAAGGGAAAGGAATTGAGGATGAGCAGTAGCTGCTAAATGTCAAAGTTGATGTTGCGACTTCTTGGGAGGTGCAGTGGCTATATGGTTGGGCAGATTTGAATTACAAGTTATCTGTGTTCACTTATTTGTTTTAGTGCAATATAGATGGTGGCAAGCTAGTGCAAAAATTTGGGGACTCTGGACCTTTACTTGCCTTGTACAGATTATTTAATTCCGTTGATTCATATATGGTTCTTTTAATGTTAAAAATCCACTTATATGTAAGTGTATTTGGTTTTTATGAGCATCTCAGCTGGAACAGTCAGTTCTTGGCTGCTTTACTGAGATTGTTATGCTATCACCTTGTTTGGCACGCTTTCAAATCTATCCAGTATCCCTATGTTTTTACTTTTTATTCAGGTGGAAGAGGAAGAGAAACTTTGGAGTTTATGCCACAGATATGGATTTTCATACTGCTTTCATTGTCCTTTATTTGCTTTATAAGGTCAAATAAAAAGGGTAAACAAATAAAAATGATGGATTTTTCACTTCTTTAAAGACTCGTTCGGTGGCATGTTAAGTGATGATAGGAGGATGTTCATTAGAATGGCTTATGACCGGGAATTCTCAACAAGATTAATCTATTTTAGTTGGATAAATGCTATTTTTCATGTAAATGGTTTTATAAGAAAATCACAAAATACATCCATTTTGTGACTTGACTTAATCAATTTAAGATGAAGAATAATATTGTTTTTTTATTTGATATAAAAAAAATAGTTATAGTTAAAGCAAATTAGAGAATTATATTTGAATTTACAAATCAAAGAGAGATTTTAGAAAATCGAAATAAAGCATCCCCACACCAAAAAGAAAAAAGAATGAAATACGAAGGGTGTAAATGCGCCACTTCACAATGCCCATTAGATTCTCCATCCTCCGACGTCTATGGCTCTTGCCTCTCCTCCTAAAACCCAAGTGCTCGTTCAAAGCCTACACCTTTCCTCTATGTGTTTCCTTAATCCCCAACATATCCTCCTCCCTCTTCTCCTCGCTTTGCAGGGGCCACCCGTTCTCGTCACCCCCTGGTGCCCCTCCAGTTCCAAAGAAAGTCCCATTCACAGTAACGGCTCATGGGCGGACATGGCAGGATCCTTATCATTGGATGTCAGACACCAACGATCACGATCTCTCCGAGTACCTCAGCCGAGAAAACTATTACGCTGAATCTTTCATGGCTGACACCCACCATCTGCAACGCAAACTGTTTTGTGTGGATGACAAGCAGAATGCCCACTACCATTT